>JBBELK010000244.1:0-600000 GCA_037783545.1 Henricia sp. BOLD:AAB3569
AGTCAGGGGTCTAATTCAAGAAATAACATCTATTGGGTCTAAGCAACATTTCCTGACATTATGAGGAAAATCTGATTCGTACAATTTTTGGCAAAAAATGACAAAAATCATAAGGGGTCAAAAATGGCCAAAAATTGACCTTTTTAAAAATGTCTCAGAAAGTACTCCTAACGAAAGTTTAGCCCGTTTGGAACCTATTTCGGTAGTTCTCGTAGCCAAATCCTATGAAAAATTGACATTTTGGCCAAAAACATTTATAATTCTCCTCAAAATCAGAAATTTTCAAACTTTAATATTTCTTTGTCTGGGTGAGCAGTCAGGATCTAATTCAAGAAATAACATCTATTGGGTCTAAGCAACATTTCCTGACATTATGAGGAAAATCTGATTCGTACAATTTTTGGCCAAAAATGACAAAAATCATAAGGGTTAGTCCAGCGATTTTTGTCAAAAATGGCCAAAAATTTACCTTTTTAAAAATGTCTCAGAAAGTACTCCTAACGAAAGTTTAGCCCGTTTGGAACCTATTTCGGTAGTTCTCGAAGCCAAATCCTATGAAAAATTGACATTTTGGCCAAAAACATTTATAATTTTCCTCAAAATCAGAAATTTTCAAACTTTAATATTTCTTTGTCTGGGTGAGCAGTCAGGGTCTAATTCAAGAAATAACATCTATTGGGTCTAAGCAACATTTTCTGACATTATGAGGAAAATCTGATTAGGCCAAAAACGACAAAAATCATAAGGGGTTAGTCCAGCGATTTTTGTCAAAAATGGCAAAAATTGACCTTTTAAAAAATGTCTCTGAAAGTACTCCTAACGAAAGTTTAGCCCGTTTGGAACCTATTTCGGTAGTTCTCGAAGCCAATTCCTATGAAAAATTGACATTTTGGCCACAAACATTTATAATTTTCCTCAAAATCTGAAATTTTCAAACTTTAATATTTATTTGTCTGGGTGAGCAGTCAGGGTCTAATTCAAGAAATAACATCTATTGGGTCTAAGCAACATTTCCTGACATTATGAGGAAAATCTGATTCGTACAATTTTTGGTCAAAAATGACAAAAATCATAAGGGGTTAGTCCAGCGATTTTTGTCAAAAATGGCCAAAAAATTGACTTTATTTTTAAAAATGTCTCAGAAAGCACGCCTAACGAAAGTTTAGCCCGTTTGGGAACCTATTTCGGTAGTTCTCGAAGCCAATTCCTATGAAAAATTGACATTTTGGCCACAAACATTTATAATTTTCCTCAAAATCTGAAATTTTCAAACTTTAATATTTATTTGTCTGGGTGAGCAGTCAGGGTCTAATTCAAGAAATAACATCTATTGGGTCTAAGCAACATTTCCTGACATTATGAGGAAAATCTGATTCGTACAATTTTTGGTCAAAAATGACAAAAATCATAAGGGGTTAGTCCAGCGATTTTTGTCAAAAATTGCCAAAAATTGACTTTTTTAAAAAAATGTCTCAGAAAGTACGCCTAACGAAAGTTTAGCCCGTTTGGAACCTATTTCGGTAGTTCTCGAAGCCAAATCCTATGAAAAATTGACATTTTGGCCAAAAACATTTATAATTCTCCTCAAAATCAGAAATTTTCAAACTTTAATATTTCTTTGTCTGGGGTGAGCAGTCATGATCTAATTCAAGAAATAACATCTATTGGGTCTAAGCAACATTTCCTGACATTATGAGGAAAATCTGATTCGTACAATTTTTGGACAAAAATGACAAAAATCATAAGGGGTTAGTCCAGCGATTTTTGTCAAAAATGGCCAAAAATTGACCTTTTTAAAAATGTCTCAGAAAGTACTCCAAACGAAAGTTTAGCCCGTTTGGAACCTATTTCGGTAGTTCTCGAAGCCAAATCCTATGAAAAATTGACATTTTGGCCAAAAACATTTATAATTCTCCTCAAAATCAGAAATTTTCAAACTTTAATATTTCTTTGTCTGGGTGAGCAGTCAGGATCTAATTCAAGAAATAACATCTATTGGGTCTAAGCAACATTTCCTGACATTATGAGGAAAATCTGATTCGTACAATTTTTGGCCAAAAATGACAAAAATCATAAGGGGTTAGTCCAGCGATTTTTGTCAAAAATGGCCAAAAATTTACCTTTTTAAAAATGTCTCAGAAAGTACTCCTAACGAAAGTTTAGCCCGTTTGGAACCTATTTCGGTAGTTCTCGAAGCCAAATCCTATAAAAAATTGACATTTTGGCCAAAAACATTTATAATTCTCCTCAAAATCAGAAATTTTCAAACTTTAATATTTCTTTGTCTGGGTGAGCAGTCATGATCTAATTCAAGAAATAACATCTATTGGGTCTAAGCAACATTTCCTGACATTATGAGGAAAATCTGATTCGTACAATTTTTGGCCAAAAATGACAAAAATCATAAGGGGTTAGTCCAGCGATTTTTGTCAAAAATGGCAAAAAAATTACCTTTTTAAAAATGTCTCTGAAAGTACTCCTAACGAAAGTTTAGCCCGTTTGGAACCTATTTCGGTAGTTCTCGAAGCCAAATCCTATGAAAAATTGACATTTTGGCCAAAAACATTTATAATTTTCCTCAAAATCAGAAATTTTCAAACTTTAATATTTCTTTGTCTGGGTGAGCAGTCAGGGTCTAATTCAAGAAATAACATCTATTGGGTCTAAGCAACATTTCCTGACATTATGAGGAAAATCTGATTCGTACAATTTTTGGCCAAAAATGACAAAAATCATAAGGGTTAGTCCAGCGATTTTTGTCAAAAATGGCCAAAAATTTACCTTTTTAAAAATGTCTCAGAAAGTACTCCTAACGAAAGTTTAGCCCGTTTGGAACCTATTTCGGTAGTTCTCGAAGCCAAATCCTATGAAAAATTGACATTTTGGCCAAAAACATTTATAATTTTCCTCAAAATCAGAAATTTTCAAACTTTAATATTTCTTTGTCTGGGTGAGCAGTCAGGGTCTAATTCAAGAAATAACATCTATTGGGTCTAAGCAACATTTTCTGACATTATGAGGAAAATCTGATTAGGCCAAAAACGACAAAAATCATAAGGGGTTAGTCCAGCGATTTTTGTCAAAAATGGCCAAAAATTGACCTTTTAAAAAATGTCTCTGAAAGTACTCCTAACGAAAGTTTAGCCCGTTTGGAACCTATTTCGGTAGTTCTCGAAGCCAATTCCTATGAAAAATTGACATTTTGGCCACAAACATTTATAATTTTCCTCAAAATCTGAAATTTTCAAACTTTAATATTTATTTGTCTGGGTGAGCAGTCAGGGTCTAATTCAAGAAATAACATCTATTGGGTCTAAGCAACATTTCCTGACATTATGAGGAAAATCTGATTCGTACAATTTTTGGTCAAAAATGACAAAAATCATAAGGGGTTAGTCCAGCGATTTTTGTCAAAAATGGCCAAAAATTGACTTTATTTTTTAAAAATGTCTCAGAAAGCACGCCTAACGAAAGTTTAGCCCGTTTGGAACCTATTTCGGTAGTTCTCGAAGCCAATTCCTATGAAAAATTGACATTTTGGCCACAAACATTTATAATTTTCCTCAAAATCTGAAATTTTCAAACTTTAATATTTATTTGTCTGGGTGAGCAGTCAGGGTCTAATTCAAGAAATAACATCTATTGGGTCTAAGCAACATTTCCTGACATTATGAGGAAAATCTGATTCGTACAATTTTTGGTCAAAAATGACAAAAATCATAAGGGGTTAGTCCAGCGATTTTTGTCAAAAATTGCCAAAAATTGACTTTTTTAAAAAAATGTCTCAGAAAGTACGCCTAACGAAAGTTTAGCCCGTTTGGAACCTATTTCGGTAGTTCTCGAAGCCAATTCCTATGAAAAATTGACATTTTGGCCAAAAACATTTATAATTTTCCTCAAAATCAGAAATTTTCAAACTTTAATATTTCTTTGTCTGGGTGAGCAGTCAGGGTCTAATTCAAGAAATAACATCTATTGGGTCTAAGCAACATTTTCTGACATTATGAGGAAAATCTGATTAGTACAATTTTTGGCCAAAAATGACAAAAATCATAAGGGGTTAGTCCAGCGATTTTTGTCAAAAATGGCCAAAAATTGACCTTTTTAAAAATGTCTCTGAAAGTACTCCTAACGAAAGTTTAGCCCGTTTGGAACCTATTTCGGTAGTTCTCGAAGCCAAATCCTATGGAAAATTGACATTTTGGCCAAAAACATTTATAAATTTCCTCAAAATCGGAAATTTTCAAACTTTAATATTTCTTTGTCTGGGTGAGCAGTCAGGGTCTAATTCAAGAAATAACATCTATTGGGTCTAAGCAACATTTTCTGACATTATGAGGAAAATCTGATTAGTACAATTTTTGGCCAAAAATGACAAAAATCATAAGGGGTTAGTCCAGCGATTTTTGTCAAAAATGGCCAAAAATTGACTTTATTTTTTAAAAATGTCTCAGAAAGCACGCCTAACGAAAGTTTAGCCCGTTTGGAACCTATTTCGGTAGTTCTCGAAGCCAATTCCTATGAAAAATTGACATTTTGGCCACAAACATTTATAATTTTCCTTAAAATCAGAAATTTTCAAACTTTAATATTTCTTTGTCTGGGTGAGCAGTCAGGGTCTAATTCAAGAAATAACATCTATTGGGTCTGAGCAACATTTCCTGACATGATGAGGAAAATCTGATTCGTACAATTTTGGCCAAAAATGACAAAAATCATAAGGGGTTAGTCCAGCGATTTTTGTCAAAAATTGCCAGAAATTTACTTTTTAAAAAAAATGTCTCAGAAAGTACGCCTAACGAAAGTTTAGCCCGTTTGGAACCTATTTCGGTAGTTCTCGAAGCCAATTCCTATGAAAAATTGACATTTTGGCCACAAACATTTATAATTTTCCTCAAAATCTGAAATTTTCAAACTTTAATATTTATTTGTCTGGGTGAGCAGTCAGGGTCTAATTCAAGAAATAACATCTATTGGGTCTAAGCAACATTTCCTGACATTATGAGGAAAATCTGATTCGTACATTTTTTGGTCAAAAATGACAAAAATCATAAGGGGTTAGTCCAGCGATTTTTGTCAAAAATGGCCAAAAATTGACTTTATTTTTTAAAAATGTCTCAGAAAGCACGCCTAACGAAAGTTTAGCCTGTTTGGAACCTATTTCGGTAGTTCTCGAAGCCAATTCCTATGAAAAATTGACATTTTGGCCACAAACATTTATAATTTTCCTCAAAATCTGAAATTTTCAAACTTTAATATTTCTTTGTCTGGGTGAGCAGTCAGGGTCTAATTCAAGAAATAACATATATTGGTCTAAGCAACATTTCCTGACTTCATGAGGAAAATCTGATTCGTACAATTTTTGGTCAAAAATGACAAAAATCATAAGGGGTTAGTCCAGCGATTTTCGTCAAAAATTGCCAAAAATTGACTTTTTAAAAAAAAATGTCTCAGAAAGTACGCCTAACGAAAGTTTAGCCCGTTTGGAACCTATTTCGGTAGTTCTCGAAGCCAATTCCTATGAAAAATTGACATTTTGGCCACAAACATTTATAATTTTCCTCAAAATCTGAAATTTTCAAACTTTAATATTTATTTGTCTGGGTGAGCAGTCAGGGTCTAATTCAAGAAATAACATCTATTGGGTCTAAGCAACATTTCCTGACATTATGAGGAAAATCTGATTCGTACAATTTTTGGTCAAAAATGACAAAAATCATAAGGGGTTAGTCCAGCTATTTTTGTCAAAAATGGCCAAAAATTGACTTTATTTTTAAAAAATTTCTCAGAAAGCACGCCTAACGAAAGTTTAGCCCGTTTGGAACCTATTTCGGTAGTTCTCGAAGCCAATTGCTATGAAAAATTGACATTTTGGCCAAAAACATTTATAATTTTCCTCAAAATCAGAAATTTTTAAACTTTAATATTTCTTTGTCTGGGGGAGCAGTCAGGGTCTAATTCAAGAAATAACATCTATTGGGTCTAAGCAACATTTCCTGACATGATGAGGAAAATCTGATTCGTACAATTTTGGCCAAAAATGACAAAAATCATAAGGGGTTAGTCCAGCGATTTTTGTCAAAAATGGCCAAAAATTGACCTTTTTAAAAATGTCTCAGAAAGTACTCCTAACGAAAGTTTAGCCCGTTTGGAACCTATTTCGGTAGTTCTCGAAGCCAAATCCTATGAAAAATTGACATTTTGGCCAAAAACATGTATAATTTTCCTCAAAATCAGAAATTTTCAAACTTTAATATTTCTTTGTCTGGGTGAGCAGTCAGGGTCTAATTCAAGAAATAACATCTATTGGGTCTAAGCAACATTTTCTGACATTATGAGGAAAATCTGATTAGTACAATTTTTGGCCAAAAATGACAAAAATCATAAGGGGTTAGTCCAGCGATTTTTGTCAAAAATGGCCAAAAATTGACCTTTTTAAAAATGTCTCTGAAAGTACTCCTAACGAAAGTTTAGCCCGTTTGGAACCTATTTCGGTAGTTCTCGAAGCCAAATCCTATGGAAAATTGACATTTTGGCCAAAAACATTTATAAATTTCCTCAAAATCGGAAATTTTCAAACTTTAATATTTCTTTGTCTGGGTGAGCAGTCAGGGTCTAATTCAAGAAATAACATCTATTGGGTCTAAGCAACATTTTCTGACATTATGAGGAAAATCTGATTAGTACAATTTTTGGCCAAAAATGACAAAAATCATAAGGGGTTAGTCCAGCGATTTTTGTCAAAAATGGCCAAAAATTGACTTTATTTTTTAAAAATGTCTCAGAAAGCACGCCTAACGAAAGTTTAGCCCGTTTGGAACCTATTTCGGTAGTTCTCGAAGCCAATTCCTATGAAAAATTGACATTTTGGCCACAAACATTTATAATTTTCCTTAAAATCAGAAATTTTCAAACTTTAATATTTCTTTGTCTGGGTGAGCAGTCAGGGTCTAATTCAAGAAATAACATCTATTGGGTCTAAGCAACATTTCCTGACATGATGAGGAAAATCTGATTCGTACAATTTTGGCCAAAAATGACAACAATCATAAGGGGTTAGTCCAGCGATTTTTGTCAAAAATTGCCAGAAATTTACTTTTTAAAAAAATGTCTCAGAAAGTACGCCTAACGAAAGTTTAGCCCGTTTGGAACCTATTTCGGTAGTTCTCGAAGCCAATTCCTATGAAAAATTGACATTTTGGCCACAAACATTTATAATTTTCCTCAAAATCAGAAATTTTCAAACTTTAATATTTCTTTGTCTGGGTGAGCAGTCAGGGTCTAATTCAAGAAATAACATCTATTGGGTCTAAGCAACATTTCCTGACATGATGAGGAAAATCTGATTCGTACAATTTTGGCCAAAAATGACAAAAATCATAAGGGGTTAGTCCAGCGATTTTTGTCAAAAATTGCCAGAAATTTACTTTTTAAAAAAATGTCTCAGAAAGTACGCCTAACGAAAGTTTAGCCCGTTTGGAACCTATTTCGGTAGTTCTCGAAGCCAATTCCTATGAAAAATTGACATTTTGGCCACAAACATTTATAATTTTCCTCAAAATCTGAAATTTTCAAACTTTAATATTTATTTGTCTGGGTGAGCAGTCAGGGTCTAATTCAAGAAATAACATCTATTGGGTCTAAGCAACATTTCCTGACATTATGAGGAAAATCTGATTCGTACAATTTTTGGTCAAAAATGACAAAAATCATAAGGGGTTAGTCCAGCGATTTTTGTCAAAAATGGCCAAAAATTGACTTTATTTTTTAAAAATGTCTCAGAAAGCACGCCTAACGAAAGTTTAGCCCGTTTGGAACCTATTTCGGTAGTTCTCGAAGCCAATTCCTATGAAAAATTGACATTTTGGCCACAAACATTTATAATTTTCCTCAAAATCTGAAATTTTCAAACTTTAATATTTCTTTGTCTGGGTGAGCAGTCAGGGTCTAATTCAAGAAATAACATATATTGGTCTAAGCAACATTTCCTGACTTCATGAGGAAAATCTGATTCGTACAATTTTTGGTCAAAAATGACAAAAATCATAAGGGGTTAGTCCAGCGATTTTCGTCAAAAATTGCCAAAAATTGACTTTTTAAAAAAAAATGTCTCAGAAAGTACGCCTAACGAAAGTTTAGCCCGTTTGGAACCTATTTCGGTAGTTCTCGAAGCCAATTCCTATGAAAAATTGACATTTTGGCCACAAACATTTATAATTTTCCTCAAAATCTGAAATTTTCAAACTTTAATATTTATTTGTCTGGGTGAGCAGTCAGGGTCTAATTCAAGAAATAACATCTATTGGGTCTAAGCAACATTACCTGACATTATGAGGAAAATCTGATTCGTACAATTTTTGGTCAAAAATGACAAAAATCATAAGGGGTTAGTCCAGCTATTTTTGTCAAAAATGGCCAAAAATTGACTTTATTTTTAAAAAATTTCTCAGAAAGCACGCCTAACGAAAGTTTAGCCCGTTTGGAACCTATTTCGGTAGTTCTCGAAGCCAATTGCTATGAAAAATTGACATTTTGGCCAAAAACATTTATAATTTTCCTCAAAATCAGAAATTTTTAAACTTTAATATTTCTTTGTCTGGGGGAGCAGTCAGGGTCTAATTCAAGAAATAACATCTATTGGGTCTAAGCAACATTTCCTGACATGATGAGGAAAATCTGATTCGTACAATTTTGGCCAAAAATGACAAAAATCATAAGGGGTTAGTCCAGTGATTTTTGTCAAAAATGGCCAAAAAATTTCCTTTTTGAAAAAAATGTCTCAGAAAGCACGCCTAACGAAAGTTTAGCCCGTTTGGAACCTATTTCGGTAGTTCTCGAAGCCAATTCCTATGAAAAATTGACATTTTGGACAAAAACATTGATAATTTTCCTCAAAATCAGAAATTTTCAAACTTTAATATTTATTTGTCTGGGTGTGCAGTCAGGGTCTAATTCAAGAAATAACATCTATTGGGTCTAAGCAACATTTCCTGACATTATGAGGAAAATCTGATTCGTACAATTTTGGCCAAAAATGACAAAAATCATAAGGGGTTAGTCCAGCGATTTTTGTCAAAAATGGCCAAAAATTGACTTTATTTTTTAAAAATGTCTCAGAAAGCACGCCTAACGAAAGTTTAGCCCGTTTGGAACCTATTTCGGTAGTTCTCGAAGCCAATTCCTATGAAAAATTGACATTTTGGCCACAAACATTTATAATTTTCCTCAAAATCTGAAATTTTCAAACTTTAATATTTCTTTGTCTGGGTGAGCAGTCAGGGTCTAATTCAAGAAATAACATATATTGGTCTAAGCAACATTTCCTGACTTCATGAGGAAAATCTGATTCGTACAATTTTTGGTCAAAAATGACAAAAATCATAAGGGGTTAGTCCAGCGATTTTCGTCAAAAATTGCCAAAAATTGACTTTTTAAAAAAAAATGTCTCAGAAAGTACGCCTAACGAAAGTTTAGCCCGTTTGGAACCTATTTCGGTAGTTCTCGAAGCCAATTCCTATGAAAAATTGACATTTTGGCCACAAACATTTATAATTTTCCTCAAAATCTGAAATTTTCAAACTTTAATATTTATTTGTCTGGGTGAGCAGTCAGGGTCTAATTCAAGAAATAACATCTATTGGGTCTAAGCAACATTACCTGACATTATGAGGAAAATCTGATTCGTACAATTTTTGGTCAAAAATGACAAAAATCATAAGGGGTTAGTCCAGCTATTTTTGTCAAAAATGGCCAAAAATTGACTTTATTTTTAAAAAATTTCTCAGAAAGCACGCCTAACGAAAGTTTAGCCCGTTTGGAACCTATTTCGGTAGTTCTCGAAGCCAATTGCTATGAAAAATTGACATTTTGGCCAAAAACATTTATAATTTTCCTCAAAATCAGAAATTTTTAAACTTTAATATTTCTTTGTCTGGGGGAGCAGTCAGGGTCTAATTCAAGAAATAACATCTATTGGGTCTAAGCAACATTTCCTGACATGATGAGGAAAATCTGATTCGTACAATTTTGGCCAAAAATGACAAAAATCATAAGGGGTTAGTCCAGTGATTTTTGTCAAAAATGGCCAAAAAATTTCCTTTTTGAAAAAAATGTCTCAGAAAGCACGCCTAACGAAAGTTTAGCCCGTTTGGAACCTATTTCGGTAGTTCTCGAAGCCAATTCCTATGAAAAATTGACATTTTGGACAAAAACATTGATAATTTTCCTCAAAATCAGAAATTTTCAAACTTTAATATTTATTTGTCTGGGTGTGCAGTCAGGGTCTAATTCAAGAAATAACATCTATTGGGTCTAAGCAACATTTCCTGACATTATGAGGAAAATCTGATTCGTACAATTTTGGCCAAAAATGACAAAAATCATAAGGGGTTAGTCCAGCGATTTTTGTCAAAAATGGCCAAAAATTCCCTTTTTGAAAAAAATGTCTCAGAAAGCACGCCTAACGAAAGTTTAGCCCGTTTGGAACCTATTTTGGTAGTTCTCGAAGCCAATTCCTATGAAAAATTGACATTTTGGACAAAAACATTTATAATTTTCCTCAAAATCAGAAATTTTCAAACTTTAATATTTCTTTGTCTGGGTGAGCAGTCAGGGTCTAATTCAAGAAATAACATCTATTGGGTCTAAGCAACATTTCCTGACATTATGAGGAAAATCTGATTCGTACATTTTTGGCCAAAAATGACAAAAATCATAAGGGGTTAGTCTAGCGATTTTTGTCAAAAATGGCCAAAAATTGACTTTTTGAAAAAAATGTCTCAGAAAGTACGCCTAAAGAAAGTTTAGCCCGTTTGGAACCTATTTCGGTAGTTCTCGAAGCCAATTCCTATGAAAAATTGACATTTTGGCCAAAAACATTTATAATTTTCCTCAAAATCAGACATTTTTAAACTTTGATATTTCTTTGTCTGGGTGAGCAGTCAGGGTCTAATTCAAGAAATAACATCTATTGGGTCTAAGCAACATTTCCTGACATTATGAGGAAAATATGATTCATACAATTTTGGCCAAAAATGACAAAAATCATAAGGGGTTAGTCCAGCGATTTTTGTCAAAAATGGCCAAAAATTGACTTTTAAAAAAAATGTCTCAGAAAGTACGCCTAACGAAAGTTTAGCCCGTTTGGAACCTATTTCGGTAGTTCTCGAAACCAATTCCTATGAAAAATTGACATTTTGGCCAAAAACATTTATAATTTTCCTCAAAATCAGACATTTTAAAACTTTAATATTTCTTTGTCTGGGTGAGCAGTCAGGGTCTAATTCAAGAAATAACATCTATTGGGTCTAAGCAACATTTCCTGACATGATGAGGAAAATCTGATTCGTACAATTTTGGCCAAAAATGACAAAAATCATAATGGGTTAGTCCAGCGATTTTTGTAAAATATGGCCAAAAATTGACTTTTTAAAAAAATGTCTCAGAAAGTACGCCTAACGAAAGTTTAGCCCGTTTGGAACCTATTTCGGTAGTTCTCGAAGCCAATTCCTATGAAAAATTGACATTTTGGCCAAAAACATTGATAATTTTCCTTAAAATCAGAAATTTTCAAACTTTAATATTTCTTTATCTGGGTGAGCAGTCAGGGTCTAATTCAAGAAATAACATTTATTGGGTCTAAGCAACATTTCCTGACATTATGAGGAAAATCTGATTCGTACAATTTTGGCCAAAAATGACAAAAATCATAATGGGTTAGTCCAGCGATTTTTGTAAAAAATGGCCAAAAAATGACTTTTTAAAAAAATGTCTCAGAAAGTACGCCTAACGAAAGTTTAGCCCGTTTGGAACCTATTTCGGTAGTTCTCGAAGCCAATTCCTATGAAAAATTGACATTTTGGCCAAAAACATGGATAATTTTCCTTAAAATCAGAAATTTTCAAACTTTAATATTTCTTTATCTGGGTGAGCAGTCAGGGTCTAATTCAAGAAATAACATTTATTGGGTCTAAGCAACATTTCCTGACATTATGAGGAAAATCTGATTCGTACAATTTTTGGTCAAAAATGACAAAAATCATAAGGGGTTAGTCCAGCGATTTTTGTTAAAAATGGCCAAAAATTGACTTTTTAAAAAAATGTCTCAGAAAGTACGCCTAACGAAAGTTTAGCCCGTTTGGAACCTATTTCGGTAGTTCTCGAAGCCAATTCCTATGAAAAATTGACATTTTGGCCAAAAACATTGATAATTTTCCTTAAAATCAGAAATTTTCAAACTTTAATATTTCTTTATCTGGGTGAGCAGTCAGGGTCTAATTCAAGAAATAACATCTATTGGGTCTAAGCAACATTTCCTGACATTATGAGGAAAATCTGATTCGTACAATTTTGGCCAAAAATGACAAAAATCATCAGGGGTTAGTCCAGCGATTTTTGTCAAAAATGGCCAAAAATTCTCGAAGCCAATTCCTATGAAAAGCCAATTCCTATGAAAAATTGACATTTTGGCCAAAAACATTTATAATTTTCCTCAAAGTCAGAAATTTTCAAACTTTAATATTTCTTTGTCAGGGTCTAATTCAAGAAATAACATCTATTGGGTCTAAGCAACATTTCCTGACATTATGAGGAAAATCTGATTCGTACAATTTTGGCCAAAAATGACAAAAATCATAATGGGTTAGTCCAGCGATTTTTGTAAAAAATGGCAAAAAATTGACTTTTAAAAAAAATGTCTCAGAAAGTACGCCTAACGAAAGTTTAGCCCGTTTGGAACCTATTTCGGTAGTTCTCGAAACCAATTCCTATGAAAAATTGACATTTTGGCCAAAAACATTTATAATTTTCCTCAAAATCAGACATTTTTAAACTTTAATATTTCTTTGTCTGGGTGAGCAGTTAGGGTCTAATTCAAGAAATAACATCTATTGGGTCTAAGCAACATTTCCTGACATTATGAGGAAAATCTGATTCGTACAATTTTGGCCAAAAATGACAAAAATCATAATGGGTTAGTCCAGCGATTTTTGTAAAAAATGGCCAAAAATTGACTTTTAAAAAAAATGTCTCAGAAAGTACGCCTAACAAAAGTTTAGCCCGTTTGGAACCTATTTCAGTAGTTCTCGAAGCCAATTCCTATGAAAAATTGACATTTTGGCCAAAAACATTTATAATTTTCCTTAAAATCAGAAATTTTCAAACTTTAATATTTCTTTATCTGGGTGAGCAGTCAGGGTCTAATTCAAGAAATAACATTTATTGGGTCTAAGCAACATTTCCTGACATTATGAGGAAAATCTGATTCGTACAATTTTTGGTCAAAAATGACAAAAATCATAAGGGGTTAGTCCAGCGATTTTTGTTAAAAATGGCCAAAAATTGACTTTTTAAAAAAATGTCTCAGAAAGTACGCCTAACGAAAGTTTAGCCCGTTTGGAACCTATTTCGGTAGTTCTCGAAGCCAATTCCTATGAAAAATTGACATTTTGGCCAAAAACATTGATAATTTTCCTTAAAATCAGAAATTTTCAAACTTTAATATTTCTTTATCTGGGTGAGCAGTCAGGGTCTAATTCAAGAAATAACATCTATTGGGTCTAAGCAACATTTCCTGACATTATGAGGAAAATCTGATTCGTACAATTTTGGCCAAAAATGACAAAAATCATCAGGGGTTAGTCCAGCGATTTTTGTCAAAAATGGCCAAAAGTTCTCGAAGCCAATTCCTATGAAAAGCCAATTGCTATGAAAAATTGACATTTTGGCCAAAAACATTTATAATTTTCCTCAAAGTCAGAAATTTTCAAACTTTAATATTTCTTTATCTGGGTGAGCAGTCAGGGTCTAATTCAAGAAATAACATCTATTGGGTCTAAGCAACATTTTCTGACATTATGAGGAAAATCTGATTAGTACAATTTTTGGCCAAAAATGACAAAAATCATAAGGGGTTAGTCCAGCGATTTTTGTCAAAAATGGCCAAAAATTTACTTTATTTTTAAAAAATGTCTCAGAAAGCACGCCTAACGAAAGTTTAGCCCGTTTGGAACCTATTTCGGTAGTTCTCGAAGCCAATTCCTATGAAAAATTGACATTTTGGCCACAAACATTTATAATTTTCCTCAAAATCTGAAATTTTCAAACTTTAATATTTATTTGTCTGGGTG
This sequence comes from Henricia sp. BOLD:AAB3569, assembly GCA_037783545.1. Taxonomy (NCBI): domain Eukaryota; kingdom Metazoa; phylum Echinodermata; class Asteroidea; order Spinulosida; family Echinasteridae; genus Henricia; species Henricia sp. BOLD:AAB3569. The sequence goes on from JBBELK010000244.1 coordinate 14,127, forward strand.
AGCAGTCAGGGTCTAATTCAAGAAATAACATCTATTGGGTCTAAGCAACATTTCCTGACATTATGAGGAAAATCTGATTCGTACAATTTTTGGTCAAAAATGACAAAAATCATAAGGGGTTAGTCCAGCGATTTTTGTCAAAAATGGCCAAAAATTGACTTTATTTTTTAAAAATGTCTCAGAAAGCACGCCTAACGAAAGTTTATCCCGTTTGGAACCTATTTCGGTAGTTCTCGAAGCCAATTCCTATGAAAAATTGACATTTTGGCCACAAACATTTATAATTTTCCTCAAAATCTGAAATGTTCAAACTTTAATATTTCTTTGTCTGGGTGAGCAGTCAGGGTCTAATTCAAGAAATAACATCTATTGGGTCTAAGCAACATTTCCTGACATTATGAGGAAAATCTGATTCGTACAATTTTTGGTCAAAAATTAAAAAAATCATAAGGGGTTAGTCCAGCGATTTTTGTCAAAAATGGCCAAAAATTGACTTTATTTTTAAAAAATGTCTCAGAAAGCACGCCTAACGAAAGTTTAGCCCGTTTGGAACCTATTTCGGTAGTTCTCGAAGCCAATTCCTATGAAAAATTGACATTTTGGCCACAAACATTTATAATTTTCCTCAAAATCTGAAATTTTCAAACTTTAATATTTCTTTGTCTGGGTGAGCAGTCAGGGTCTAATTCAAGAAATAACATCTATTGGGTCTAAGCAACATTTCCTGACATTATGAGGAAAATCTGATTCGTACAATTTTGGCCAAAAATGACAAAAATCATAAGGGGTTAGTCTAGCGATTTTTGTCAAAAATGGCCAAAAATTGACTTTTTAAAAAAATGTCTCAGAAAGTACGCCTAACGAAAGTTTAGCCCGTTTGGAACCTATTTCGGTAGTTCTCGAAGCCAATTCCTATGAAAAATTGACATTTTGGCCAAAAACATTTATAATTTTCCTCAAAATCAGACATTTTTAAACTTTAATATTTCATTGCCAAAAATTTACTGTGCAGAAACTGTGCAGAAACTGTGCAGAAACTGTGCAGAAACTGTGCAGAAACTGTGCAGAAACTGAGCAGAAACTGTGCAGAAACTGTGCAGAAACTGTGCAGAAACTGTGCAGAAACTGTGCAGAAACTGTGCAGAAACTGTGCAGAAACTGTGCAGAAACTGTGCAGAAACTGTGCAGAAACTGTGCAGAAACTGTGCAGAAACTGTGCAGAAACTGTGCAGAAACTGTGCAGAAACTGTGCAGAAACTGTGCAGAAACTGTGCAGAAACTGTGCAGAAACTGTGCAGAAACTGTGCAGAAACTGTGCAGAAACTGTGCAGAAACTGTGCAGAAACTGTGCAGAAACTGTGCAGAAACTGTGCAGAAACTGTGCAGAAACTGTGCAGAAACTGTGCAGAAACTGTGCAGAAACTGTGCAGAAACTGTGCAGAAACTGTGCAGAAACTGTGCACAAACTGTGCACAAACTGTGCACAAACTGTGCACAAACTGTGCACAAACTGTGCACAAACTGTGCACAAACTGTGCACAAACTGTGCACAAACTGTGCACAAACTGTGCACAAACTGTGCACAAACTGTGCACAAACTGTGCACAAACTGTGCACAAACTGTGCACAAACGTTGCTTAACTGCGGTGATCAGACGGGAACCGGTGTATTCAGTGTGGTATGGTCGTAGACGAATGCTTAACAGGTTTGCGTAATTTTAAACGTTTACAATATTTTACTCGACAGAACAAAAGTGCCTACGACACTCGGTATTCCCAGGTGGTCTTCCACCGAAGTACTGACCGAGCCCAACGTTGCTTAACTGCGGTGATCAGACGGGAACCGGTGTATTCACTGTGGTATGGTCGTAGACCAATGCTTAAAAGGTTTACATAATTGTAAACGTTTACTGAAGAACAATATTTTACTCGACAAAACAAAAGCGCCTACGACTCTCGGTATTCGCAGGTGGTCTCCCACCGAAGTACTGACCGAGCCCAACGTTGCTTAACTGCGGTGATCAGACGGGAACCGGTGTATTTAATGTGGTATGGTCATAGACGAATGCTTAACAGGTTTGCGTATTTTTAAACGTTTACTGAAGAACAATATTTTACTCGACAGAACAAAAGTACTACGACACTCGGTATTCCCAGGTGATCTCCCACCTAAGTACTGACCCAGCACAACGTTGCTTAACTGCGGTGATCAGACGGGAACCGGTGTATTCAGTGTGGTATGGTCGTAGACGAATGCTTACCACGTTTGCGTAATTTTAAACGTTCACTGAAGAACAATATTTTACTCGACAGAAAAAAAGTGCCTACGACACTCGGTATTCCAAGGTGGTCTCCCACCGAAGTACTAACCGAGCCCAACGTTGCTTAACTGCGGTGATCAGACGGGAACCAGTGTATTCAATGTGGTATGGTCGTAGACGAATGCTTAACAGGTTTGCGTAATTTTAAACGTTTACTGAAGAACAATATTTTACTCGACAGAACAAAAGTGCCTACGACACTCGGTATTCCCACCGAAGTACTGACCGAGCCCAACGTTGCTTAACTGCGGTGATCAGACGGGAACCGGTGTATTCAATGTGGTATGGTCGTAGACGAATGCTTAAAAGGTTTACATAATTGTAAACGTTTACTGAAGAACAATATTTTACTCGACAAAACAAAAGGGCCTACGACTCTCGGTATTCGCAGGTGGTCTCCCACCGAAGTACTGACCGAGCCCAACGTTGCTTAACTGCAGTGATCAGACGGGAACCGGTGTATTTAATGTGGTATGGTCATAGACGAATGCTTAACAGGTTTGCGTATTTTTAAACGTTTACTGAAGAACAATATTTTACTCGACAGAACAAAAGTACTACGACACTCGGTATTCCCAGGTGGTCTCCCACCTAAGTACTGACCGAGCACAACGTTGCTTAACTGCGGTGATCAGACGGGAATCGGTGTATTCAGTGTGGTATGGTCGTAGACGAATGCTTAACACGTTTGCGTAATTTTAAACGTTCACTGAAGAACAATATTTTACTCGACAGAAAAAAAGTGCCTACGACACTCGGTATTCCAATGTGGTCTCCCACCGAAGTACTAACCGAGCCCAACGTTGCTTAACTGCGGTGATCAGACGGGAACCAGTGTATTCAATGTGGTATGGTCGTAGACGAATGCTTAACAGGTTTGCTTAATTTTGAACGTTTCCTGAAGAACAATATTTTACTCGACGGAACAAAAGTGCCTACGACACTCGGTATTCCCAGGTGGTCTCCCAGCTAAGTACTGACCGAGCCCAACGTTGCTTAACTGCGGTGATCAGACGGGAACCGGCGTATTTAGTGTGGTATGGTCGTAGACGAATGCTTAACAGGTTTGCGTAATTTTAAACGTTTACTGAAGAACAATATTTTACTCGACAGAACAAAAGTGCCTACGACACTCGGTATTCCCACCGAAGTACTGACCGAGCCCAACGTTGCTTAACTGCGGTGATCAGACGGGAACCGGTGTATTCAATGTGGTATGGTCGTAGACGAATGCTTAAAAGGTTTACATAATTGTAAACGTTTACTGAAGAACAATATTTTACTCGACAAAACAAAAGCGTCTACGACTCTCGGTATTCGCAGGTGGTCTCCCACCGAAGTACTGACCGAGCCCAACGTTGCTTAACTGCGGTGATCAGACGGGAACCGGTGTATTTAATGTGGTATGGTCATAGACGAATGCTTAACAGGTTTGCGTATTTTTAAACGTTTACTGAAGAACAATATTTTACTCGACAGAACAAAAGTACTACGACACTCGGTATTCCCAGGTGGTCTCCCACCTAAGTACTGACCGAGCACAACGTTGCTTAACTGCGGTGATCAGACGGGAACCGGTGTATTCAGTGTGGTATGGTCGTAGACGAATGCTTAACACGTTTGCGTAATTTTAAACGTTCACTGAAGAACAATATTTTACTCGACAGAAAAAAAGTGCCTACGACACTCGGTATTCCAATGTGGTCTCCCACCGAAGTACTAACCGAGCCCAACGTTGCTTAACTGCGGTGATCAGACGGGAACCAGTGTATTCAATGTGGTATGGTCGTAGACGAATGCTTAACAGGTTTGCTTAATTTTGAACGTTTCCTGAAGAACAATATTTTACTCGAAAGAACAAAAGTGCCTACGACACTCGGTATTCCCAGGTGGTCTCCCACCGAAGTACTGACCGAGCCCAACGTTGCTTAACTGCGGTGATCAGACGGGAACCGGTGTATTCAATGTGGTATGGTCGTAGACGAATGCTTAACAGGTTTGCGTAATTTTAAACGTTTACTGAAGAACAATATTTTACTCGACAGAACAAAAGTGCCTACGACACTCGGTATTCCCAGGTGGTCTCCCATAAGTACTGACCGAGCCCAACGTTGCTTAACTGCGGTGATCAGACGGGAACCGGTGTATTTAGTGTGGTACGGTCGTAGACGAATGCTTAAAAGGTTTACATAATTGTAAACGTTTACTGAAGAACAATATTTTACTCGACAGAACAAAAGTGCCTACGACACTCGGTATTCCCACCGAAGTACTGACCGAGCCCAACGTTGCTTAACTGCGGTGATCAGACGGGAACCGGCGTATTTAGTGTGGTATGGTCGTAGACGAATGCTTAACAGGTTTGCGTAATTTTAAACGTTTACTGAAGAACAATATTTTACTCGACAGAACAAAAGTGCCTACGACACTCGGTATTCCCACCGAAGTACTGACCGAGCCCAACGTTGCTTAACTGCGGTGATCAGACGGGAACCGGTGTATTCAATGTGGTATGGTCGTAGACGAATGCTTAAAAGGTTTACATAATTGTAAACGTTTACTGAAGAACAATATTTTACTCGACAAAACAAAAGCGTCTACGACTCTCGGTATTCGCAGGTGGTCTCCCACCGAAGTACTGACCGAGCCCAACGTTGCTTAACTGCGGTGATCAGACGGGAACCGGTGTATTTAATGTGGTATGGTCATAGACGAATGCTTAACAGGTTTGCGTATTTTTAAACGTTTACTGAAGAACAATATTTTACTCGACAGAACAAAAGTACTACGACACTCGGTATTCCCAGGTGGTCTCCCACCTAAGTACTGACCGAGCACAACGTTGCTTAACTGCGGTGATCAGACGGGAACCGGTGTATTCAGTGTGGTATGGTCGTAGACGAATGCTTAACACGTTTGCGTAATTTTAAACGTTCACTGAAGAACAATATTTTACTCGACAGAAAAAAAGTGCCTACGACACTCGGTATTCCAATGTGGTCTCCCACCGAAGTACTAACCGAGCCCAACGTTGCTTAACTGCGGTGATCAGACGGGAACCAGTGTATTCAATGTGGTATGGTCGTAGACGAATGCTTAACAGGTTTGCTTAATTTTGAACGTTTCCTGAAGAACAATATTTTACTCGAAAGAACAAAAGTGCCTACGACACTCGGTATTCCCAGGTGGTCTCCCACCGAAGTACTGACCGAGCCAACGTTGCTTAACTGCGGTGATCAGACGGGAACCGGTGTATTCAATGTGGTATGGTCGTAGACGAATGCTTAACAGGTTTGCGTAATTTTAAACGTTTACTGAAGAACAATATTTTACTCGACAGAACAAAAGTGCCTACGACACTCGGTATTCCCAGGTGGTCTCCCATAAGTACTGACCGAGCCCAACGTTGCTTAACTGCGGTGATCAGACGGGAACCGGTGTATTTAGTGTGGTACGGTCGTAGACGAATGCTTAAAAGGTTTACATAATTGTAAACGTTTACTGAAGAACAATATTTTACTCGACAGAACAAAAGTGCCTACGACACTCGGTATTCCCACCGAAGTACTGACCGAGCCCAACGTTGCTTAACTGCGGTGATCAGACGGGAACCGGCGTATTTAGTGTGGTATGGTCGTAGACGAATGCTTAACAGGTTTGCGTAATTTTAAACGTTTACTGAAGAACAATATTTTACTCGACAGAACAAAAGTGCCTACGACACTCGGTATTCCCACCGAAGTACTGACCGAGCCCAACGTTGCTTAACTGCGGTGATCAGACGGGAACCGGTGTATTCAATGTGGTATGGTCGTAGACGAATGCTTAAAAGGTTTACATAATTGTAAACGTTTACTGAAGAACAATATTTTACTCGACAAAACAAAAGCGTCTACGACTCTCGGTATTCGCAGGTGGTCTCCCACCGAAGTACTGACCGAGCCCAACGTTGCTTAACTGCGGTGATCAGACGGGAACCGGTGTATTTAATGTGGTATGGTCATAGACGAATGCTTAACAGGTTTGCGTATTTTTAAACGTTTACTGAAGAACAATATTTTACTCGACAGAACAAAAGTACTACGACACTCGGTATTCCCAGGTGGTCTCCCACCTAAGTACTGACCGAGCACAACGTTGCTTAACTGCGGTGATCAGACGGGAACCGGTGTATTCAGTGTGGTATGGTCGTAGACGAATGCTTAACACGTTTGCGTAATTTTAAACGTTCACTGAAGAACAATATTTTACTCGACAGAAAAAAAGTGCCTACGACACTCGGTATTCCAATGTGGTCTCCCACCGAAGTACTAACCGAGCCCAACGTTGCTTAACTGCGGTGATCAGACGGGAACCAGTGTATTCAATGTGGTATGGTCGTAGACGAATGCTTAACAGGTTTGCTTAATTTTGAACGTTTCCTGAAGAACAATATTTTACTCGAAAGAACAAAAGTGCCTACGACACTCGGTATTCCCAGGTGGTCTCCCACCGAAGTACTGACCGAGCCAACGTTGCTTAACTGCGGTGATCAGACGGGAACCGGTGTATTCAATGTGGTATGGTCGTAGACGAATGCTTAACAGGTTTGCGTAATTTTAAACGTTTACTGAAGAACAATATTTTACTCGACAGAACAAAAGTGCCTACGACACTCGGTATTCCCAGGTGGTCTCCCATAAGTACTGACCGAGCCCAACGTTGCTTAACTGCGGTGATCAGACGGGAACCGGTGTATTTAGTGTGGTACGGTCGTAGACGAATGCTTAAAAGGTTTACATAATTGTAAACGTTTACTGAAGAACAATATTTTACTCGACAAAACAAAAATGCCTACGACACTCGGTATTCCCAGGTGGTCTCCCACCGAAGTACTGACCGAGCCAAACGTTGCTTAACTGCGGTGATCAGACGGGTTTGCGTAATTTTAAACGTTTACTGAAGAACAATATTTTACTCGACAGAACAAAAGTGCCTACGACACTCGGTATTCCCACCGAAGTACTGACCGAGCCAAACGTTGCTTAACTGCGGTGATCAGACGGGAACCGGTGTATTCAATGTGGTATGGTCGTAGACGAATGCTTAAAAGGTTTACATAATTGTAAACGTTTACTGAAGAACAATATTTTACTCGACAAAACAAAAATGCCTACGACACTCGGTATTCCCAGGTGGTCTCCCACCGAAGTACTGACCGAGCCCAACGTTGCTTAACTGCGGTGATCAGACGGGAACCGGTGTATTCAATGTGGTATGGTCGGAGACGAATGCTTAACAGGTTTGCTTAATTTTGAACGTTTCCTGAAGAACAATATTTTACTCGACAGAACAAAAGTGCCTACGACACTCGGTATTCCCAGGTGGTCTCCCACCGAAGTACTGACCGAGCCCAACGTTGCTTAACTGCGGTGATCAGACGGGAACCGGTGTATTCAATGTGGTATGGTCGTAGACGAATGCTTAAAAGGTTTACATAATTGTAAACGTTTACTGAAGAACAATATTTTACTCGACAAAACAAAAGCGCCTACGACTCTCGGTATTCGCAGGTGGTCTCCCACCGAAGTACTGACCGAGCCCAACGTTGCTTAACTGCGGTGATCAGACGGGAACCGGTGTATTTAATGTGGTATGGTCATAGACGAATGCTTAACAGGTTTGCGTATTTTTAAACGTTTACTGAAGAACAATATTTTACTCGACAGAACAAAAGTACTACGACACTTGGTATTCCCAGGTGGTCTCCCACCTAAGTACTGACCGAGCACAGCGTTGCTTAACTGCGGTGATCAGACGGGAACCGGTGTATTCAGTGTGGTACGGTCGTAGACGAATGCTTAACACGTTTGCGTAATTTTAAACGTTCACTGAAGAACAATATTTTACTCGACAGAAAAAAAGTGCCTACGACACTCGGTATTCCAAGGTGGTCTCCCAACGAAGTACTAACCGAGCCCAACGTTACTTAACTGCGGTGATCAGACGGGAACCAGTGTATTCAATGTGGTATGGTCGTAAACGAATGCTTAACAGGTTTGCTTAATTTTGAACGTTTCCTGAAGAACAATATTTTACTCGAAAGAACAAAAGGGCCTACGACACTCGGTATTCCCAGGTGGTCTCCCACCGAAGTACTGACCGAGCCCAACGTTGCTTAACTGCGGTGATCAGACGGGAACCGGTGTATTCAATGTGGTATGCTCGTAGACGAATGCTTAACAGGTTTGCGTAATTTTAAACGTTTACTGAAGAACAATATTTTACTCGACAGAACAAAAGTGCCTACGACACTCGGTATTCCCAGGTGGTCTCCCAGCTAAGTACTGACCGAGCCCAACGTTGCTTAACTGCGGTGATCAGACGGGAACCGGTGTATTCAATGTGGTATGGTCGTAGACGAATGCTTAAAAGGTTTACATAATTGTAAACGTTTACTGAAGAACAATATTTTACTCGACAAAACAAAAATGCCTACGACACTCGGTATTCCCAGGTGGTCTCCCACCGAAGTACTGACCGAGCCAAACGTTGCTTAACTGCGGTGATCAGACGGGAACCGGTGTATTCGGTGTGGTATGGTCGTAGACGAATGCTTAACACGTTTGCGTAATTTTAAACGTTCACTGAAGAACAATATTTTACTCGAAAAATAAAAATGCCTACGACACTCGGTATTCCCAGGTGGTCTCCCACCGAAGTACTGACCGAGCCCAACGTTGCTTAACTGCGGTGATCAGACGGGAACCGGTGTATTCAATGTGGTATGGTCGTAGACGAATGCTTAACAGGTTTGCGTAATTTTAAACGTTTACTGAAGAACAATATTTTACTCGACAGAACAAAAGCGCCTACGACACTCGGTATTCGCAGGTGGTCTCCCACCAAAGTACTAACCGAGCCCAACGTTGCTTAACTGCGGTGATCAGACGGGAACCGGTGTATTTAGTGTGGTATGGTCGTAGACGAATGCTTAACAGGTTTGCGTAATTTTAAACGTTTACTGAAGAACAATATTTTTCTCGACAGAACAAAAGTGCCTACGACACTCGGTATTCCCACCGAAGTACTGACCGAGCCCAACGTTGCTTAACTGCGGTGATCAGACGGGAACCGGTGTATTCAATGTGGTATGGTCGTAGACGAATGCTTAAGAGGTTTGCTTAATTTTGAACGTTTCCTGAAGAACAATATTTTACTCGACAGAACAAAAGTGCCTACGACACTCGGTATTCCAAGGTGGTCTCCCACCGAAGTACTGACCGAGCCCAACGTTGCTTAACTGCGATGATCAGACGGGAACCGATGTATTTAATGTGGTATGGTCGTAGACAAATGCTTAACAGGTTTGCGTAATTTTAAACGTTTACTGAAGAACAATATTTTACTCGACAGAACAAAATTTCCTACGACACTCGGTATTCCCAGGTGGTCTCCCACCGAAGTACTGACCGAGCCCAACGTTGCTTAACTGCGGTGACCAGACGGGAACCGGTGTATTCAGTGCGGTATGGTCGTAGACGAATGCTTAAAAGGTTTACATAATTGTAAACGTTAACTGAAGAACAATATTTTACTCGACAAAACAAAAATGCCTACGACACTCGGTATTCCCAGGTGATCTCCCACCGAAGTACTGACCGAGCCCAACGTTGCTTAACCGCGGTGACCAGACGGGAACCGGTGTATTCCATGTGGTATGGTCGTAGACGAATGCTTAACAGGTTTGCGTAATTTTAAACGTTTACTGAAAAACAATATTTTACTCGACAGAACAAAAGTGCCTACGACACTCACTATTCCCAGTTGGTCTTCCACCGAAGTAATGACCGAGCCCAACGTTGCTTAACTTCGGTGATCAGACGGGAACCGGTGTATTTAATGTGGTATGGTCGTAGACGAATGCTTACCAGGTTTGCGTAATTTTAAACGTTCACTGAAGAACAATATTTTACTCGACAGAACAAAAGTGCCTACGACACTCGGTATTCCAAGGTGGTCTCCCACCGAAGTACTGACCGAGCCCAACGTTGCTTAACTGCGGTGTTTAGACGGGAACCGGTGTATTCACTGTGGTATGGTCGTAGACCAATGCTTAAAAGGTTTACATAATTGTAAACGTTTACTGAAGAACAATATTTTACTTGACAAAACAAAAGCGCCTACGACTCTCGGTATTCCCAGGTGGTCTCCCACCGAAGTACTGACCGAGCCAAACGTTGCTTAACTGCGGTGATCAGACGGGAACCGGTGTATTTAAAGTGGTATGGTCATAGACGAATGCTTAACAGGTTTGCGTATTTTTAAACGTTTACTGAAGAACAATATTTTACTCGACAGAACAAAAGTGCCTACGACACTCGGTATTCCCAGGTGGTCTCCCACCTAAGTACTGACCGATTACAACGTTGCTCAACTGCGGTGATCAGACGGGAACCGGTGTATTCAGTGTGGTATGGTCGTAGACGAATGCTTAACAGGTTTGCGTAATTTTAAACGTTCACTGAAGAACAATATTTTACTCCACAGAAAAAAAGTGCCTACGACACTCGGTATTCCCACCGAAGTACTGACCGAGCCCAACGTTGCTTAACTGCGGTGATCAGACGGGAACCGGTGTATTTACTGTGGTATGGTCCTAGACGAATGCTTAACAGGTTTGCGTAATTTTAAACGTTTACTGAAGAACAATATTTTACTCGACAGAACAAAAGTGCCTACGACACTCGGTATTCCAAGGTGGTCTCCCACCGAAGTACTGACCGAGCCCAACGTTGCTTAACTGCGGTGATCAGACGGGAACCGGTGTATTCAGTGTGGTATGGTCGTAGACGAATGCTTAACAGGTTTGCGTAATTTTAAACGTTCACTGAAGAACAATATTTTACTCCACAGAAAAAAAGTGCCTACGACACTCGGTATTCCAAGGTGGTCTCCCACCGAAGTACTGACCGAGCCCAACGTTGCTTAACTGCGGTGATCAGACGGGAACCGGTGTATTTAATGTGGTATGGTCCTAGACGAATGCTTAACAGGTTTGCGTAATTTTAAACGTTTACTGAAGAACAATATTTTCCTCGACAGAACAAAAGTGCCTACGACACTCGGTATTCCCAGGTGGTCTCCCACCTAAGTACTGACCGAGCCCAACGTTGCTTAACTGCGGTGTTCAGACGGGTACCGGTGTATTTAATGTGGTATGGTCGTAGACGAATGCTTAACAGGTTTGCGTAATTTTAAACGTTCACTGAAGAACAATATTTTACTCGACAGAAAACAAGTGCCTACGACACTCGGTATTCCAAGGTGGTCTCCCACCGAAGTACTGACCGAGCCCAACGTTGCTTAACTGCGGTGATCAGACGGGAACCGGTGTATTTAATGTGTATGGTCGTAGACGAATGCTTAACAGGTTTGCGTAATTTTAAACGTTCACTGAAGAACAATATTTTACTCGACAGAACAAAAGTGCCTACGACACTCGGTATTCCCAGGTGGTCTTCCACCGAAGAACTGACCGAGCCCAACGTAGCTTAACTTCGGTGATCAGACGGGAACCGGTGTATTTAATGTGGTATGGTCGTAGACGAATGCTTACCAGGTTTGCGTAATTTTAAACGTTCACTGAAGAACAAAAGTGCCTACGACACTCGGTATTCCAAGGTGGTCTCCCACCGAAGTACTGACCGAGCCCAACGTTGCTTAACTGCGGTGATCAGACGGGAACCGGTGTATTCAATGTGGTATGTTCGTGGACGAATGCTTAAAAGGTTTGCGTAATTGTAAACGTTTACTGAAGAACAATATTTTACTCGAAAAAACAAAAGTGCCTACGACACTCGGTATTCCCAGGTGGTCTCCCACCGAAGTACTGACCGAGCCCAACGTTGCTTAACTGCGGTGATCAGACGGGAACCGGTGTATTCAATGAGGTATGGTCATAGACGAATGCTTAACAGGTTTGCGTATTTTTAAACGTTTACTGAAGAACAATATTTTACTCGACAGAACAAAAGTGCCTACGACACTCGGTATTCCCAGGTGGTCTCCCACCTAAGTACTGACCGAGCACAACGTTGCTTAACTGCGGTGATCAGACGGGAACCGGTGTATTCAGTGTGGTATGGTCGTAGACGAATGCTTAACAGGTTTGCGTAATTTTAAACGTTCACTGAAGAACAATATTTTACTCGACAGAAAAAAAGTGCCTACGACACTCGGTATTCCAAGGTGGTCTCCCACCGAAGTACTGACCGAGCCCAACGTTGCTTAACTGCGGTGATCAGACGGGAACCGGTGTATTTAATGTGGTATGGTCCTAGACGAATGCTTAACAGGTTTGCGTAATTTTAAACGTTTACTGAAGAACAATATTTTACTCGACAGAACAAAAGTGCCTACGACACTCGGTATTCCCAGGTGGTCTCCCACCTAAGTACTGACCGAGCCCAACGTTGCTTAACTGCGGTGTTCAGACGGGTACCGGTGTATTTAATGTGGTATGGTCGTAGACGAATGCTTAACAGGTTTGCGTAATTTTAAACGTTCACTGAAGAACAATATTTTACTCGACAGAAAACAAGTGCCTACGACACTCGGTATTCCAAGGTGGTCTCCCACCGAAGTACTGACCGAGCCCAACGTTGCTTAACTGCGGTGATCAGACGGGAACCGGTGTATTTAATGTGTATGGTCGTAGACGAATGCTTAACAGGTTTGCGTAATTTTAAACGTTTACTGAAGAACAATATTTTACTCGACAGAAAAAAGTGCCTACGACACTCGGTATTCCAAGGTGGTCTCCCACCGAAGTACTGACCGAGCCCAACGTTGCTTAACTGCGGTGATCAGACGGGAACCGGTGTATTTAATGTGGTATGGTCCTCGACGAATGCTTAACAGGTTTGCGTAATTTTAAACGTTTACTGAAGAACAATATTTTACTCGACAGAACAAAAGTGCCTACGACACTCGGTATTCCCAGGTGGTCTCCCACCTAAGTACTGACCGAGCCCAACGTTGCTTAACTGCGGTGTTCAGGCGGGTACCGGTGTATTTAATGTGGTATGGTCGTAGACGAATGCTTAACAGGTTTGCGTAATTTTAAACGTTCACTGAAGAACAATATTTTACTCGACAGAAAACAAGTGCCTACGACACTCGGTATTCCAAGGTGGTCTCCCACCGAAGTACTGACCGAGCCCAACGTTGCTTAACTGCGGTTATCAGACGGGAACCGGTGTATTTAATGTGTATGGTCGTAGACGAATGCTTAACAGGTTTGCGTAATTTTAAACGTTTACTGAAGAACAATATTTTACTCGACAGAAAAAAGTGCCTACGACACTCGGTATTCCAAGGTGGTCTCCCACCGAAGTACTGACCGAGCCCAACGTTGCTTAACTGCGGTGATCAGACGGGAACCGGTGTATTTAATGTGGTATGGTCCTCGACGAATGCTTAACAGGTTTGCGTAATTTTAAACGTTTACTGAAGAACAATATTTTACTCGACAGAACAAAAGTGCCTACGACACTCGGTATTCCCAGGTGGTCTCCCACCTAAGTACTGACCGAGCCCAACGTTGCTTAACTGCGGTGTTCAGGCGGGTACCGGTGTATTTAATGTGGTATGGTCGTAGACGAATGCTTAACAGGTTTGCGTAATTTTAAACGTTCACTGAAGAACAATATTTTACTCGACAGAAAACAAGTGCCTACGACACTCGGTATTCCAAGGTGGTCTCCCACCGAAGTACTGACCGAGCCCAACGTTGCTTAACTGCGGTTATCAGACGGGAACCGGTGTATTTAATGTGTATGGTCGTAGACGAATGCTTAACAGGTTTGCGTAATTTTAAACGTTTACTGAAGAACAATATTTTACTCGACAGAACAAAAGTGCCTACGACACTCGGTATTCCCAGGTGGTCTTCCACCGAAGAACTGACCGAGCCCAACGTTGCTTAACTGTGTATGGTCGTAGACGAATGCTTAACAGGTTTGCGTAATTTTAAACGTTTACTGAAGAACAATATTTTACTCGACAGAACAAAAGTGCCTACGACACTCGGTATTCCCGGGTGGTCTCCCACCTAAGTACTGACCGAGCCCAACGTTGCTTAACTGCGGTGTTCAGGCGGGTACCGGTGTATTTAATGTGGTATGGTCGTAGACGAATGCTTAACAGGTTTGCGTAATTTTAAACGTTCACTGAAGAACAATATTTTACTCGACAGAAAACAAGTGCCTACGACACTCGGTATTCCAAGGTGGTCTCCCACCGAAGTACTGACCGAGCCCAACGTTGCTTAACTGCGGTTATCAGACGGGAACCGGTGTATTTAATGTGTATGGTCGTAGACGAATGCTTAACAGGTTTGCGTAATTTTAAACGTTTACTGAAGAACAATATTTTACTCGACAGAAAAAAGTGCCTACGACACTCGGTATTCCAAGGTGGTCTCCCACCGAAGTACTGACCGAGCCCAACGTTGCTTAACTGCGGTGATCAGACGGGAACCGGTGTATTTAATGTGGTATGGTCGTAGACGAATGCTTAACAGGTTTGCGTAATTTTAAACGTTTACTGAAGAACAATATTTTACTCGACAGAACAAAAGTGCCTACGACACTCGGTATTCCCAGGTGGTCTTCCACCGAAGAACTGACCGAGCCCAACGTTGCTTAACTGTGTATGGTCGTAGACGAATGCTTCACAGGTTTGCGTAATTTTAAACGTTTACTGAAGAACAATATTTTACTCGACAGAACAAAAGTGCCTTCGACACTCGGTATTCCCATGTGGTCTTCCACCGAAGAACTGACCGAGCCCAACGTTGCTTAACTTCGGTGATCAGACGGGAACCGGTGTATTTAATGTGGTATGGTCGTAGACGAATGCTTACCAGGTTTGCGTAATTTTAAACGTTCACTGAAGAACAAAAGTGCCTACGACACTCGGTATTCCAAGGTGGTCTCCCACCGAAGTACTGACCGAGCCCAACGTTGCTTAACTGCGGTGATCAGACGGGAACCGGTGTATTCAATGTGGTATGTTCGTGGACGAATGCTTAAAAGGTTTGCGTAATTGTAAACGTTTACTGAAGAACAATATTTTACTCGAAAAAACAAAAGTGCCTACGACACTCGGTATTCCCAGGTGGTCTCCCACCGAAGTACTGACCGAGCCCAACGTTGCTTAACTGCGGTGATCAGACGGGAACCGGTGTATTCAGTGCGGTATGGTCGTAGACGAATGCTTAAAAGGTTTACATAATTGTAAACGTTAACTGAAGAACAATATTTTACTCGACAAAACAAAAATGCCTACGACACTCGGTATTCCCAGGTGGTCTCCCACCTAAGTACTGACCGAGCACAACGTTGCTTAACTGCGGTGATCAGACGGGAACCGGTGTATTCAGTGTGGTATGGTCGTAGACGAATGCTTAACAGGTTTGCGTAATTTTAAACGTTTACTGAAAAACAATATTTCACTCGACAGAACAAAAGTGCCTACGACACTCGCTATTCCCAGGTGGTCTCCCACCTAAGTACTGACCGAGCCCAACGTTGCTTAACTGCGGTGTTCAGACGGGTACCGGTGTATTTAATGTGGTATGGTCGTAGACGAATGCTTAACAGGTTTGCGTAATTTTAAACGTTCACTGAAGAACAATATTTTACTCGACAGAAAACAAGTGCCTACGACACTCGGTATTTCAAGGTGGTCTCCCACCGAAGTACTGACCGAGCCCAACGTTGCTTAACTGCGGTGATCAGACGGGAACCGGTGTATTTAATGTGTATGGTCGTAGACGAATGCTTAACAGGTTTGCGTAATTTTAAACGTTTACTGAAGAACAATATTTTACTCGACAGAACAAAAGTGCCTACGACACTCGGTATTCCCAGGTGGTCTTCCACCGAAGAACTGACCGAGCCCAACGTTGCTTAACTTCGGTGATCAGACGGGAACCGGTGTATTTAATGTGGTATGGTCGTAGGCGAATGCTTACCAGGTTTGCGTAATTTTAAACGTTCACTGAAGAACAAAAGTGCCTACGACACTCGGTATTCCAAGGTGGTCTCCCACCAAAGTACTGACCGAGCCCAACGTTGCTTAACTGCGGTGATCAGACGGGAACCGGTGTATTCAATGTGGTATGTTCGTGGACGAATGCTTAAAAGGTTTGCGTAATTGTAAACGTTTACTGAAGAACAATATTTTACTCGAAAAAACAAAAGTGCCTACGACACTCGGTATTCCCAGGTGGTCTCCCACCGAAGTACTGACCGAGCCCAACGTTGCTTAACTGCGGTGATCAGACGGGAACCGGTGTATTCAATGTGGTATGGTCATAGACGAATGCTTAACAGGTTTGCGTATTTTTAAACGTTTACTGAAGAACAATATTTTACTCAACAGAACAAAAGTGCCTACCACACTCGGTATTCCCAGGTGGTCTCCCACCAAAGTACTGACCGAGCCCAACGTTGCTTAACTGCGGTGATCAGACGGGAACCGGTGTATTCAATGTGGTATGTTCGTGGACGAATGCTTAAAAGGTTTGCGTAATTGTAAACGTTTACTGAAGAACAATATTTTACTCGAAAAAACAAAAGTGCCTACGACACTCGGTATTCCCAGGTGGTCTCCCACCGAAGTACTGACCGAGCCCAACGTTGCTTAACTGCGGTGATCAGACGGGAACCGGTGTATTCAATGTGGTATGGTCATAGACGAATGCTTAACAGGTTTGCGTATTTTTAAACGTTTACTGAAGAACAATATTTTACTCGACAGAACAAAAGTGCCTACCACACTCGGTATTCCCAGGTGGTCTCCCACCTAAGTACTGACCGAGCACAACGTTGCTTAACTGCGGTGATCAGACGGGAACCGGTGTATTCAGTGTGGTATGGTCGTAGACGAATGCTTAACAGGTTTGCGTAATTTTAAACGTTCACTGAAGAACAATATTTTACTCGACAGAAAAAAAGTGCCTACGACACTCGGTATTCCAAGGTGGTCTCCCACCGAAGTACTGACCGAGCCCAACGTTGCTTAACTGCGGTGATTAGACGGGAACCGGTGTATTCACTGTGGTATGGTCGTAGACCAATGCTTAAAAGGTTTACATAATTGTAAACGTTTACTGAAGAACAATATTTTACTCGACAAAACAAAAGCGCCTACGACTCTCGGTATTCCCAGGTGGTCTCCCACCGAAGTACTGACCGAGCCCAACGTTGCTTAACTGCGGTGATCAGACGGGAACCGGTGTATTTAAAGTGGTATGGTCATAGACGAATGCTTAACAGGTTTGCGTATTTTTAAATGTTTACTGAAAAACAATATTTTACTCGACAGAACAAAAGTGCCTACGACACTCGGTATTCCCAGGTGGTCTCCCACCTAAGTACTGACCGAGTACAACGTTGCTCAACTGCGGTGATCAGACGGGAACCGGTGTATTCAGTGTGGTATGGTCGTAGACGAATGCTTAACAGGTTTGCGTAATTTTAAACGTTCACTGAAGAACAATATTTTACTCCACAGAAAAAAAGTGCCTACGACACTCGGTATTCCAAGGTGGTCTCCCACCGAAGTACTGACCGAGCCCAACGTTGCTTAACTGCGGTGATCAGACGGGAACCGGTGTATTTAATGTGGTATGGTCCTAGACGAATGCTTAACAGGTTTGCGTAATTTTAAACGTTTACTAAAGAACAATATTTTACTCGACAGAACAAAAGTGCCTACGACACTCGGTATTCCAAGGTGGTCTCCCACCGAAGTACTGACCGAGCCCAACGTTGCTTAACTGCGGTGATCAGACGGGAACCGGTGTATTCAATGTGGTATGTTCGTGGACGAATGCTTAAAAGGTTTGCGTAATTGTAAACGTTTACTGAAGAACAATATTTTACTCCACAGAAAAAAAGTGCCTACGACACTCGGTATTCCAAGGTGGTCTCCCACCGAAGTACTGACCGAGCCCAACGTTGCTTAACTGCGGTGATCAGACGGGAACCGGTGTATTTAATGTGGTATGGTCCTAGACGAATGCTTAACAGGTTTGCGTAATTTTAAACGTTTACTGAAGAACAATATTTTACTCGACAGAACAAAAGTGCCTACGACACTCGGTATTCCCAGGTGGTCTCCCACCTAAGTACTGACCGAGCCCAACGTTGCTTAACTGCGGTGTTCAGACGGGTACCGGTGTATTTAATGTGGTATGGTCGTAGACGAATGCTTAACAGGTTTGCGTAATTTTAAACGTTCACTGAAGAACAATATTTTACTCGACAGAAAACAAGTGCCTACGACACTCGGTATTCCAAGGTGGTCTCCCACCGAAGTACTGACCGAGCCCAACGTTGCTTAACTGCGGTGATCAGACGGGAACCAGTGTATTCAATGTGGTATGGTCGTAGACGAATGCTTAACAGGTTTGCGTAATTTTAAACGTTTACTGAAGAACAATATTTTACTCAACAGAAAAAAAGTGCCTACGACACTCGGTATTCCAAGGTGGTCTCCCACCGAAGTACTGACCGAGCCCAACGTTGCTTAACTGCGGTGATCAGACGGGAACCAGTGTATTTAATGTGGTATGGTCCTAGACGAATGCTTAACAGGTTTGCGTAATTATAAACGGGTACTGAAGAACAATATTTTACTCGACAGAACAAAAGTGCCTACGACACTCGGTATTCCCAGGTGGTCTCCCACCTAAGTACTGACCGAGCCCAACGTTGCTTAACTGCGGTGTTCAGACGGGTACCGGTGTATTTAATGTGGTATGGTCGTAGACGAATGCTTAACAGGTTTGCGTAATTTTAAACGTTCACTGAAGAACAATATTTTACTCGACAGAAAACAAGTGCCTACGACACTCGGTATTCCAAGGTGGTCTCCCACCGAAGTACTGACCGAGCCCAACGTTGCTTAACTGCGGTGATCAGACGGGAACCGGTGTATTTAATGTGTATGGTCGTAGACGAATGCTTAACAGGTTTGCGTAATTTTAAACGTTTACTGAAGAACAATATTTTACTCGACAGAAAAAAGTACCTACGACACTCGGTATTCCAAGGTGGTCTCCCACCGAAGTACTGACCGAGCCCAACGTTGCTTAACTGCGGTGATCAGACGGGAACCGGTGTATTTAATGTGGTATGGTCCTAGACGAATGCTTAACAGGTTTGCGTAATTTTAAACGTTTACTGAAGAACAATATTTTACTCGACAGAACAAAAGTGCCTACGACACTCGGTATTCCCAGGTGGTCTCCCACCTAAGTACTGACCGAGCCCAACGTTGCTTAACTGCGGTGTTCAGACGGGTACCGGTGTATTTAATGTGGTATGGTCGTAGACGAATGCTTAACAGGTTTGCGTAATTTTAAACGTTCACTGAAGAACAATATTTTACTCGACAGAAAACAAGTGCCTGCGACACTCGGTATTCCAAGGTGGTCTCCCACCGAAGTACTGACCGAGCCCAACGTTGCTTAACTGCGGTGATCAGACGGGAACCGGTGTATTTAATGTGTATGGTCGTAGACGAATGCTTAACAGGTTTGCGTAATTTTAAACGTTTACTGAAGAACAATATTTTACTCGACAGAAAAAAGTGCCTACGACACTCGGTATTCCAAGGTGGTCTCCCACCGAAGTACTGACCGAGCCCAACGTTGCTTAACTGCGGTGATCAGACGGGTACCGGTGTATTTAATGTGGTATGGTCGTAGACGAATGCTTAACAGGTTTGCGTAATTTTAAACGTTCACTGAAGAACAATATTTTACTCGACAGAAAACAAGTGCCTACGACACTCGGTATTCCAAGGTGGTCTCCCACCGAAGTACTGACCGAGCCCAACGTTGCTTAACTGCGGTGATCAGACGGGAACCAGTGTATTCAATGTGGTATGGTCGTAGACGAATGCTTAACAGGTTTGCGTAATTTTAAACGTTTACTGAAGAACAATATTTTACTCAACAGAAAAAAAGTGCCTACGACACTCGGTATTCCAAGGTGGTCTCCCACCGAAGTACTGACCGAGCCCAACGTTGCTTAACTGCGGTGATCAGACGGGAACCAGTGTATTTAATGTGGTATGGTCCTAGACGAATGCTTAACAGGTTTGCGTAATTATAAACGGGTACTGAAGAACAATATTTTACTCGACAGAACAAAAGTGCCTACGACACTCGGTATTCCCAGGTGGTCTCCCACCTAAGTACTGACCGAGCCCAACGTTGCTTAACTGCGGTGTTCAGACGGGTACCGGTGTATTTAATGTGGTATGGTCGTAGACGAATGCTTAACAGGTTTGCGTAATTTTAAACGTTCACTGAAGAACAATATTTTACTCGACAGAAAACAAGTGCCTACGACACTCGGTATTCCAAGGTGGTCTCCCACCGAAGTACTGACCGAGCCCAACGTTGCTTAACTGCGGTGATCAGACGGGAACCGGTGTATTTAATGTGTATGGTCGTAGACGAATGCTTAACAGGTTTGCGTAATTTTAAACGTTTACTGAAGAACAATATTTTACTCGACAGAAAAAAGTACCTACGACACTCGGTATTCCAAGGTGGTCTCCCACCGAAGTACTGACCGAGCCCAACGTTGCTTAACTGCGGTGATCAGACGGGAACCGGTGTATTTAATGTGGTATGGTCCTAGACGAATGCTTAACAGGTTTGCGTAATTTTAAACGTTTACTGAAGAACAATATTTTACTCGACAGAACAAAAGTGCCTACGACACTCGGTATTCCCAGGTGGTCTCCCACCTAAGTACTGACCGAGCCCAACGTTGCTTAACTGCGGTGTTCAGACGGGTACCGGTGTATTTAATGTGGTATGGTCGTAGACGAATGCTTAACAGGTTTGCGTAATTTTAAACGTTCACTGAAGAACAATATTTTACTCGACAGAAAACAAGTGCCTGCGACACTCGGTATTCCAAGGTGGTCTCCCACCGAAGTACTGACCGAGCCCAACGTTGCTTAACTGCGGTGATCAGACGGGAACCGGTGTATTTAATGTGTATGGTCGTAGACGAATGCTTAACAGGTTTGCGTAATTTTAAACGTTTACTGAAGAACAATATTTTACTCGACAGAAAAAAGTGCCTACGACACTCGGTATTCCAAGGTGGTCTCCCACCGAAGTACTGACCGAGCCCAACGTTGCTTAACTGCGGTGATCAGACGGGAACCGGTGTATTTAATGTGGTATGGTCCTAGACGAATGCTTAACAGGTTTGCGTAATTTTAAACGTTTACTGAAGAACAATATTTTACTCGACAGAACAAAAGTGCCTACGACACTCGGTATTCCCAGGTGGTCTCCCACCTAAGTACTGACCGAGCCCAACGTTGCTTAACTGCGGTGTTCAGACGGGTACCGGTGTATTTAATGTGGTATGGTCGTAGACGAATGCTTAACAGGTTTGCGTAATTTTAAACGTTCACTGAAGAACAATATTTTACTCGACAGAAAACAAGTGCCTGCGACACTCGGTATTCCAAGGTGGTCTCCCACCGAAGTACTGACCGAGCCCAACGTTGCTTAACTGCGGTTATCAGACGGGAACCGGTGTATTTAATGTGTATGGTCGTAGACGAATGCTTAACAGGTTTGCGTAATTTTAAACGTTTACTGAAGAACAATATTTTACTCGACAGAACAAAAGTGCCTACGACACTCGGTATTCCCAGGTGGTCTTCCACCGAAGAACTGACCGAGCCCAACGTTGCTTAACTGTGTATGGTCGTAGACGAATGCTTCACAGGTTTGCGTAATTTTAAACGTTTACTGAAGAACAATATTTTACTCGACAGAACAAAAGTGCCTTCGACACTCGGTATTCCCATGTGGTCTTCCACCGAAGAACTGACCGAGCCCAACGTTGCTTAACTTCGGTGATCAGACGGGAACCGGTGTATTTAATGTGGTATGGTCGTAGACGAATGCTTACCAGGTTTGCGTAATTTTAAACGTTCACTGAAGAACAAAAGTGCCTACGACACTCGGTATTCCAAGGTGGTCTCCCACCGAAGTACTGACCGAGCCCAACGTTGCTTAACTGCGGTGATCAGACGGGAACCGGTGTATTCAATGTGGTATGTTCGTGGACGAATGCTTAAAAGGTTTGCGTAATTGTAAACGTTTACTGAAGAACAATATTTTACTCGAAAAAACAAAAGTGCCTACGACACTCGGTATTCCCAGGTGGTCTCCCACCGAAGTACTGACCGAGCCCAACGTTGCTTAACTGCGGTGATCAGACGGGAACCGGTGTATTCAGTGCGGTATGGTCGTAGACGAATGCTTAAAAGGTTTACATAATTGTAAACGTTAACTGAAGAACAATATTTTACTCGACAAAACAAAAATGCCTACGACACTCGGTATTCCCAGGTGGTCTCCCACCTAAGTACTGACCGAGCACAACGTTGCTTAACTGCGGTGATCAGACGGGAACCGGTGTATTCAGTGTGGTATGGTCGTAGACGAATGCTTAACAGGTTTGCGTAATTTTAAACGTTTACTGAAAAACAATATTTCACTCGACAGAACAAAAGTGCCTACGACACTCGCTATTCCCAGGTGGTCTCCCACCTAAGTACTGACCGAGCCCAACGTTGCTTAACTGCGGTGTTCAGACGGGTACCGGTGTATTTAATGTGGTATGGTCGTAGACGAATGCTTAACAGGTTTGCGTAATTTTAAACGTTCACTGAAGAACAATATTTTACTCGACAGAAAACAAGTGCCTACGACACTCGGTATTTCAAGGTGGTCTCCCACCGAAGTACTGACCGAGCCCAACGTTGCTTAACTGCGGTGATCAGACGGGAACCGGTGTATTTAATGTGTATGGTCGTAGACGAATGCTTAACAGGTTTGCGTAATTTTAAACGTTTACTGAAGAACAATATTTTACTCGACAGAACAAAAGTGCCTACGACACTCGGTATTCCCAGGTGGTCTTCCACCGAAGAACTGACCGAGCCCAACGTTGCTTAACTTCGGTGATCAGACGGGAACCGGTGTATTTAATGTGGTATGGTCGTAGGCGAATGCTTACCAGGTTTGCGTAATTTTAAACGTTCACTGAAGAACAAAAGTGCCTACGACACTCGGTATTCCAAGGTGGTCTCCCACCAAAGTACTGACCGAGCCCAACGTTGCTTAACTGCGGTGATCAGACGGGAACCGGTGTATTCAATGTGGTATGTTCGTGGACGAATGCTTAAAAGGTTTGCGTAATTGTAAACGTTTACTGAAGAACAATATTTTACTCGAAAAAACAAAAGTGCCTACGACACTCGGTATTCCCAGGTGGTCTCCCACCGAAGTACTGACCGAGCCCAACGTTGCTTAACTGCGGTGATCAGACGGGAACCGGTGTATTCAATGTGGTATGGTCATAGACGAATGCTTAACAGGTTTGCGTATTTTTAAACGTTTACTGAAGAACAATATTTTACTCGACAGAACAAAAGTGCCTACCACACTCGGTATTCCCAGGTGGTCTCCCACCAAAGTACTGACCGAGCCCAACGTTGCTTAACTGCGGTGATCAGACGGGAACCGGTGTATTCAATGTGGTATGTTCGTGGACGAATGCTTAAAAGGTTTGCGTAATTGTAAACGTTTACTGAAGAACAATATTTTACTCGAAAAAACAAAAGTGCCTACGACACTCGGTATTCCCAGGTGGTCTCCCACCGAAGTACTGACCGAGCCCAACGTTGCTTAACTGCGGTGATCAGACGGGAACCGGTGTATTCAATGTGGTATGGTCATAGACGAATGCTTAACAGGTTTGCGTATTTTTAAACGTTTACTGAAGAACAATATTTTACTCGACAGAACAAAAGTGCCTACCACACTCGGTATTCCCAGGTGGTCTCCCACCTAAGTACTGACCGAGCACAACGTTGCTTAACTGCGGTGATCAGACGGGAACCGGTGTATTCAGTGTGGTATGGTCGTAGACGAATGCTTAACAGGTTTGCGTAATTTTAAACGTTCACTGAAGAACAATATTTTACTCGACAGAAAAAAAGTGCCTACGACACTCGGTATTCCAAGGTGGTCTCCCACCGAAGTACTGACCGAGCCCAACGTTGCTTAACTGCGGTGATTAGACGGGAACCGGTGTATTCACTGTGGTATGGTCGTAGACCAATGCTTAAAAGGTTTACATAATTGTAAACGTTTACTGAAGAACAATATTTTACTCGACAAAACAAAAGCGCCTACGACTCTCGGTATTCCCAGGTGGTCTCCCACCGAAGTACTGACCGAGCCCAACGTTGCTTAACTGCGGTGATCAGACGGGAACCGGTGTATTTAAAGTGGTATGGTCATAGACGAATGCTTAACAGGTTTGCGTATTTTTAAATGTTTACTGAAGAACAATATTTTACTCGACAGAACAAAAGTGCCTACGACACTCGGTATTCCCAGGTGGTCTCCCACCTAAGTACTGACCGAGTACAACGTTGCTCAACTGCGGTGATCAGACGGGAACCGGTGTATTCAGTGTGGTATGGTCGTAGACGAATGCTTAACAGGTTTGCGTAATTTTAAACGTTCACTGAAGAACAATATTTTACTCCACAGAAAAAAAGTGCCTACGACACTCGGTATTCCAAGGTGGTCTCCCACCGAAGTACTGACCGAGCCCAACGTTGCTTAACTGCGGTGATCAGACGGGAACCGGTGTATTTAATGTGGTATGGTCCTAGACGAATGCTTAACAGGTTTGCGTAATTTTAAACGTTTACTAAAGAACAATATTTTACTCGACAGAACAAAAGTGCCTACGACACTCGGTATTCCAAGGTGGTCTCCCACCGAAGTACTGACCGAGCCCAACGTTGCTTAACTGCGGTGATCAGACGGGAACCGGTGTATTCAATGTGGTATGTTCGTGGACGAATGCTTAAAAGGTTTGCGTAATTGTAAACGTTTACTGAAGAACAATATTTTACTCCACAGAAAAAAAGTGCCTACGACACTCGGTATTCCAAGGTGGTCTCCCACCGAAGTACTGACCGAGCCCAACGTTGCTTAACTGCGGTGATCAGACGGGAACCGGTGTATTTAATGTGGTATGGTCCTAGACGAATGCTTAACAGGTTTGCGTAATTTTAAACGTTTACTGAAGAACAATATTTTACTCGACAGAACAAAAGTGCCTACGACACTCGGTATTCCCAGGTGGTCTCCCACCTAAGTACTGACCGAGCCCAACGTTGCTTAACTGCGGTGTTCAGACGGGTACCGGTGTATTTAATGTGGTATGGTCGTAGACGAATGCTTAACAGGTTTGCGTAATTTTAAACGTTCACTGAAGAACAATATTTTACTCGACAGAAAACAAGTGCCTACGACACTCGGTATTCCAAGGTGGTCTCCCACCGAAGTACTGACCGAGCCCAACGTTGCTTAACTGCGGTGATCAGACGGGAACCAGTGTATTCAATGTGGTATGGTCGTAGACGAATGCTTAACAGGTTTGCGTAATTTTAAACGTTTACTGAAGAACAATATTTTACTCAACAGAAAAAAAGTGCCTACGACACTCGGTATTCCAAGGTGGTCTCCCACCGAAGTACTGACCGAGCCCAACGTTGCTTAACTGCGGTGATCAGACGGGAACCAGTGTATTTAATGTGGTATGGTCCTAGACGAATGCTTAACAGGTTTGCGTAATTATAAACGGGTACTGAAGAACAATATTTTACTCGACAGAACAAAAGTGCCTACGACACTCGGTATTCCCAGGTGGTCTCCCACCTAAGTACTGACCGAGCCCAACGTTGCTTAACTGCGGTGTTCAGACGGGTACCGGTGTATTTCATGTGGTATGGTCGTAGACGAATGCTTAACAGGTTTGCGTAATTTTAAACGTTCACTGAAGAACAATATTTTACTCGACAGAAAACAAGTGCCTACGACACTCGGTATTCCAAGGTGGTCTCCCACCGAAGTACTGACCGAGCCCAACGTTGCTTAACTGCGGTGATCAGACGGGAACCGGTGTATTTAATGTGTATGGTCGTAGACGAATGCTTAACAGGTTTGCGTAATTTTAAACGTTTACTGAAGAACAATATTTTACTCGACAGAAAAAAGTGCCTACGACACTCGGTATTCCAAGGTGGTCTCCCACCGAAGTACTGACCGAGCCCAACGTTGCTTAACTGCGGTGATCAGACGGGAACCGGTGTATTTAATGTGGTATGGTCCTAGACGAATGCTTAACAGGTTTGCGTAATTTTAAACGTTTACTGAAGAACAATATTTTACTCGACAGAACAAAAGTGCCTACGACACTCGGTATTCCCAGGTGGTCTCCCACCTAAGTACTGACCGAGCCCAACGTTGCTTAACTGCGGTGTTCAGACGGGTACCGGTGTATTTAATGTGGTATGGTCGTAGACGAATGCTTAACAGGTTTGCGTAATTTTAAACGTTCACTGAAGAACAATATTTTACTCGACAGAAAACAAGTGCCTGCGACACTCGGTATTCCAAGGTGGTCTCCCACCGAAGTACTGACCGAGCCCAACGTTGCTTAACTGCGGTGATCAGACGGGAACCGGTGTATTTAATGTGTATGGTCGTAGACGAATGCTTAACAGGTTTGCGTAATTTTAAACGTTTACTGAAGAACAATATTTTACTCGACAGAAAAAAGTGCCTACGACACTCGGTATTCCAAGGTGGTCTCCCACCGAAGTACTGACCGAGCCCAACGTTGCTTAACTGCGGTGATCAGACGGGAACCGGTGTATTTAATGTGGTATGGTCCTAGACGAATGCTTAACAGGTTTGCGTAATTTTAAACGTTTACTGAAGAACAATATTTTACTCGACAGAACAAAAGTGCCTACGACACTCGGTATTCCCAGGTGGTCTCCCACCTAAGTACTGACCGAGCCCAACGTTGCTTAACTGCGGTGTTCAGACGGGTAGCGGTGTATTTAATGTGGTATGGTCGTAGACGAATGCTTAACAGGTTTGCGTAATTTTAAACGTTCACTGAAGAACAATATTTTACTCGACAGAAAACAAGTGCCTGCGACACTCGGTATTCCAAGGTGGTCTCCCACCGAAGTACTGACCGAGCCCAACGTTGCTTAACTGCGGTGATCAGACGGGAACCGGTGTATTTAATGTGTATGGTCGTAGACGAATGCTTAACAGGTTTGCGTAATTTTAAACGTTTACTGAAGAACAATATTTTACTCGACAGAACAAAAGTGCCTACGACACTCGGTATTCCCAGGTGGTCTTCCACCGAAGAACTGACCGAGCCCAACGTTGCTTAACTGTGTATGGTCGTAGACGAATGCTTAACAGGTTTGCGTAATTTTAAACGTTTACTGAAGAACAATATTTTACTCGACAGAACAAAAGTGCCTACGACACTCGGTATTCCCATGTGGTCTTCCACCGAAGAACTGACCGAGCCGAACGTTGCTTAACTTCGGTGATCAGACGGGAACCGGTGTATTTAATGTGGTATGGTCGTAGACGAATGCTTACCAGGTTTGCGTAATTTTAAACGTTCACTGAAGAACAAAAGTGCCTACGACACTCGGTATTCCAAGGTGGTCTCCCACCGAAGTACTGACCGAGCCCAACGTTGCTTAACTGCGGTGATCAGACGGGAACCGGTGTATTCAGTGTGGTATGGTCGTAGACGAATGCTTAACAGGTTTGCGTAATTTTAAACGTTCACTGAAGAACAATATTTTACTCGACAGAAAAAAAGTGCCTACGACACTCGGTATTCCAAGGTGGTCTCCCACCGAAGTACTGACCGAGCCCAACGTTGCTTAACTGCGGTGATCAGACGGGAACGGGTGTATTTAATGTGGTATGGTCCTAGACGAATGCTTAACAGGTTTGCGTAATTTTAAACGTTTACTGAAGAACAATATTTTACTCGACAGAACAAAAGTGCCTACGACACTCGGTATTCCCAGGTGGTCTCCCACCTAAGTACTGACCGAGCCCAACGTTGCTTAACTGCGGTGTTCAGACGGGTACCGGTGTATTTAATGTGGTATGGTCGTAGACGAATGCTTAACAGGTTTGCGTAATTTTAAACGTTCACTGAAGAACAATATTTTACTCGACAGAAAACAAGTGCCTACGACACTCGGTATTCCAAGGTGGTCTCCCACCGAAGTACTGACCGAGCCCAACGTTGCTTAACTGCGGTGATCAGACGGGAACCGGTGTATTTAATGTGTATGGTCGTAGACGAATGCTTAACAGGTTTGCGTAATTTTAAACGTTTACTGAAGAACAATATTTTACTCGACAGAACAAAAGTGCCTACGACACTCGGTATTCCCAGGTGGTCTTCCACCGAAGAACTGACCGAGCCCAACGTTGCTTAACTGTGTATGGTCGTAGACGAATGCTTAACAGGTTTGCGTAATTTTAAACGTTTACTGAAGAACAATATTTTACTCGACAGAACAAAAGTGCCTACGACACTCGGTATTCCCATGTGGTCTTCCACCGAAGAACTGACCGAGCCCAACGTTGCTTAACTTCGGTGATCAGACGGGAACCGGTGTATTTAATGTGGTATGGTCGTAGACGAATGCTTAACAGGTTTTCGTAATTTTAAACGTTTACTGAAGAACAATATTTTACTCGACAGAACAAAAGTGCCTACGACACTCGGTATTCCCAGGTGGTCTCCCACCGAAGTACTGACCGAGACCAACGTTCCTTAACTGCGGTGATCAGACGGGAACCGGTGTATTCAGTGTGGTATGGTCGTAGACGAATGCCTGAAAGGTTTACATAATTGTAAACGTTTACTGAGGAACAATATTTTACTCGACAGAACAAAAGTGCCTACGACACTCGGTATTCCCAGGTGGTCTCCCACCGAAGTACTGACCGAGCCCAACGTTGCTTAACTGCGGTGATCAGACGGGAACCAGTGTATTCAATGTGGTATGGTCGTAGACGAATGCTTAACAGGTTTGCGTAATTTTAAACGTTTACTGAAGAACAATATTTTACTCAACAGAAAAAAAGTGCCTACGACACTCGGTATTCCAAGGTGGTCTCCCACCGAAGTACTGACCGAGCCCAACGTTGCTTAACTGCGGTGATCAGACGGGAACCAGTGTATTTAATGTGGTATGGTCCTAGACGAATGCTTAACAGGTTTGCGTAATTTTAAACGTTTACTGAAGAACAATATTTTACTCGACAGAACAAAAGTGCCTACGACACTCGGTATTCCCAGGTGGTCTCCCACCGAAGTACTGACCGAGCCCAACGTTGCTTAACTTCGGTGATCAGACGGGAACCGGTGTATTCAATGTGGTATGGTCGTAGACGAATGCTTAAAAGGTTTACATAATTGTAAACGTTTACTGAAGAACAATATTTTACTCGACAAAACAAAAATGCCTACGACACTCGGTATTTCCAGGTGGTCGCCCACCGAAGTACTGACCGAGCCCAACGTTGCTTAACTGCGGTGATCAGACGGGAACCGGTGTATTCAATGTGGTATGGTCGTAGACGAATGCTTAACAGGTTTGCTTAATTTTGAACGTTTCCTGAAGAACAATATTTTACTCGACAGAACAAAAGTGCCTACGACACTCGGTATTCCCAGGTGGTCTCCCACCGAAGTACTGACCGAGCCCAACGTTGCTTAACTGCGGTGATCAGACGGGAACCGGTGTATTTAATGTAGTATGGTCCTAGACGAATGCTTAACAGGTTTGCGTAATTATAAACGGGTACTGAAGAACAATATTTTACTCGACAAAACAAAAATGCCTACGACACTCGGTATTCCAAGGTGGTCTCCCACTGAAGTACTAAGGCGCGAGGTCAAAATTGAAACGGTTTGTATACCGGGAACCGGTACATAAACGGTACACCGTAGCACGGTTTTCAGTGAATAGGCAAACGGTTCAACTTGTCTGGCCAACCGATAGATAATTGGCAATGTTCAACCCGGCCCACGTTCGCTGAACAATAGAGAGCTTATCGGATTACGGGTCATTGTGTGAATACTCCTGGCTGTCTGGCTGCCACTGTTTATATCGTAACCGCCGGAACAAGGGTGTTTATTTCCCAGGGAAAATGGTTTTATTAAAAAGCGGCACAACTGGAATTTGTTCCTGCAAACATGCATATTTTTATCGTGTCTTTCAAACTTAAAACAAAATTAAACCGAGATTTAATAGTTACCTGTTTTCCATTTTCTTTCAGATGATGGAATCACACCACTGCCGGCCGCTCATTCTGCTTTTGTCCTCTCTCTTTGCCAAATGGTTTCGTTTCTTGTTTTACTTTTGTCCCATAGTTGCTTCTTGTTTCCTTTTGCATCAAATATTTTTGCATCAAATGATGACCTCAGCATGCATTATATTGCCTATATATTTATGACAATCGTTTTATCCTGGTTCATATTTCATACGAAAGCGATCGCGAACGCAAATGTACGTCACAGAATGTTCGACGCGACATGTTTCATGTTGATTTTCGATCGAGTTCGCTTTGGTATGAAGTGTACAATGGGTTTTGACGCTTGCCACCGTTGGACAAAAGTCAGAATGAAACAAATATATTTGTTTTTCAGTGGAAAATTATACCTTTCTGGATAAGTTTGATGAAACTTGGGCATTAATCCTGCCGCGTCAAACTTTTATTTTGTATTCTTGATTTCCAAGGTTTCGAGGTTTAAAAAGACGCACTAAAAAAAAACGATCAATAGCACCACTTCAAAAGTGATACATTATATCATCAAAATGATACATTGCATCATCAAAATTATACATTGTATCTAACAGTATGGCATCGGTTTTCAGTCACTGTACTATAAAATATAGATTTCTTTTAGTGCGTCTTTTTAGGCCTCGAAATTCATTTTCAAAAGGGCTCGGAAATTTTTCTAGTATAAAAGAGCACCCGAATGAGGAAATGGGAAATTTGGCTTTTTATTGTGGATTATTTTAAGGCCTGTTTCTTTGTTTTTAGTTTTTTTTTTAAATATCGATTTTTTTTAAATAGAGCGTCTTTTTAAAAATATAAATGTTATTGGCCGTTTATCTGGTGTTAGGTTATTGTTGTGGTTGTGGTGTTTTTATTTATTAAATTAAATAAAAATATACTTCCGTATAGCTACTGTTTAATTTTTATTGATATTTTCTCATCCTTATCAAGGCATTCACCATCAATCTCTTTTTTGAATAATGTGTGGCCCTGAAAAGGGCCGTTTGGTTTATTTGTGGATCTTGCACTTTAAGATGCTAGTGAAGAAACCTGTCGTGTCGATCCTTGTCTGCTTTGCTTTGGAAGACTTTTCTGCACCCGTGCTTGCACCGGAGATTATCCCCTGCCAGTTTTGAAGCAAGACCCTCATCTAGATCGACTTTCTTTAATTTCCTTGCAGAAGCCAAAGTAGCCAGTTCCAGCCAGGTCATCATCACGACCTTTAAACTATTTCTTCTCCAGTCCGGGCCATTGTCGCAAACGATGACAACCGAGTTCCCTTTGCCCTTCCCGCAAACGTCACGAATAAGAGGCATCAAGTCTGTATGCTGATTGTATACAGACGACTTGTGAAACTTGTTCCCTCTCAGACACATCGTCAACGGCCCCGTTCTTGGAAAAACAAAATGGCGACGCTCAAGCTTGTCATATCTGTACGTGGATGACGCGCGGGACCGCAGTGGAAGTGGGTCTTCATGGGAAGATTGGTGGTTTTCTTTTGGCTTTCTTGTTGTAAAATAAGTATTTTGACATGTCATTGAAACTGGTTTAAAAATAAAGATTTGGAAAAACTCTCCGAGATCTTCTCAATTATACATACATTTTCGACAAAGTAAACGAAACAAGTTTTTAAAAAAATTAAAAGAAAACTCAAACGAAAAACAAAGCCATAGACTAATACTCCAGGTTTATTTGACTTCTTGGAAGCCAGCAATGCCCTTTGTGTGTGGTCGAGAGCAGTTGTTAATAATCGCAGCCAAGTGTTAACCACATCCCATTCATGCCCCGGGGTGCGCCTGGCTGCAGGGTCGGGCGGCTCCCTTTGAAGTCGTCGGCCAGTAGCAGCCTTTTGTTCGGCGGCTCGTTGTAAATCTGTCAGTCATCACCAACCCAGCAAGTCGGAAACGGTTCCCTTCAAAACGGCACACGGTTTCCTGTCAACCGGGAAACGATAAAAAAGGGACTAACTCGAACCGGTTCCCGGTATACAAACCGTTTCAATTTTGACCTCGCGCCTAACCGAGCCCAACGTTGCTTAACTGCGGTGATCAGACGGGAACCGGTGTATTCCATGTGGTATGGTCGTATACGAATGCTTAACAGGTTTGCGTAATTTTAAACGTTTACTGAAGAACAATATTTTACTCGACAGAACAAAAGTGCCTACGACACTCGGTATTCCCAGGTGGTCTTCCACCGAAGTACTGACCGAGCACAACGTTGCTTAACTGCGGTGATCAGACGGGAACCGGTGTATTTAATGTGGTATGGTCGTAGACGAATGCTAACCAGGTTTGCGTAATTTTAAACGTTCACTGAAGAACAATATTTTACTCGACAGAACAAAAGTGCCTACGACACTCGGTATTCCAAGGTGGTCTCCCACCGAAGTACTGACCGAGCCCAACGTTGCTTAACTGCGGTGATCAGACGGGAACCAGTGTATTCAGTGTGGTATGGTCGTAGACGAATGCTTGAAAGGTTTACATAATTGTAAACGTTTACTGAGGAACAATATTTTACTCGACAGAACAAAAGTGCCTACGACACTCGGTATTCCCAGGTGGTCTCCCACCGAAGTACTGACCGAGCCCAACGTTGCTTAACTGCGGTGATGAGACGGGAACCAGTGTATTTAATGTGGTATGGTCCTAGACGAATGCTTAACAGGTTTGCGTAATTTTAAACGTTTACTGAAGAACAATATTTTACTCGACAGAACAAAAGTGCCTACGACACTCGGTATTCCCAGGTGGTCTCCCACCGAAGTACTGACCGAGCCCAACGTTGCTTAACTGCGGTGATCAGACGGGAACCGGTGTATTCAGTGTGGTATGGTCGTAGACGAATGCTTAAAAGGTTTACATAATTGTAAACGTTTACTGAAGAACAATATTTTACTCGACAAAACAAAAATGCCTACGACACTCGGTATTCCCAGGTGGTCTCCCAACGAGCCCAACGTTGCTTAACTGCGGTGATCAGACGGGAACCGGTGTATTCCATGTGGTATGGTCGTAGACGAATGCTTAACAGGTTTGCGTAATTTTAAACGTTTACTGAAGAACAATATTTTACTCGACAGAACAAAAGTGCCTACGACACTCGGTATTCCCAGGTGGTCTTCCACCGAAGTACTGACCGAGCCCAACGTTGCTTAACTGCGGTGATCAGACGGGAACCGGTGTATTCACTGTGGTATGGTCGTAGACCAATGCTTAAAAGGTTTACATAATTGTAAACGTTTACTGAAGAACAATATTTTACTCGACAAAACAAAAGCGCATACGACTCTCGGTATTCGCAGGTGGTCTCCCACCGAAGTACTAACCGAGTCCAACGTTGCTTAACTGCGGTGATCAGACGGGAACCGGTGTATTCAATGTGGTATGTTCGTAGACGAATGCTTAAAAGGTTTGCGTAATTGTAAACGTTTACTGAAGAACAATATTTTACTCGACAGAACAAAAGTGCCTACGACACTCGGTATTCCCAGGTGGTCTTCCACCGAAGTACTGACCGAGCCCAACGTTGCTTAACTGCGGTGATCAGACGGGAACCGGTGTATTTAATGTGGTATGGTCGTAGACGAATGCTTAACAGGTTTGCTTAATTTTGAACGTTTACTGAAGAACAATATTTTACTCGACAGAACAAAAGTGCCTACGACACTCGGTATTCCCAGGTGGTCTCCCAGCTAATTACTGACCGAGCCCAACGTTGCTTAACTGCGGTGATCAGACGGGAACCGGTGTATTTAGTGTGGTATGGTCGTAGACGAATGCTTAACAGGTTTGCGTAATTTTAAACGTTTACTGAAGAACAATATTTTACTCGACAGAACAAAAGTGCCTACGACACTCGGTTTTCCCACCGAAGTACTGACCGAGCCCAACGTTGCTTAACTGCGGTGATCAGACGGGAACCGGTGTATTTAATGTGGTATGGTCGTAGACGAATGCTTAAAAGGTTTACATAATTGTAAACGTTTACTGAAGAACAATATTTTACTCGACAAAACAAAAATGCCTACGACACTCGGTATTCCCAGGTGGTCTCCCACCGAAGTACTGATCGAGCCAAACGTTGCTTAACTGCGGTGATTAGACGGGAACCGGTGTATTCAATGTGGTATGGTCGTAGACGATAACTTAAAAGGTTTACATAATTTTAAACGTTTACTGAAGAACAATATTTTACTCGACAGAACTAAAATGCCTACGACACTCGGTATTCCCAGGTGGTCTCCCACCGAAGTACTGACCGAGCCCAACGTTGCTTAACTGCGGTGATCAGACGGGAACCGGTGTATTCAGTGTGGTACGGTCGTAGACGAATGCTTAAAAGGTTTACATAATTGTAAACGTTTACTGAAGAACAATATTTTACTCGACAAAACAAAAATACCTACGACACTCGGTATTCCCAGGTGGTCTCCCACCGAAGTACTGAACGAGCCCAACGTTGCTTAACTGCGGTGATCAGACGGGAACCGGTGTATTCAATGTGGTATGGTCGTAGACGAATGCTTAACAGGTTTGCGTAATTTTAAACGTTTACCGAAGAACAATATTTAACTCGACAGAACAAAAGTGCCTACGACACTCGGTATTCCCAGGTGGTCTTCCACCGAAGTACTGACCGAGCCCAACGTTCCTTAACTTCGGTGATCAGACGGGAACCGGTGTATTTAATGTGGTATGGTCGTAGACGAATGTTTACCAGGTTTGCGTAATTTTAAACGTTCACTGAAGAACAATATTTTACTCGACAGAACAAAAATGCCTACGACACTCGGTATTCCCAGGTGGTCTTCCACGGAAGTACTGACCGAGCCCAACGTTGCTTAACTGCGGTGATCAGACGGGAACCGGTGTATTTAATGTTGTATGGTCGTAGACGAATGCTTAAAAGGTTTACATAATTGTAAACGGGTACTGAAGAACAATATTTTACTCGACAAAACAAAAATGCCTACGACACTCGGTATTCCAAGGTGGTCTCCCACCGAAGTACTAACCGAGCCAAACGTTGCTTAACTGCGGTGATCAGACGGGAACCGGTGTATTCAATGTGGTATGGTCGTAGACGAATGCTTAACAGGTTTGCGTAATTTTAAACGTTTACTGAAGAACAATATTTTACTCGACAGAACAAAAGCGCCTACGACACTCGGTATTCGCAGGTGGTCTCCCACCGAAGTACTAACCGAGCCCAACGTTGCTTAACTGCGGTGATCAGACGGGAACCGGTGTATTCAATGTGGTATGTTCGTGGACGAATGCTTAAAAGGTTTGCGTAATTGTAAACGTTTACTGAAGAACAATATTTTACTCGAGAGAACAAAAGTGCCTACGACACTCGGTATTCCCAGGTGGTCTCCCACCGAAGTACTGACCGAGCCCAACGTTGCTTAACTGCGGTGATCAGACGGGAACCGGTGTATTTAGTGTGGTACGGTCGTAGACGAATGCTTAACAGGTTTGCGTAATTTTAAACGTTTACTGAAGAACAATATTTTACTCGACAGAACAAAAGTGCCTACGACACTCGGTATTCCCAGGTGGTCTCCCACCGAAGTACTGACCGAGCCAAACGTTGCTTAACTGCGGTGATTAGACGGGAACCGGTGTATTCAATGTGGTATGGTCGTAGACGAATGCTTAACAGGTTTGCGTAATTTTAAACGTTTACTGAAGAACAATATTTTACTCGACAGAAAAAAAGTGCCTACGACACTCGGTATTCCCACGGAAGTACTGACCGAGCCCAACGTTGCTTAACTGCGGTGATCAGACGGGAACCGGTGTATTTAATGTTGTATGGTCGTAGACGAATGCTTAAAAGGTTTACATAATTGTAAACGGGTACTGAAGAACAATATTTTACTCGACAAAACAAAAATGCCTACGACACTCGGTATTCCAAGGTGGTCTCCCACCGAAGTACTAACCGAGCCAAACGTTGCTTAACTGCGGTGATCAGACGGGAACCGGTGTATTCAATGTGGTATGGTCGTAGACGAATGCTTAACAGGTTTGCGTAATTTTAAACGTTTACTGAAGAACAATATTTTACTCGACAGAACAAAAGCGCCTACGACACTCGGTATTCGCAGGTGGTCTCCCACCGAAGTACTAACCGAGCCCAACGTTGCTTAACTGCGGTGATCAGACGGGAACCGGTGTATTCAATGTGGTATGGTCGTAGACGAATGCTTAACAGGTTTGCGTAATTTTAAACGTTTACTGAAGAACAATATTTTACTCGACAGAACAAAAGTGCCTACGACACTCGGTATTCCCAGGTGGTCTCCCAGCTAAGTACTGACCGAGCCCAACGTTGCTTAACTGCGGTGATCAGACGGGAACCGGTGTATTTAGTGTGGTATGGTCGTAGACGAATGCTTAACAGGTTTGCGTAATTTTAAACGTTTACTGAAGAACAATATTTTACTCGACAGAAAAAAAGTGCCTACGACACTCGGTATTCCCACGGAGGTACTGACCGAGCCCAACGTTGCTTAACTGCGGTGATCAGACGGGAACCGGTGTATTTAATGTTGTATGGTCGTAGACGAATGCTTAAAAGGTTTACATAATTCTAAACGGGTACTGAAGAACAATATTTTACTCGACAAAACAAAAATGCCTACGACACTCGGTATTCCAAGGTGGTCTCCCACCGAAGTACTAACCGAGCCCAACGTTGCTTAACTGCGGTGATCAGACGGGAACCGGTGTATTCAATGTGGTATGGTCGTAGACGAATGCTTAAAAGGTTTACATAATTGTAAACGTTTACTGAAGAACAAAATTGTTTAATCGACAAAACAAAAATGCCTACGACACTCGGTATTCCCAGGTGGTCTCCCACCGAAGTACTGACCGAGCCAAACGTTGCTTAACTGCGGTGATTAGACGGAAACCGGTGTATTCAATGTAGTATGGTCGTAGACCAATGCTTAAAAGGTTTACATAATTGTAAACGTTTACTGAAGAACAATATTTTACTCGACAAAACAAAAGCGCCTACGACTCTCGGTATTCGCAGGTGGTCTCCCACCGAAGTACTAACCGAGCCCAACGTTGCTTAACTGCGGTGATCAGACGGGAACCGGTGTATTTAATGTGGTATGGTCATAGACGAATGCTTAACAGGTTTGCGTATTTTTAAACGTTTACTGAAGAACAATATTTTACTCGACAGAACAAAAGTACTACGACACTCGGTATTCCCAGGTGGTCTCCCACCTAAGTACTGACCGAGCACAACGTTGCTTAACTGCGGTGATCAGACGGGAACCGGTGTATTCAGTGTGGTATGGTCGTAGACGAATGCTTAACAGGTTTGCGTAATTTTAAACGTTCACTGAAGAACAATATTTTACTCGACAGAAAAAAAAGTGCCTACGACACTCGGTATTCCAAGGTGGTCTCCCACCGAAGTACTAACCGAGCCCAACGTTGCTTAACTGCGGTGATCAGACGGGAACCGGTGTATTCAATGTGGTATGGTCGTAGACGAATGCTTAACAGGTTTGCTTAATTTTGAACGTTTACTGAAGAACAATATTTTACTCGACAGAACAAAAGTGCCTACGACACTCGGTATTCCCAGGTGGTCTCCCACCGAAGTACTGACCGAGCCAAACGTTGCTTAACTGCGGTGATTAGACGGGAACCGGTGTATTCAATGTGGTATGGTCGTAGACGAATGCTTAACAGGTTTGCGTAATTTTAAACGTTTACTGAAGAACAATATTTTACTCGACAGAAAAAAAGTGCCTACGACACTCGGTATTCCCACGGAAGTACTGACCGAGCCCAACGTTGCTTAACTGCGGTGATCAGACGGGAACCGGTGTATTTAATGTTGTATGGTCGTAGACGAATGCTTAAAAGGTTTACATAATTGTAAACGGGTACTGAAGAACAATATTTTACTCGACAAAACAAAAATGCCTACGACACTCGGTATTCCAAGGTGGTCTCCCACCGAAGTACTAACCGAGCCAAACGTTGCTTAACTGCGGTGATCAGACGGGAACCGGTGTATTCAATGTGGTATGGTCGTAGACGAATGCTTAACAGGTTTGCGTAATTTTAAACGTTTACTGAAGAACAATATTTTACTCGACAGAACAAAAGCGCCTACGACACTCGGTATTCGCAGGTGGTCTCCCACCGAAGTACTAACCGAGCCCAACGTTGCTTAACTGCGGTGATCAGACGGGAACCGGTGTATTCAATGTGGTATGGTCGTAGACGAATGCTTAACAGGTTTGCGTAATTTTAAACGTTTACTGAAGAACAATATTTTACTCGACAGAACAAAAGTGCCTACGACACTCGGTATTCCCAGGTGGTCTCCCAGCTAAGTACTGACCGAGCCCAACGTTGCTTAACTGCGGTGATCAGACGGGAACCGGTGTATTTAGTGTGGTATGGTCGTAGACGAATGCTTAACAGGTTTGCGTAATTTTAAACGTTTACTGAAGAACAATATTTTACTCGACAGAAAAAAAGTGCCTACGACACTCGGTATTCCCACGGAGGTACTGACCGAGCCCAACGTTGCTTAACTGCGGTGATCAGACGGGAACCGGTGTATTTAATGTTGTATGGTCGTAGACGAATGCTTAAAAGGTTTACATAATTCTAAACGGGTACTGAAGAACAATATTTTACTCGACAAAACAAAAATGCCTACGACACTCGGTATTCCAAGGTGGTCTCCCACCGAAGTACTAACCGAGCCCAACGTTGCTTAACTGCGGTGATCAGACGGGAACCGGTGTATTCAATGTGGTATGGTCGTAGACGAATGCTTAAAAGGTTTACATAATTGTAAACGTTTACTGAAGAACAAAATTGTTTAATCGACAAAACAAAAATGCCTACGACACTCGGTATTCCCAGGTGGTCTCCCACCGAAGTACTGACCGAGCCAAACGTTGCTTAACTGCGGTGATTAGACGGAAACCGGTGTATTCAATGTAGTATGGTCGTAGACGAATGCTTAAAAGGTTTACATATTTGTAAACGTTTACTGAAGAACAATATTTTACTCGACAAAACAAAAATGCCTACGACACTCGGTATTCCCAGGGGGTCTCCCACCGAAGTACTGACCGAGCCCAACGTTGCTTAACTGCGGTGATCAGACGGGAACCGGTGTATTCATTGTGGTATGGTCGTAGACGAATGCTTAAAAGGTTTACATAATTGTAAACGTTTACTGAAGAACAATATTTTACTCGACAAAACAAAAGCGCCTACGACTCTCGGTATTCGCAGGTGGTCTCCCACCGAAGTACTGACCGAGCGCAACGTTGCTTAACTGCGGTGATCAGACGGGAACCGGTGTATTTAATGTGGTATGGTCATAGACGAATGCTTAACAGGTTTGCGTATTTTTAAACGTTTACTGAAGAACAATATTTTACTCGACAGAACAAAAGTACTACGACACTCGGTATTCCCAGGTGGTCTCCCACCTAAGTACTGACCGAGCACAACGTTGCTTAACTGCGGTGATCAGACGGGAACCGGTGTATTCAGTGTGGTATGGTCGTAGACGAATGCTTAACACGTTTGCGTAATTTTAAACGTTCACTGAAGAACAATATTTTACTCGACAGAAAAAAAGTGCCTACGACACTCGGTATTCCAATGTGGTCTCCCACCGAAGTACTAACCGAGCCCAACGTTGCTTAACTGCGGTGATCAGACGGGAACCAGTGTATTCAATGTGGTATGGTCGTAGACGAATGCTTAACAGGTTTGCTTAATTTTGAACGTTTCCTGAAGAACAATATTTTACTCGAAAGAACAAAAGTGCCTACGACACTCGGTATTCCCAGGTGGTCTCCCACCGAAGTACTGACCGAGCCCAACGTTGCTTAACTGCGGTGATCAGACGGGAACCGGTGTATTCAATGTGGTATGGTCGTAGACGAATGCTTAACAGGTTTGCGTAATTTTAAACGTTTACTGAAGAACAATATTTTACTCGACAGAACAAAAGTGCCTACGACACTCGGTATTCCCAGGTGGTCTCCCAGCTAAGTACTGACCGAGCCCAACGTTGCTTAACTGCGGTGATCAGACGGGAACCGGTGTATTTAGTGTGGTATGGTCGTAGACGAATGCTTAACAGGTTTGCGTAATTTTAAACGTTCACTGAAAAACAATATTTTACTCGACAGAACAAAAGTGCCTACGACACTCGGTATTCCAAGGTGGTCTCCCACCGAAGTACTGACCGAGCCCAACGTTGCTTAACTGCGGTGATCAGACGGGAACCGGTGTATTCATTGTGGTATGGTCGTAGACGAATGCTTAAAAGGTTTACATAATTGTAAACGTTTACTGAAGAACAATATTTTACTCGACAAAACAAAAATGCCTACGACACTCGGTATTCCCAGGTGGTCTCCCACCGAAGTACTGACCGAGCCCAACGTTGCTTAACTGCGGTGATCAGACGGGAACCGGTGTATTCATTGTGGTATGGTCGTAGACGAATGCTTAAAAGGTTTACATAATTGTAAACGTTTACTGAAGAACAATATTTTACTCGACAAAACAAAAGCGCCTACGACTCTCGGTATTCGCAGGTGGTCTCCCACCGAAGTACTGACCGAGCGCAACGTTGCTTAACTGCGGTGATCAGACGGGAACCGGTGTATTTAATGTGGTATGGTCATAGACGAATGCTTAACAGGTTTGCGTATTTTTAAACGTTTACTGAAGAACAATATTTTACTCGACAGAACAAAAGTACTACGACACTCGGTATTCCCAGGTGGTCTCCCACCTGAGTACTGACCGAGCACAACGTTGCTTAACTGCGGTGATCAGACGGGAACCGGTGTATTCACTGTGGTATGGTCGTAGACCAATGCTTAAAAGGTTTACATAATTGTAAACGTTTACTGAAGAACAATATTTTACTCGACAAAACAAAAGCGCCTACGACTCTCGGTATTCGCAGGTGGTCTCCCACCGAAGTACTAACCGAGCCCAACGTTGCTTAACTGCGGTGATCAGACGGGAACCAGTGTATTCAATGTGGTATGGTCGTAGACGAATGCTTAACAGGTTTGCTTAATTTTGAACGTTTCCTGAAGAACAATATTTTACTCGAAATAACAAAAGTGCCTACGACACTCGGTATTCCCAGGTGGTCTCCCACCGAAGTACTGACCGAGCCCAACGTTGCTTAACTGCGGTGATCAGACGGGAACCGGTGTATTCAATGTGGTATGGTCGTAGACGAATGCTTAACAGGTTTGCGTAATTTTAAACGTTTACTGAAGAACAATATTTTACTCGACAGAACAAAAGTGCCTACGACACTCGGTATTCCCAGGTGGTCTCCCAGCTAAGTACTGACCGATCCCAACGTTGCTTAACTGCGGTGATCAGACGGGAACCGGTGTATTTAGTGTGGTATGGTCGTAGACGAATGCTTAACAGGTTTGCGTAATTTTAAACGTTTTCTGAAAAACAATATTTTACTCGACAGAACAAAAGTGCCTACGACACTCGGTATTCCAGGGTGGTCTCCCACCGAAGTACTGACCGAGCCCAACGCTGCTTAACTGCGGTGATCAGACGGGAACCGGTGTATTCACTGTGGTATGGTCGTAGACCAATGCTTAAAAGGTTTACATAATTGTAAACGTTTACTGAAGAACAATATTTTACTCGACAAAACAAAAGCGCCTACGACTCTCGGTATTCGCAGGTGGTCTCCCACCGAAGTACTAACCGAGCCCAACGTTGCTTAACTGCGGTGATCAGACGGGAACCGGTGTATTCAATGTGGTATGTTCGTGGACGAATGTTTAAAAGGTTTGCGTAATTGTAAACGTTTACTGAAGAACAATATTTTACTCGACAGAACAAAAGTGTCTACGACACTCGGTATTCCCAGGTGGTCTCCCACCGAAGTACTGACCGAGCCCAACGTTGCTTAACTGCGGTGATCACACGGGAACCGGTGTATTTAATGTGGTATGGTCAGAGACGAATGCTTAACAGGTTTGCGTATTTTTAAACGTTTACTGAAGAACAATATTTTACTCGACAGAACAAAAGTACTACGACACTCGGTATTCCCAGGTGGTCTCCCACCTAAGTACTGACCGAGCACAACGTTGCTTAACTGCGGTGATCAGACGGGAACCGGTGTATTCAGTGTGGTATGGTCGTAGACGAATGCTTAACAGGTTTGCGTATTTTTAAACGTTTACTGAAGAACAATATTTTACTCGACAGAACAAAAGTACTACGACACTCGGTATTCCCAGGTGGTCTCCCACCTAAGTACTGACCGAGCCCAACGTTGCTTAACTGCGGTGATCAGACGGGAACCGGTGTATTCAATGTGGTATGGTCGTAGACGAATGCTTAACAGGTTTGCTTAATTTTGAACGTTTACTGAAGAACAATATTTTACTCGACAGAACAAAAGTGCCTACGACACTCGGTATTCCCAGGTGGTCTCCCAGCTAAGTACTGACCGAGCCCAACGTTGCTTAACTGCGGTGATCAGACGGGAACCGGTGTATTTAGTGTGGTATGGTCGTAGACGAATGCTTAACAGGTTTGCGTAATTTTAAACGTTCACTGAAAAACAATATTTTACTCGACAGAACAAAAGTGCCTACGACACTCGGTATTCCAAGGTGGTCTCCCACCGAAGTACTGACCGAGCCCAACGTTGCTTAACTGCGGTGATCAGACGGGAACCGGTGTATTCATTGTGGTATGGTCGTAGACGAATGCTTAAAAGGTTTACATAATTGTAAACGTTTACTGAAGAACAATATTTTACTCGACAAAACAAAAATGCCTACGACACTCGGTATTCCCAGGTGGTCTCCCACCGAAGTACTGACCGAGCCCAACGTTGCTTAACTGCGGTGATCAGACGGGAACCGGTGTATTCATTGTGGTATGGTCGTAGACGAATGCTTAAAAGGTTTACATAATTGTAAACGTTTACTGAAGAACAATATTTTACTCGACAAAACAAAAGCGCCTACGACTCTCGGTATTCGCAGGTGGTCTCCCACCGAAGTACTGACCGAGCGCAACGTTGCTTAACTGCGGTGATCAGACGGGAACCGGTGTATTTAATGTGGTATGGTCATAGACGAATGCTTAACAGGTTTGCGTATTTTTAAACGTTTACTGAAGAACAATATTTTACTCGACAGAACAAAAGTACTACGACACTCGGTATTCCCAGGTGGTCTCCCACCTGAGTACTGACCGAGCACAACGTTGCTTAACTGCGGTGATCAGACGGGAACCGGTGTATTCAGTGTGGTATGGTCGTAGACGAATGCTTAACACGTTTGCGTAATTTTAAACGTTCACTGAAGAACAATATTTTACTCGACAGAAAAAAAGTGCCTACGACACTCGGTATTCCAATGTGGTCTCCCACCGAAGTACTAACCGAGCCCAACGTTGCTTAACTGCGGTGATCAGACGGGAACCAGTGTATTCAATGTGGTATGGTCGTAGACGAATGCTTAACAGGTTTGCTTAATTTTGAACGTTTCCTGAAGAACAATATTTTACTCGAAATAACAAAAGCGCCTACGACACTCGGTATTCCCAGGTGGTCTCCCACCGAAGTACTGACCGAGCCCAACGTTGCTTAACTGCGGTGATCAGACGGGAACCGGTGTATTCAATGTGGTATGGTCGTAGACGAATGCTTAACAGGTTTGCGTAATTTTAAACGTTTACTGAAGAACAATATTTTACTCGACAGAACAAAAGTGCCTACGACACTCGGTATTCCCAGGTGGTCTCCCAGCTAAGTACTGACCGA
This sequence comes from Henricia sp. BOLD:AAB3569, assembly GCA_037783545.1. Classification (NCBI taxonomy): domain Eukaryota; kingdom Metazoa; phylum Echinodermata; class Asteroidea; order Spinulosida; family Echinasteridae; genus Henricia; species Henricia sp. BOLD:AAB3569. The sequence continues at coordinate 58,619 of JBBELK010000244.1, forward strand.
GCCCAACGTTGCTTAACTGCGGTGATCAGACGGGAACCGGTGTATTTAGTGTGGTATGGTCGTAGACGAATGCTTAACAGGTTTGCGTAATTTTAAACGTTCACTGAAAAACAATATTTTACTCGACAGAACAAAAGTGCCTACGACACTCGGTATTCCAAGGTGGTCTCCCACCGAAGTACTGACCGAGCCCAACGCTGCTTAACTGCGGTGATCAGACGGGAACCGGTGTATTCACTGTGGTATGGTCGTAGACCAATGCTTAAAAGGTTTACATAATTGTAAACGTTTACTGAAGAACAATATTTTACTCGACAAAACAAAAGCGCCTACGACTCTCGGTATTCGCAGGTGGTCTCCCACCGAAGTACTAACCGAGCCCAACGTTGCTTAACTGCGGTGATCAGACGGGAACCGGTGTATTCAATGTGGTATGTTCGTGGACGAATGTTTAAAAGGTTTGCGTAATTGTAAACGTTTACTGAAGAACAATATTTTACTCGACAGAACAAAAGTGTCTACGACACTCGGTACTCCCAGGTGGTCTCCCACCGAAGTACTGACCGAGCCCAACGTTGCTTAACTGCGGTGATCACACGGGAACCGGTGTATTTAATGTGGTATGGTCAGAGACGAATGCTTAACAGGTTTGCGTATTTTTAAACGTTTACTGAAGAACAATATTTTACTCGACAGAACAAAAGTACTACGACACTCGGTATTCCCAGGTGGTCTCCCACCTAAGTACTGACCGAGCACAACGTTGCTTAACTGCGGTGATCAGACGGGAACCGGTGTATTCAGTGTGGTATGGTCGTAGACGAATGCTTAACAGGTTTGCGTATTTTTAAACGTTTACTGAAGAACAATATTTTACTCGACAGAACAAAAGTACTACGACACTCGGTATTCCCAGGTGGTCTCCCACCTAAGTACTGACCGAGCCCAACGTTGCTTAACTGCGGTGATCAGACGGGAACCGGTGTATTCAATGTGGTATGGTCGTAGACGAATGCTTAACAGGTTTGCTTAATTTTGAACGTTTACTGAAGAACAATATTTTACTCGACAGAACAAAAGTGCCTACGACACTCGGTATTCCCAGGTGGTCTCCCAGCTAAGTACTGACCGAGCCCAACGTTGCTTAACTGCGGTGATCAGACGGGAACCGGTGTATTCAATGTGGTATGGTCGTAGACGAATGCTTAAAAGGTTTACATAATTGTAAACGTGTACTGAAGAACAATATTTTACTCGACAAAACAAAAATGCCTACGACACTCGGTATTCCCAGGTGGTCTCCCACCGAAGTACTGACCGAGCCAAACGTTGCTTAACTGCGGTGATTAGACGGGAACCGGTGTATTCAATGTGGTATGGTCGTAGACGAATGCTTAAAAGGTTTACATAATTGTAAACGTTTACTGAAGAACAATATTTTACTCGACAAAACAAAAATGCCTACGACACTCAGTATTCCCAGGTGGTCTCCCACCGAAGTACTGACCGAGCCCAACGTTGCTTAACTGCGGTGATCAGACGGGAACCGGTGTATTTAATGTGGTATGGTCGTAGACGAATGCTTAACAGGTTTGCGTAATTTTAAACGTTTAATGAAGAACAATATTTTACTCGACAGAAAAAAAGTGCCTACGACACTCGGTATTCCCACGGAAGTACTGACCGAGCCCAACGTTGCTTAACTGCGGTGATCAGACGGGAACCGGTGTATTTAATGTTGTATGGTCGTAGACGAATGCTTAAAAGGTTTACATAATTGAAAAAGGGTAGTGAAGAACAATATTTTACCCGACAAAACAAAAATGCCTACGACACTCGGTATTCCAAGGTGGTCTCCCACCGAAGTACTAACCGAGCCAAACGTTGCTTAACTGCGGTGATCAGACGGGAACCGGTGTATTCAATGTGGTATGGTCGTAGACGAATGCTTAACAGGTTTGCGTAATTTTAAACGTTTACTGAAGAACAATATTTTACTCGACAGAACAAAAGCGCCTACGACACTCGGTATTCGCAGGTGGTATCCCACCGAAGTACTAACCGAGCCCAACGTTGCTTAACTGCGGTGATCAGACGGGAACCGGTGTATTCAATGTGGTATGGTCGTAGACGAATGCTTAACAGGTTTGCGTAATTTTAAACGTTTACTGAAGAACAATATTTTACTCGACAGAACAAAAGTGCCTACGACACTCGGTATTCCCAGGTGGTCTCCCAGCTAAGTACTGACCGAGCCCAACGTTACTTAACTGCGGTGATCAGACGGGAACCGGTGTATTTAGTGTGGTATGGTCGTAGACGAATGCTTAACAGGTTTGCGTAATTTTAAACGTTTACTGAAGAACAATATTTTACTCGACAGAAAAAAAGTGCCTACGACACTCGGTATTCCCACGGAAGTACTGACCGAGCCCAACGTTGCTTAACTGCGGTGATCAGATGGGAACCGGTGTATTTAATGTTGTATGGTCGTAGACGAATGCTTAAAAGGTTTACATAATTGTAAACGGGTACTGAAGAACAATATTTTACTCGACAAAACAAAAATGCCTACGACACTCGGTATTCCAAGGTGGTCTCCCACCGAAGTACTAACCGAGCCCAACGTTGCTTAACTGCGGTGATCAGACGGGAACCGGTGTATTCAATGTGGTATGGTCGTAGACGAATGCTTAAAAGGTTTACATAATTGTAAACGTTTACTGAAGAACAAAATTGTTTAATCGACAAAACAAAAATGCCTACGACACTCGGTATTCCCAGGTGGTCTCCCACCGAAGTACTGACCGAGCCAAACGTTGCTTAACTGCGGTGATCAGACGGGAACCGGTGTATTCAATGTGGTATGGTCGTAGACGAATGCTTAAAAGGTTTACATAATTGTAAACGTTTACTGAAGAACAATATTTTACTCGACAAAACAAAAGCGCCTACGACTCTCGGTATTCGCAGGTGGTCTCCCACCGAAGTACTGACCGAGCCCAACGTTGCTTAACTGCGGTGATCAGACGGGAACCGGTGTATTTAATGTGGTATGGTCATAGACGAATGCTTAACAGGTTTGCGTATTTTTAAACGTTTACTGAAGAACAATATTTTACTCGACAGAACAAAAGTACTACGACACTCGGTATTCCCAGGTGGTCTCCCACCTAAGTACTGACCGAGCACAACGTTGCTTAACTGCGGTGATCAGACGGGAACCGGTGTATTCAGTGTGGTATGGTCGTAGACGAATGCTTAACACGTTTGCGTAATTTTAAACGTTCACTGAAGAACAATATTTTACTCGACAGAAAAAAAGTGCCTACGACACTCGGTATCCCAATGTGGTCTCCCACCGAAGTACTAACCGAGCCCAACGTTGCTTAACTGCGGTGATCAGACGGGAACCAGTGTATTCAATGTGGTATGGTCGTAGACGAATGCTTAACAGGTTTGCTTAATTTTGAACGTTTCCTGAAGAACAATATTTTACTCGAAAGAACAAAAGTGCCTACGACACTCGGTATTCCCAGGTGGTCTCCCACAGAAGTACTGACCGAGCCCAACGTTGCTTAACTGCGGTGATCAGACGGGAACCGGTGTATTCAATGTGGTATGGTCGTAGACGAATGCTTAACAGGTTTGCGTAATTTTAAACGTTTACTGAAGAACAATATTTTACTCGACAGAACAAAAGTGCCTACGACACTCGGTATTCCCAGGTGGTCTCCCAGCTAAGTACTGACCGAGCCCAACGTTACTTAACTGCGGTGATCAGACGGGAACCGGTGTATTTAGTGTGGTATGGTCGTAGACGAATGCTTAACAGGTTTGCGTAATTTTAAACGTTTACTGAAGAACAATATTTTACTCGACAGAACAAAAGTGCCTACGACACTCGGTATTCCCACCGAAGTACTGACCGAGCCCAACGTTGCTTAAATGCGGTGATCAGACGGGAACCGGTGTATTCAATGTGGTATGGTCGTAGACGAATGCTTAAAAGGTTTACATAATTGTAAACGTTTACTGAAGAACAATATTTTACTCGACAAAACAAAAATGCCTACGACACTCGGTATTCCCAGGTGGTCTCCCACCGAAGTACTGACCGAGCCAAACGTTGCTTAACTGCGGTGATCAGACGGGAACCGGTGTATTCAATGTGGTATGGTCGTAGACGAATGCTTAAAAGGTTTACATAATTGTAAACGTTTACTGAAGAACAATATTTTACTCGACAAAACAAAAATGCCTACGACACTCGGTATTCCCAGGTGGTCTCCCACCGAAGTACTGACCGAGCCCAACGTTGCTTAACTGCGGTGATCAGACGGGAACCGGTGTATTCAATGTGGTATGGTCGGAGACGAATGCTTAACAGGTTTGCTTAATTTTGAACGTTTCCTGAAGAACAATATTTTACTCGACAGAACAAAAGTGCCTACGACACTCGGTATTCCCAGGTGGTCTCCCACCGAAGTACTGACCGAGCCCAACGTTGCTTAACTGCGGTGATCAGACGGGAACCGGTGTATTTAGTGTGGTATGGTCGTAGACGAATGCTTAACAGGTTTGCGTAATTTTAAACGTTTACTGAAGAACAATATTTTACTCGACAGAACAAAAGTGCCTACGACACTCGGTATTCCCACCGAAGTACTGACCGAGCCCAACGTTGCTTAACTGCGGTGATCAGACGGGAACCGGTGTATTCAATGTGGTATGGTCGTAGACGAATGCTTAAAAGGTTTACATAATTGTAAACGTTTACTGAAGAACAATATTTTACTCGACAAAACAAAAGTGCCTACGACACTCGGTATTCCCAGGTGGTCTCCCACCGAAGTACTGACCGAGCACAACGTTGCTTAACTGCGGTGATCAGACGGGAACCGGTGTATTCAGTGTGGTATGGTCGTAGACGAATGCTTAACACGTTTGCGTAATTTTAAACGTTCACTAAAGAACAATATTTTACTCGACAGAAAAAAAGTGCCTACGACACTCGGTATTCCAAGGTGGTCTCCCACCGAAGTACTGACCGAGCCAAACGTTGCTTAACTGCGGTGATTAGACGGAAACCGGTGTATTCAATGTAGTATGGTCGTAGACGAATGCTTAAAAGGTTTACATATTTGTAAACGTTTACTGAAGAACAATATTTTACTCGACAAAACAAAAATGCCTACGACACTCGGTATTCCCAGGTGGTCTCCCACCGAAGTACTGACCGAGCCCAACGTTGCTTAACTGCGGTGATCAGACGGGAACCGGTGTATTCAATGTGGTATGGTCGTAGACGAATGCTTAAAAGGTTTACATAATTGTAAACGTTTACTGAAGAACAATATTTTACTCGACAAAACAAAAGCGCCTACGACTCTCGGTATTCGCAGGTGGTCTCCCACCGAAGTACTGACCGAGCCCAACGTTGCTTAACTGCGGTGATCAGACGGACACCGGTGTATTTAATGTGGTATGGTCATAGACGAATGCTTAACAGGTTTGCGTATTTTTAAACGTTTACTGAAGAACAATATTTTACTCGACAGAACAAAAGTACTACTTCACTCGGTATTCCCAGGTGGTCTCCCACCTAAGTACTGACCGAGCACAACGTTGCTTAACTGCGCTGATCAGACGGGAACCGGTGTATTCAGTGTGGTATGGTCGTAGACGAATGCTTAACACGTTTGCGTAATTTTAAACGTTCACTGAAGAACAATATTTTACTCGACAGAAAAAAGTGCCTACGACACTCGGTATTCCAATGTGGTCTCCCACCGAAGTACTAACCGAGCCCAACGTTGCTTAACTGCGGTGATCAGACGGGAACCAGTGTATTCAATGTGGTATGGTCGTAGACGAATGCTTAACAGGTTTGCTTAATTTTGAACGTTTCCTGAAGAACAATATTTTACTCGAAAGAACAAAAGTGCCTACGACACTCGGTATTCCCAGGTGGTCTCCCACCGAAGTACTGACCGAGCCCAACGTTGCTTAACTGCGGTGATCAGACGGGAACCGGTGTATTCAATGTGGTATGGTCGTAGACGAATGCTTAAAAGGTTTACATATTTGTAAACGTTTACTGAAGAACAATATTTTACTCGACAAAACAAAAATGCCTACGACACTCGGTATTCCCAGGTGGTCTCCCACCGAAGTACTGACCGAGCCCAACGTTGCTTAACTGCGGTGATCAGACGGGAACCGGTTAATCAATGTGGTATGGTCGTAGACGAATGCTTAAAAGGTTTACATAATTGTAAACGTTTACTGAAGAACAATATTTTACTCGACAAAACAAAAGCGCCTACGACTCTCGGTATTCGCAGGTGGTCTCCCACCGAAGTACTGACCGAGCCCAACGTTGCTTAACTGCGGTGATCAGACGGGAACCGGTGTATTTAATGTGGTATGGTCATAGACGAATGCTTAACAGGTTTGCGTATTTTTAAACGTTTACTGAAGAACAATATTTTACTCGACAGAACAAAAGTACTACGACACTCGGTATTCCCAGGTGGTCTCCCACCTAAGTACTGACCGAGCACAACGTTGCTTAACTGCGCTGATCAGACGGGAACCGGTGTATTCAGTGTGGTATGGTCGTAGACGAATGCTTAACACGTTTGCGTAATTTTAAACGTTCACTGAAGAACAATATTTTACTCGACAGAAAAAAAGTGCCTACGACACTCGGTATTCCAATGTGGTCTCCCACCGAAGTACTAACCGAGCCCAACGTTGCTTAACTGCGGTGATCAGACGGGAACCAGTGTATTCAATGTGGTATGGTCGTAGACGAATGCTTAACAGGTTTGCTTAATTTTGAACGTTTCCTGAAGAACAATATTTTACTCGAAAGAACAAAAGTGCCTACGACACTCGGTATTCCCAGGTGGTCTCCCACCGAAGTACTGACCGAGCCAAACGTTGCTTAACTGCGGTGATCAGACGGGAACCGGTGTATTCAATGTGGTATGGTCGTAGACGAATGCTTAAAAGGTTTACATAATTGTAAACGTTTACTGAAGAACAATATTTTACTCGACAAAACAAAAATGCCTACGACACTCGGTATTCCCAGGTGGTCTCCCACCGAAGTACTGACCGAGCCCAACGTTGCTTAACTGCGGTGATCAGACGGGAACCGGTGTATTCAATGTGGTATGGTCGGAGACGAATGCTTAACAGGTTTGCTTAATTTTGAACGTTTCCTGAAGAACAATATTTTACTCGACAGAACAAAAGTGCCTACGACACTCGGTATTCCCAGGTGGTCTCCCACCGAAGTACTAACCGAGCCCAACGTTGCTTAACTGCGGTGATCAGACGGGAACCGGTGTATTCAATGTGGTATGGTCGTAGACGAATGCTTAAAAGGTTTACATAATTGTAAACGTTTACTGAAGAACAAAATTGTTTAATCGACAAAACAAAAATGCCTACGACACTCGGTATTCCCAGGTGGTCTCCCACCGAAGTACTGACCGAGCCAAACGTTGCTTAACTGCGGTGATCAGACGGGAACCGGTGTATTCAATGTGGTATGGTCGTAGACGAATGCTTAAAAGGTTTACATAATTGTAAACGTTTACTGAAGAACAATATTTTACTCGACAAAACAAAAGCGCCTACGACTCTCGGTATTCGCAGGTGGTCTCCCACCGAAGTACTGACCGAGCCCAACGTTGCTTAACTGCGGTGATCAGACGGGAACCGGTGTATTTAATGTGGTATGGTCATAGACGAATGCTTAACAGGTTTGCGTATTTTTAAACGTTTACTGAAGAACAATATTTTACTCGACAGAACAAAAGTACTACGACACTCGGTATTCCCAGGTGGTCTCCCACCTAAGTACTGACCGAGCACAACGTTGCTTAACTGCGGTGATCAGACGGGAACCGGTGTATTCAGTGTGGTATGGTCGTAGACGAATGCTTAACACGTTTGCGTAATTTTAAACGTTCACTGAAGAACAATATTTTACTCGACAGAAAAAAGTGCCTACGACACTCGGTATCCCAATGTGGTCTCCCACCGAAGTACTAACCGAGCCCAACGTTGCTTAACTGCGGTGATCAGACGGGAACCAGTGTATTCAATGTGGTATGGTCGTAGACGAATGCTTAACAGGTTTGCTTAATTTTGAACGTTTCCTGAAGAACAATATTTTACTCGAAAGAACAAAAGTGCCTACGACACTCGGTATTCCCAGGTGGTCTCCCACAGAAGTACTGACCGAGCCCAACGTTGCTTAACTGCGGTGATCAGACGGGAACCGGTGTATTCAATGTGGTATGGTCGTAGACGAATGCTTAACAGGTTTGCGTAATTTTAAACGTTTACTGAAGAACAATATTTTACTCGACAGAACAAAAGTGCCTACGACACTCGGTATTCCCAGGTGGTCTCCCAGCTAAGTACTGACCGAGCCCAACGTTACTTAACTGCGGTGATCAGACGGGAACCGGTGTATTTAGTGTGGTATGGTCGTAGACGAATGCTTAACAGGTTTGCGTAATTTTAAACGTTTACTGAAGAACAATATTTTACTCGACAGAACAAAAGTGCCTACGACACTCGGTATTCCCACCGAAGTACTGACCGAGCCCAACGTTGCTTAAATGCGGTGATCAGACGGGAACCGGTGTATTCAATGTGGTATGGTCGTAGACGAATGCTTAAAAGGTTTACATAATTGTAAACGTTTACTGAAGAACAATATTTTACTCGACAAAACAAAAATGCCTACGACACTCGGTATTCCCAGGTGGTCTCCCACCGAAGTACTGACCGAGCCAAACGTTGCTTAACTGCGGTGATCAGACGGGAACCGGTGTATTCAATGTGGTATGGTCGTAGACGAATGCTTAAAAGGTTTACATGATTGTAAACGTTTACTGAAGAACAATATTTTACTCGACAAAACAAAAATGCCTACGACACTCGGTATTCCCAGGTGGTCTCCCACCGAAGTACTGACCGAGCCCAACGTTGCTTAACTGCGGTGATCAGACGGGAACCGGTGTATTCAATGTGGTATGGTCGTAGACGAATGCTTAAAAGGTTTACATAATTGTAAACGTTTACTGAAGAACAATATTTTACTCGACAAAACAAAAGCGCCTACGACTCTCGGTATTCGCAGGTGGTCTCCCACCGAAGTACTGACCGAGCCCAACGTTGCTTAACTGCGGTGATCAGACGGGAACCGGTGTATTTAATGTGGTATGGTCATAGACGAATGCTTAACAGGTTTGCGTATTTTTAAACGTTTACTGAAGAACAATATTTTACTCGACAGAACAAAAGTACTACTTCACTCGGTATTCCCAGGTGGTCTCCCACCTAAGTACTGACCGAGCACAACGTTGCTTAACTGCGCTGATCAGACGGGAACCGGTGTATTCAGTGTGGTATGGTCGTAGACGAATGCTTAACACGTTTGCGTAATTTTAAACGTTCACTGAAGAACAATATTTTACTCGACAGAAAAAAGTGCCTACGACACTCGGTATTCCAATGTGGTCTCCCACCGAAGTACTAACCGAGCCCAACGTTGCTTAACTGCGGTGATCAGACGGGAACCAGTGTATTCAATGTGGTATGGTCGTAGACGAATGCTTAACAGGTTTGCTTAATTTTGAACGTTTCCTGAAGAACAATATTTTACTCGAAAGAACAAAAGTGCCTACGACACTCGGTATTCCCAGGTGGTCTCCCACCGAAGTACTGACCGAGCCCAACGTTGCTTAACTGCGGTGATCAGACGGGAACCGGTGTATTCAATGTGGTATGGTCGTAGACGAATGCTTAAAAGGTTTACATATTTGTAAACGTTTACTGAAGAACAATATTTTACTCGACAAAACAAAAATGCCTACGACACTCGGTATTCCCAGGTGGTCTCCCACCGAAGTACTGACCGAGCCCAACGTTGCTTAACTGCGGTGATCAGACGGGAACCGGTGTATTCAATGTGGTATGGTCGTAGACGAATGCTTAAAAGGTTTACATAATTGTAAACGTTTACTGAAGAACAATATTTTACTCGACAAAACAAAAGCGCCTACGACTCTCGGTATTCGCAGGTGGTCTCCCACCGAAGTACTGACCGAGCCCAACGTTGCTTAACTGCGGTGATCAGACGGGAACCGGTGTATTTAATGTGGTATGGTCATAGACGAATGCTTAACAGGTTTGCGTATTTTTAAACGTTTACTGAAGAACAATATTTTACTCGACAGAACAAAAGTACTACGACACTCGGTATTCCCAGGTGGTCTCCCACCTAAGTACTGACCGAGCACAACGTTGCTTAACTGCGCTGATCAGACGGGAACCGGTGTATTCAGTGTGGTATGGTCGTAGACGAATGCTTAACACGTTTGCGTAATTTTAAACGTTCACTGAAGAACAATATTTTACTCGACAGAAAAAAAGTGCCTACGACACTCGGTATCCCAATGTGGTCTCCCACCGAAGTACTAACCGAGCCCAACGTTGCTTAACTGCGGTGATCAGACGGGAACCAGTGTATTCAATGTGGTATGGTCGTAGACGAATGCTTAACAGGTTTGCTTAATTTTGAACGTTTCCTGAAGAACAATATTTTACTCGAAAGAACAAAAGTGCCTACGACACTCGGTATTCCCAGGTGGTCTCCCACCGAAGTACTGACCGAGCCAAACGTTGCTTAACTGCGGTGATCAGACGGGAACCGGTGTATTCAATGTGGTATGGTCGTAGACGAATGCTTAAAAGGTTTACATAATTGTAAACGTTTACTGAAGAACAATATTTTACTCGACAAAACAAAAGCGCCTACGACTCTCGGTATTCGCAGGTGGTCTCCCACCGAAGTACTGACCGAGCCCAACGTTGCTTAACTGCGGTGATCAGACGGGAACCGGTGTATTTAATGTGGTATGGTCATAGACGAATGCTTAACAGGTTTGCGTATTTTTAAACGTTTACTGAAGAACAATATTTTACTCGACAGAACAAAAGTACTACGACACTCGGTATTCCCAGGTGGTCTCCCACCTAAGTACTGACCGAGCACAACGTTGCTTAACTGCGCTGATCAGACGGGAACCGGTGTATTCAGTGTGGTATGGTCGTAGACGAATGCTTAACACGTTTGCGTAATTTTAAACGTTCACTGAAGAACAATATTTTACTCGACAGAAAAAAGTGCCTACGACACTCGGTATCCCAATGTGGTCTCCCACCGAAGTACTAACCGAGCCCAACGTTGCTTAACTGCGGTGATCAGACGGGAACCAGTGTATTCAATGTGGTATGGTCGTAGACGAATGCTTAACAGGTTTGCTTAATTTTGAACGTTTCCTGAAGAACAATATTTTACTCGAAAGAACAAAAGTGCCTACGACACTCGGTATTCCCAGGTGGTCTCCCACCGAAGTACTGACCGAGCCAAACGTTGCTTAACTGCGGTGATCAGACGGGAACCGGTGTATTCAATGTGGTATGGTCGTAGACGAATGCTTAAAAGGTTTACATAATTGTAAACGTTTACTGAAGAACAATATTTTACTCGACAAAACAAAAATGCCTACGACACTCGGTATTCCCAGGTGGTCTCCCACCGAAGTACTGACCGAGCCCAACGTTGCTTAACTGCGGTGATCAGACGGGAACCGGTGTATTCAATGTGGTATGGTCGGAGACGAATGCTTAACAGGTTTGCTTAATTTTGAACGTTTCCTGAAGAACAATATTTTACTCGACAGAACAAAAGTGCCTACGACACTCGGTATTCCCAGGTGGTCTCCCACCGAAGTACTGACCGAGCCCAACGTTGCTTAACTGCGGTGATCAGACGGGAACCGGTGTATTTAGTGTGGTATGGTCGTAGACGAATGCCTAACAGGTTTGCGTAATTTTAAACGTTTACTGAAGAACAATATTTTACTCGACAGAACAAAAGTGCCTACGACACTCGGTATTCCCACCGAAGTACTGACCGAGCCCAACGTTGCTTAACTGCGGTGATCAGACGGGAACCGGTGTATTCAATGTGGTATGGTCGTAGACGAATGCTTAAAAGGTTTACATAATTGTAAACGTTTACTGAAGAACAATATTTTACTCGACAAAACAAAAGCGCCTACGACTCTCGGTATTCGCAGGTGGTCTCCCACCGAAGTACTGACCGAGCCCAACGTTGCTTAACTGCGGTGATCAGACGGGAACCGGTGTATTTAATGTGGTATGGTCATAGACGAATGCTTAACAGGTTTGCGTATTTTTAAACGTTTACTGAAGAACAATATTTTACTCGACAGAACAAAAGTACTACGACACTCGGTATTCCCAGGTGGTCTCCCACCTAAGTACTGACCGAGCACAACGTTGCTTAACTGCGCTGATCAGACGGGAACCGGTGTATTCAGTGTGGTATGGTCGTAGACGAATGCTTAACACGTTTGCGTAATTTTAAACGTTCACTGAAGAACAATATTTTACTCGACAGAAAAAAAGTGCCTACGACACTCGGTATCCCAATGTGGTCTCCCACCGAAGTACTAACCGAGCCCAACGTTGCTTAACTGCGGTGATCAGACGGGAACCAGTGTATTCAATGTGGTATGGTCGTAGACGAATGCTTAACAGGTTTGCTTAATTTTGAACGTTTCCTGAAGAACAATATTTTACTCGAAAGAACAAAAGTGCCTACGACACTCGGTATTCCCAGGTGGTCTCCCACCGAAGTACTGACCGAGCCAAACGTTGCTTAACTGCGGTGATCAGACGGGAACCGGTGTATTCAATGTGGTATGGTCGTAGACGAATGCTTAAAAGGTTTACATAATTGTAAACGTTTACTGAAGAACAATATTTTACTCGACAAAACAAAAATGCCTACGACACTCGGTATTCCCAGGTGGTCTCCCACCGAAGTACTGACCGAGCCCAACGTTGCTTAACTGCGGTGATCAGACGGGAACCGGTGTATTCAATGTGGTATGGTCGGAGACGAATGCTTAACAGGTTTGCTTAATTTTGAACGTTTCCTGAAGAACAATATTTTACTCGACAGAACAAAAGTGCCTACGACACTCGGTATTCCCAGGTGGTCTCCCACCGAAGTACTGACCGAGCCCAACGTTGCTTAACTGCGGTGATCAGACGGGAACCGGTGTATTTAGTGTGGTATGGTCGTAGACGAATGCCTAACAGGTTTGCGTAATTTTAAACGTTTACTGAAGAACAATATTTTACTCGACAGAACAAAAGTGCCTACGACACTCGGTATTCCCACCGAAGTACTGACCGAGCCCAACGTTGCTTAACTGCGGTGATCAGACGGGAACCGGTGTATTCAATGTGGTATGGTCGTAGACGAATGCTTAAAAGGTTTACATAATTGTAAACGTTTACTGAAGAACAATATTTTACTCGACAAAACAAAAGCGCCTACGACTCTCGGTATTCGCAGGTGGTCTCCCACCTAAGTACTGACCGAGCACAACGTTGCTTAACTGCGGTGATCAGACGGGAACCGGTGTATTCAGTGTGGTATGGTCGTAGACGAATGCTTAACACGTTTGCGTAATTTTAAACGTTCACTGAAGAACAATATTTTACTCGACAGAAAAAAAGTGCCTACGACACTCGGTATTCCAAGGTGGTCTCCCACCGAAGTACTGACCGAGCCAAACGTTGCTTAACTGCGGTGATTAGACGGAAACCGGTGTATTCAATGTAGTATGGTCGTCGACGAATGCTTAAAAGGTTTACATATTTGTAAACGTTTACTGAAGAACAATATTTTACTCGACAAAACAAAAATGCCTACGACACTCGGTATTCCCAGGTGGTCTCCCACCGAAGTACTGACCGAGCCCAACGTTGCTTAACTGCGGTGATCAGACGGGAACCGGTGTATTCAATGTGGTATGGTCGTAGACGAATGCTTAACACGTTTGCGTAATTTTAAACGTTCACTGAAGAACAATATTTTACTCGACAGAAAAAAAGTGCCTACGACACTCGGTATTCCAATGTGGTCTCCCACCGAAGTACTAACCGAGCCCAACGTTGCTTAACTGCGGTGATCAGACGGGAACCAGTGTATTCAATGTGGTATGGTCGTAGACGAATGCTTAACAGGTTTGCTTAATTTTGAACGTTTCCTGAAGAACAATATTTTACTCGAAAGAACAAAAGTGCCTACGACACTCGGTATTCCCAGGTGGTCTCCCACCGAAGTACTGACCGAGCCCAACGTTGCTTAACTGCGGTGATCAGACGGGAACCGGTGTATTCAATGTGGTATGGTCGTAGACGAATGCTTAAAAGGTTTACATATTTTTAAACGTTTACTGAAGAACAATATTTTACTCGACAAAACAAAAATGCCTACGACACTCGGTATTCCCAGGTGGTCTCCCACCGAAGTACTGACCGAGCCCAACGTTGCTTAACTGCGGTGATCAGACGGGAACCGGTGTATTCAATGTGGTATGGTCGTAGACGAATGCTTAAAAGGTTTACATAATTGTAAACGTTTACTGAAGAACAATATTTTACTCGACAAAACAAAAGCGCCTACGACTCTCGGTATTCGCAGGTGGTCTCCCACCGAAGTACTGACCGAGCCCAACGTTGCTTAACTGCGGTGATCAGACGGGAACCGGTGTATTTAATGTGGTATGGTCATAGACGAATGCTTAACAGGTTTGCGTATTTTTAAACGTTTACTGAAGAACAATATTTTACTCGACAGAACAAAAGTACTACGACACTCGGTATTCCCAGGTGGTCTCCCACCTAAGTACTGACCGAGCACAACGTTGCTTAACTGCGCTGATCAGACGGGAACCGGTGTATTCAGTGTGGTATGGTCGTAGACGAATGCTTAACACGTTTGCGTAATTTTAAACGTTCACTGAAGAACAATATTTTACTCGACAGAAAAAAAGTGCCTACGACACTCGGTATTCCAATGTGGTCTCCCACCGAAGTACTAACCGAGCCCAACGTTGCTTAACTGCGGTGATCAGACGGGAACCAGTGTATTCAATGTGGTATGGTCGTAGACGAATGCTTAACAGGTTTGCTTAATTTTGAACGTTTCCTGAAGAACAATATTTTACTCGAAAGAACAAAAGTGCCTACGACACTCGGTATTCCCAGGTGGTCTCCCACCGAAGTACTGACCGAGCCAAACGTTGCTTAACTGCGGTGATCAGACGGGAACCGGTGTATTCAATGTGGTATGGTCGTAGACGAATGCTTAAAAGGTTTACATAATTGTAAACGTTTACTGAAGAACAATATTTTACTCGACAAAACAAAAATGCCTACGACACTCGGTATTCCCAGGTGGTCTCCCACCAAAGTACTGACCGAGCCCAACGTTGCTTAACTGCGGTGATCAGACGGGAACCGGTGTATTCAATGTGGTATGGTCGGAGACGAATGCTTAACAGGTTTGCTTAATTTTGAACGTTTCCTGAAGAACAATATTTTACTCGACAGAACAAAAGTGCCTACGACACTCGGTATTCCCAGGTGGTCTCCCACCGAAGTACTGACCGAGCCCAACGTTGCTTAACTGCGGTGATCAGACGGGAACCGGTGTATTTAGTGTGGTATGGTCGTAGACGAATGCTTAACAGGTTTGCGTAATTTTAAACGTTTACTGAAGAACAATATTTTACTCGACAGAACAAAAGTGCCTACGACACTCGGTATTCCCACCGAAGTACTGACCGAGCCCAACGTTGCTTAACTGCGGTGATCAGACGGGAACCGGTGTATTCAATGTGGTATGGTCGTAGACGAATGCTTAAAAGGTTTACATAATTGTAAACGTTTACTGAAGAACAATATTTTACTCGACAAAACAAAAGCGCCTACGACTCTCGGTATTCGCAGGTGGTCTCCCACCTAAGTACTGACCGAGCACAACGTTGCTTAACTGCGGTGATCAGACGGGAACCGGTGTATTCAGTGTGGTATGGTCGTAGACGAATGCTTAACACGTTTGCGTAATTTTAAACGTTCACTGAAGAACAATATTTTACTCGACAGAAAAAAAGTGCCTACGACACTCGGTATTCCCAGGTGGTCTCCCACCGAAGTACTGACCGAGCCCAACGTTGCTTAACTGCGGTGATCAGACGGGAACCGGTGTATTCAATGTGGTATGGTCGTAGACGAATGCTTAAAAGGTTTACATAATTGTAAACGTTTACTGAAGAACAATATTTTACTCGACAAAACAAAAGCGCCTACGACTCTCGGTATTCGCAGGTGGTCTCCCACCGAAGTACTGACTGAGCCCAACGTTGCTTAACTGCGGTGATCAGACGGGAACCGGTGTATTTAATGTGGTATGGTCATAGACGAATGCTTAACAGGTTTGCGTATTTTTAAACGTTTACTGAAGAACAATATTTTACTCGACAGAACAAAAGTACTACTTCACTCGGTATTCCCAGGTGGTCTCCCACCTAAGTACTGACCGAGCACAACGTTACTTAACTGCGCTGATCAGACGGGAACCGGTGTATTCAGTGTGGTATGGTCGTAGACGAATGCTTAACACGTTTGCGTAATTTTAAACGTTCACTGAAGAACAATATTTTACTCGACAGAAAAAAAGTGCCTACGACACTCGGTATTCCAATGTGGTCTCCCACCGAAGTACTAACCGAGCCCAACGTTGCTTAACTGCGGTGATCAGACGGGAACCAGTGTATTCAATGTGGTATGGTCGTAGACGAATGCTTAACAGGTTTGCTTAATTTTGAACGTTTCCTGAAGAACAATATTTTACTCGAAAGAACAAAAGTGCCTACGACACTCGGTATTCCCAGGTGGTCTCCCACCGAAGTACTGACCGAGCCCAACGTTGCTTAACTGCGGTGATCAGACGGGAACCGGTGTATTCAATGTGGTATGGTCGTAGACGAATGCTTAAAAGGTTTACATATTTGTAAACGTTTACTGAAGAACAATATTTTACTCGACAAAACAAAAATGCCTACGACACTCGGTATTCCCAGGTGGTCTCCCACCGAAGTACTGACCGAGCCCAACGTTGCTTAACTGCGGTGATCAGACGGGAACCGGTGTATTCAATGTGGTATGGTCGTAGACGAATGCTTAAAAGGTTTACATAATTGTAAACGTTTACTGAAGAACAATATTTTACTCGACAAAACAAAAGCGCCTACGACTCTCGGTATTCGCAGGTGGTCTCCCACCGAAGTACTGACCGAGCCCAACGTTGCTTAACTGCGGTGATCAGACGGGAACCGGTGTATTTAATGTGGTATGGTCATAGACGAATGCTTAACAGGTTTGCGTATTTTTAAACGTTTACTGAAGAACAATATTTTACTCGACAGAACAAAAGTACTACGACACTCGGTATTCCCAGGTGGTCTCCCACCTAAGTACTGACCGAGCACAACGTTGCTTAACTGCGCTGATCAGACGGGAACCGGTGTATTCAGTGTGGTATTGTCGTAGACGAATGCTTAACACGTTTGCGTAATTTTAAACGTTCACTGAAGAACAATATTTTACTCGACAGAAAAAAAGTGCCTACGACACTCGGTATTCCAATGTGGTCTCCCACCGAAGTACTAACCGAGCCCAAAGTTGCTTAACTGCGGTGATCAGACGGGAACCAGTGTATTCAATGTGGTATGGTCGTAGACGAATGCTTAACAGGTTTGCTTAATTTTGAACGTTTCCTGAAGAACAATATTTTACTCGAAAGAACAAAAGTGCCTACGACACTCGGTATTCCCAGGTGGTCTCCCACCGAAGTACTGACCGAGCCAAACGTTGCTTAACTGCGGTGATCAGACGGGAACCGGTGTATTCAATGTGGTATGGTCGTAGACGAATGCTTAAAAGGTTTACATAATTGTAAACGTTTACTGAAGAACAATATTTTACTCGACAAAACAAAAATGCCTACGACACTCGGTATTCCCAGGTGGTCTCCCACCGAAGTACTGACCGAGCCCAACGTTGCTTAACTGCGGTGATCAGACGGGAACCGGTGTATTCAATGTGGTATGGTCGGAGACGAATGCTTAACAGGTTTGCTTAATTTTGAACGTTTCCTGAAGAACAATATTTTACTCGACAGAACAAAAGTGCCTACGACACTCGGTATTCCCAGGTGGTCTCCCACCGAAGTACTGACCGAGCCCAACGTTGCTTAACTGCGGTGATCAGACGGGAACCGGTGTATTTAGTGTGGTATGGTCGTAGACGAATGCTTAACAGGTTTGCGTAATTTTAAACGTTTACTGAAGAACAATATTTTACTCGACAGAACAAAAGTGCCTACGACACTCGGTATTCCCACCGAAGTACTGACCGAGCCCAACGTTGCTTAACTGCGGTGATCAGACGGGAACCGGTGTATTCAATGTGGTATGGTCGTAGACGAATGCTTAAAAGGTTTACATAATTGTAAACGTTTACTGAAGAACAATATTTTACTCGACAAAACAAAAGCGCCTACGACTCTCGGTATTCGCAGGTGGTCTCCCACCTAAGTACTGACCGAGCACAACGTTGCTTAACTGCGGTGATCAGACGGGAACCGGTGTATTCAGTGTGGTATGGTCGTAGACGAATGCTTAACACGTTTGCGTAATTTTAAACGTTCACTGAAGAACAATATTTTACTCGACAGAAAAAAGTGCCTACGACACTCGGTATTCCAAGGTGGTCTCCCACCGAAGTACTGACCGAGCCCAACGTTGCTTAACTGCGGTGATCAGACGGGAACCGGTGTATTCAGTGTGGTATGGTCGTAGACGAATGCTTAACACGTTTGCGTAATTTTAAACGTTCACTGAAGAACAATATTTTACTCGACAGAAAAAAAGTGCCTACGACACTCGGTATTCCAAGGTGGTCTCCCACCGAAGTACTGACCGAGCCCAACGTTGCTTAACTGCGGTGATCAGACGGGAACCGGTGTATTCAATGTGGTATGGTCGTAGACGAATGCTTAAAAGGTTTACATAATTGTAAACGTTTACTGAAGAACAATATTTTACTCGACAAAACAAAAGCGCCTACGACTCTCGGTATTCGCAGGTGGTCTCCCACCGAAGTACTGACCGAGCCCAACGTTGCTTAACTGCGGTGATCAGACGGGAACCGGTGTATTTAATGTGGTATGGTCATAGACGAATGCTTAACAGGTTTGCGTATTTTTAAACGTTTACTGAAGAACAATATTTTACTCGACAGAACAAAAGTACTACTTCACTCGGTATTCCCAGGTGGTCTCCCACCTAAGTACTGACCGAGCACAACGTTGCTTAACTGCGCTGATCAGACGGGAACCGGTGTATTCAGTGTGGTATGGTCGTAGACGAATGCTTAACACGTTTGCGTAATTTTAAACGTTCACTGAAGAACAATATTTTACTCGACAGAAAAAAAGTGCCTACGACACTCGGTATTCCAATGTGGTCTCCCACCGAAGTACTAACCGAGCCCAACGTTGCTTAACTGCGGTGATCAGACGGGAACCAGTGTATTCAATGTGGTATGGTCGTAGACGAATGCTTAAAAGGTTTACATATTTGTAAACGTTTACTGAAGAACAATATTTTACTCGACAAAACAAAAATGCCTACGACACTCGGTATTCCCAGGTGGTCTCCCACCGAAGTACTGACCGAGCCCAACGTTGCTTAACTGCGGTGATCAGACGGGAACCGGTGTATTCAATGTGGTATGGTCGTAGACGAATGCTTAAAAGGTTTACATAATTGTAAACGTTTACTGAAGAACAATATTTTACTCGACAAAACAAAAGCGCCTACGACTCTCGGTATTCGCAGGTGGTCTCCCACCGAAGTACTGACCGAGCCCAACGTTGCTTAACTGCGGTGATCAGACGGGAACCGGTGTATTTAATGTGGTATGGTCATAGACGAATGCTTAACAGGTTTGCGTATTTTTAAACGTTTACTGAAGAACAATATTTTACTCGACAGAACAAAAGTACTACGACACTCGGTATTCCCAGGTGGTCTCCCACCTAAGTACTGACCGAGCACAACGTTGCTTAACTGCGCTGATCAGACGGGAACCGGTGTATTCAGTGTGGTATGGTCGTAGACGAATGCTTAACACGTTTGCGTAATTTTAAACGTTCACTGAAGAACAATATTTCACTCGACAGAAAAAAAGTGCCTACGACACTCGGTATTCCAATGTGGTCTCCCACCGAAGTACTAACCGAGCCCAACGTTGCTTAACTGCGGTGATCAGACGGGAACCAGTGTATTCAATGTGGTATGGTCGTAGACGAATGCTTAACAGGTTTGCTTAATTTTGAACGTTTCCTGAAGAACAATATTTTACTCGAAAGAACAAAAGTGCCTACGACACTCGGTATTCCCAGGTGGTCTCCCACCGAAGTACTGACCGAGCCAAACGTTGCTTAACTGCGGTGATCAGACGGGAACCGGTGTATTCAATGTGGTATGGTCGTAGACGAATGCTTAAAAGGTTTACATAATTGTAAACGTTTACTGAAGAACAATATTTTACTCGACAAAACAAAAATGCCTACGACACTCGGTATTCCCAGGTGGTCTCCCACCGAAGTACTGACCGAGCCCAACGTTGCTTAACTGCGGTGATCAGACGGGAACCGGTGTATTCAATGTGGTATGGTCGGAGACGAATGCTTAACAGGTTTGCTTAATTTTGAACGTTTCCTGAAGAACAATATTTTACTCGACAGAACAAAAGTGCCTACGACACTCGGTATTCCCAGGTGGTCTCCCACCGAAGTACTGACCGAGCCCAACGTTGCTTAACTGCGGTGATCAGACGGGAACCGGTGTATTTAGTGTGGTATGGTCGTAGACGAATGCCTAACAGGTTTGCGTAATTTTAAACGTTTACTGAAGAACAATATTTTACTCGACAGAACAAAAGTGCCTACGACACTCGGTATTCCCACCGAAGTACTGACCGAGCCCAACGTTGCTTAACTGCGGTGATCAGACGGGAACCGGTGTATTCAATGTGGTATGGTCGTAGACGAATGCTTAAAAGGTTTACATAATTGTAAACGTTTACTGAAGAACAATATTTTACTCGACAAAACAAAAGCGCCTACGACTCTCGGTATTCGCAGGTGGTCTCCCACCTAAGTACTGACCGAGCACAACGTTGCTTAACTGCGGTGATCAGACGGGAACCGGTGTATTCAGTGTGGTATGGTCGTAGACGAATGCTTAACACGTTTGCGTAATTTTAAACGTTCACTGAAGAACAATATTTTACTCGACAGAAAAAAAGTGCCTACGACACTCGGTATTCCAAGGTGGTCTCCCACCGAAGTACTGACCGAGCCAAACGTTGCTTAACTGCGGTGATTAGACGGAAACCGGTGTATTCAATGTAGTATGGTCGTCGACGAATGCTTAAAAGGTTTACATATTTGTAAACGTTTACTGAAGAACAATATTTTACTCGACAAAACAAAAATGCCTACGACACTCGGTATTCCCAGGTGGTCTCCCACCGAAGTACTGACCGAGCCCAACGTTGCTTAACTGCGGTGATCAGACGGGAACCGGTGTATTCAATGTGGTATGGTCGTAGACGAATGCTTAAAAGGTTTACATAATTGTAAACGTTTACTGAAGAACAATATTTTACTCGACAAAACAAAAGCGCCTACGACTCTCGGTATTCGCAGGTGGTCTCCCACCGAAGTACTGACCGAGCCCAACGTTGCTTAACTGCGGTGATCAGACGGGAACCGGTGTATTTAATGTGGTATGGTCATAGACGAATGCTTAACAGGTTTGCGTATTTTTAAACGTTTACTGAAGAACAATATTTTACTCGACAGAACAAAAGTACTACTTCACTCGGTATTCCCAGGTGGTCTCCCACCTAAGTACTGACCGAGCACAACGTTGCTTAACTGCGCTGATCAGACGGGAACCGGTGTATTCAGTGTGGTATGGTCGTAGACGAATGCTTAACACGTTTGCGTAATTTTAAACGTTCACTGAAGAACAATATTTTACTCGACAGAAAAAAAGTGCCTACGACACTCGGTATTCCAATGTGGTCTCCCACCGAAGTACTAACCGAGCCCAACGTTGCTTAACTGCGGTGATCAGACGGGAACCAGTGTATTCAATGTGGTATGGTCGTAGACGAATGCTTAACAGGTTTGCTTAATTTTGAACGTTTCCTGAAGAACAATATTTTACTCGAAAGAACAAAAGTGCCTACGACACTCGGTATTCCCAGGTGGTCTCCCACCGAAGTACTGACCGAGCCAAACGTTGCTTAACTGCGGTGATCAAACGGGAACCGGTGTATTCAATGTGGTATGGTCGTAGACGAATGCTTAAAAGGTTTACATAATTGTAAACGTTTACTGAAGAACAATATTTTACTCGACAAAACAAAAATGCCTACGACACTCGGTATTCCCAGGTGGTCTCCCACCGAAGTACTGACCGAGCCCAACGTTGCTTAACTGCGGTGATCAGACGGGAACCGGTGTATTCAATGTGGTATGGTCGGAGACGAATGCTTAACAGGTTTGCTTAATTTTGAACGTTTCCTGAAGAACAATATTTTACTCGACAGAACAAAAGTGCCTACGACACTCGGTATTCCCAGGTGGTCTCCCACCGAAGTACTGACCGAGCCCAACGTTGCTTAACTGCGGTGATCAGACGGGAACCGGTGTATTTAGTGTGGTATGGTCGTAGACAAATGCTTAACAGGTTTGCGTAATTTTAAACGTTTACTGAAGAACAATATTTTACTCGACAGAACAAAAGTGCCTACGACACTCGGTATTCCCACCGAAGTACTGACCGAGCCCAACGTTGCTTAACTGCGGTGATCAGACGGGAACCGGTGTATTTAGTGTGGTATGGTCGTAGACGAATGCTTAAAAGGTTTACATAATTGTAAACGTTTACTGAAGAACAATATTTTACTCGACAAAACAAAAGCGCCTACGACTCTCGGTATTCGCAGGTGGTCTCCCACCGAAGTACTGACCGAGCCCAACGTTGCTTAACTGCGGTGATCAGACGGGAACCGGTGTATTTAATGTGGTATGGTCATAGACGAATGCTTAACAGGTTTGCGTATTTTTAAACGTTTACTGAAGAACAATATTTTACTCGACAGAACAAAAGTACTACGACACTCGGTATTCCCAGGTGGTCTCCCACCTAAGTACTGACCGAGCACAACGTTGCTTAACTGCGGTGATCAGACGGGAACCGGTGTATTCAGTGTGGTATGGTCGTAGACGAATGCTTAACACGTTTGCGTAATTTTAAACGTTCACTGAAGAACAATATTTTACTCAACAGAAAAAAAGTGCCTACGACACTCGGTATTCCAAGGTGGTCTCCCAACGAAGTACTAACCGAGCCCAACGTTGCTTAACTGCGGTGATCAGACGGGAACCAGTGTATTCAATGTGGTATGGTCGTAAACGAATGCTTAACAGGTTTGCTTAATTTTGAACGTTTCCTGAAGAACAATATTTTACTCGAAAGAACAAAAGTGCCTACGACACTCGGTATTCCCAGGTGGTCTCCCACCGAAGTACTGACCGAGCCCAACGTTGCTTAACTGCGGTGATCAGACGGGAACCGGTGTATTTAGTATGGTATGGTCGTAGACGAATGCTTAACAGGTTTGCGTAATTTTAAACGTTTACTGAAGAACAATATTTTACTCGACAGAACAAAAGTGCCTACGACACTCGGTATTCCCACCGAAGTACTGACCGAGCCCAACGTTGCTTAACTGCGGTGATCAGACGGGAACCGGTGTATTCAATGTGGTATGGTCGTAGACGAATGCTTAAAAGGTTTACATAATTGTAAACGTTTACTGAAGAACAATATTTTACTCGACAAAACAAAAATGCCTACGACACTCGGTATTCCCAGGTGGTCTCCCACCGAAGTACTGACCGAGCCAAACGTTGCTTAACTGCAGTGATCAGACGGGAACCGGTGTATTCAGTGTGGTATGGTCGTAGACGAATGCTTAACACGTTTGCGTAATTTTAAACGTTCACTGAAGAACAATATTTTACTCGACAAAATAAAAATGCCTACGACACTCGGTATTCCCAGGTGGTCTCCCACCGAAGTACTGACCGAGCCCAACGTTGCTTAACTGCGGTGATCAGACGGGAACCGGTGTATTCAATGTGGTATGGTCGTAGACGAATGCTTAAAGGAACACGTTGCCTTCGGGTTGCGCTTTATTGGGCGTTTTTGGGCTATTACAAGCGTTTGAAGTATAATGAGCACGATCTGAAAGATGTTTAAAAAGTAGAATATAATGATCCACACAAACGTGCCTTAGAAATGCTTCAATTTTGCGTAATTTCTCGAAGCAGCACGCTCCGCCATTTATGGGAGTCAAAATCTTGACTCCCATAAATGGCGGAGAAATTATATTAGTCTTATTTCCAGCCTGGAGAAAGAAATTATTTTTCCTTCCTCCGTTGCGTGTGATGTGCCTGTTTTTTTAATTCGTGTCTACAATAACCATTGGGTATAAATCATCCAAGTCCTTTCTATCGGTTTGTCCCATGACAATATTCTTACCCTGATTGGCGAGGTTTTCGTTTTTTCTTTTTTGACGCGTCTGCTGTGTTCTCTTGACGATCCATTTTTTGACAGCCAGTCGTGTGTGTGTGTGTAGAGCCGTGTGTTTACATTTCACACATGTCTCGGGAGGCGGAGAATGGTATGGTACCTTGCGTTCATCTGATAGGTTTACCTGACCACTGGCTACGGCGCCAGCCTAACTCCTGTTCGTCGCTGCATTTTGCCCACTACCCGGACGATCGTATTGACGGCTGAAATACGTATACATTTCGCGGGACATGTAGTGGGGGTCAGAGGTCAGTGTTTGTTTTTTTTAATTACCATTCACTAATTATAACACATTAAATGTGTTTTATTGCAAGAACAACTCTTAATAAGTATAAGGAACACCCTCAAACGTGAGATTTCGTGAAATCTGAAGGCAACGTGTTCCTTTAACAGGTTTGCGTAATTTTAAACGTTTACTGAAGAACAATATTTTACTCGACAGAACAAAAGCGCCTACGACACTCGGTATTCGCAGGTGGTCTCCCACCGAAGTACTAACCGAGCCCAACGTTGCTTAACTGCGGTGATCAGACGGGAACCGGTGTATTCAATGTGGTATGGTCGTAGACGAATGCTTAACAGGTTTGCGTAATTTTAAACGTTTACTGAAGAACAATATTTTACTCGACAGAACAAAAGTGCCTACGACACTCGGTATTCCCAGGTCGTCTCCCAGCTAAGTACTGACCGAGCCCAACGTTGCTTAACTGCGGTGATCAGACGGGAACCGGTGTATTTAGTGTGGTATGGTCGTAGACGAATGCTTAACAGGTTTGCGTAATTTTAAACGTTTACTGAAGAACAATATTTTTCTCGACAGAACAAAAGTGCCTACGACACTCGGTATTCCCACCGAAGTACTGACCGAGCCCAACGTTGCTTAACTGCGCTGATCAGACGGGAACCGGTGTATTCAATGTGGTATGGTCGTAGACGAATGCTTAAAAGGTTTACATAATTGTAAACGTTTACTGAATAACAATATTTTACTCGACAAAACAAAAATGCCTACGACACTCGGTATTCCCAGATGGTCTCCCACCAAAGTACTGACCGAGCCCAACGTTGCTTAACTGCGGTGATCAGACGGGAACCGGTGTATTCAATGTGGTATGGTCGTAGACGAATGCTTAACAGGTTTGCTTAATTTTGAACGTTTCCTGAAGAACAATATTTTACTCGACAGAACAAAAGTGCCTACGACACTCGGTATTCCAAGGTGGTCTCCCACCGAAGTACTGACCGAGCCCAACGTTGCTTAACTGCGGTGATCAGACGGGAACCGATGTATTTAATGTGGTATGGTCGTAGACAAATGCTTAACAGGTTTGCGTAATTTTAAACGTTTACTGAAGAACAATATTTTACTCGACAGAACAAAAGTTCCTACGACACTCGGTATTCCCAGGTGGTCTCCCACCGAAGTACTGACCGAGCCCAACGTTGCTTAACTGCAGTGACCAGACGGGAACCGGTGTATTCAGTGCGGTATGGTCGTAGACGAATGCTTAAAAGGTTTACATAATTGTAAACGTTAACTGAAGAACAATATTTTACTCGACAAAACAAAAATGCCTACAACACTCGGTATTCCCAGGTGATCTCCCACCGAAGTACTGACCGAGCCCAACGTTGCTTAACCGCGGTGACCAGACGGGAACCGGTGTATTCCATGTGGTATGGTCGTAGACGAATGCTTAACAGGTTTGCGTAATTTTAAACGTTTACTGAAGAACAATATTTTACTCGACAGAACAAAAGCGCCTACGACACTCGGTATTCGCAGGTGGTCTCCCACCGAAGTACTAACCGAGCCCAACGTTGCTTAACTGCGGTGATCAGACGGGAACCGGTGTATTCAATGTGGTATGGTCGTAGACGAATGCTTAACAGGTTTGCGTAATTTTAAACGTTTACTGAAGAACAATATTTTACTCGACAGAACAAAAGTGCCTACGACACTCGGTATTCCCACCGAAGTACTGACCGAGCCCAACGTTGCTTAACTGCGCTGATCAGACGGGAACCGGTGTATTCAATGTGGTATGGTCGTAGACGAATGCTTAAAAGGTTTACATAATTGTAAACGTTTACTGAAGAACAATATTTTACTCGACAAAACAAAAATGCCTACGACACTCGGTATTCCCAGATGGTCTCCCACCGAAGTACTGACCGAGCCCAACGTTGCTTAACTGCGGTGATCAGACGGGAACCGGTGTATTCAATGTGGTATGGTCGTAGACGAATGCTTAACAGGTTTGCTTAATTTTGAACGTTTCCTGAAGAACAATATTTTACTCGACAGAACAAAAGTGCCTACGACACTCGGTATTCCAAGGTGGTCTCCCACCGAAGTACTGACCGAGCCCAACGTTGCTTAACTGCGGTGATAAGACGGGAATCGATGTATTTAATGTGGTATGGTCGTAGACAAATGCTTAACAGGTTTGCGTAATTTTAAACGTTGACTGAAGAACAATATTTTACTCGACAGAACAAAAGTTCCTACGACACTCGGTATTCCCAGGTGGTCTCCCACCGAAGTACTGACCGAGCCCAACGTTGCTTAACTGCGGTGACCAGACGGGAACCGGTGTATTCAGTGCGGTATGGTCGTAGACGAATGCTTAAAAGGTTTACATAATTGTAAACGTTAACTGAAGAACAATATTTTACTCGACAAAACAAAAATGCCTACGACACTCGGTATTCCCAGGTGATCTCCCACCGAAGTACTGACCGAGCCCAACGTTGCTTAACCGCGGTGACCAGACGGGAACCGGTGTATTCCATGTGGTATGGTCGTAGACGAATGCTTAACAGGTTTGCGTAATTTTAAACGTTTACTGAAGAACAATATTTTACTCGACAGAACAAAAGTGCCTACGACACTCGCTATTCCCAGTTGGTCTTCCACCGAAGTACTGACCGAGCCCAACGTTGCTTAACTTCGGTGATCAGACGGGAACCGGTGTATTTAATGTGGTATGGTCGTAGACGAATGCTTACCAGGTTTGCGTAATTTTAAACGTTCACTGAAGAACAATATTTTACTCGACAGAACAAAAGTGCCTACGACACTCGGTATTTCAAGGTGGTCTCCCACCGAAGTACTGACCGAGCCCAACGTTGCTTAACTGCGGTGATTAGACGGGAACCGGTGTATTCACTGTGGTATGGTCGTAGACCAATGCTTAAAAGGTTTACATAATTGTAAACGTTTACTGAAGAACAATATTTTACTCGACAAAACAAAAGCGCCTACGACTCTCGGTATTCCCAGGTGGTCTCCCACCGAAGTACTGACCGAGTACAACGTTGCTCAACTGCGGTGATCAGACGGGAACCGGTGTATTCAGTGTGGTATGGTCGTAGACGAATGCTTAACAGGTTTGCGTAATTTTAAACGTTCACTGAAGAACAATATTTTACTCCACAGAAAAAAAGTGCCTACGACACTCGGTATTCCCACCGAAGTACTGACCGAGCCCAACGTTGCTTAACTGCGGTGATCAGACGGGAACCGGTGTATTTACTGTGGTATGGTCCTAGACGAATGCTTAACAGGTTTGCGTAATTTTAAACGTTTACTGAAGAACAATATTTTACTCGACAGAACAAAAGTGCCTACGACACTCGGTATTCCAAGGTGGTCTCCCACCGAAGTACTGACCGAGCCCAACGTTGCTTAACTGCGGTGATCAGACGGGAACCGGTGTATTCAATGTGGTATGTTCGTGGACGAATGCTTAAAAGGTTTGCGTAATTGTAAACGTTTACTGAATAACAATATTTTACTCGACAGAACAAAAGTGCCTACGACACTCGGTATTCCCAGGTGGTCTCCCACCGAAGTACTGACGGAGCCCAACGTTGCTTAACTGCGGTGATCAGACGGGAACCGGTGTATTTAAAGTGGTATGGTCATAGACGAATGCCTAACAGGTTTGCGTATTTTTAAACGTTTACTGAAGAACAATATTTTACTCGACAGAACAAAAGTGCCTACGACACTCGGTATTCCCAGGTGGTCTCCCACCTAAGTACTGACCGAGCACAACGTTGCTCAACTGCGGTGATCAGACGGGAACCGGTGTATTCAGTGTGGTATGGTCGTAGACGAATGCTAAACAGGTTTGCGTAATTTTAAACGTTCACTGAAGAACAATATTTTACTCCACAGAAAAAAAGTGCCTACGACACTCGGTATTCCAAGGTGGTATCCCACCGAAGTACTGACCGAGCCCAACGTTGCTTAACTGCGGTGATCAGACGGGAACCGGTGTATTTAATGTGGTATGGTCCTAGACGAATGCTTAACAGGTTTTCGTAATTTTAAACGTTTACTGAAGAACAATATTTTACTCGACAGAACAAAAGTGCCTACGACACTCGGTATTCCCAGGTGGTCTCCCACCTAAGTACTGACCGAGCCCAACGTTGCTTAACTGCGGTGTTCAGACGGGTACCGGTGTATTTAATGTGGTATGGTCGTAGACGAATGCTTAACAGGTTTGCGTAATTTTAAACGTTCACTGAAGAACAATATTTTACTCGACAGAAAACAAGTGCCTACGACACTCGGTATTCCAAGGTGGTCTCCCACCGAAGTACTGACCGAGCCCAACGTTGCTTAACTGCGGTGATCAGACGGGAACCGGTGTATTTAATGTGTATGGTCGTAGACGAATGCTTAACAGGTTTGCGTAATTTTAAACGTTTACTGAAGAACAATATTTTACTCGACAGAACAAAAGTGCCTACGACACTCGGTATTCCCAGGTGGTCTTCCACCGAAGAACTGACCGATCCAAACGTTGCTTAACTTCGGTGATCAGACGGGAACCGGTGTATTTAATGTGGTATGGTCGTAGACGAATGCTTACCAGGTTTGCGTAATTTTAAACGTTCACTGAAGAACAAAAGTGCCTACGACACTCGGTATTCCAAGGTGGTCTCCCACCGAAGTACTGACCGAGCCCAACGTTGCTTAACTGCGGTGATCAGACGAGAACCGGTGTATTCAATGTGGTATGTTCGTGGACGAATGCTTAAAAGGTTTGCGTAATTGTAAACGTTTACTGAAGAACAATATTTTACTCGAAAAAACAAAAGTGCCTACGACACTCGGTATTGCCAGGTGGTCTCCCACCGAAGTACTGACCGAGCCCAACGTTGCTTAACTGCGGTGATCAGACGGGAACCGGTGTATTCAATGAGGTATGGTCATAGACGAATGCTTAACAGGTTTGCGTATTTTTAAACGTTTACTGAAGAACAATATTTTACTCGACAGAACAAAAGTGCCTACGACACTCGGTATTCCCAGGTGGTCTCCCACCTAAGTACTGACCGAGCACAACGTTGCTTAACTGCGGTGATCAGACGGGAACCGGTGTATTTAATGTGGTATGGTCCTAGACGAATGCTTAACAGGTTTGCGTAATTTTAAACGTTTACTGAAGAACAATATTTTACTCGACAGAACAAAAGTGCCTACGACACTCGGTATTCCCAGGTGGTCTCCCACCTAAGTACTGACCGAGCCCAACGTTGCTTAACTGCGGTGTTCAGACGGGTACCGGTGTATTTAATGTGGTATGGTCGTAGACGAATGCTTAACAGGTTTGCGTAATTTTAAACGTTCACTGAAGAACAATATTTTACTCGACAGAAAACAAGTGCCTACGACACTCAGTATTCCAAGGTGGTCTCCCACCGAAGTACTGACCGAGCCCAACGTTGCTTAACTGCGGTGATCAGACGGGAACCGGTGTATTTAATGTGTATGGTCGTAGACGAATGCTTAACAGGTTTGCGTAATTTTAAACGTTTACTGAAGAACAATATTTTACTCGACAGAACAAAAGTGCCTACGACACTCGGTATTCCCAGGTGGTCTTCCACCGAAGAACTGACCGAGCCCAACGTTGCTTAACTTCGGTGATCAAACGGGAACCGGTGTATTTAATGTGGTATGGTCGTAGACGAATGCTTACCAGGTTTGCGTAATTTTAAACGTTCACTAAAGAACAAAAGTGCCTACGACACTCGGTATTCCAAGGTGGTCTCCCACCGAAGTACTGACCAAGCCCAACGTTGCTTAACTGCGGTGATCAGACGGGAACCGGTGTATTCAATGTGGTATGTTCGTGGACGAATGCTTAAAAGGTTTGCGTAATTGTAAACGTTTACTGAAGAACAATATTTTACTCGAAAAAACAAAAGTGCCTACGACACTCGGTATTCCCAGGTGGTCTCCCACCGAAGTACTGACCGAGCCCAACGTTGCTTAACTGCGGTGATCAGACGGGAACCGGTGTATTCAATGTGGTATGGTCATAGACGAATGCTTAACAGGTTTGCGTATTTTTAAACGTTTACTGAAGAACAATATTTTACTCGACAGAACAAAAGTGCCTACGACACTCGGTATTCCCAGGTGGTCTCCCACCTAAGTACTGACCGAGCACAACGTTGCTTAACTGCGGTGATCAGACGGGAACCGGTGTATTCAGTGTGGTATGGTCGTAGACGAATGCTTAACAGGTTTGCGTAATTTTAAACGTTCACTAAAGAACAATATTTTACTCGACAGAAAAAAAGTGCCTACGACACTCGGTATTCCAAGGTGGTCTCCCACCGAAGTACTGACCGAGCCCAACGTTGCTTAACTGCGGTGATTAGACGGGAACCGGTGTATTCACTGTGGTATGGTCGTAGACCAATGCTTAAAAGGTTTACATAATTGTAAACGTTTACTGAAGAACAATATTTTACTCGACAAAACAAAAGCGCCTACGACTCTCGGTATTCCCAGGTGGTCTCCCACCGAAGTACTGACCGAGCCCAACGTTGCTTAACTGCGGTGATCAGACGGGAACCGGTGTATTTAAAGTGGTATGGTCATAGACGAATGCTTAACAGGTTTGCGTATTTTTAAACGTTTACTGAAGAACAATATTTTACTCGACAGAACAAAAGTGCCTACGACACTCGGTATTCCCAGGTGGTCTCCCACCTAAGTACTGACCGAGTACAACGTTGCTCAACTGCGGTGATCAGACGGGAACCGGTGTATTCAGTGTGGTATGGTCGTAGACGAATGCTTAACAGGTTTGCGTAATTTTAAACGTTCACTGAAGAACAATATTTTACTCCACAGAAAAAAAGTGCCTACGACACTCGGTATTCCAAGGTGGTCTCCCACCGAAGTACTGACCGAGCCCAACGTTGCTTAACTGCGGTGATCAGACGGGAACCGGTGTATTTAATGTGGTATGGTCCTAGACGAATGCTTAACAGGTTTGCGTAATTTTAAACGTTTACTGAAGAACAATATTTTACTCGACAGAACAAAAGTGCCTACGACACTCGGTATTCCAAGGTGGTCTCCCACCGAAGTACTGACCGAGCCCAACGTTGCTTAACTGCGGTGATCAGACGGGAACCGGTGTATTCAATGTGGTATGTTCGTGGACGAATGCTTAAAAGGTTTGCGTAATTGTAAACGTTTACTGAAGAACAATATTTTAATCGACAGAACAAAAGTGCCTACGACACTCGGTATTCCCAGGTGGTCTCCCACCGAAGTACTGACCGAGCCCAACGTTGCTTAACTGCGGTGATCAGACGGGAACCGGTGTATTTAAAGTGGTATGGTCATAGACGAATGCTTAACAGGTTTGCGTATTTTTAAACGTTTACTGAAGAACAATATTTTACTCGACAGAACAAAAGTGCCTACGACACTCGGTATTCCCAGGTGGTCTCCCACCTAAGAACTGACCGAGCACAACGTTGCTCAACTGCGGTGATCAGACGGGAACCGGTGTATTCAGTGTGGTATGGTCGTAGACGAATGCTTAACAGGTTTGCGTAATTTTAAACGTTCACTGAAGAACAATATTTTACTCCACAGAAAAAAAGTGCCTACGACACTCGGTATTCCAAGGTGGTCTCCCACCGAAGTACTGACCGAGCCCAACGTTGCTTAACTGCGGTGATCAGACGGGAACCGGTGTTTTTAATGTGGTATGGTCGTAGACGAATGCTTAACAGGTTTGCGTAATTTTAAACGTTCACTGAAGAACAATATTTTACTCCACAGAAAAAAAGTGCCTACGATACTCGGTATTCCAAGGTGGTCTCCCACCGAAGTACTGACCGAGCCCAACGTTGCTTAACTGCGGTGATCAGACGGGAACCGGTGTATTTAATGTGGTATGGTCCTAGACGAATGCTTAACAGGTTTGCGTAATTTTAAACGTTTACTGAAGAACAATATTTTACTCGACAGAACAAAAGTGCCTACGACACTCGGTATTCCAAGGTGGTCTCCCACCGAAGTACTGACCGAGCCCAACGTTGCTTAACTGCGGTGATCAGACGGGAACCGGTGTATTCAATGTGGTATGTTCGTGGACGAATGCTTAAAAGGTTTGCGTAATTGTAAACGTTTACTGAAGAACAATATTTTACTCGACAGAACAAAAGTGCCTACGACACTCGGTATTCCCAGGTGGTCTCCCACCGAAGTACTGACCGAGCCCAACGTTGCTTAACTGCAGTGATCAGACGGGAACCGGTGTATTTAAAGTGGTATGGTCATAGACGAATGCTTAACAGGTTTGCGTATTTTTAAACGTTTACTGAAGAACAATATTTTACTCGACAGAACAAAAGTGCCTACGACACTCGGTATTCCCAGGTGGTCTCCCACCTAAGAACTGACCGAGCACAACGTTGCTCAACTGCGGTGATCAGACGGGAACCGGTGTATTCAGTGTGGTATGGTCGTAGACGAATGCTTAACAGGTTTGCGTAATTTTAAACGTTCACTGAAGAACAATATTTTACTCCACAGAAAAAAAGTGCCTACGACACTCGGTATTCCAAGGTGGTCTCCCACCGAAGTACTGACCGAGCCCAACGTTGCTTAACTGCGGTGATCAGACGGGAACCGGTGTATTTAATGTGGTATGGTCCTAGACGAATGCTTAACAGGTTTGCGTAATTTTAAACGTTTACCGAAGAACAATATTTTACTCGACAGAACAAAAGTGCCTACGACACTCGCTATTCCCAGTTGGTCTTCCACCGAAGTACTGACCGAGACCAACGTTCCTTAACTGCGGTGATCAGACGGGAACCGGTGTATTCAGTGTGGTATGGTCGTAGACGAATGCTTAAAAAGTTTGCTTAATTTTAAACGTTCACTGAAGAACAATATTTTACTCGACAGAACAAAAGTGCCTACGACACTCGGTATTTCAAGGTGGTCTCCCACCGAAGTACTGACCGAGCCCAACGTTGCTTAACTGCGGTGATTAGACGGGAACCGGTGTATTCACTGTGGTATGGTCGTAGACCAATGCTTAAAAGGTTTACATAATTGTAAACGTTTACTGAAGAACAATATTTTACTCGACAAAACAAAAGCGCCTACGACTCTCGGTATTCCCAGGTGGTCTCCCACCGAAGTACTGACCGAGTACAACGTTGCTCAACTGCGGTGATCAGACGGGAACCGGTGTATTCAGTGTGGTATGGTCGTAGACGAATGCTTAACAGGTTTGCGTAATTTTAAACGTTCACTGAAGAACAATATTTTACTCCACAGAAAAAAAGTGCCTACGACACTCGGTATTCCCACCGAAGTACTGACCGAGCCCAACGTTGCTTAACTGCGGTGATCAGACGGGAACCGGTGTATTTACTGTGGTATGGTCCTAGACGAATGCTTAACAGGTTTGCGTAATTTTAAACGTTTACTGAAGAACAATATTTTACTCGACAGAACAAAAGTGCCTACGACACTCGGTATTCCAAGGTGGTCTCCCACCGAAGTACTGACCGAGCCCAACGTTGCTTAACTGCGGTGATCAGACGGGAACCGGTGTATTCAATGTGGTATGTTCGTGGACGAATGCTTAAAAGGTTTGCGTAATTGTAAACGTTTACTGAATAACAATATTTTACTCGACAGAACAAAAGTGCCTACGACACTCGGTATTCCCAGGTGGTCTCCCACCGAAGTACTGACGGAGCCCAACGTTGCTTAACTGCGGTGATCAGACGGGAACCGGTGTATTTAAAGTGGTATGGTCATAGACGAATGCCTAACAGGTTTGCGTATTTTTAAACGTTTACTGAAGAACAATATTTTACTCGACAGAACAAAAGTGCCTACGACACTCGGTATTCCCAGGTGGTCTCCCACCTAAGTACTGACCGAGCACAACGTTGCTCAACTGCGGTGATCAGACGGGAACCGGTGTATTCAGTGTGGTATGGTCGTAGACGAATGCTAAACAGGTTTGCGTAATTTTAAACGTTCACTGAAGAACAATATTTTACTCCACAGAAAAAAAGTGCCTACGACACTCGGTATTCCAAGGTGGTATCCCACCGAAGTACTGACCGAGCCCAACGTTGCTTAACTGCGGTGATCAGACGGGAACCGGTGTATTTAATGTGGTATGGTCCTAGACGAATGCTTAACAGGTTTTCGTAATTTTAAACGTTTACTGAAGAACAATATTTTACTCGACAGAACAAAAGTGCCTACGACACTCGGTATTCCCAGGTGGTCTCCCACCTAAGTACTGACCGAGCCCAACGTTGCTTAACTGCGGTGTTCAGACGGGTACCGGTGTATTTAATGTGGTATGGTCGTAGACGAATGCTTAACAGGTTTGCGTAATTTTAAACGTTCACTGAAGAACAATATTTTACTCGACAGAAAACAAGTGCCTACGACACTCGGTATTCCAAGGTGGTCTCCCACCGAAGTACTGACCGAGCCCAACGTTGCTTAACTGCGGTGATCAGACGGGAACCGGTGTATTTAATGTGTATGGTCGTAGACGAATGCTTAACAGGTTTGCGTAATTTTAAACGTTTACTGAAGAACAATATTTTACTCGACAGAACAAAAGTGCCTACGACACTCGGTATTCCCAGGTGGTCTTCCACCGAAGAACTGACCGATCCAAACGTTGCTTAACTTCGGTGATCAGACGGGAACCGGTGTATTTAATGTGGTATGGTCGTAGACGAATGCTTACCAGGTTTGCGTAATTTTAAACGTTCACTGAAGAACAAAAGTGCCTACGACACTCGGTATTCCAAGGTGGTCTCCCACCGAAGTACTGACCGAGCCCAACGTTGCTTAACTGCGGTGATCAGACGAGAACCGGTGTATTCAATGTGGTATGTTCGTGGACGAATGCTTAAAAGGTTTGCGTAATTGTAAACGTTTACTGAAGAACAATATTTTACTCGAAAAAACAAAAGTGCCTACGACACTCGGTATTGCCAGGTGGTCTCCCACCGAAGTACTGACCGAGCCCAACGTTGCTTAACTGCGGTGATCAGACGGGAACCGGTGTATTCAATGAGGTATGGTCATAGACGAATGCTTAACAGGTTTGCGTATTTTTAAACGTTTACTGAAGAACAATATTTTACTCGACAGAACAAAAGTGCCTACGACACTCGGTATTCCCAGGTGGTCTCCCACCTAAGTACTGACCGAGCACAACGTTGCTTAACTGCGGTGATCAGACGGGAACCGGTGTATTTAATGTGGTATGGTCCTAGACGAATGCTTAACAGGTTTGCGTAATTTTAAACGTTTACTGAAGAACAATATTTTACTCGACAGAACAAAAGTGCCTACGACACTCGGTATTCCCAGGTGGTCTCCCACCTAAGTACTGACCGAGCCCAACGTTGCTTAACTGCGGTGTTCAGACGGGTACCGGTGTATTTAATGTGGTATGGTCGTAGACGAATGCTTAACAGGTTTGCGTAATTTTAAACGTTCACTGAAGAACAATATTTTACTCGACAGAAAACAAGTGCCTACGACACTCAGTATTCCAAGGTGGTCTCCCACCGAAGTACTGACCGAGCCCAACGTTGCTTAACTGCGGTGATCAGACGGGAACCGGTGTATTCAATGTGGTATGTTCGTGGACGAATGCTTAAAAGGTTTGCGTAATTTTAAACGTTCACTGAAGAACAATATTTTACTCGACAGAACAAAAGTGCCTACGACACTCGGTATTCCAAGGTGGTCTCCCACCGAAGTACTGACCAAGCCCAACGTTGCTTAACTGCGGTGATCAGACGGGAACCGGTGTATTCAATGTGGTATGTTCGTGGACGAATGCTTAAAAGGTTTGCGTAATTGTAAACGTTTACTGAAGAACAATATTTTACTCGAAAAAACAAAAGTGCCTACGACACTCGGTATTCCCAGGTGGTCTCCCACCGAAGTACTGACCGAGCCCAACGTTGCTTAACTGCGGTGATCAGACGGGAACCGGTGTATTCAATGTGGTATGGTCATAGACGAATGCTTAACAGGTTTGCGTATTTTTAAACGTTTACTGAAGAACAATATTTTACTCGACAGAACAAAAGTGCCTACGACACTCGGTATTCCCAGGTGGTCTCCCACCTAAGTACTGACCGAGCACAACGTTGCTTAACTGCGGTGATCAGACGGGAACCGGTGTATTCAGTGTGGTATGGTCGTAGACGAATGCTTAACAGGTTTGCGTAATTTTAAACGTTCACTAAAGAACAATATTTTACTCGACAGAAAAAAAGTGCCTACGACACTCGGTATTCCAAGGTGGTCTCCCACCGAAGTACTGACCGAGCCCAACGTTGCTTAACTGCGGTGATTAGACGGGAACCGGTGTATTCACTGTGGTATGGTCGTAGACCAATGCTTAAAAGGTTTACATAATTGTAAACGTTTACTGAAGAACAATATTTTACTCGACAAAACAAAAGCGCCTACGACTCTCGGTATTCCCAGGTGGTCTCCCACCGAAGTACTGACCGAGCCCAACGTTGCTTAACTGCGGTGATCAGACGGGAACCGGTGTATTTAAAGTGGTATGGTCATAGACGAATGCTTAACAGGTTTGCGTATTTTTAAACGTTTACTGAAGAACAATATTTTACTCGACAGAACAAAAGTGCCTACGACACTCGGTATTCCCAGGTGGTCTCCCACCTAAGTACTGACCGAGTACAACGTTGCTCAACTGCGGTGATCAGACGGGAACCGGTGTATTCAGTGTGGTATGGTCGTAGACGAATGCTTAACAGGTTTGCGTAATTTTAAACGTTCACTGAAGAACAATATTTTACTCCACAGAAAAAAAGTGCCTACGACACTCGGTATTCCAAGGTGGTCTCCCACCGAAGTACTGACCGAGCCCAACGTTGCTTAACTGCGGTGATCAGACGGGAACCGGTGTATTTAATGTGGTATGGTCCTAGACGAATGCTTAACAGGTTTGCGTAATTTTAAACGTTTACTGAAGAACAATATTTTACTCGACAGAACAAAAGTGCCTACGACACTCGGTATTCCAAGGTGGTCTCCCACCGAAGTACTGACCGAGCCCAACGTTGCTTAACTGCGGTGATCAGACGGGAACCGGTGTATTCAATGTGGTATGTTCGTGGACGAATGCTTAAAAGGTTTGCGTAATTGTAAACGTTTACTGAAGAACAATATTTTACTCGACAGAACAAAAGTGCCTACGACACTCGGTATTCCCAGGTGGTCTCCCACCGAAGTACTGACCGAGCCCAACGTTGCTTAACTGCGGTGATCAGACGGGAACCGGTGTATTTAAAGTGGTATGGTCATAGACGAATGCTTAACAGGTTTGCGTATTTTTAAACGTTTACTGAAGAACAATATTTTACTCGACAGAACAAAAGTGCCTACGACACTCGGTATTCCCAGGTGGTCTCCCACCTAAGAACTGACCGAGCACAACGTTGCTCAACTGCGGTGATCAGACGGGAACCGGTGTATTCAGTGTGGTATGGTCGTAGACGAATGCTTAACAGGTTTGCGTAATTTTAAACGTTCACTGAAGAACAATATTTTACTCCACAGAAAAAAAGTGCCTACGACACTCGGTATTCCAAGGTGGTCTCCCACCGAAGTACTGACCGAGCCCAACGTTGCTTAACTGCGGTGATCAGACGGGAACCGGTGTTTTTAATGTGGTATGGTCGTAGACGAATGCTTAACAGGTTTGCGTAATTTTAAACGTTCACTGAAGAACAATATTTTACTCCACAGAAAAAAAGTGCCTACGATACTCGGTATTCCAAGGTGGTCTCCCACCGAAGTACTGACCGAGCCCAACGTTGCTTAACTGCGGTGATCAGACGGGAACCGGTGTATTTAATGTGGTATGGTCCTAGACGAATGCTTAACAGGTTTGCGTAATTTTAAACGTTTACTGAAGAACAATATTTTACTCGACAGAACAAAAGTGCCTACGACACTCGGTATTCCAAGGTGGTCTCCCACCGAAGTACTGACCGAGCCCAACGTTGCTTAACTGCGGTGATCAGACGGGAACCGGTGTATTCAATGTGGTATGTTCGTGGACGAATGCTTAAAAGGTTTGCGTAATTGTAAACGTTTACTGAAGAACAATATTTTACTCGACAGAACAAAAGTGCCTACGACACTCGGTATTCCCAGGTGGTCTCCCACCGAAGTACTGACCGAGCCCAACGTTGCTTAACTGCGGTGATCAGACGGGAACCGGTGTATTTAAAGTGGTATGGTCATAGACGAATGCTTAACAGGTTTGCGTATTTTTAAACGTTTACTGAAGAACAATATTTTACTCGACAGAACAAAAGTGCCTACGACACTCGGTATTCCCAGGTGGTCTCCCACCTAAGAACTGACCGAGCACAACGTTGCTCAACTGCGGTGATCAGACGGGAACCGGTGTATTCAGTGTGGTATGGTCGTAGACGAATGCTTAACAGGTTTGCGTAATTTTAAACGTTCACTGAAGAACAATATTTTACTCCACAGAAAAAAAGTGCCTACGACACTCGGTATTCCAAGGTGGTCTCCCACCGAAGTACTGACCGAGCCCAACGTTGCTTAACTGCGGTGATCAGACGGGAACCGGTGTATTTAATGTGGTATGGTCCTAGACGAATGCTTAACAGGTTTGCGTAATTTTAAACGTTTACCGAAGAACAATATTTTACTCGACAGAACAAAAGTGCCTACGACACTCGGTATTCCCAGGTGGTCTTCCACCGAAGTACTGACCGAGCCCAACGTTGCTTAACTTCGGTGATCAGACGGGAACCGGTGTATTTAATGTGGTATGGTCGTAGACGAATGTTTACCAGGTTTGCGTAATTTTAAACGTTCACTGAAGAACAATATTTTACTCCACAGAAAAAAAGTGCCTACGACACTCGGTATTCCAAGGTGGTCTCCCACCGAAGTACTGACCGAGCCCAACGTTGCTTAACTGCGGTGATCAGACGGGAACCGGTGTATTTAATGTGGTATGGTCCTAGACGAATGCTTAACAGGTTTGCGTAATTTTAAACGTTTACCGAAGAACAATATTTTACTCGACAGAACAAAAATGCCTACGACACTCGGTATTCCCAGGTGGTCTCCCACCGAAGTACTGACCGAGCCAAACGTTGCTTAACTGCGGTGATCAGACGGGAACCGGTGTATTCAATGTGGTATGGTCGTAGACGAATGCTTAAAAGGTTTACATAATTGTAAACGTTTACTGAAGAACAATATTTTACTCGACAAAACAAAAATGCCTACGACACTCGGTATTCCCAGGTGGTCTCCCACCGAAGTACTGACCGAGCCCAACGTTGCTTAACTGCGGTGGTCAGACGGGAACCGGTGTATTCAATGTGGTATGGTCGTAGACGAATGCTTAACAGGTTTGCTTAATTTTGAACGTTTCCTGAAGAACAATATTTTACTCGACAGAACAAAAGTGCCTACGACACTCGGTATTCCCAGGTGGTCTCCCACCGAAGTACTGACCGAGCCCAACGTTGCTTAACTGCGGTGATCAGACGGGAACCGGTGTATTTAATGTAGTATGGTCCTAGACGAATGCTTAACAGGTTTGCGTAATTGTAAACGGGTACTGAAGAACAATATTTTACTCGACAAAACAAAAATGCCTACGACACTCGGTATTCCAAGGTGGTCTCCCACCGAAGTACTAACCGAGCCCAACGTTGCTTAACTGCGAATGCTTAACAGGTTTGCGTAATTTTAAACGTTTACTGAAGAACAATATTTTACTCGACAGAACAAAAGTGCCTACGACACTCGGTATTACCAGGTGGTCTTCCACCGAAGTACTAACCGAGCCCAACGTTGCTTAACTGCGGTAATCAGACGGGAACTGGTGTATTCAATGTGGTATGGTCGTAGACGAATGCTTAACAGGTTTACATAATTGTAAACGTTTACTGAAGAACAATATTTTACTCGACAAAACAAAAATGCCTACGACACTCGGTATTCCCAGGTGGTCTCCCACCGAAGTACTGACCGAGCCAAACGTTGCTTAACTGCGGTGATCAGACGGGAACCGGTGTATTCAATGTGGTATGGTCGTAGACGAATGCTTAAAAGGTTTACATAATTGTAAACGTTTACTGAAGAACAATATTTTACTCGACAAAACAAAAATGCCTACGACACTCGGTATTCCCAGGTGGTCTCCCACCGAAGTACTGACCGAGCCCAACGTTGCTTAACTGCGGTGATCAGACGGGAACCGGTGTATTCAATGTGGTATGGTCGTGGACGAATGCTTAAAAGGTTTGCGTAAACGTTCACTGAAGAACAATATTTTACTCCACAGAAAAAAGTGCCTACGACACTCGGTATTCCAAGGTGGTCTCCCACCGAAGTACTGACCGAGCCCAACGTTGCTTAACTGCGGTGATCAGACGGGAACCGGTGTATTTAATGTGGTATGGTCCTAGACGAATGCTTAACAGGTTTGCGTAATTTTAAACGTTTACTGAAGAACAATATTTTACTCGACAGAACAAA
Source organism: Henricia sp. BOLD:AAB3569 (assembly GCA_037783545.1). NCBI lineage: Eukaryota > Metazoa > Echinodermata > Asteroidea > Spinulosida > Echinasteridae > Henricia > Henricia sp. BOLD:AAB3569. The sequence continues at coordinate 100,256 of JBBELK010000244.1, forward strand.
AGTGCCTACGACACTCGGTATTCCCAGGTGGTCTCCCACCGAAGTACTGACCGAGCCCAACGTTGCTTAACTGCGGTGATCAGACGGGAACCGGTGTATTTAATGTGGTATGGTCGTAGACGAATGCTTAACAGGTTTGCGTAATTTTAAACGTTTACTGAAGAACAATATTTTACTCGACAGAACAAAAGTGCCTACGACACTCGGTATTCCAAGGTGGTCTCCCACCGAAGTACTGACCGAGCCCAACGTTGCTTAACTGCGGTGATCAGACGGGAACCGGTGTATTCAGTGTGCTATGGTCGTAGACGAATGCTTGAAAGGTTTACATAATTGTAAACGTTTACTGAGGAACAATATTTTACTCGACAGAACAAAAGTGCCTACGACACTCGGTATTCCCAGGTGGTCTCCCACCGAAGTACTGACCGAGCCCAACGTTGCTTAACTGCGGTGATCAGACGGGAACCGGTGTATTCAATGTGGTATGGTCGTAGACGAATGCTTAACAGGTTTGCGTAATTTTAAACGTTTACTGAAGAACAATATTTTACTCAACAGAAAAAAAGTGCCTACGACACTCGGTATTCCCACCGAAGTACTGACCGAGCCCAACGTTGCTTAACTGCGGTGATCAGACGGGAACCGGTGTATTTAATGTGGTATGGTCCTAGACGAATGCTCAACAGGGTTGCGTAATTTTAAACGTTTACTGAAGAACAATATTTTACTCGACAGAACAAAAGTGCCTACGACACTCGGTATTCCCAGGAGGTCTCCCACCGAAGTACTGACCGAGCCCAACGTTGCTTAACTGCGGTGATCAGACGGGAACCGGTGTATTCAATGTGGTATGTTCGTGGACGAATGCTTAAAAGGTTTGCGTAAACGTTCACTGAAGAACAATATTTTACTCCACAGAAAAAAGTGCCTACGACACTCGGTATTCCAAGGTGGTCTCCCACCGAAGTACTGACCGAGCCCAACGTTGCTTAACTGCGGTGATCAGACGGGAACCGGTGTATTTAATGTGGTATGGTCCTAGACGAATGCTTAACAGGTTTGCGTAATTTTAAACGTTTACTGAAGAACAATATTTTACTTGACAGAACAAAAGTGCCTACGACACTCGGTATTCCCAGGTGGTCTCCCACCGAAGTACTGACCGAGCCCAACGTTGCTTAACTGCGGTGATCAGACGGGAACCGGTGTATTTAATGTGGTATGGTCGTAGACGAATGCTTAACAGGTTTGCGTAATTTTAAACGTTTACTGAAGAACAATATTTTACTCGACAGAACAAAAGTGCCTACGACACTCGGTATTCCAAGGTGGTCTCCCACCGAAGTACTGACCGAGCCCAACGTTGCTTAACTGCGGTGATCAGACGGGAACCGGTGTATTCAGTGTGCTATGGTCGTAGACGAATGCTTGAAAGGTTTACATAATTGTAAACGTTTACTGAGGAACAATATTTTACTCGACAGAACAAAAGTGCCTACGACACTCGGTATTCCCAGGTGGTCTCCCACCGAAGTACTGACCGAGCCCAACGTTGCTTAACTGCGGTGATCAGACGGGAACCGGTGTATTCAATGTGGTATGGTCGTAGACGAATGCTTAACAGGTTTGCGTAATTTTAAACGTTTACTGAAGAACAATATTTTACTCAACAGAAAAAAAGTGCCTACGACACTCGGTATTCCCACCGAAGTACTGACCGAGCCCAACGTTGCTTAACTGCGGTGATCAGGCGGGAACCGGTGTATTTAATGTGGTATGGTCCTAGACGAATGCTCAACAGGGTTGCGTAATTTTAAACGTTTACTGAAGAACAATATTTTACTCGACAGAACAAAAGTGCCTACGACACTCGGTATTCCCAGGAGGTCTCCCACCGAAGTACTGACCGAGCCCAACGTTGCTTAACTGCGGTGATCAGACGGGAACCGGTGTATTCAATGTGGTATGTTCGTGGACGAATGCTTAAAAGGTTTGCGTAAACGTTCACTGAAGAACAATATTTTACTCCACAGAAAAAAGTGCCTACGACACTCGGTATTCCAAGGTGGTCTCCCACCGAACTACTGACCGAGCCCAACGTTGCTTAACTGCGGTGATCAGACGGGAACCGGTGTATTTAATGTGGTATGGTCGTAGACGAATGCTTAACAGGTTTGCGTAATTTTAAACGTTTACTGAAGAACAATATTTTACTCGACAGAACAAAAGTGCCTACGACACTCGGTATTCCAAGGTGGTCTCCCACCGAAGTACTGACCGAGCCCAACGTTGCTTAACTGCGGTGATCAGACGGGAACCGGTGTATTCAGTGTGCTATGGTCGTAGACGAATGCTTGAAAGGTTTACATAATTGTAAACGTTTACTGAGGAACAATATTTTACTCGACAGAACAAAAGTGCCTACGACACTCGGTATTCCCAGGTGGTCTCCCACCGAAGTACTGACCGAGCCCAACGTTGCTTAACTGCGGTGATCAGACGGGAACCGGTGTATTCAATGTGGTATGGTCGTAGACGAATGCTTAACAGGTTTGCGTAATTTTAAACGTTTACTGAAGAACAATATTTTACTCAACAGAAAAAAAGTGCCTACGACACTCGGTATTCCCACCGAAGTACTGACCGAGCCCAACGTTGCTTAACTGCGGTGATCAGGCGGGAACCGGTGTATTTAATGTGGTATGGTCGTAGACGAATGCTTAAAAGTTTACATAATTGTAAACGGGTACTGAAGAACAATATTTTACTCTACAAAACAAAAATGCCTACGACACTCGGTATTCCAAGGTGGTCTCCCACCGAAGTACTAACCGAGCCCAACGTTGCTTAACTGCGGTGATCAGACGGGAACCGGTGTATTCAATGTGGTATGGTCGTAGACGAAAACTTAACAGGTTTACTTAATTTTGAACGTTTCCTGAAGAACAATATTTTACTCGAAAGAACAAAAGTGCCTACGACACTCGGTATTCCCAGGTGGTCTCCCACCGAAGTACTGACCGAGCCCAACGTTGCTTAACTCCGTTGATCAGACGGGAACCGGTGTAATCAATGTGGTATGGTCGTAGACGAATGCTTAAAAGGTTTACATAATTGTAAACGTTTACTGAAGAACAATATTTTACTCGACAAAACAAAATTGCCTACGACACTCGGTATTCCCAGGTGGTCTCCCACCGAAGTACTAACCGAGCCCAACGTTGCTTAACTGCGGTGATCAGACGGGAACCGGTGTATTCAATGTGGTATGTTCGTAGACGAATGCTTAACAGGTTTGCGTAATTTTAAACGTTTACTGAAGAACAATATTTTACTCGACAGAACAAAAGTGCCTACGACACTCGGTATTCCCAGGTGGTCTCCCACCGAAGTACTGACCGAGCCCAACGTTGCTTAACTGCGGTGATCAGACGGGAACCGGTGTATTCAATGTGGTATGGTCGTAGACGAATGCTTAACAGGTTTGCGTAATTTTAAACGTTTACTGAAGAACAATATTTTACTCAACAGAAAAAAAGTGCCTACGACACTCGGTATTCCCAGGTGGTCTCCCACCGAAGTACTGACCGAGCCCAACGTTGCTTAACTGATGTAGCGTCGTGCAGTCATAGACCGTAGTTTCGGTTTAGCGCCCTCTTGGGCTTGAGGTACGGCGATTGTATAGGATCGGCAACCAGTCTACTTTTTGGTTACGCGTTTAAAAACTCACATGTCTGTCGAAAGTTTGGAGTAAATACGGAACACAAATTTTATGATTGCTAATTAATCTCTAGGATCCACAATTGTCGGTAAGAACCTTGATCAGTTTGGCCGCAATTTATCATTCTTTAAGGCTGTGTATTTGGCTTGCAAAGATTTTGAAATTATAGTGGTATTATGGGGGCTTTTCTTCACCCGTCTCCTATGTAAAATGAGATTAAAAGTTGCCTGCACGTTGCAGTATATGTATGTACATGTATAACGTTATCAGTAGTACATGCACATGTAATGGGTTTACGCTTTGTTTTTACTAATGTATTCCTGTTATCCTTTTATGTTTAGTGAACCAGAACATCCAGAAGAAACAGTGCCAGAAACAGATTAGACCAGAACTTGAGATTGGATCAGATTAGATCGAATCTGATAAAACATTGTTGCTAAATAAATAGCTGTAACTGCATGATTAGAAGTTGAGACAAGTCCACCGAGAATAAACACTTTGGAACAGGATCTGCGTTCACGAGTGGAGTTTATTAATTATTCCCTTATGTAAATGTTACAACTGCGGTGATCAGACGGGAACCGGTGTATTCAATGTGGTATGGTCGTAGACGAATGCTTAACAGGTTTGCGTAATTTTAAACGTTTACTGAAGAACAATATTTTACTCAACAGAAAAAAAGTGCCTACGAAACTCGGTATTCCCACCGAAGTACTGACCGAGCCCAACGTTGCTTAACTGCGGTGATCAGGCGGGAACCGGTGTATTTAATGTGGTATGGTCGTAGACGAATGCTTAAAAGTTTACATAATTGTAAACGGGTACTGAAGAACAATATTTTACTCTACAAAACAAAAATGCCTACGACACTCGGTATTCCAAGGTGGTCTCCCACCGAAGTACTAACCGAGCCCAACGTTGCTTAACTGCGGTGATCAGACGGGAACCGGTGTATTCAATGTGGTATGGTCGTAGACGAAAACTTAACAGGTTTACTTAATTTTGAACGTTTCCTGAAGAACAATATTTTACTCGAAAGAACAAAAGTGCCTACGACACTCGGTATTTCCAGGTGGTCTCCCACCGAAGTACTGACCGAGCCCAACGTTGCTTAACTCCGTTGATCAGACGGGAACCGGTGTAATCAATGTGGTATGGTCGTAGACGAATGCTTAAAAGGTTTACATAATTGTAAACGTTTACTGAAGAACAATATTTTACTCGACAAAACAAAATTGCCTACGACACTCGGTATTCCCAGGTGGTCTCCCACCGAAGTACTAACCGAGCCCAACGTTGCTTAACTGCGGTGATCAGACGGGAACCGGTGTATTCAATGTGGTATGTTCGTAGACGAATGCTTAACAGGTTTGCGTAATTTTAAACGTTTACTGAAGAACAATATTTTACTCGACAGAACAAAAGTGCCTACGACACTCGGTATTCCCAGGTGGTCTCCCAGCTAAGTACTGACCGAGCCCAACGTTGCTTAACTACGGTGATCAGACGGGAACCGGTGTATTTAATGTTGTATGGTCATAGACGAATGCTTAACAGGTTTGCGTATTTTTAAACGTTTACTGAAGAACAATATTTTACTCGACAGAACAAAAGTGCCTACGACACTCGGTATTCCCAGGTGGTCTCCCACCTAAGTACTGACCGAGCACAACGTTGCTTAACTTCGGTGATCAGACGGGAACCGGTGTATTCAGTGTGGTATGGTCGTAGACGAATGCTTAACAGGTTTGCGTAATTTTAAACGTTCACTGAAGAACAATATTTTACTCGACAGAAAAAAAGTGCCTACGACACTCGGTATTCCAAGGTGGTCTCCCACCGAAGTACTGACCGAGCCCAACGTTGCTTAACTGCGGTGATCAGACAGGAACCGGTGTATTTAATGTGGTATGGTCCTAGACGAATGCTTAACAGGTTTGCGTAATTTTAAACGTTTACTGAAGAACAATATTTTACTCGACAGAACAAAAGTGCCTACGACACTCGGTATTCCCACCGAAGTACTGACCGAACCCAACGTTGCTTAACTGCGGTGATCAGACGGGAACCGGTGTATTTAATGTTGTATGGTCGTAGACGATTGCTTAACAGGTTTGCTTAATTTCAAACGTTTCCTGAAGAACAATATTTTACTCGACAGAACAAAAGTGCCTACGACACTGGGTATTCCCAGGTGGTCTCCCACCGAAGTACTGACCGAGCCCAACGTTGCTTAACTGCGGTGATCAGACGGGAACCGGTGTATTCAATGTGGTATGGTCGTAGACGAATGCTTAACAGGTTTGCGTAATTTTAAACGTTTACTGAAGAACAATATTTTACTCAACAGAAAAAAAGTGGCTACGACACTCGGTGTTCCCACCGAAGTACTGACCGAGCCCAACGTTGCTTAACTGCGGTGATCAGACGGGAACCGGTGTATTTAATGTGGTATGGTCGTAGACGAATGCTTACCAGGTTTGCGTAATTTTAAACGTTCACTGAAGATCAATATTTTACTCGACAGAACAAAAGTGCCTACGACACTCGGTATTCCCAGGTGGTCTCCCACCGAAGTACTGACCGAACCCAACGTTGCTTTAACTGCGGTGATCAGACGGGAACCGGTGTAATTAATGTGGTATGGTCGTAGACGAATGCTTAACAGGTTTGCGTAATTTTAATCGTTTACTGAAGAACAATATTTTACTCGACAGAACAAAAGTGCCTACGACACTCGGTATTCCCAGGTGGTCTCCCACCGAAGTACTGACCGACCACAACGTTGCTTAACTTCGGTGATCAGACGGGAACCGGTGTATTCAGTGTGGTATGGTCGTAGACGAATGCTTAACAGGTTTGCGTAATTTTAAACGTTCACTGAAGAACAATATTTTAATCGACAGAAAAAAAGTGCCTACGACACTCGGTATTCCAAGGTGGTCTCCCACCGAAGTACTGACCGAGCCCAACGTTGCTTAACTGCGGTGATCAGACGGGAACCGGTGTATTTAATGTGGTATGGTCCTAGACGAATGCTTAACAGGTTTGCGTAATTTTAAACGTTTACTGAAGAACAATATTTTACTCGACAGAACAAAAGTGCCTACGACACTCGGTATTCCCAGGTGGTCTCCCACCGAAGTACTGACCGAACCCAACGTTGCTTAACTGCGGTGATCAGACGGGAACCGGTGTATTTAATGTGGTATGGTCGTAGACGAATGCTTAACAGGTTTGCGTAATTTTAATCGTTTACTGAAGAACAATATTTTACTCGACAGAACAAAAGTGCCTACGACACTCGGTATTCCCAGGTGGTCTCCCACCGAAGTACTGACCGAGCCCAACGTTGCTTTAACTGCGGTGATCAGACGGGAACCGGTGTAATTAATGTGGTATGGTCGTAGACGAATGCTTAACAGGTTTGCGTAATTTTAATCGTTTACTGAAGAACAATATTTTACTCGACAGAACAAAAGTGCCTACGACACTCAGTATTCCCAGGTGGTCTCCCACCGAAGTACTGACCGACCACAACGTTGCTTAACTTCGGTGATCAGACGGGAACCGGTGTATTCAGTGTGGTATGGTCGTAGACGAATGCTTAACAGGTTTGCGTAATTTTAAACGTTCACTGAAGAACAATATTTTAATCGACAGAAAAAAAGTGCCTACGACACTCGGTATTCCAAGGTGGTCTCCCACCGAAGTACTGACCGAGCCCAACGTTGCTTAACTGCGGTGATCAGACGGGAACCGGTGTATTTAATGTGGTTTGGTCCTAGACGAGTGCTTAACAGGTTTGCGTAATTTTAAACGTTTACTGAAGAACAATATTTTACTCGACAGAACAAAAGTGCCTACGACACTCGGTATTCCCAGGTGGTCTCCCACCGAAGTACTGACCGAACCCAACGTTGCTTAACTGCGGTGATCAGACGGGAACCGGTGTATTTAATGTGGTATGGTCGTAGACGAATGCTTAACAGGTTTGCGTAATTTTAATCGTTTACTGAAGAACAATATTTTACTCGACAGAACAAAAGTGCCTACGACACTCGGTATTCCCAGGTGGTCTCCCACCGAAGTACTGACCGAGACCAACGTTCCTTAACTGCGGTGATCAGACGGGAACCGGTGTATTCAGTGTGGTATGGTCGTAGACGAATGCTTAAAAAGTTTGCTTAATTTTGAACGTTTCCTGAAGAACACTATTTTACTCGAAAGAACAAAAGTGCCTACGACACTCGGTATTCCCAGGTGGTCTCCTACCGAAGTACTGACCGAGCCCAACGTTGCTTAACTGCGGTGATCAGACGGGAACCGGTGTATTCAAGTTGGTATGGTCGTAGACGATTGCTTAACAGGTTTGCTTAATTTTAAACGTTTCCTGAAGAACAATATTTTACTCGACAGAACAAAAGTGCCTACGACACTCGGTATTCCCAGGTGGTCTCCCACCGAAGTACTGACCGAGCCCAACGTTGCTTAACTGCGGTGATCAGACGGGAACCGGTGTATTCAAGTTGGTATGGTTGTAGACGATTGCTTAACAGGTTTGCTTAATTTTAAACGTTCACTGAAGATCAATATTTTACTCGACAGAACAAACGTGCCTACGACACTCGGTATTCCAAGGTGGTCTCCCACCGAAGTACTGACCGAGCCCAACGTTGCTTAACTGCGGTGATCAGACAGGAACCGGTGTATTCAGTGTGGTATGGTCGTAGACGAATGCTTAACAGGTTTGCGTAATTTTAAACGTTCACTGAAGAACAATATTTTACTCGACAGAAAAAAGTGCCTACGACACTCGGTATTCCCAGGTGGTCTCCCACCGAAGTACTGACCGAGACCAACGTTCCTTAACTGCGGTGATCAGACGGGAACCGGTGTATTCAGTGTGGTATGGTCGTAGACGAATGCTTAAAAGGTTTGCTTAATTTTGAACGTTTCCTGAAGAACACTATTTTACTCGAAAGAACAAAAGTGCCTACGACACTCGGTATTCCCAGGTGGTCTCCTACCGAAGTACTGACCGAGCCCAACGTTGGTTAACTGCGGTGATCAGACGGGAACCGGTGTATTCAAGTTGGTATGGTCGTAGACGATTGCTTAACAGGTTTGCTTAATTTTAAACGTTTCCTGAAGAACAATATTTTACTCGACAGAACAAAAGTGCCTACGACACTCAGTATTCCCAGGTGGTCTCCCACCGAAGTACTGACCGAGCCCAACGTTGCTTAACTGCGGTGATCAGACGGGAACCGGTGTATTCAGTGTGGTATGGTCGTAGACGAATGTTTGAAAGGTTTACATAATTGTAAACGTTTACTGAGGAACAATATTTTACCCGACAGAACAAAAGTGCCTACGACACGCGGTATTCACAGGTGGTCTCCCACCGAAGTACTGACCGAGCCCAACGTTGCTTAACTGCGGTGATCAGAGGGGAACCGGTGTATTCAATGTGGTATGGTCGTAGACGAATGCTTAACAGGTTTGCGTAATTTTAAACGTTTACTGAAGAACAATATTTTACTCAACAGAAAAAAGTGGCTACGACACTCGGTATTCCCACCGAAGTACTGACCGAGCCCAACGTTGCTTAACTGCGGTGATCAGACGGGAACCGGTGTATTTAATTTGGTATGGTCGTAGACGAATGCTTACCAGGTTTGCGTAATTTTAAACGTTCACTGAAGATCAATATTTTACTCGACAGAACAAAAGTGCCTACGACACTCGGTATTCCAAGGTGGTCTCCCACCGAAGTACTGACCGAGCCCAACGTTGCTTAACTGCGGTGATCAGACAGGAACCGGTGTATTCAATGTGGTATGTTCGTGGACGAATGCTTAAAAGGTTTGCGTAATTGTAAACGTTTACTGAAGAACAATATTTTACTCGACAGAACAAAAGTGCCTACGACACTCGGTATTCCCAGGTGGTCTCCTACCGAAGTACTGACCGAGCCCAACGTTGCTTAACTGCGGTGATCAGACGGGAACCGGTGTATTCAGTGTGGTATGGTCGTAGACGAATGCTTGAAAGGTTTACATAATTGTAAACGTTTACTGAGGAACAATATTTTACTCGACAGAACAAAAGTGCCTACGACACTCGGTATTCCCAGGTGGTCTCCCACCGAAGTACTGACCGAGCCCAACGTTGCTTAACTGCGGTGATCAGACGGGAACCGGTGTATTCAGTGTGGTATGGTCGTAGACGAATGCTTAAAAGGTTTACATAATTGTAAACGTTTACTGAAGAACAATATTTTACTCGACAAAACAAAAATGCCTACGACACTCGGTATTCCAAGGTGGTCTCCCACCGAAGTACTGACCGAGCCCAACGTTGCTTAACTGCGGTGATCAGAGGGGAACCGGTGTATTCAATGTGGTATGGTCGTAGACGAATGCTTAACAGGTTTGCGTAATTTTAAACGTTTACTGAAGAACAATATTTTACTCAACAGAAAAAAGTGGCTACGACACTCGGTATTCCCACCGAAGTACTGACCGAGCCCAACGTTGCTTAACTGCGGTGATCAGACGGGAACCGGTGTATTTAATTTGGTATGGTCGTAGACGAATGCTTACCAGGTTTGCGTAATTTTAAACGTTCACTGAAGATCAATATTTTACTCGACAGAACAAAAGTGCCTACGACACTCGGTATTCCAAGGTGGTCTCCCACCGAAGTACTGACCGAGCCCAACGTTGCTTAACTGCGGTGATCAGACAGGAACCGGTGTATTCAATGTGGTATGTTCGTGGACGAATGCTTAAAAGGTTTGCGTAATTGTAAACGTTTACTGAAGAACAATATTTTACTCGACAGAACAAAAGTGCCTACGACACTCGGTATTCCCAGGTGGTCTCCTACCGAAGTACTGACCGAGCCCAACGTTGCTTAACTGCGGTGATCAGACGGGAACCGGTGTATTCAGTGTGGTATGGTCGTAGACGAATGCTTGAAAGGTTTACATAATTGTAAACGTTTACTGAGGAACAATATTTTACTCGACAGAACAAAAGTGCCTACGACACTCGGTATTCCCAGGTGGTCTCCCACCGAAGTACTGACCGAGCCCAACGTTGCTTAACTGCGGTGATCAGACGGGAACCGGTGTATTCAGTGTGGTATGGTCGTAGACGAATGCTTAAAAGGTTTACATAATTGTAAACGTTTACTGAAGAACAATATTTTACTCGACAAAACAAAAATGCCTACAACACTCGGTATTCCCAGGTGGTCTCCCACCTAAGTACTGACCGAGCACAACGTTGCTTAACTGCGGTGATCAGACGGGAACCGGTGTATTCAGTGTGGTATGGTCGTAGACGAATGCTTAACAGGTTTGCGTAATTTTAAACGTTTACTGAAGAACAATATTTTACTCGACAGAACAAAAGTGCCTACGACACTCGGTATTCCAAGGTGGTCTCCCACCGAAGTACTGACCGAGCCCAACGTTGCTTAACTGCGGTGATCAGACAGGAACCGGTGTATTCAATGTGGTATGTTCGTGGACGAATGCTTAAAAGGTTTGCGTAATTGTAAACGTTTACTGAAGAACAATATTTTACTCGACAGAACAAAAGTGCCTACGACACTCGGTATTCCCAGGTGGTCTCCCACCGAAGTACTGACCGAGCCCAACGTTGCTTAACTGCGGTGATCAGACGGGAACCGGTGTATTTAATGTGGTATGGTCATAGACGAATGCTTATCAGGTTTGCGTAATTTTAATCGTTTACTGAAGAACAATATTTTACTCGACAGAACAAAAGTGCCTACGACACTCGGTATTCCCAGGTGGTCTCCCACCGAAGTACTGACCGACCACAACGTTGCTTAACTTCGGTGATCAGACGGGAACCGGTGTATTCAGTGTGGTATGGTCGTAGACGAATGCTTAACAGGTTTGCGTAATTTTAAACGTTCACTGAAGAACAATATTTTACTCGACAGAAAAAAAGTGCCTACGACACTCGGTATTCCAAGGTGGTCTCCCACCGAAGTACTGACCGAGCCCAACGTTGCTTAACTGCGGTGATCAGACGGGAACCGGTGTATTTAATGTGGTATGGTCCTAGACGAATGCTTAACAGGTTTGCGTAATTTTAAACGTTTACTGAAGAACAATATTTTACTCGACAGAACAAAAGTGCCTACGACACTCGGTATTCCCAGGTGGTCTCCCACCGAAGTACTGACCGAACCCAACGTTGCTTAACTGCGGTGATCAGACGGGAACCGGTGTATTTAATGTGGTATGGTCGTAGACGAATGCTTAACAGGTTTGCGTAATTTTAATCGTTTACTGAAGAACAATATTTTACTCGACAGAACAAAAGTGCCTCCGACACTCGGTATTCCCAGGTGGTCTCCCACCGAAGTACTGACCGAGACCAACGTTCCTTAACTGCGGTGATCAGACGGGAACCGGTGTATTCAGTGTGGTATGGTCGTAGACGAATGCTTAAAAAGTTTGCTTAATTTTGAACGTTTCCTGAAGAACACTATTTTACTCGAAAGAACAAAAGTGCCTACGACACTCGGTATTCCCAGGTGGTCTCCTACCGAAGTACTGACCGAGCCCAACGTTGCTTAACTGCGGTGATCAGACGGGAACCGGTGTATTCAAGTTGGTATGGTCGTAGACGATTGCTTAACAGGTTTGCTTAATTTTAAACGTTTCCTGAAGAACAATATTTTACTCGACAGAACAAAAGTGCCTACGACACTCGGTATTCCCAGGTGGTCTCCCACCGAAGTACTGACCGAGCCCAACGTTGCTTAACTGCGGTGATCAGACGGGAACCGGTGTATTCAGTGTGGTATGGTCGTAGACGAATGCTTGAAAGGTTTACATAATTGTAAACGTTTACTGAGGAACAATATTTTACTCGACAGAACAAAAGTGCCTACGACACTCGGTATTCCCAGGTGGTCTCCCACCGAAGTACTGACCGAGCCCAACGTTGCTTAACTGCGGTGATCAGACGGGAACCGGTGTATTCAATGTGGTATGGTCGTAGACGAATGCTTAACAGGTTTGCGTAATTTTAAACGTTTACTGAAGAACAATATTTTACTCAACAGAAAAAAAGTGGCTACGACACTCGGTATTCCCACCGAAGTACTGACCGAGCCCAACGTTGCTTAACTGCGGTGATCAGACAGGAACCGGTGTATTTAATTTGGTATGGTCGTAGACGAATGCTTACCAGGTTTGCGTAATTTTAAACGTTCACTGAAGATCAATATTTTACTCGACAGAACAAAAGTGCCTACGACACTCGGTATTCCAAGGTGGTCTCCCACCGAAGTACTGACCGAGCCCAACGTTGCTTAACTGCGGTGATCAGACAGGAACCGGTGTATTCAATGTGGTATGTTCGTGGACGAATGCTTAAAAGGTTTGCGTAATTGTAAACGTTTACTGAAGAACAATATTTTACTCGACAGAACAAAAGTGCCTACGACACTCGGTATTCCCAGGTGGTCTCCCACCTAAGTACTGACCGAGCACAACGTTGCTTAACTGCGGTGATCAGACGGGAACCGGTGTATTCAGTGTGGTATGGTCGTAGACGAATGCTTAACAGGTTTGCGTAATTTTAAACGTTCACTGAAGAACAATATTTTACTCGACAGAACAAAAGTGCCTACGACACTCGGTATTCCCAGGGGGTCTCCCACCGAAGTACTGACCGAGACCAACGTTCCTTAACTGCGGTGATCAGACGGGAACCGGTGTATTCAGTGTGGTATGGTCGTAGACGAATGCTTAAAAAGGTTGCTTAATTTTGAACGTTTCCTGAAGAACACTATTTTACTCGAAAGAACAAAAGTGCCTACGACACTCGGTATTCCCAGGTGGTCTCCTACCGAAGTACTGACCGAGCCCAACGTTGCTTAACTGCGGTGATCAGACGGGAACCGGTGTATTCAAGTTGGTATGGTCGTAGACGATTGCTTAACAGGTTTGCTTAATTTTAAACGTTTCCTGAAAAACAATATTTTACTCGACAGAACAAAAGTGCCTACGACACTCAGTATTCCCAGGTGGTCTCCCACCGAAGTACTGACCGAGCCCAACGTTGCTTAACTGCGGTGATCAGACGGGAACCGGTGTATTCAGTGTGGTATGGTCGTAGACGAATGCTTGAAAGGTTTACATAATTGTAAACGTTTACTGAGGAACAATATTTTACTCGACAGAACAAAAGTGCCGACGACACTCGGTATTCCCAGGTGGTCTCCCACCGAAGTACTGACCGAGCCCAACGTTGCTTAACTGCGGTGATCAGACGGGAACCGGTGTATTCAATGTGGTATGGTCGTAGACGAATGCTTAACAGGTTTGCGTAATTTTAAACGTTTACTGAAGAACAATATTTTACTCAACAGAAAAAAAGTGGCTACGACACTCGGTATTCCCACCGAAGTACTGACCGAGCCCAACGTTGCTTAACTGCGGTGATCAGACGGGAACCGGTGTATTTAATGTGGTATGGTCGTAGACGAATGCTTAACAGGTTTGCGTAATTTTAAACGTTCACTGAAGATCAATATTTTACTCGACAGAACAAAAGTGCCTATGACACTCGGTATTCCAAGGTGGTCTCCCACCGAAGTACTGACCGAGCCCAAAGTTGCTTAACTGCGGTGATCAGACGGGAACCGGTGTATTCAGTGTGGTATGGTCGTAGACGAATGCTTGAAAGGTTTACATAATTGTAAACGTTTACTGAGGAACAATATTTTACTCGACAGAACAAAAGTGCCTACGACACTCGGTATTCCCAGGGGGTCTCCCACCGAAGTACTGACCGAGCCCAACGTTGCTTAACTGCGGTGATCAGACGGGAACCGGTGTATTCAATGTGGTATGGTCGTAGACGAATGCTTAACAGGTTTGCGTAATTTTAAACGTTTACTGAAGAACAATATTTTACTCAACAGAAAAAAGTGGCTACGACACTCGGTATTCCCACCGAAGTACTGACCGAGCCCAACGTTGCTTAACTGCGGTGATCAGACGGGAACCGGTGTATTTAATTTGGTATGGTCGTAGACGAATGCTTACCAGGTTTGCGTAATTTTAAACGTTCACTGAAGATCAATATTTGACTCGACAGAACAAAAGTGCCTACGACACTCGGTATTCCAAGGTGGTCTCCCACCGAAGTACTGACCGAGCCCAACGTTGCTTAACTGCGGTGATCAGACAGGAACCGGTGTATTCAATGTGGTATGTTCGTGGACGAATGCTTAAAAGGTTTGCTTAATTTTAAACGTTTCCTGAAGAACAATATTTTACTCGACAGAACAAAAGTGCCTACGACACTCGGTATTCCCAGGTGGTCTCCCACCGAAGTACTGACCGAGCCCAACGTTGCTTAACTGCGGTGATCAGACGGGAACCGGTGTATTCAGTGTGGTATGGTCGTAGACGAATGCTTGAAAGGTTTACATAATTGTAAACGTTTACTGAGGAACAATATTTTACTCGACAGAACAAAAGTGCCTACGACACTCGGTATTCCCAGGTGGTCTCCCACCGAAGTACTGACCGAGCCCAACGTTGCTTAACTGTGGTGATCAGACGGGAACCGGTGTATTCAATGTGGTATGGTCGTAGACGAATGCTTAACAGGTTTGCGTAATTTTAAACGTTTACTGAAGAACAATATTTTACTCAACAGAAAAAAAAGTGGCTACGACACTCGGTATTCCCACCGAAGTACTGACCGAGCCCAACGTTGCTTAACTGCGGTGATCAGACGGGAACCGGTGTATTTAATGTGGTATGGTCGTAGACGAATGCTTAACAGGTTTGCGTAATTTTAAACGTTCACTGAAGATCAATATTTTACTCGACAGAACAAAAGTGCCTACGACACTCGGTATTCCAAGGTGGTCTCCCACCGAAGTACTGACCGAGCCCAACGTTGCTTAACTGCGGTGATCAGACAGGAACCGGTGTATTCAATGTGGTATGTTCGTGGACGAATGCTTAAAAGGTTTGCGTAATTGTAAACGTTTACTGAAGAACAATATTTTACTCGACAGAACAAAAGTGCCTACGACACTCGGTATTCCCAGGTGGTCTCCCACCTAAGTACTGACCGAGCACAACGTTGCTTAACTGCGGTGATCAGACGGGAACCGGTGTATTCAGTGTGGTATGGTCGTAGACGAATGCTTAACAGGTTTGCGTAATTTTAAACGTTTACTGAAGAACAATATTTTACTCGACAGAACAAAAGTGCCTACGACACTCGGTATTCCCAGGTGGTCTCCCACCTAAGTACTGACCGAGCACAACGTTGCTTAACTGCGGTGATCAGACGGGAACCGGTGTATTCAGTGTGGTATGGTCGTAGACGAATGCTTAACAGGTTTGCGTAATTTTAAACGTTCACTGAAGAACAATATTTTACTCGACAGAACAAAAGTGCCTACGACACTCGGTATTCCCAGGGGGTCTCCCACCGAAGTACTGACCGAGACCAACGTTCCTTAACTGCGGTGATCAGACGGGAACCGGTGTATTCAGTGTGGTATGGTCGTAGACGAATGCTTAAAAAGGTTGCTTAATTTTGAACGTTTCCTGAAGAACACTATTTTACTCGAAAGAACAAAAGTGCCTACGACACTCGGTATTCCCAGGTGGTCTCCTACCGAAGTACTGACCGAGCCCAACGTTGCTTAACTGCGGTGATCAGACGGGAACCGGTGTATTCAAGTTGGTATGGTCGTAGACGATTGCTTAACAGGTTTGCTTAATTTTAAACGTTTCCTGAAAAACAATATTTTACTCGACAGAACAAAAGTGCCTACGACACTCAGTATTCCCAGGTGGTCTCCCACCGAAGTACTGACCGAGCCCAACGTTGCTTAACTGCGGTGATCAGACGGGAACCGGTGTATTCAGTGTGGTATGGTCGTAGACGAATGCTTGAAAGGTTTACATAATTGTAAACGTTTACTGAGGAACAATATTTTACTCGACAGAACAAAAGTGCCGACGACACTCGGTATTCCCAGGTGGTCTCCCACCGAAGTACTGACCGAGCCCAACGTTGCTTAACTGCGGTGATCAGACGGGAACCGGTGTATTCAATGTGGTATGGTCGTAGACGAATGCTTAACAGGTTTGCGTAATTTTAAACGTTTACTGAAGAACAATATTTTACTCAACAGAAAAAAAGTGGCTACGACACTCGGTATTCCCACCGAAGTACTGACCGAGCCCAACGTTGCTTAACTGCGGTGATCAGACGGGAACCGGTGTATTTAATGTGGTATGGTCGTAGACGAATGCTTAACAGGTTTGCGTAATTTTAAACGTTCACTGAAGATCAATATTTTACTCGACAGAACAAAAGTGCCTACGACACTCGGTATTCCAAGGTGGTCTCCCACCGAAGTACTGACCGAGCCCAAAGTTGCTTAACTGCGGTGATCAGACGGGAACCGGTGTATTCAGTGTGGTATGGTCGTAGACGAATGCTTGAAAGGTTTACATAATTGTAAACGTTTACTGAGGAACAATATTTTACTCGACAGAACAAAAGTGCCTACGACACTCGGTATTCCCAGGTGGTCTCCCACCGAAGTACTGACCGAGCCCAACGTTGCTTAACTGCGGTGATCAGACGGGAACCGGTGTATTCAATGTGGTATGGTCGTAGACGAATGCTTAACAGGTTTGCGTAATTTTAAACGTTTACTGAAGAACAATATTTTACTCAACAGAAAAAAGTGGCTACGACACTCGGTATTCCCACCGAAGTACTGACCGAGCCCAACGTTGCTTAACTGCGGTGATCAGACGGGAACCGGTGTATTTAATTTGGTATGGTCGTAGACGAATGCTTACCAGGTTTGCGTAATTTTAAACGTTCACTGAAGATCAATATTTGACTCGACAGAACAAAAGTGCCTACGACACTCGGTATTCCAAGGTGGTCTCCCACCGAAGTACTGACCGAGCCCAACGTTGCTTAACTGCGGTGATCAGACAGGAACCGGTGTATTCAATGTGGTATGTTCGTGGACGAATGCTTAAAAGGTTTGCTTAATTTTAAACGTTTCCTGAAGAACAATATTTTACTCGACAGAACAAAAGTGCCTACGACACTCGGTATTCCCAGGTGGTCTCCCACCGAAGTACTGACCGAGCCCAACGTTGCTTAACTGCGGTGATCAGACGGGAACCGGTGTATTCAGTGTGGTATGGTCGTAGACGAATGCTTGAAAGGTTTACATAATTGTAAACGTTTACTGAGGAACAATATTTTACTCGACAGAACAAAAGTGCCTACGACACTCGGTATTCCCAGGTGGTCTCCCACCGAAGTACTGACCGAGCCCAACGTTGCTTAACTGTGGTGATCAGACGGGAACCGGTGTATTCAATGTGGTATGGTCGTAGACGAATGCTTAACAGGTTTGCGTAATTTTAAACGTTTACTGAAGAACAATATTTTACTCAACAGAAAAAAAAGTGGCTACGACACTCGGTATTCCCACCGAAGTACTGACCGAGCCCAACGTTGCTTAACTGCGGTGATCAGACGGGAACCGGTGTATTTAATGTGGTATGGTCGTAGACGAATGCTTAACAGGTTTGCGTAATTTTAAACGTTCACTGAAGATCAATATTTTACTCGACAGAACAAAAGTGCCTACGACACTCGGTATTCCAAGGTGGTCTCCCACCGAAGTACTGACCGAGCCCAACGTTGCTTAACTGCGGTGATCAGACAGGAACCGGTGTATTCAATGTGGTATGTTCGTGGACGAATGCTTAAAAGGTTTGCGTAATTGTAAACGTTTACTGAAGAACAATATTTTACTCGACAGAACAAAAGTGCCTACGACACTCGGTATTCCCAGGTGGTCTCCCACCTAAGTACTGACCGAGCACAACGTTGCTTAACTGCGGTGATCAGACGGGAACCGGTGTATTCAGTGTGGTATGGTCGTAGACGAATGCTTAACAGGTTTGCGTAATTTTAAACGTTTACTGAAGAACAATATTTTACTCGACAGAACAAAAGTGCCTACGACACTCGGTATTCCAAGGTGGTCTCCCACCGAAGTACTGACCGAGCCCAACGTTGCTTAACTGCGGTGATCAGACAGGAACCGGTGTATTCAATGTGGTATGTTCGTGGACGAATGCTTAAAAGGTTTTCGTAATTGTAAACGTTTACTGAAGAACAATATTTTACTCGACAGAACAAAAGTGCCTACGACACTCGGTATTCCCAGGTGGTCTCCCACCGAAGTACTGACCGAGCCCAACGTTGCTTAACTGCGGTGATCAGACGGGAACCGGTGTATTTAATGTGGTATGGTCATAGACGAATGCTTAACAGGTTTGCGTATTTTTAAACGTTTACTGAAGAACAATATTTTACTCGACAGAACAAAAGTGCCTACGACACTCGGTATTCCCAGGTGGTCTCCCACCTAAGTACTGACCGAGCACAACGTTGCTTAACTGCGGTGATCAGACGGGAACAGGTGTATTCAGTGTGGTATGGTCGTAGACGAATGCTTTACAGGTTTGCGTAATTTTAAACGTTCACTGAAGAACAATATTTTACTCGACAGAAAAAAAGTGCCTACGACACTCGGTATTCAAAGGTGGTCTCCCACCGAAGTACTGACCGAGCCCAACGTTGCTTAACTGCGGTGATCAGACGGGAACCGGTGTATTTAATGTGGTATGGTCCTAGACGAATGCTTAACAGGTTTGCGTAATTTTAAACGTTTACTGAAGAACAATATTTTACTCGACAGAACAAAAGTGCCTACGACACTCGGTATTCCCAGGTGGTCTCCCACCGAAGTACTTACCGACCACAACGTTGCTTAACTTCGGTGATCAGACGGGAACCGGTGTATTCAGTGTGGTATGGTCGTAGACGAATGCTTAACAGGTTTGCGTAATTTTAAACGTTCACTGTAGAACAATATTTTACTCGACAGAAAAAAAGTGCCTACGACACTCGGTATTCCAAGGTCGTCTCCCACCGAAGTACTGGCCGAGCCCAACGTTGCTTAACTGCGGTGATCAGACGGGAACCGGTGTATTTAATGTGGTATGGTCGTAGACGAATGCTTAACAGGTTTGCGTAATTGTAATCGTTTACTGAAGAACAATATTTTACTCGACAGAACAAAAGTGCCTACGACACTCGGTATTCCCAGGTGGTCTCCCACCGAAGTACTGACCGAACCCAACGTTGCTTAACTGCGGTGATCAGACGGGAACCGGTGTATTCAAGTTGGTATGGTCGTAGACGATTGCTTAACAGGTTTGCTTAATTTTAAACGTTTCCTGAAGAACAATATTTTACTCGACAGAACAAAAGTGCCTACGACACTCGGTATTCCCAGGTGGTCTCCCACCGAAGTACTGACCGAGCCCAACGTTGCTTAACTGCGGTGATCAGACGGGAACCGGTGTATTCAGTGTGGTATGGTCGTAGACGAATGCTTGAAAGGTTTACATAATTGTAAACGTTTACTGAGGAACAATATTTTACTCGACAGAACAAAAGTGCCTACGACACTCGGTATTCCCAGGTGGTCTCCCACCGAAGTACTGACCGAGCCCAACGTTGCTTAACTGCGGTGATCAGACAGGAACCGGTGTATTTAATTTGGTATGGTCGTAGACGAATGCTTACCAGGTTTGCGTAATTTTAAACGTTCACTGAAGATCAATATTTTACTCGACAGAACAAAAGTGCCTACGACACTCGGTATTCCAAGGTGGTCTCCCACCGAAGTACTGACCGAGCCCAACGTTGCTTAACTG
Source organism: Henricia sp. BOLD:AAB3569 (assembly GCA_037783545.1). Lineage (NCBI taxonomy): Eukaryota > Metazoa > Echinodermata > Asteroidea > Spinulosida > Echinasteridae > Henricia > Henricia sp. BOLD:AAB3569. The sequence goes on from JBBELK010000244.1 coordinate 120,841, forward strand.
CGGTGATCAGACAGGAACCGGTGTATTCAATGTGGTATGTTCGTGGACGAATGCTTAAAAGGTTTGCGTAATTGTAAACGTTTACTGAAGAACAATATTTTACTCGACAGAACAAAAGTGCCTACGACACTCGGTATTCCCAGGTGGTCTCCCACCGAAGTACTGACCGAGACCAACGTTCCTTAACTGCGGTGATCAGACGGGAACCGGTGTATTCAGTGTGGTATGGTCGTAGACGAATGCTTAAAAAGTTTGCTTAATTTTGAACGTTTCCTGAAGAACACTATTTTACTCGAAAGAACAAAAGTGCCTACGACACTCGGTATTCCCAGGTGGTCTCCTAGCCTACCGAAGTACTGACCGAGCCCAACGTTGCTTAACTGCGGTGATCAGACGGGAACCGGTGTATTCAAGTTGGTATGGTCGTAGACGATTGCTTAACAGGTTTGCTTAATTTTAAACGTTTCCTGAAGAACAATATTTTACTCGACAGAACAAAAGTGCCTACGACACTCGGTATTCCCAGGTGGTCTCCCACCGAAGTACTGACCGAGCCCAACGTTGCTTAACTGCGGTGATCAGACGGGAACCGGTGTATTCAGTGTGGTATGGTCGTAGACGAATGCTTGAAAGGTTTACATAATTGTAAACGTTTACTGAGGAACAATATTTTACTCGACAGAACAAAAGTGCCTACGACACTCGGTATTCCCAGGTGGTCTCCCACCGAAGTACTGACCGAGCCCAACGTTGCTTAACTGCGGTGATCAGACGGGAACCGGTGTATTCAATGTGGTATGGTCGTAGACGAATGCTTAACAGGTTTGCGTAATTTTAAACGTTTACTGAAGAACAATATTTTACTCGACAGAACAAAAGTGCCTACGACACTCGGTATTCCAAGGTGGTCTCCCACCGAAGTACTGACCGAGCCCAACGTTGCTTAACTGCGGTGATCAGACAGGAACCGGTGTATTCAATGTGGTATGTTCGTGGACGAATGCTTAAAAGGTTTGCGTAATTGTAAACGTTTACTGAAGAACAATATTTTACTCGACAGAACAAAAGTGCCTACGACACTCGGTATTCCCAGGTGGTCTCCCACCGAAGTACTGACCGAGCCCAACGTTGCTTAACTGCGGTGATCAGACGGGAACCGGTGTATTTAATGTGGTATGGTCATAGACGAATGCTTATCAGGTTTGCGTAATTTTAATCGTTTACTGAAGAACAATATTTTACTCGACAGAACAAAAGTGCCTACGACACTCGGTATTCCCAGGTGGTCTCCCACCGAAGTACTGACCGACCACAACGTTGCTTAACTTCGGTGATCAGACGGGAACCGGTGTATTCAGTGTGGTATGGTCGTAGACGAATGCTTAACAGGTTTGCGTAATTTTAAACGTTCACTGAAGAACAATATTTTACTCGACAGAAAAAAAGTGCCTACGACACTCGGTATTCCAAGGTGGTCTCCCACCGAAGTACTGACCGAGCCCAACGTTGCTTAACTGCGGTGATCAGACGGGAACCGGTGTATTTAATGTGGTATGGTCCTAGACGAATGCTTAACAGGTTTGCGTAATTTTAAACGTTTACTGAAGAACAATATTTTACTCGACAGAACAAAAGTGCCTACGACACTCGGTATTCCCAGGTGGTCTCCCACCGAAGTACTGACCGAACCCAACGTTGCTTAACTGCGGTGATCAGACGGGAACCGGTGTATTTAATGTGGTATGGTCGTAGACGAATGCTTAACAGGTTTGCGTAATTTTAATCGTTTACTGAAGAACAATATTTTACTCGACAGAACAAAAGTGCCTCCGACACTCGGTATTCCCAGGTGGTCTCCCACCGAAGTACTGACCGAGACCAACGTTCCTTAACTGCGGTGATCAGACGGGAACCGGTGTATTCAGTGTGGTATGGTCGTAGACGAATGCTTAAAAAGTTTGCTTAATTTTGAACGTTTCCTGAAGAACACTATTTTACTCGAAAGAACAAAAGTGCCTACGACACTCGGTATTCCCAGGTGGTCTCCTACCGAAGTACTGACCGAGCCCAACGTTGCTTAACTGCGGTGATCAGACGGGAACCGGTGTATTCAAGTTGGTATGGTCGTAGACGATTGCTTAACAGGTTTGCTTAATTTTAAACGTTTCCTGAAGAACAATATTTTACTCGACAGAACAAAAGTGCCTACGACACTCGGTATTCCCAGGTGGTCTCCCACCGAAGTACTGACCGAGCCCAACGTTGCTTAACTGCGGTGATCAGACGGGAACCGGTGTATTCAGTGTGGTATGGTCGTAGACGAATGCTTGAAAGGTTTACATAATTGTAAACGTTTACTGAGGAACAATATTTTACTCGACAGAACAAAAGTGCCTACGACACTCGGTATTCCCAGGTGGTCTCCCACCGAAGTACTGACCGAGCCCAACGTTGCTTAACTGCGGTGATCAGACGGGAACCGGTGTATTCAATGTGGTATGGTCGTAGACGAATGCTTACCAGGTTTGCGTAATTTTAAACGTTCACTGAAGATCAATATTTTACTCGACAGAACAAAAGTGCCTACGACACTCGGTATTCCAAGGTGGTCTCCCACCTAAGTACTGACCGAGCCCAACGTTGCTTAACTGCGGTGATCAGACAGGAACCGGTGTATTCAATGTGGTATGTTCGTGGACGAATGCTTAAAAGGTTTGCGTAATTGTAAACGTTTACTGAAGAACAATATTTTACTCGACAGAACAAAAGTGCCTACGACACTCGGTATTCCCAGGTGGTCTCCCACCTAAGTACTGACCGAGCACAACGTTGCTTAACTGCGGTGATCAGACGGGAACCGGTGTATTCAGTGTGGTATGGTCGTAGACGAATGCTTAACAGGTTTGCGTAATTTTAAACGTTCACTGAAGAACAATATTTTACTCGACAGAACAAAAGTGCCTACGACACTCGGTATTCCCAGGGGGTCTCCCACCGAAGTACTGACCGAGACCAACGTTCCTTAACTGCGGTGATCAGACGGGAACCGGTGTATTCAGTGTGGTATGGTCGTAGACGAATGCTTAAAAGGTTTGCTTAATTTTGAACGTTTCCTGAAGAACACTATTTTACTCGAAAGAACAAAAGTGCCTACGACACTCGGTATTCCCAGGTGGTCTCCTACCGAAGTACTGACCGAGCCCAACGTTGCTTAACTGCGGTGATCAGACGGGAACCGGTGTATTCAAGTTGGTATGGTCGTAGACGATTGCTTAACAGGTTTGCTTAATTTTAAACGTTTCCTGAAAAACAATATTTTACTCGACAGAACAAAAGTGCCTACGACACTCAGTATTCCCAGGTGGTCTCCCACCGAAGTACTGACCGAGCCCAACGTTGCTTAACTGCGGTGATCAGACGGGAACCGGTGTATTCAGTGTGGTATGGTCGTAGACGAATGCTTGAAAGGTTTACATAATTGTAAACGTTTACTGAGGAACAATATTTTACTCGACAGAACAAAAGTGCCGACGACACTCGGTATTCCCAGGTGGTCTCCCACCGAAGTACTGACCGAGCCCAACGTTGCTTAACTGCGGTGATCAGACGGGAACCGGTGTATTCAATGTGGTATGGTCGTAGACGAATGCTTAACAGGTTTGCGTAATTTTAAACGTTTACTGAAGAACAATATTTTACTCAACAGAAAAAAAGTGGCTACGACACTCGGTATTCCCACCGAAGTACTGACCGAGCCCAACGTTGCTTAACTGCGGTGATCAGACGGGAACCGGTGTATTTAATGTGGTATGGTCGTAGACGAATGCTTAACAGGTTTGCGTAATTTTAAACGTTCACTGAAGATCAATATTTTACTCGACAGAACAAAAGTGCCTACGACACTCGGTATTCCAAGGTGGTCTCCCACCGAAGTACTGACCGAGCCCAAAGTTGCTTAACTGCGGTGATCAGACGGGAACCGGTGTATTCAGTGTGGTATGGTCGTAGACGAATGCTTGAAAGGTTTACATAATTGTAAACGTTTACTGAGGAACAATATTTTACTCGACAGAACAAAAGTGCCTACGACACTCGGTATTCCCAGGTGGTCTCCCACCGAAGTACTGACCGAGCCCAACGTTGCTTAACTGCGGTGATCAGACGGGAACCGGTGTATTCAATGTGGTATGGTCGTAGACGAATGCTTAACAGGTTTGCGTAATTTTAAACGTTTACTGAAGAACAATATTTTACTCAACAGAAAAAAGTGGCTACGACACTCGGTATTCCCACCGAAGTACTGACCGAGCCCAACGTTGCTTAACTGCGGTGATCAGACGGGAACCGGTGTATTTAATTTGGTATGGTCGTAGACGAATGCTTACCAGGTTTGCGTAATTTTAAACGTTCACTGAAGATCAATATTTGACTCGACAGAACAAAAGTGCCTACGACACTCGGTATTCCAAGGTGGTCTCCCACCGAAGTACTGACCGAGCCCAACGTTGCTTAACTGCGGTGATCAGACAGGAACCGGTGTATTCAATGTGGTATGTTCGTGGACGAATGCTTAAAAGGTTTGCTTAATTTTAAACGTTTCCTGAAGAACAATATTTTACTCGACAGAACAAAAGTGCCTACGACACTCGGTATTCCCAGGTGGTCTCCCACCGAAGTACTGACCGAGCCCAACGTTGCTTAACTGCGGTGATCAGACGGGAACCGGTGTATTCAGTGTGGTATGGTCGTAGACGAATGCTTGAAAGGTTTACATAATTGTAAACGTTTACTGAGGAACAATATTTTACTCGACAGAACAAAAGTGCCTACGACACTCGGTATTCCCAGGTGGTCTCCCACCGAAGTACTGACCGAGCCCAACGTTGCTTAACTGTGGTGATCAGACGGGAACCGGTGTATTCAATGTGGTATGGTCGTAGACGAATGCTTAACAGGTTTGCGTAATTTTAAACGTTTACTGAAGAACAATATTTTACTCAACAGAAAAAAAAGTGGCTACGACACTCGGTATTCCCACCGAAGTACTGACCGAGCCCAACGTTGCTTAACTGCGGTGATCAGACGGGAACCGGTGTATTTAATGTGGTATGGTCGTAGACGAATGCTTAACAGGTTTGCGTAATTTTAAACGTTCACTGAAGATCAATATTTTACTCGACAGAACAAAAGTGCCTACGACACTCGGTATTCCAAGGTGGTCTCCCACCGAAGTACTGACCGAGCCCAACGTTGCTTAACTGCGGTGATCAGACAGGAACCGGTGTATTCAATGTGGTATGTTCGTGGACGAATGCTTAAAAGGTTTGCGTAATTGTAAACGTTTACTGAAGAACAATATTTTACTCGACAGAACAAAAGTGCCTACGACACTCGGTATTCCCAGGTGGTCTCCCACCTAAGTACTGACCGAGCACAACGTTGCTTAACTGCGGTGATCAGACGGGAACCGGTGTATTCAGTGTGGTATGGTCGTAGACGAATGCTTAACAGGTTTGCGTAATTTTAAACGTTTACTGAAGAACAATATTTTACTCGACAGAACAAAAGTGCCTACGACACTCGGTATTCCAAGGTGGTCTCCCACCGAAGTACTGACCGAGCCCAACGTTGCTTAACTGCGGTGATCAGACAGGAACCGGTGTATTCAATGTGGTATGTTCGTGGACGAATGCTTAAAAGGTTTTCGTAATTGTAAACGTTTACTGAAGAACAATATTTTACTCGACAGAACAAAAGTGCCTACGACACTCGGTATTCCCAGGTGGTCTCCCACCGAAGTACTGACCGAGCCCAACGTTGCTTAACTGCGGTGATCAGACGGGAACCGGTGTATTTAATGTGGTATGGTCATAGACGAATGCTTAACAGGTTTGCGTATTTTTAAACGTTTACTGAAGAACAATATTTTACTCGACAGAACAAAAGTGCCTACGACACTCGGTATTCCCAGGTGGTCTCCCACCTAAGTACTGACCGAGCACAACGTTGCTTAACTGCGGTGATCAGACGGGAACAGGTGTATTCAGTGTGGTATGGTCGTAGACGAATGCTTTACAGGTTTGCGTAATTTTAAACGTTCACTGAAGAACAATATTTTACTCGACAGAAAAAAAGTGCCTACGACACTCGGTATTCAAAGGTGGTCTCCCACCGAAGTACTGACCGAGCCCAACGTTGCTTAACTGCGGTGATCAGACGGGAACCGGTGTATTTAATGTGGTATGGTCCTAGACGAATGCTTAACAGGTTTGCGTAATTTTAAACGTTTACTGAAGAACAATATTTTACTCGACAGAACAAAAGTGCCTACGACACTCGGTATTCCCAGGTGGTCTCCCACCGAAGTACTTACCGAGCCCAACGTTGCTTAACTGCGGTGATCAGACGGGAACCGGTGTATTTAATGTGGTATGGTCGTAGACGAATGCTTAACAGGTTTGCTTAATTTTAAACGTTTCCTGAAGAACAATATTTTACTCGACAGAACAAAAGTGCCTACGACACTCGGTATTCCCAGGTGGTCTCCCACCGAAGTACTGACCGAGCCCAACGTTGCTTAACTGCGGTGATCAGACGGGAACCGGTGTATTTAATGTGGTATGGTCATAGACGAATGCTTAACAGGTTTGCGTATTTTTAAACGTTTACTGAAGAACAATATTTTACTCGACAGAACAAAAGTGCCTACGACACTCGGTATTCCCAGGTGGTCTCCCACCGAAGTACTTACCGAGCCCAACGTTGCTTAACTGCGGTGATCAGACGGGAACCGGTGTATTTAATGTGGTATGGTCATAGACGAATGCTTAACAGGTTTGCGTAATTTTAATCGTTTACTGAAGAACAATATTTTACTCGACAGAACAAAAGTGCCTACGACACTAGGTATTCCCAGGTGGTCTCCCACCGAAGTACTGACCGACCACAACGTTGCTTAACTTCGGTGATCAGACGGGAACCGGTGTATTCAGTGTGGTATGGTCGTAGACGAATGCTTAACAGGTTTGCGTAATTTTAAACGTTCACTGTAGAACAATATTTTACTCGACAGAAAAAAAGTGCCTACGACACTCGGTATTCCAAGGTGGTCTCCCACCGAAGTACTGGCCGAGCCCAACGTTGCTTAACTGCGGTGATCAGACGGGAACCGGTGTATTTAATGTGGTATGGTCCTAGACGAATGCTTAACAGGTTTGCGTAATTTTAAACGTTTACTGAAGAACAATATTTTACTCGACAGAACAAAAGTGCCTACGACACTCGGTATTCCCAGGTGGTCTCCCACCGAAGTACTGACCGAACCCAACGTTGCTTAACTGCGGTGATCAGACGGGAACCGGTGTATTTAATGTGGTATGGTCGTAGACGAATGCTTAACAGGTTTGCGTAATTGTAATCGTTTACTGAAGAACAATATTTTACTCGACAGAACAAAAGTGCCTACGACACTCGGTATTCCCAGGTGGTCTCCCACCGAAGTACTGACCGAACCCAACGTTGCTTAACTGCGGTGATCAGACGGGAACCGGTGTATTCAAGTTGGTATGGTCGTAGACGATTGCTTAACAGGTTTGCTTAATTTTAAACGTTTCCTGAAGAACAATATTTTACTCGACAGAACAAAAGTGCCTACGACACTCGGTATTCCCAGGTGGTCTCCCACCGAAGTACTGACCGACCACAACGTTGCTTAACTTCGGTGATCAGACGGGAACCGGTGTATTCAGTGTGGTATGGTCGTAGACGAATGCTTAACAGGTTTGCGTAATTTTAAACGTTCACTGTAGAACAATATTTTACTCGACAGAAAAAAAGTGCCTACGACACTCGGTATTCCAAGGTGGTCTCCCACCGAAGTACTGACCGAGCCCAACGTTGCTTAACTGCGGTGATCAGACAGGAACCGGTGTATTTAATTTGGTATGGTCGTAGACGAATGCTTACCAGGTTTGCGTAATTTTAAACGTTCACTGAAGATCAATATTTTACTCGACAGAACAAAAGTGCCTACGACACTCGGTATTCCAAGGTGGTCTCCCACCGAAGTACTGACCGAGCCCAACGTTGCTTAACTGCGGTGATCAGACAGGAACCGGTGTATTCAATGTGGTATGTTCGTGGACGAATGCTTAAAAGGTTTGCGTAATTGTAAACGTTTACTGAAGAACAATATTTTACTCGACAGAACAAAAGTGCCTACGACACTCGGTATTCCCAGGTGGTCTCCCACCGAAGTACTGACCGAGACCAACGTTCCTTAACTGCGGTGATCAGACGGGAACCGGTGTATTCAGTGTGGTATGGTCGTAGACGAATGCTTAAAAAGTTTGCTTAATTTTGAACGTTTCCTGAAGAACACTATTTTACTCGAAAGAACAAAAGTGCCTACGACACTCGGTATTCCCAGGTGGTCTCCTAGCCTACCGAAGTACTGACCGAGCCCAACGTTGCTCAACTGCGGTGATCAGACAGGAACCGGTGTATTTAATTTGGTATGGTCGTAGACGAATGCTTACCAGGTTTGCGTAATTTTAAACGTTCACTGAAGATCAATATTTTACTCGACAGAACAAAAGTGCCTACGACACTCGGTATTCCAAGGTGGTCTCCCACCGAAGTACTGACCGAGCCCAACGTTGCTTAACTGCGGTGATCAGACAGGAACCGGTGTATTCAATGTGGTATGTTCGTGGACGAATGCTTAAAAGGTTTGCGTAATTGTAAACGTTTACAGAAGAACAATATTTTACTCGACAGAACAAAAGTGCCTACGACACTCGGTATTCCCAGGTGGTCTCCCACCTAAGTACTGACCGAGCACAACGTTGCTTAACTGCAGTGATCAGACGGGAACCGGTGTATTCAGTGTGGTGGTATGGTCGTAGACGAATGCTTAACAGGTTTGCGTAATTTTAAACGTTCACTGAAGAACAATATTTTACTCGACAGAACAAAAGTGCCTACGACACTCGGTATTCCCAGGGGGTCTCCCACCGAAGTACTGACCGAGACCAACGTTCCTTAACTGCGGTGATCAGACGGGAACCGGTGTATTCAGTGTGGTATGGTCGTAGACGAATGCTTAAAAGGTTTGCTTAATTTTGAACGTTTCCTGAAGAACACTATTTTACTCGAAAGAACAAAAGTGCCTACGACACTCGGTATTCCCAGGTGGTCTCCTACCGAAGTACTGACCGAGCCCAACGTTGCTTAACTGCGGTGATCAGACGGGAACCGGTGTATTCAAGTTGGTATGGTCGTAGACGATTGCTTAACAGGTTTGCTTAATTTTAAACGTTTCCTGAAGAACAATATTTTACTCGACAGAACAAAAGTGCCTACGACACTCGGTATTCCCAGGTGGTCTCCCACCGAAGTACTGACCGAGCCCAACGTTGCTTAACTGCGGTGATCAGACGGGAACCGGTGTATTCAGTGTGGTATGGTCGTAGACGAATGCTTGAAAGGTTTACATAATTGTAAACGTTTACTGAGGAACAATATTTTACTCGACAGAACAAAAGTGCCTACGACACTCGGTATTCCCAGGTGGTCTCCCACCGAAGTACTGACCGAGCCCAACGTTGCTTAACTGCGGTGATCAGACAGGAACCGGTGTATTTAATTTGGTATGGTCGTAGACGAATGCTTACCAGGTTTGCGTAATTTTAAACGTTCACTGAAGATCAATATTTTACTCGACAGAACAAAAGTGCCTACGACACTCGGTATTCCAAGGTGGTCTCCCACCGAAGTACTGACCGAGCCCAACGTTGCTTAACTGCGGTGATCAGACAGGAACCGGTGTATTCAATGTGGTATGTTCGTGGACGAATGCTTAAAAGGTTTGCGTAATTGTAAACGTTTACTGAAGAACAATATTTTACTCGACAGAACAAAAGTGCCTACGACACTCGGTATTCCAAGGTGGTCTCCCACCGAAGTACTGACCGAGCCCAACGTTGCTTAACTGCGGTGATCAGACAGGAACCGGTGTATTCAATGTGGTATGTTCGTGGACGAATGCTTAAAAGGTTTGCGTAATTGTAAACGTTTACAGAAGAACAATATTTTACTCGACAGAACAAAAGTGCCTACGACACTCGGTATTCCCAGGTGGTCTCCCACCTAAGTACTGACCGAGCACAACGTTGCTTAACTGCGGTGATCAGACGGGAACCGGTGTATTCAGTGTGGTGGTATGGTCGTAGACGAATGCTTAACAGGTTTGCGTAATTTTAAACGTTCACTGAAGAACAATATTTTACTCGACAGAACAAAAGTGCCTACGACACTCGGTATTCCCAGGGGGTCTCCCACCGAAGTACTGACCGAGACCAACGTTCCTTAACTGCGGTGATCAGACGGGAACCGGTGTATTCAGTGTGGTATGGTCGTAGACGAATGCTTAAAAGGTTTGCTTAATTTTGAACGTTTCCTGAAGAACACTATTTTACTCGAAAGAACAAAAGTGCCTACGACACTCGGTATTCCCAGGTGGTCTCCTACCGAAGTACTGACCGAGCCCAACGTTGCTTAACTGCGGTGATCAGACGGGAACCGGTGTATTCAAGTTGGTATGGTCGTAGACGATTGCTTAACAGGTTTGCTTAATTTTAAACGTTTCCTGAAGAACAATATTTTACTCGACAGAACAAAAGTGCCTACGACACTCGGTATTCCCAGGTGGTCTCCCACCGAAGTACTGACCGAGCCCAACGTTGCTTAACTGCGGTGATCAGACGGGAACCGGTGTATTCAGTGTGGTATGGTCGTAGACGAATGCTTGAAAGGTTTACATAATTGTAAACGTTTACTGAGGAACAATATTTTACTCGACAGAACAAAAGTGCCTACGACACTCGGTATTCCCAGGTGGTCTCCCACCGAAGTACTGACCGAGCCCAACGTTGCTTAACTGCGGTGATCAGACAGGAACCGGTGTATTTAATTTGGTATGGTCGTAGACGAATGCTTACCAGGTTTGCGTAATTTTAAACGTTCACTGAAGATCAATATTTTACTCGACAGAACAAAAGTGCCTACGACACTCGGTATTCCAAGGTGGTCTCCCACCGAAGTACTGACCGAGCCCAACGTTGCTTAACTGCGGTGATCAGACAGGAACCGGTGTATTCAATGTGGTATGTTCGTGGACGAATGCTTAAAAGGTTTGCGTAATTGTAAACGTTTACTGAAGAACAATATTTTACTCGACAGAACAAAAGTGCCTACGACACTCGGTATTCCCAGGTGGTCTCCCACCGAAGTACTGACCGAGACCAACGTTCCTTAACTGCGGTGATCAGACGGGAACCGGTGTATTCAGTGTGGTATGGTCGTAGACGAATGCTTAAAAAGTTTGCTTAATTTTGAACGTTTCCTGAAGAACACTATTTTACTCGAAAGAACAAAAGTGCCTACGACACTCGGTATTCCCAGGTGGTCTCCTAGCCTACCGAAGTACTGACCGAGCCCAACGTTGCTTAACTGCGGTGATCAGACGGGAACCGGTGTATTCAAGTTGGTATGGTCGTAGACGATTGCTTAACAGGTTTGCTTAATTTTAAACGCTTCCTGAAGAACAATATTTTACTCGACAGAACAAAAGTGCCTACGACACTCGGTATTCCCAGGTGGTCTCCCACCGAAGTACTGACCGAGCCCAACGTTGCTTAACTGCGGTGATCAGACGGGAACCGGTGTATTCAGTGTGGTATGGTCGTAGACGAATGCTTGAAAGGTTTACATAATTGTAAACGTTTACTGAGGAACAATATTTTACTCGACAGAACAAAAGTGCCTACGACACTCGGTATTCCCAGGTGGTCTCCCACCGAAGTACTGACCGAGCCCAACGTTGCTTAACTGCGGTGATCAGACGGGAACCGGTGTATTCAATGTGGTATGGTCGTAGACGAATGCTTAACAGGTTTGCGTAATTTTAAACGTTTACTGAAGAACAATATTTTACTCAACAGAAAAAAAGTGGCTACGACACTCGGTATTCCCACCGAAGTACTGACCGAGCCCAACGTTGCTTAACTGCGGTGATCAGACAGGAACCGGTGTATTTAATTTGGTATGGTCGTAGACGAATGCTTACCAGGTTTGCGTAATTTTAAACGTTCACTGAAGATCAATATTTTACTCGACAGAACAAAAGTGCCTACGACACTCGGTATTCCAAGGTGGTCTCCCACCGAAGTACTGACCGAGCCCAACGTTGCTTAACTGCGGTGATCAGACAGGAACCGGTGTATTCAATGTGGTATGTTCGTGGACGAATGCTTAAAAGGTTTGCGTAATTGTAAACGTTTACAGAAGAACAATATTTTACTCGACAGAACAAAAGTGCCTACGACACTCGGTATTCCCAGGTGGTCTCCCACCTAAGTACTGACCGAGCACAACGTTGCTTAACTGCGGTGATCAGACGGGAACCGGTGTATTCAGTGTGGTGGTATGGTCGTAGACGAATGCTTAACAGGTTTGCGTAATTTTAAACGTTCACTGAAGAACAATATTTTACTCGACAGAACAAAAGTGCCTACGACACTCGGTATTCCCAGGGGGTCTCCCACCGAAGTACTGACCGAGACCAACGTTCCTTAACTGCGGTGATCAGACGGGAACCGGTGTATTCAGTGTGGTATGGTCGTAGACGAATGCTTAAAAGGTTTGCTTAATTTTGAACGTTTCCTGAAGAACACTATTTTACTCGAAAGAACAAAAGTGCCTACGACACTCGGTATTCCCAGGTGGTCTCCTACCGAAGTACTGACCGAGCCCAACGTTGCTTAACTGCGGTGATCAGACGGGAACCGGTGTATTCAAGTTGGTATGGTCGTAGACGATTGCTTAACAGGTTTGCTTAATTTTAAACGTTTCCTGAAGAACAATATTTTACTCGACAGAACAAAAGTGCCTACGACACTCAGTATTCCCAGGTGGTCTCCCACCGAAGTACTGACCGAGCCCAACGTTGCTTAACTGCGGTGATCAGACGGGAACCGGTGTATTCAGTGTGGTATGGTCGTAGACGAATGCTTGAAAGGTTTACATAATTGTAAACGTTTACTGAGGAACAATATTTTACTCGACAGAACAAAAGTGCCGACGACACTCGGTATTCCCAGGTGGTCTCCCACCGAAGTACTGACCGAGCCCAACGTTGCTTAACTGCGGTGATCAGACGGGAACCGGTGTATTCAATGTGGTATGGTCGTAGACGAATGCTTAACAGGTTTGCGTAATTTTAAACGTTTACTGAAGAACAATATTTTACTCAACAGAAAAAAAGTGGCTACGACACTCGGTATTCCCACCGAAGTACTGACCGAGCCCAACGTTGCTTAACTGCGGTGATCAGACGGGAACCGGTGTATTTAATGTGGTATGGTCGTAGACGAATGCTTAACAGGTTTGCGTAATTTTAAACGTTCACTGAAGATCAATATTTTACTCGACAGAACAAAAGTGCCTACGACACTCGGTATTCCAAGGTGGTCTCCCACCGAAGTACTGACCGAGCCCAAAGTTGCTTAACTGCGGTGATCAGACGGGAACCGGTGTATTCAGTGTGGTATGGTCGTAGACGAATGCTTAACAGGTTTGCGTAATTTTAAACGTTTACTGAAGAACAATATTTTACTCAACAGAAAAAAAGTGGCTACGACACTCGGTATTCCCACCGAAGTACTGACCGAGCCCAACGTTGCTTAACTGCGGTGATCAGACGGGAACCGGTGTATTTAATTTGGTATGGTCGTAGACGAATGCTTACCAGGTTTGCGTAATTTTAAACGTTCACTGAAGATCAATATTTGACTCGACAGAACAAAAGTGCCTACGACACTCGGTATTCCAAGGTGGTCTCCCACCGAAGTACTGACCGAGCCCAACGTTGCTTAACTGCGGTGATCAGACAGGAACCGGTGTATTCAATGTGGTATGTTCGTGGACGAATGCTTAAAAGGTTTGCTTAATTTTAAACGTTTCCTGAAGAACAATATTTTACTCGACAGAACAAAAGTGCCTACGACACTCGGTATTCCCAGGTGGTCTCCCACCGAAGTACTGACCGAGCCCAACGTTGCTTAACTGCGGTGATCAGACGGGAACCGGTGTATTCAGTGTGGTATGGTCGTAGACGAATGCTTGAAAGGTTTACATAATTGTAAACGTTTACTGAGGAACAATATTTTACTCGACAGAACAAAAGTGCCTACGACACTCGGTATTCCCAGGTGGTCTCCCACCGAAGTACTGACCGAGCCCAACGTTGCTTAACTGCGGTGATCAGACGGGAACCGGTGTATTCAATGTGGTATGGTCGTAGACGAATGCTTAACAGGTTTGCGTAATTTTAAACGTTTACTGAAGAACAATATTTTACTCAACAGAAAAAAAAGTGGCTACGACACTCGGTATTCCCACCGAAGTACTGACCGAGCCCAACGTTGCTTAACTGCGGTGATCAGACGGGAACCGGTGTATTTAATGTGGTATGGTCGTAGACGAATGCTTAACAGGTTTGCGTAATTTTAAACGTTCACTGAAGATCAATATTTTACTCGACAGAACAAAAGTGCCTACGACACTCGGTATTCCAAGGTGGTCTCCCACCGAAGTACTGACCGAGCCCAACGTTGCTTAACTGCGGTGATCAGACAGGAACCGGTGTATTCAATGTGGTATGTTCGTGGACGAATGCTTAAAAGGTTTGCGTAATTGTAAACGTTTACTGAAGAACAATATTTTACTCGACAGAACAAAAGTGCCTACGACACTCGGTATTCCCAGGTGGTCTCCCACCTAAGTACTGACCGAGCACAACGTTGCTTAACTGCGGTGATCAGACGGGAACCGGTGTATTCAGTGTGGTATGGTCGTAGACGAATGCTTAACATGTTTGCGTAATTTTAAACGTTTACTGAAGAACAATATTTTACTCGACAGAACAAAAGTGCCTACGACACTCGGTATTCCAAGGTGGTCTCCCACCGAAGTACTGACCGAGCCCAACGTTGCTTAACTGCGGTGATCAGACAGGAACCGGTGTATTCAATGTGGTATGTTCGTGGACGAATGCTTAAAAGGTTTTCGTAATTGTAAACGTTTACTGAAGAACAATATTTTACTCGACAGAACAAAAGTGCCTACGACACTCGGTATTCCCAGGTGGTCTCCCACCGAAGTACTGACCGAGCCCAACGTTGCTTAACTGCGGTGATCAGACGGGAACCGGTGTATTTAATGTGGTATGGTCATAGACGAATGCTTAACAGGTTTGCGTATTTTTAAACGTTTACTGAAGAACAATATTTTACTCGACAGAACAAAAGTAGACGAATGCTTAACAGGTTTGCGTAATTTTAAACGTTTACTGAAGAACAATATTTTACTCAACAGAAAAAAAAGTGGCTACGACACTCGGTATTCCCACCGAAGTACTGACCGAGCCCAACGTTGCTTAACTGCGGTGATCAGACGGGAACCGGTGTATTTAATGTGGTATGGTCGTAGACGAATGCTTAACAGGTTTGCGTAATTTTAAACGTTCACTGAAGATCAATATTTTACTCGACAGAACAAAAGTGCCTACGACACTCGGTATTCCAAGGTGGTCTCCCACCGAAGTACTGACCGAGCCCAACGTTGCTTAACTGCGGTGATCAGACAGGAACCGGTGTATTCAATGTGGTATGTTCGTGGACGAATGCTTAAAAGGTTTGCGTAATTGTAAACGTTTACTGAAGAACAATATTTTACTCGACAGAACAAAAGTGCCTACGACACTCGGTATTCCCAGGTGGTCTCCCACCTAAGTACTGACCGAGCACAACGTTGCTTAACTGCGGTGATCAGACGGGAACCGGTGTATTCAGTGTGGTATGGTCGTAGACGAATGCTTAACATGTTTGCGTAATTTTAAACGTTTACTGAAGAACAATATTTTACTCGACAGAACAAAAGTGCCTACGACACTCGGTATTCCCAGGTGGTCTCCCACCGAAGTACTGACCGAGCCCAACGTTGCTTAACTGCGGTGATCAGACGGGAACCGGTGTATTTAATGTGGTATGGTCATAGACGAATGCTTAACAGGTTTGCGTATTTTTAAACGTTTACTGAAGAACAATATTTTACTCGACAGAACAAAAGTGCCCACGACACTCGGTATTCCCAGGTGGTCTCCCACCGAAGTACTGACCGAGCCCAACGTTGCTTAACTGCGGTGATCAGACGGGAACAGGTGTATTCAGTGTGGTATGGTCGTAGACGAATGCTTTACAGGTTTGCGTAATTTTAAACGTTCACTGAAGAACAATATTTTACTCGACAGAAAAAAAGTGCCTACGACACTCGATATTCAAAGGTGGTCTCCCACCGAAGTACTGACCGAGCCCAACGTTGCTTAACTGCGGTGATCAGACGGGAACCGGTGTATTTAATGTGGTATGGTCCTAGACGAATGCTTAACAGGTTTGCGTAATTTTAAACGTTTACTGAAGAACAATATTTTACTCGACAGAACAAAAGTGCCTACGACACTCGGTATTCCCAGGTGGTCTCCCACCGAAGTACTTACCGAGCCCAACGTTGCTTAACTGCGGTGATCAGACGGGAACCGGTGTATTTAATGTGGTATGGTCGTAGACGAATGCTTAACAGGTTTGCTTAATTTTAAACGTTTCCTGAAGAACAATATTTTACTCGACAGAACAAAAGTGCCTACGACACTCGGTATTCCCAGGTGGTCTCCCACCGAAGTACTGACCGAGCCCAACGTTGCTTAACTGCGGTGATCAGACGGGAACCGGTGTATTTAATGTGGTATGGTCATAGACGAATGCTTAACAGGTTTGCGTATTTTTAAACGTTTACTGAAGAACAATATTTTACTCGACAGAACAAAAGTGCCTACGACACTCGGTATTCCCAGGTGGTCTCCCACCGAAGTACTTACCGAGCCCAACGTTGCTTAACTGCGGTGATCAGACGGGAACCGGTGTATTTAATGTGGTATGGTCATAGACGAATGCTTAACAGGTTTGCGTATTTTTAAACGTTTACTGAAGAACAATATTTTACTCGACAGAACAAAAGTGCCCACGACACTCGGTATTCCCAGGTGGTCTCCCACCGAAGTACTGACCGAGCCCAACGTTGCTTAACTGCGGTGATCAGACGGGAACAGGTGTATTCAGTGTGGTATGGTCGTAGACGAATGCTTTACAGGTTTGCGTAATTTTAAACGTTCACTGAAGAACAATATTTTACTCGACAGAAAAAAAGTGCCTACGACACTCGATATTCAAAGGTGGTCTCCCACCGAAGTACTGACCGAGCCCAACGTTGCTTAACTGCGGTGATCAGACGGGAACCGGTGTATTTAATGTGGTATGGTCCTAGACGAATGCTTAACAGGTTTGCGTAATTTTAAACGTTTACTGAAGAACAATATTTTACTCGACAGAACAAAAGTGCCTACGACACTCGGTATTCCCAGGTGGTCTCCCACCGAAGTACTTACCGAGCCCAACGTTGCTTAACTGCGGTGATCAGACGGGAACCGGTGTATTTAATGTGGTATGGTCGTAGACGAATGCTTAACAGGTTTGCTTAATTTTAAACGTTTCCTGAAGAACAATATTTTACTCGACAGAACAAAAGTGCCTACGACACTCGGTATTCCCAGGTGGTCTCCCACCGAAGTACTGACCGAGCCCAACGTTGCTTAACTGCGGTGATCAGACGGGAACCGGTGTATTTAATGTGGTATGGTCATAGACGAATGCTTAACAGGTTTGCGTATTTTTAAACGTTTACTGAAGAACAATATTTTACTCGACAGAACAAAAGTGCCTACGACACTCGGTATTCCCAGGTGGTCTCCCACCGAAGTACTTACCGAGCCCAACGTTGCTTAACTGCGGTGATCAGACGGGAACCGGTGTATTTAATGTGGTATGGTCATAGACGAATGCTTAACAGGTTTGCGTATTTTTAAACGTTTACTGAAGAACAATATTTTACTCGACAGAACAAAAGTGCCTACGACACTCGGTATTCCCAGGTGGTCTCCCACCGAAGTACTGACCGAGCCCAACGTTGCTTAACTGCGGTGATCAGACGGGAACCGGTGTATTTAATGTGGTATGGTCATAGACGAATGCTTAACAGGTTTGCGTATTTTTAAACGTTTACTGAGGAACAATATTTTACTCGACAGAACAAAAGTGCCTACGACACTCGGTATTCCCAGGTGGTCTCCCACCTAAGTACTGACCGAGCACAACGTTGCTTAACTGCGGTGATCAGACGGGAACCGGTGTATTCAGTGTGGTATGGTCGTAGACGAATGCTTAACAGGTTTGCGTAATTTTAAACGTTCACTGAAGAACAATATTTTACTCGACAGAACAAAAGTGCCTACGACACTCGGTATTCCCAGGGGGTCTCCCACCGAAGTACTGACCGAGACCAACGTTCCTTAACTGCGGTGATCAGACGGGAACCGGTGTATTCAGTGTGGTATGGTCGTAGACGAATGCTTAAAAGGTTTGCTTAATTTTGAACGTTTCCTGAAGAACACTATTTTACTCGAAAGAACAAAAGTGCCTACGACACTCGGTATTCCCAGGTGGTCTCCTACCGAAGTACTGACCGAGCCCAACGTTGCTTAACTGCGGTGATCAGACGGGAACCGGTGTATTCAAGTTGGTATGGTCGTAGACGATTGCTTAACAGGTTTGCTTAATTTTAAACGTTTCCTGAAGAACAATATTTTACTCGACAGAACAAAAGTGCCTACGACACTCAGTATTCCCAGGTGGTCTCCCACCGAAGTACTGACCGAGCCCAACGTTGCTTAACTGCGGTGATCAGACGGGAACCGGTGTATTCAGTGTGGTATGGTCGTAGACGAATGCTTGAAAGGTTTACATAATTGTAAACGTTTACTGAGGAACAATATTTTACTCGACAGAACAAAAGTGCCGACGACACTCGGTATTCCCAGGTGGTCTCCCACCGAAGTACTGACCGAGCCCAACGTTGCTTAACTGCGGTGATCAGACGGGAACCGGTGTATTCAATGTGGTATGGTCGTAGACGAATGCTTAACAGGTTTGCGTAATTTTAAACGTTTACTGAAGAACAATATTTTACTCAACAGAAAAAAGTGGCTACGACACTCGGTATTCCCACCGAAGTACTGACCGAGCCCAACGTTGCTTAACTGCGGTGATCAGACGGGAACCGGTGTATTTAATTTGGTATGGTCGTAGACGAATGCTTACCAGGTTTGCGTAATTTTAAACGTTCACTGAAGATCAATATTTGACTCGACAGAACAAAAGTGCCTACGACACTCGGTATTCCAAGGTGGTCTCCCACCGAAGTACTGACCGAGCCCAACGTTGCTTAACTGCGGTGATCAGACAGGAACCGGTGTATTCAATGTGGTATGTTCGTGGACGAATGCTTAAAAGGTTTGCTTAATTTTAAACGTTTCCTGAAGACAATATTTTACTCGACAGAACAAAAGTGCCTACGACACTCGGTATTCCCAGGTGGTCTCCCACCGAAGTACTGACCGAGCCCAACGTTGCTTAACTGCGGTGATCAGACGGGAACCGGTGTATTCAGTGTGGTATGGTCGTAGACGAATGCTTGAAAGGTTTACATAATTGTAAACGTTTACTGAGGAACAATATTTTACTCGACAGAACAAAAGTGCCTACGACACTCGGTATTCCCAGGTGGTCTCCCACCGAAGTACTGACCGAGCCCAACGTTGCTTAACTGCGGTGATCAGACGGGAACCGGTGTATTCAATGTGGTATGGTCGTAGACGAATGCTTAACAGGTTTGCGTAATTTTAAACGTTTACTGAAGAACAATATTTTACTCAACAGAAAAAAAAGTGGCTACGACACTCGGTATTCCCACCGAAGTACTGACCGAGCCCAACGTTGCTTAACTGCGGTGATCAGACGGGAACCGGTGTATTTAATGTGGTATGGTCGTAGACGAATGCTTAACAGGTTTGCGTAATTTTAAACGTTCACTGAAGATCAATATTTTACTCGACAGAACAAAAGTGCCTACGACACTCGGTATTCCAAGGTGGTCTCCCACCGAAGTACTGACCGAGCCCAACGTTGCTTAACTGCGGTGATCAGACAGGAACCGGTGTATTCAATGTGGTATGTTCGTGGACGAATGCTTAAAAGGTTTGCGTAATTGTAAACGTTTACTGAAGAACAATATTTTACTCGACAGAACAAAAGTGCCTACGACACTCGGTATTCCCAGGTGGTCTCCCACCTAAGTACTGACCGAGCACAACGTTGCTTAACTGCGGTGATCAGACGGGAACCGGTGTATTCAGTGTGGTATGGTCGTAGACGAATGCTTAACATGTTTGCGTAATTTTAAACGTTTACTGAAGAACAATATTTTACTCGACAGAACAAAAGTGCCTACGACACTCGGTATTCCAAGGTGGTCTCCCACCGAAGTACTGACCGAGCCCAACGTTGCTTAACTGCGGTGATCAGACAGGAACCGGTGTATTCAATGTGGTATGTTCGTGGACGAATGCTTAAAAGGTTTTCGTAATTGTAAACGTTTACTGAAGAACAATATTTTACTCGACAGAACAAAAGTGCCTACGACACTCGGTATTCCCAGGTGGTCTCCCACCGAAGTACTGACCGAGCCCAACGTTGCTTAACTGCGGTGATCAGACGGGAACCGGTGTATTTAATGTGGTATGGTCATAGACGAATGCTTAACAGGTTTGCGTATTTTTAAACGTTTACTGAAGAACAATATTTTACTCGACAGAACAAAAGTGCCTACGACACTCGGTATTCCCAGGTGGTCTCCCACCGAAGTACTGACCGAGCCCAACGTTGCTTAACTGCGGTGATCAGACGGGAACAGGTGTATTCAGTGTGGTATGGTCGTAGACGAATGCTTTACAGGTTTGCGTAATTTTAAACGTTCACTGAAGAACAATATTTTACTCGACAGAAAAAAAGTGCCTACGACACTCGATATTCAAAGGTGGTCTCCCACCGAAGTACTGACCGAGCCCAACGTTGCTTAACTGCGGTGATCAGACGGGAACCGGTGTATTTAATGTGGTATGGTCCTAGACGAATGCTTAACAGGTTTGCGTAATTTTAAACGTTTACTGAAGAACAATATTTTACTCGACAGAACAAAAGTGCCTACGACACTCGGTATTCCCAGGTGGTCTCCCACCGAAGTACTTACCGCGCCCAACGTTGCTTAACTGCGGTGATCAGACGGGAACCGGTGTATTTAATGTGGTATGGTCGTAGACGAATGCTTAACAGGTTTGCTTAATTTTAAACGTTTCCTGAAGAACAATATTTTACTCGACAGAACAAAAGTGCCTACGACACTCGGTATTCCCAGGTGGTCTCCCACCGAAGTACTGACCGAGCCCAACGTTGCTTAACTGCGGTGATCAGACGGGAACCGGTGTATTTAATGTGGTATGGTCATAGACGAATGCTTAACAGGTTTGCGTATTTTTAAACGTTTACTGAAGAACAATATTTTACTCGACAGAACAAAAGTGCCTACGACACTCGGTATTCCCAGGTGGTCTCCCACCGAAGTACTTACCGAGCCCAACGTTGCTTAACTGCGGTGATCAGACGGGAACCGGTGTATTTAATGTGGTATGGTCATAGACGAATGCTTTACAGGTTTGCGTATTTTTAAACGTTTACTGAAGAACAATATTTTACTCGACAGAACAAAAGTGCCTACGACACTCGGTATTCCCAGGTGGTCTCCCACCGAAGTACTGACCGAGCCCAACGTTGCTTAACTGCGGTGATCAGACGGGAACCGGTGTATTTAATGTGGTATGGTCATAGACGAATGCTTAACAGGTTTGCGTATTTTTAAACGTTTACTGAGGAACAATATTTTACTCGACAGAACAAAAGTGCCTACGACACTCGGTATTCCCAGGTGGTCTCCCACCTAAGTACTGACCGAGCACAACGTTGCTTAACTGCGGTGATCAGACGGGAACCGGTGTATTCAGTGTGGTATGGTCGTAGACGAATGCTTAACAGGTTTGCGTAATTTTAAACGTTCACTGAAGAACAATATTTTACTCGACAGAACAAAAGTGCCTACGACACTCGGTATTCCCAGGGGGTCTCCCACCGAAGTACTGACCGAGACCAACGTTCCTTAACTGCGGTGATCAGACGGGAACCGGTGTATTCAGGGTGGTATGGTCGTAGACGAATGCTTAAAAGGTTTGCTTAATTTTGAACGTTTCCTGAAGAACACTATTTTACTCGAAAGAACAAAAGTGCCTACGACACTCGGTATTCCCAGGTGGTCTCCTACCGAAGTACTGACCGAGCCCAACGTTGCTTAACTGCGGTGATCAGACGGGAACCGGTGTATTCAAGTTGGTATGGTCGTAGACGATTGCTTAACAGGTTTGCTTAATTTTAAACGTTTCCTGAAGAACAATATTTTACTCGACAGAACAAAAGTGCCTACGACACTCAGTATTCCCAGGTGGTCTCCCACCGAAGTACTGACCGAGCCCAACGTTGCTTAACTGCGGTGATCAGACGGGAACCGGTGTATTCAGTGTGGTATGGTCGTAGACGAATGCTTGAAAGGTTTACATAATTGTAAACGTTTACTGAGGAACAATATTTTACTCGACAGAACAAAAGTGCCGACGACACTCGGTATTCCCAGGTGGTCTCCCACCGAAGTACTGACCGAGCCCAACGTTGCTTAACTGCGGTGATCAGACGGGAACCGGTGTATTCAATGTGGTATGGTCGTAGACGAATGCTTAACAGGTTTGCGTAATTTTAAACGTTTACTGAAGAACAATATTTTACTCAACAGAAAAAAAGTGGCTACGACACTCGGTATTCCCACCGAAGTACTGACCGAGCCCAACGTTGCTTAACTGCGGTGATCAGACGGGAACCGGTGTATTTAATGTGGTATGGTCGTAGACGAATGCTTAACAGGTTTGCGTAATTTTAAACGTTCACTGAAGATCAATATTTTACTCGACAGAACAAAAGTGCCTACGACACTCGGTATTCCAAGGTGGTCTCCCACCGAAGTACTGACCGAGCCCAAAGTTGCTTAACTGCGGTGATCAGACGGGAACCGGTGTATTCAGTGTGGTATGGTCGTAGACGAATGCTTGAAAGGTTTACATAATTGTAAACGTTTACTGAGGAACAATATTTTACTCGACAGAACAAAAGTGCCTACGACACTCGGTATTCCCAGGTGGTCTCCCACCGAAGTACTGACCGAGCCCAACGTTGCTTAACTGCGGTGATCAGACGGGAACCGGTGTATTCAATGTGGTATGGTCGTAGACGAATGCTTAACAGGTTTGCGTAATTTTAAACGTTTACTGAAGAACAATATTTTACTCAACAGAAAAAAGTGGCTACGACACTCGGTATTCCCACCGAAGTACTGACCGAGCCCAACGTTGCTTAACTGCGGTGATCAGACGGGAACCGGTGTATTTAATTTGGTATGGTCGTAGACGAATGCTTACCAGGTTTGCGTAATTTTAAACGTTCACTGAAGATCAATATTTGACTCGACAGAACAAAAGTGCCTACGACACTCGGTATTCCAAGGTGGTCTCCCACCGAAGTACTGACCGAGCCCAACGTTGCTTAACTGCGGTGATCAGACAGGAACCGGTGTATTCAATGTGGTATGTTCGTGGACGAATGCTTAAAAGGTTTGCTTAATTTTAAACGTTTCCTGAAGAACAATATTTTACTCGACAGAACAAAAGTGCCTACGACACTCGGTATTCCCAGGTGGTCTCCCACCGAAGTACTGACCGAGCCCAACGTTGCTTAACTGCGGTGATCAGACGGGAACCGGTGTATTCAGTGTGGTATGGTCGTAGACGAATGCTTGAAAGGTTTACATAATTGTAAACGTTTACTGAGGAACAATATTTTACTCGACAGAACAAAAGTGCCTACGACACTCGGTATTCCCAGGTGGTCTCCCACCGAAGTACTGACCGAGCCCAACGTTGCTTAACTGTGGTGATCAGACGGGAACCGGTGTATTCAATGTGGTATGGTCGTAGACGAATGCTTAACAGGTTTGCGTAATTTTAAACGTTTACTGAAGAACAATATTTTACTCAACAGAAAAAAAAGTGGCTACGACACTCGGTATTCCCACCGAAGTACTGACCGAGCCCAACGTTGCTTAACTGCGGTGATCAGACGGGAACCGGTGTATTTAATGTGGTATGGTCGTAGACGAATGCTTAACAGGTTTGCGTAATTTTAAACGTTCACTGAAGATCAATATTTTACTCGACAGAACAAAAGTGCCTACGACACTCGGTATTCCAAGGTGGTCTCCCACCGAAGTACTGACCGAGCCCAACGTTGCTTAACTGCGGTGATCAGACAGGAACCGGTGTATTCAATGTGGTATGTTCGTGGACGAATGCTTAAAAGGTTTGCGTAATTGTAAACGTTTACTGAAGAACAATATTTTACTCGACAGAACAAAAGTGCCTACGACACTCGGTATTCCCAGGTGGTCTCCCACCTAAGTACTGACCGAGCACAACGTTGCTTAACTGCGGTGATCAGACGGGAACCGGTGTATTCAGTGTGGTATGGTCGTAGACGAATGCTTAACAGGTTTGCGTAATTTTAAACGTTTACTGAAGAACAATATTTTACTCGACAGAACAAAAGTGCCTACGACACTCGGTATTCCAAGGTGGTCTCCCACCGAAGTACTGACCGAGCCCAACGTTGCTTAACTGCGGTGATCAGACAGGAACCGGTGTATTCAATGTGGTATGTTCGTGGACGAATGCTTAAAAGGTTTTCGTAATTGTAAACGTTTACTGAAGAACAATATTTTACTCGACAGAACAAAAGTGCCTACGACACTCGGTATTCCCAGGTGGTCTCCCACCGAAGTACTGACCGAGCCCAACGTTGCTTAACTGCGGTGATCAGACGGGAACCGGTGTATTTAATGTGGTATGGTCATAGACGAATGCTTAACAGGTTTGCGTATTTTTAAACGTTTACTGAAGAACAATATTTTACTCGACAGAACAAAAGTGTTTACGACACTCGGTATTCCCAGGTGGTCTCCCACCTAAGTACTGACCGAGCACAACGTTGCTTAACTGCGGTGATCAGACGGGAACAGGTGTATTCAGTGTGGTATGGTCGTAGACGAATGCTTTACAGGTTTGCGTAATTTTAAACGTTCACTGAAGAACAATATTTTACTCGACAGAAAAAAGTGCCTACGACACTCGGTATTCAAAGGTGGTCTCCCACCGAAGTACTGACCGAGCCCAACGTTGCTTAACTGCGGTGATCAGACGGGAACCGGTGTATTTAATGTGGTATGGTCCTAGACGAATGCTTAACAGGTTTGCGTAATTTTAAACGTTTACTGAAGAACAATATTTTACTCGACAGAACAAAAGTGCCTACGACACTCGGTATTCCCAGGTGGTCTCCCACCGAAGTACTTACCGAGCCCAACGTTGCTTAACTGCGGTGATCAGACGGGAACCGGTGTATTTAATGTGGTATGGTCGTAGACGAATGCTTAACAGGTTTGCTTAATTTTAAACGTTTCCTGAAGAACAATATTTTACTCGACAGAACAAAAGTGCCTACGACACTCGGTATTCCCAGGTGGTCTCCCACCGAAGTACTGACCGAGCCCAACGTTGCTTAACTGCGGTGATCAGACGGGAACCGGTGTATTTAATGTGGTATGGTCATAGACGAATGCTTAACAGGTTTGCGTATTTTTAAACGTTTACTGAAGAACAATATTTTACTCGACAGAACAAAAGTGCCTACGACACTCGGTATTCCCAGGTGGTCTCCCACCGAAGTACTTACCGAGCCCAACGTTGCTTAACTGCGGTGATCAGACGGGAACCGGTGTATTTAATGTGGTATGGTCATAGACGAATGCTTAACAGGTTTGCGTAATTTTAATCGTTTACTGAAGAACAATATTTTACTCGACAGAACAAAAGTGCCTACGACACTCGGTATTCCCAGGTGGTCTCCCACCGAAGTACTGACCGACCACAACGTTGCTTAACTTCGGTGATCAGACGGGAACCGGTGTATTCAATGTGGTATGGTCGTAGACGAATGCTTAACAGGTTTGCGTAATTTTAAACGTTTACTGAAGAACAATATTTTACTCAACAGAAAAAAAGTGGCTACGACACTCGGTATTCCCACCGAAGTACTGACCGAGCCCAACGTTGCTTAACTGCGGTGATCAGACAGGAACCGGTGTATTTAATTTGGTATGGTCGTAGACGAATGCTTACCAGGTTTGCGTAATTTTAAACGTTCACTGAAGATCAATATTTTACTCGACAGAACAAAAGTGCCTACGACACTCGGTATTCCAAGGTGGTCTCCCACCGAAGTACTGACCGAGCCCAACGTTGCTTAACTGCGGTGATCAGACAGGAACCGGTGTATTCAGTGTGGTGGTATGGTCGTAGACGAATGCTTAACAGGTTTGCGTAATTTTAAACGTTCACTGAAGAACAATATTTTACTCGACAGAACAAAAGTGCCTACGACACTCGGTATTCCCAGGGGGTCTCCCACCGAAGTACTGACCGAGACCAACGTTCCTTAACTGCGGTGATCAGACGGGAACCGGTGTATTCAGTGTGGTATGGTCGTAGACGAATGCTTAAAAGGTTTGCTTAATTTTGAACGTTTCCTGAAGAACACTATTTTACTCGAAAGAACAAAAGTGCCTACGACACTCGGTATTCCCAGGTGGTCTCCTACCGAAGTACTGACCGAGCCCAACGTTGCTTAACTGCGGTGATCAGACGGGAACCGGTGTATTCAAGTTGGTATGGTCGTAGACGATTGCTTAACAGGTTTGCTTAATTTTAAACGTTTCCTGAAGAACAATATTTTACGCGACAGAACAAAAGTGCCTACGACACTCAGTATTCCCAGGTGGTCTCCCACCGAAGTACTGACCGAGCCCAACGTTGCTTAACTGCGGTGATCAGACGGGAACCGGTGTATTCAGTGTGGTATGGTCGTAGACGAATGCTTGAAAGGTTTACATAATTGTAAACGTTTACTGAGGAACAATATTTTACTCGACAGAACAAAAGTGCCGACGACACTCGGTATTCCCAGGTGGTCTCCCACCGAAGTACTGACCGAGCCCAACGTTGCTTAACTGCGGTGATCAGACGGGAACCGGTGTATTCAATGTGGTATGGTCGTAGACGAATGCTTAACAGGTTTGCGTAATTTTAAACGTTTACTGAAGAACAATATTTTACTCAACAGAAAAAAAGTGGCTACGACACTCGGTATTCCCACCGAAGTACTGACCGAGCCCAACGTTGCTTAACTGCGGTGATCAGACGGGAACCGGTGTATTTAATGTGGTATGGTCGTAGACGAATGCTTAACAGGTTTGCGTAATTTTAAACGTTCACTGAAGATCAATATTTTACTCGACAGAACAAAAGTGCCTACGACACTCGGTATTCCCAGGTGGTCTCCCACCGAAGTACTGACCGAGCCCAACGTTGCTTAACTGCGGTGATCAGACGGGAACCGGTGTATTCAATGTGGTATGGTCGTAGACGAATGCTTAACAGGTTTGCGTAATTTTAAACGTTTACTGAAGAACAATATTTTACTCAACAGAAAAAAAAGTGGCTACGACACTCGGTATTCCCACCGAAGTACTGACCGAGCCCAACGTTGCTTAACTGCGGTGATCAGACGGGAACCGGTGTATTTAATGTGGTATGGTCGTAGACGAATGCTTAACAGGTTTGCGTAATTTTAAACGTTTACTGAAGAACAATATTTTACTCGACAGAACAAAAGTGCCTACGACACTCGGTATTCCCAGGTGGTCTCCCACCGAAGTACTTACCGAGCCCAACGTTGCTTAACTGCGGTGATCAGACGGGAACCGGTGTATTTAATGTGGTATGGTCGTAGACGAATGCTTAACAGGTTTGCTTAATTTTAAACGTTTCCTGAAGAACAATATTTTACTCGACAGAACAAAAGTGCCTACGACACTCGGTATTCCCAGGTGGTCTCCCACCGAAGTACTGACCGAGCCCAACGTTGCTTAACTGCGGTGATCAGACGGGAACCGGTGTATTTAATGTGGTATGGTCATAGACGAATGCTTAACAGGTTTGCGTATTTTTAAACGTTTACTGAAGAACAATATTTTACTCGACAGAACAAAAGTGCCTACGACACTCGGTATTCCCAGGTGGTCTCCCACCGAAGTACTTACCGAGCCCAACGTTGCTTAACTGCGGTGATCAGACGGGAACCGGTGTATTTAATGTGGTATGGTCATAGACGAATGCTTAACAGGTTTGCGTAATTTTAATCGTTTACTGAAGAACAATATTTTACTCGACAGAACAAAAGTGCCTACGACACTCGGTATTCCCAGGTGGTCTCCCACCGAAGTACTGACCGACCACAACGTTGCTTAACTTCGGTGATCAGACGGGAACCGGTGTATTCAATGTGGTATGGTCGTAGACGAATGCTTAACAGGTTTGCGTAATTTTAAACGTTTACTGAAGAACAATATTTTACTCAACAGAAAAAAAGTGGCTACGACACTCGGTATTCCCACCGAAGTACTGACCGAGCCCAACGTTGCTTAACTGCGGTGATCAGACAGGAACCGGTGTATTTAATTTGGTATGGTCGTAGACGAATGCTTACCAGGTTTGCGTAATTTTAAACGTTCACTGAAGATCAATATTTTACTCGACAGAACAAAAGTGCCTACGACACTCGGTATTCCAAGGTGGTCTCCCACCGAAGTACTGACCGAGCCCAACGTTGCTTAACTGCGGTGATCAGACAGGAACCGGTGTATTCAGTGTGGTGGTATGGTCGTAGACGAATGCTTAACAGGTTTGCGTAATTTTAAACGTTCACTGAAGAACAATATTTTACTCGACAGAACAAAAGTGCCTACGACACTCGGTATTCCCAGGGGGTCTCCCACCGAAGTACTGACCGAGACCAACGTTCCTTAACTGCGGTGATCAGACGGGAACCGGTGTATTCAGTGTGGTATGGTCGTAGACGAATGCTTAAAAGGTTTGCTTAATTTTGAACGTTTCCTGAAGAACACTATTTTACTCGAAAGAACAAAAGTGCCTACGACACTCGGTATTCCCAGGTGGTCTCCTACCGAAGTACTGACCGAGCCCAACGTTGCTTAACTGCGGTGATCAGACGGGAACCGGTGTATTCAAGTTGGTATGGTCGTAGACGATTGCTTAACAGGTTTGCTTAATTTTAAACGTTTCCTGAAGAACAATATTTTACGCGACAGAACAAAAGTGCCTACGACACTCAGTATTCCCAGGTGGTCTCCCACCGAAGTACTGACCGAGCCCAACGTTGCTTAACTGCGGTGATCAGACGGGAACCGGTGTATTCAGTGTGGTATGGTCGTAGACGAATGCTTGAAAGGTTTACATAATTGTAAACGTTTACTGAGGAACAATATTTTACTCGACAGAACAAAAGTGCCGACGACACTCGGTATTCCCAGGTGGTCTCCCACCGAAGTACTGACCGAGCCCAACGTTGCTTAACTGCGGTGATCAGACGGGAACCGGTGTATTCAATGTGGTATGGTCGTAGACGAATGCTTAACAGGTTTGCGTAATTTTAAACGTTTACTGAAGAACAATATTTTACTCAACAGAAAAAAAGTGGCTACGACACTCGGTATTCCCACCGAAGTACTGACCGAGCCCAACGTTGCTTAACTGCGGTGATCAGACGGGAACCGGTGTATTTAATGTGGTATGGTCGTAGACGAATGCTTAACAGGTTTGCGTAATTTTAAACGTTCACTGAAGATCAATATTTTACTCGACAGAACAAAAGTGCCTACGACACTCGGTATTCCCAGGTGGTCTCCCACCGAAGTACTGACCGAGCCCAACGTTGCTTAACTGCGGTGATCAGACGGGAACCGGTGTATTCAATGTGGTATGGTCGTAGACGAATGCTTAACAGGTTTGCGTAATTTTAAACGTTTACTGAAGAACAATATTTTACTCAACAGAAAAAAAAGTGGCTACGACACTCGGTATTCCCACCGAAGTACTGACCGAGCCCAACGTTGCTTAACTGCGGTGATCAGACGGGAACCGGTGTATTTAATGTGGTATGGTCGTAGACGAATGCTTAACAGGTTTGCGTAATTTTAAACGTTCACTGAAGATCAATATTTTACTCGACAGAACAAAAGTGCCTACGACACTCGGTATTCCAAGGTTGTCTCCCACCGAAGTACTGACCGAGCCCAACGTTGCTTAACTGCGGTGATCAGACAGGAACCGGTGTATTCAATGTGGTATGTTCGTGGACGAATGCTTAAAAGGTTTGCGTAATTGTAAACGTTTACTGAAGAACAATATTTTACTCGACAGAACAAAAGTGCCTACGACACTCGGTATTCCCAGGTGGTCTCCCACCTAAGTACTGACCGAGCACAACGTTGCTTAACTGCGGTGATCAGACGGGAACCGGTGTATTCAGTGTGGTATGGTCGTAGACGAATGCTTAACATGTTTGCGTAATTTTAAACGTTTACTGAAGAACAATATTTTACTCGACAGAACAAAAGTGCCTACGACACTCGGTATTCCAAGGTGGTCTCCCACCGAAGTACTGACCGAGCCCAACGTTGCTTAACTGCGGTGATCAGACAGGAACCGGTGTATTCAATGTGGTATGTTCGTGGACGAATGCTTAAAAGGTTTTCGTAATTGTAAACGTTTACTGAAGAACAATATTTTACTCGACAGAACAAAAGTGCCTACGACACTCGGTATTCCCAGGTGGTCTCCCACCGAAGTACTGACCGAGCCCAACGTTGCTTAACTGCGGTGATCAGACGGGAACCGGTGTATTTAATGTGGTATGGTCATAGACGAATGCTTAACAGGTTTGCGTATTTTTAAACGTTTACTGAAGAACAATATTTTACTCGACAGAACAAAAGTGCCTACGACACTCGGTATTCCCAGGTGGTCTCCCACCGAAGTACTGACCGAGCCCAACGTTGCTTAACTGCGGTGATCAGACGGGAACCGGTGTATTCAATGTGGTATGGTCGTAGACGAATGCTTAAAAGGTTTACATAATTGTAAACGTTTACTGGAGAACAATATTTTACTCGACAAAACAAAAATGCCTACGACACTCGGTATTCCCAGGTGGTCACCCACCGAAGTACTGACCGAGCCCAACGTTGCTTAACTGCGGTGATCAGACGGGAACCGGTGTATTCAATGTGGTATGGTCGTAGACGAATGCTTAACAGGTTTGCTTAATTTTGAACATTTCCTGAAGAACAATATTTTACTCGACAGAACAAAAGTGCCTACGACACTAGATATTCCCAGGTGGTCCCCCACCGAAGTACTGACCGAGCCCAACGTTGCTTAACTGCGGTGATCAGACGGGAACCGGTGTATTTTATGTGGTATGGTCGTAGACGAATGTTTAACAGGTTTGCGTAATTTTAAACGTTTACTGAAGAACAATATTTTACTCGACAGAACAAAAGTGCCTACGACACTCGGTATTCCCAGGTGGTCTCCCACCTAAGTACTGACCGAGCACAACGTTGCTTAACTGCGGTGATCAGACGGGAACCGGTGTATTCAGTGTGGTATGGTCGTAGACGAATGCTTAACATGTTTGCGTAATTTTAAACGTTTACTGAAGAACAATATTTTACTCGACAGAACAAAAGTGCCTACGACACTCGGTATTCCAAGGTGGTCTCCCACCGAAGTACTGACCGAGCCCAACGTTGCTTAACTGCGGTGATCAGACAGGAACCGGTGTATTCAATGTGGTATGTTCGTGGACGAATGCTTAAAAGGTTTTCGTAATTGTAAACGTTTACTGAAGAACAATATTTTACTCGACAGAACAAAAGTGCCTACGACACTCGGTATTCCCAGGTGGTCTCCCACCGAAGTACTGACCGAGCCCAACGTTGCTTAACTGCGGTGATCAGACGGGAACCGGTGTATTTAATGTGGTATGGTCATAGACGAATGCTTAACAGGTTTGCGTATTTTTAAACGTTTACTGAAGAACAATATTTTACTCGACAGAACAAAAGTGCCTACGACACTCGGTATTCCCAGGTGGTCTCCCACCGAAGTACTGACCGAGCCCAACGTTGCTTAACTGCGGTGATCAGACGGGAACCGGTGTATTCAATGTGGTATGGTCGTAGACGAATGCTTAACAGGTTTGCGTAATTTTAAACGTTTACTGAAGAACAATATTTTACTCAACAGAAAAAAGTGGCTACGACACTCGGTATTCCCACCGAAGTACTGACCGAGCCCAACGTTGCTTAACTGCGGTGATCAGACGGGAACCGGTGTATTTAATTTGGTATGGTCGTAGACGAATGCTTACCAGGTTTGCGTAATTTTAAACGTTCACTGAAGATCAATATTTGACTCGACAGAACAAAAGTGCCTACGACACTCGGTATTCCAAGGTGGTCTCCCACCGAAGTACTGACCGAGCCCAACGTTGCTTAACTGCGGTGATCAGACAGGAACCGGTGTATTCAATGTGGTATGTTCGTGGACGAATGCTTAAAAGGTTTGCTTAATTTTAAACGTTTCCTGAAGAACAATATTTTACTCGACAGAACAAAAGTGCCTACGACACTCGGTATTCCCAGGTGGTCTCCCACCGAAGTACTGACCGAGCCCAACGTTGCTTAACTGCGGTGATCAGACGGGAACCGGTGTATTCAGTGTGGTATGGTCGTAGACGAATGCTTGAAAGGTTTACATAATTGTAAACGTTTACTGAGGAACAATATTTTACTCGACAGAACAAAAGTGCCTACGACACTCGGTATTCCCAGGTGGTCTCCCACCGAAGTACTGACCGAGCCCAACGTTGCTTAACTGCGGTGATCAGACGGGAACCGGTGTATTCAATGTGGTATGGTCGTAGACGAATGCTTAACAGGTTTGCGTAATTTTAAACGTTTACTGAAGAACAATATTTTACTCAACAGAAAAAAAAGTGGCTACGACACTCGGTATTCCCACCGAAGTACTGACCGAGCCCAACGTTGCTTAACTGCGGTGATCAGACGGGAACCGGTGTATTTAATGTGGTATGGTCGTAGACGAAT
The DNA here is from genome assembly GCA_037783545.1 of Henricia sp. BOLD:AAB3569. Taxonomy (NCBI): domain Eukaryota; kingdom Metazoa; phylum Echinodermata; class Asteroidea; order Spinulosida; family Echinasteridae; genus Henricia; species Henricia sp. BOLD:AAB3569. The sequence continues at coordinate 154,201 of JBBELK010000244.1, forward strand.
GCTTAACAGGTTTGCGTAATTTTAAACGTTTACTGAAGAACAATATTTTACTCGACAGAACAAAAGTGCCTACGACACTCGGTATTCCAAGGTGGTCTCCCACCGAAGTACTGACCGAGCCCAACGTTGCTTAACTGCGGTGATCAGACAGGAACCGGTGTATTCAATGTGGTATGTTCGTGGACGAATGCTTAAAAGGTTTTCGTAATTGTAAACGTTTACTGAAGAACAATATTTTACTCGACAGAACAAAAGTGCCTACGACACTCGGTATTCCCAGGTGGTCTCCCACCGATGTACTGACCGAGCCCAACGTTGCTTAACTGCGGTGATCAGACGGGAACCGGTGTATTTAATGTGGTATGGTCATAGACGAATGCTTAACAGGTTTGCGTATTTTTAAACGTTTACTGAAGAACAATATTTTACTCGACAGAACAAAAGTGCCTACGACACTCGGTATTCCCAGGTGGTCTCCCACCGAAGTACTGACCGAGCCCAACGTTGCTTAACTGCGGTGATCAGACGGGAACCGGTGTATTCAATGTGGTATGGTCGTAGACGAATGCTTAAAAGGTTTACATAATTGTAAACGTTTACTGGAGAACAATATTTTACTCGACAAAACAAAAATGCCTACGACACTCGGTATTCCCAGGTGGTCACCCACCGAAGTACTGACCGAGCCCAACGTTGCTTAACTGCGGTGATCAGACGGGAACCGGTGTATTCAATGTGGTATGGTCGTAGACGAATGCTTAACAGGTTTGCTTAATTTTGAACATTTCCTGAAGAACAATATTTTACTCGACAGAACAAAAGTGCCTACGACACTAGGTATTCCCAGGTGGTCCCCCACCGAAGTACTGACCGAGCCCAACGTTGCTTAACTGCGGTGATCAGACGGGAACCGGTGTATTTTATGTGGTATGGTCGTAGACGAATGTTTAACAGGTTTGCGTAATTTTAAACGTTTACTGAAGAACAATATTTTACTCGACAGAACAAAAGTGCCTACGACACTCGGTATTCCCAGGTGGTCTCCCACCGAAGTACTGACCGAGCCCAACGTTTCTTAACTGCGGTGATCAGACGGGAACCGGTGTATTTAATGTGGTATGGTCGTAGACGAATGCTTACCAGGTTTGCGTAATTTTAAACGTTCACTGAAGAACAATATTTTACTCGACAGAACAAAAGTGCCTACAACACTCGGTATTCCAAGGTGGTCTCCCACCGAAGTACTGACCGAGCCCAACGTTGCTTAACTGCGGTGATCAGACAGGAACCGGTGTATTCAATGTGGTATGTTCGTGGACGAATGCTTAAAAGGTTTGCGTAATTGTAAACGTTTACTGAAGAACAATATTTTACTCGACAGAACAAAAGTGCCTACGACACTCGGTATTCCCAGGTGGTCTCCCACCTAAGTACTGACCGAGCACAACGTTGCTTAACTGCGGTGATCAGACGGGAACCGGTGTATTCAGTGTGGTATGGTCGTAGACGAATGCTTAACATGTTTGCGTAATTTTAAACGTTTACTGAAGAACAATATTTTACTCGACAGAACAAAAGTGCCTACGACACTCGGTATTCCAAGGTGGTCTCCCACCGAAGTACTGACCGAGCCCAACGTTGCTTAACTGCGGTGATCAGACAGGAACCGGTGTATTCAATGTGGTATGTTCGTGGACGAATGCTTAAAAGGTTTTCGTAATTGTAAACGTTTACTGAAGAACAATATTTTACTCGACAGAACAAAAGTGCCTACGACACTCGGTATTCCCAGGTGGTCTCCCACCGAAGTACTGACCGAGCCCAACGTTGCTTAACTGCGGTGATCAGACGGGAACCGGTGTATTTAATGTGGTATGGTCATAGACGAATGCTTAACAGGTTTGCGTATTTTTAAACGTTTACTGAAGAACAATATTTTACTCGACAGAACAAAAGTGCCTACGACACTCGGTATTCCCAGGTGGTCTCCCACCGAAGTACTGACCGAGCCCAACGTTGCTTAACTGCGGTGATCAGACGGGAACCGGTGTATTCAATGTGGTATGGTCGTAGACGAATGCTTAAAAGGTTTACATAATTGTAAACGTTTACTGGAGAACAATATTTTACTCGACAAAACAAAAATGCCTACGACACTCGGTATTCCCAGGTGGTCACCCACCGAAGTACTGACCGAGCCCAACGTTGCTTAACTGCGGTGATCAGACGGGAACCGGTGTATTCAATGTGGTATGGTCGTAGACGAATGCTTAACAGGTTTGCTTAATTTTGAACATTTCCTGAAGAACAATATTTTACTCGACAGAACAAAAGTGCCTACGACACTAGGTATTCCCAGGTGGTCCCCCACCGAAGTACTGACCGAGCCCAACGTTGCTTAACTGCGGTGATCAGACGGGAACCGGTGTATTTTATGTGGTATGGTCGTAGACGAATGTTTAACAGGTTTGCGTAATTTTAAACGTTTACTGAAGAACAATATTTTACTCGACAGAACAAAAGTGCCTACGACACTCGGTATTCCCAGGTGGTCTTCCACCGAAGTACTGACCGAGCCCAACGTTTCTTAACTGCGGTGATCAGACGGGAACCGGTGTATTTAATGTGGTATGGTCGTAGACGAATGCTTACCAGGTTTGCGTAATTTTAAACGTTCACTGAAGAACAATATTTTACTCGACAGAACAAAGTGCCTACGACACTCGGTATTCCCAGGTGGTCTCCCACCGAAGTACTGACCGAGCCCAACGTTGCTTAACTGCGGTGATCAGACGGGAACCGGTGTATTTAATGTGGTATGGTCATAGACGAATGCTTAACAGGTTTGCGTATTTTTAAACGTTTACTGAAGAACAATATTTTACTCGACAGAACAAAAGTGCCTACGACACTCGGTATTCCCAGGTGGTCTCCCACCGAAGTACTTACCGAGCCCAACGTTGCTTAACTGCGGTGATCAGACGGGAACCGGTGTATTTAATGTGGTATGGTCATAGACGAATGCTTAACAGGTTTGCGTATTTTTAAACGTTTACTGAAGAACAATATTTTACTCGACAGAACAAAAGTGCCTACGACACTCGGTATTCCCAGGTGGTCTCCCACCGAAGTACTGACCGAGCCCAACGTTGCTTAACTGCGGTGATCAGACGGGAACCGGTGTATTCAAGTTGGTATGGTCGTAGACGATTGCTTAACAGGTTTGCTTAATTTTAAACGTTTCCTGAAGAACAATATTTTACTTGACAGAACAAAAGTGCCTACGACACTCGGTATTCCCAGGTGGTCTCCCACCGAAGTACTGACCGAGCCCAACGTTGCTTAACTGCGGTGATCAGACGGGAACCGGTGTATTTAATGTGGTATGGTCATAGACGAATGCTTAACAGGTTTGCGTAATTTTAAACGTTCACTGAACAACAATATTTTACTCGACAGAAAAAAAGTGCCTACGACACTCGGTATTCCAAGGTGGTCTCCCACCGAAGTACTGACCGAGCCCAACGTTGCTTAACTGCGGTGATCAGACGGGAACAGGTGTATTTAATGTGGTATGGTCCTAGACGAATCCTTAACAAGTTTGCGTAATTTTAAACGTTTACTGAAGAACAATATTTTACTCGACAGAACAAAGTGCCTACGACACTCGGTATTCCCAGGTGGTCTCCCACCGAAGTACTGACCGAGCCCAACGTTGCTTAGCTGCGGTGATCAGACGGGAACCGGTGTATTTAATGTGGTATGGTCATAGACGAATGCTTAACAGGTTTGCGTATTTTTAAACGTTTACTGAAGAACAATATTTTACTCGACAGAACAAAAGTGCCTACGACACTCGGTATTCCCAGGTGGTCTCCCACCGAAGTACTTACCGAGCCCAACGTTGCTTAACTGCGGTGATCAGACGGGAACCGGTGTATTTAATGTGGTATGGTCATAGACGAATGCTTAACAGGTTTGCGTATTTTTAAACGTTTACTGAAGAACAATATTTTACTCGACAGAACAAAAGTGCCTACGACACTCGGTATTCCCAGGCGGTCTCCCACCGAAGTACTGACCGAGCCCAACGTTGCTTAACTGCGGTGATCAGACGGGAACCGGTGTATTCAAGTTGGTATGGTCGTAGACGATTGCTTAACAGGTTTGCTTAATTTTAAACGTTTCCTGAAGAACAATATTTTACTTGACAGAACAAAAGTGCCTACGACACTCGGTATTCCCAGGTGGTCTCCCACCGAAGTACTGACCGAGCCCAACGTTGCTTAACTGCGGTGATCAGACGGGAACCGGTGTATTTAATGTGGTATGGTCATAGACGAATGCTTAACAGGTTTGCGTATTTTTAAACGTTTAGTGAAGAACAATATTTTACTCGACAGAACAAAAGTGCCTACGACACTCGGTATTCCCAGGTGGTCTCCCACCTAAGTACTGACCGAGCACAACGTTGCTTAACTGCGGTGATCAGACGGGAACCGGTGTATTCAGTGTGGTATGGTCGTAGACGAATGCTTAACAGGTTTGCGTAATTTTAAACGTTCACTGAAGAACAATATTTTACTCGACAGAAAAAAAGTGCCTACGACACTCGGTATTCCAAGGTGGTCTCCCACCGAAGTACTGACCGAGCCCAACGTTGCTTAACTGCGGTGATCAGACGGGAACAGGTGTATTTAATGTGGTATGGTCCTAGACGAATGCTTAACAGGTTTGCGTAATTTTAAACGTTTACTGAAGAACAATATTTTACTCGACAGAACAAAAGTGCCTACGACACTCGGTTTTCCCAGGTGGTCTCCCACCGAAGTACTGACCGAGCCCAACGTTGCTTAACTGCGGTGATCAGACGGGAACCGGTGTATTTAATGTGGTATGGTCGTAGACGAATGCTTAACAGGTTTGCGTAATTTTAAACGTTTACTGAAGAACAATATTTTACTCGACAGAACAAAAGTGCCTACGACACTCGGTATTCCCAGGTGGTCTCCCACCGAAGTACTGACCGAGACCAACGTTCCTTAACTGCGGTGATCAGACGGGAACCGGTGTATTCAGTGTGGTATGGTCGTAGACGAATGCTTAAAAGGTTTGCTTAATTTTGAACGTTTCCTGAAGAACAATATTTTACTCGAAAGAACAAAAGTGCCTACGACACTCGGTATTCCCAGGTGGTCTCCCACCGAAGTACTGACCGAGCCCAACGTTGCTTAACTGCGGTTATCAGACGGGAACCGGTGTATTCAAGTTGGTATGGTCGTAGACGATTGCTTAACAGGTTTGCTTAATTTTAAACGTTTCCTGAAGAACAATATTTTACTCGACAGAACAAAAGTGCCTACGACACTCAGTATTCCCAGGTGGTCTCCCACCGAAGTACTGACCGAGCCCAACGTTGCTTAACTGCGGTGATCAGACGGGAACCGGTGTATTCAGTGTGGTATGGTCGTAGACGAATGCTTGAAAGGTTTACATAATTGTAAACGTTTACTGAGGAACAATATTTTACTCGACAGAACAAAAGTGCCGACGACACTCGGTATTCCCAGGTGGTCTCCCACCGAAGTACTGACCGAGCCCAACGTTGCTTAACTGCGGTGATCAGACGGGAACCGGTGTATTCAATGTGGTATGGTCGTAGACGAATGCTTAACAGGTTTGCGTAATTTTAAACGTTTACTGAAGAACAATATTTTACTCAACAGAAAAAAAGTGGCTACGACACTCGGTATTCCCACCGAAGTACTGACCGAGCCCAACGTTGCTTAACTGCGGTGATCAGACGGGAACCGGTGTATTTAATGTGGTATGGTCGTAGACGAATGCTTAACAGGTTTGCGTAATTTTAAACGTTCACTGAAGATCAATATTTTACTCGACAGAACAAAAGTGCCTACGACACTCGGTATTCCAAGGTGGTCTCCCACCGAAGTACTGACCGAGCCCAAAGTTGCTTAACTGCGGTGATCAGACGGGAACCGGTGTATTCAGTGTGGTATGGTCGTAGACGAATGCTTGAAAGGTTTACATAATTGTAAACGTTTACTGAGGAACAATATTTTACTCGACAGAACAAAAGTGCCTACGACACTCGGTATTCCCAGGTGGTCTCCCACCGAAGTACTGACCGAGCCCAACGTTGCTTAACTGCGGTGATCAGACGGGAACCGGTGTATTCAATGTGGTATGGTCGTAGACGAATGCTTAACAGGTTTGCGTAATTTTAAACGTTTACTGAAGAACAATATTTTACTCAACAGAAAAAAGTGGCTACGACACTCGGTATTCCCACCGAAGTACTGACCGAGCCCAACGTTGCTTAACTGCGGTGATCAGACGGGAACCGGTGTATTTAATTTGGTATGGTCGTAGACGAATGCTTACCAGGTTTGCGTAATTTTAAACGTTCACTGAAGATCAATATTTGACTCGACAGAACAAAAGTGCCTACGACACTCGGTATTCCAAGGTGGTCTCCCACCGAAGTACTGACCGAGCCCAACGTTGCTTAACTGCGGTGATCAGACAGGAACCGGTGTATTCAATGTGGTATGTTCGTGGACGAATGCTTAAAAGGTTTGCTTAATTTTAAACGTTTCCTGAAGAACAATATTTTACTCGACAGAACAAAAGTGCCTACGACACTCGGTATTCCCAGGTGGTCTCCCACCGAAGTACTGACCGAGCCCAACGTTGCTTAACTGCGGTGATCAGACGGGAACCGGTGTATTCAGTGTGGTATGGTCGTAGACGAATGCTTGAAAGGTTTACATAATTGTAAACGTTTACTGAGGAACAATATTTTACTCGACAGAACAAAAGTGCCTACGACACTCGGTATTCCCAGGTGGTCTCCCACCGAAGTACTGACCGAGCCCAACGTTGCTTAACTGCGGTGATCAGACGGGAACCGGTGTATTCAATGTGGTATGGTCGTAGACGAATGCTTAACAGGTTTGCGTAATTTTAAACGTTTACTGAAGAACAATATTTTACTCAACAGAAAAAAAAGTGGCTACGACACTCGGTATTCCCACCGAAGTACTGACCGAGCCCAACGTTGCTTAACTGCGGTGATCAGACGGGAACCGGTGTATTTAATGTGGTATGGTCGTAGACGAATGCTTAACAGGTTTGCGTAATTTTAAACGTTCACTGAAGATCAATATTTTACTCGACAGAACAAAAGTGCCTACGACACTCGGTATTCCAAGGTGGTCTCCCACCGAAGTACTGACCGAGCCCAACGTTGCTTAACTGCGGTGATCAGACAGGAACCGGTGTATTCAATGTGGTATGTTCGTGGACGAATGCTTAAAAGGTTTGCGTAATTGTAAACGTTTACTGAAGAACAATATTTTACTCGACAGAACAAAAGTGCCTACGACACTCGGTATTCCCAGGTGGTCTCCCACCTAAGTACTGACCGAGCACAACGTTGCTTAACTGCGGTGATCAGACGGGAACCGGTGTATTCAGTGTGGTATGGTCGTAGACGAATGCTTAACATGTTTGCGTAATTTTAAACGTTTACTGAAGAACAATATTTTACTCGACAGAACAAAAGTGCCTACGACACTCGGTATTCCAAGGTGGTCTCCCACCGAAGTACTGACCGAGCCCAACGTTGCTTAACTGCGGTGATCAGACAGGAACCGGTGTATTCAATGTGGTATGTTCGTGGACGAATGCTTAAAAGGTTTTCGTAATTGTAAACGTTTACTGAAGAACAATATTTTACTCGACAGAACAAAAGTGCCTACGACACTCGGTATTCCCAGGTGGTCTCCCACCGAAGTACTGACCGAGCCCAACGTTGCTTAACTGCGGTGATCAGACGGGAACCGGTGTATTTAATGTGGTATGGTCATAGACGAATGCTTAACAGGTTTGCGTATTTTTAAACGTTTACTGAAGAACAATATTTTACTCGACAGAACAAAAGTGCCTACGACACTCGGTATTCCCAGGTGGTCTCCCACCGAAGTACTGACCGAGCCCAACGTTGCTTAACTGCGGTGATCAGACGGGAACCGGTGTATTCAATGTGGTATGGTCGTAGACGAATGCTTAAAAGGTTTACATAATTGTAAACGTTTACTGGAGAACAATATTTTACTCGACAAAACAAAAATGCCTACGACACTCGGTATTCCCAGGTGGTCACCCACCGAAGTACTGACCGAGCCCAACGTTGCTTAACTGCGGTGATCAGACGGGAACCGGTGTATTCAATGTGGTATGGTCGTAGACGAATGCTTAACAGGTTTGCTTAATTTTGAACATTTCCTGAAGAACAATATTTTACTCGACAGAACAAAAGTGCCTACGACACTAGGTATTCCCAGGTGGTCCCCCACCGAAGTACTGACCGAGCCCAACGTTGCTTAACTGCGGTGATCAGACGGGAACCGGTGTATTTTATGTGGTATGGTCGTAGACGAATGTTTAACAGGTTTGCGTAATTTTAAACGTTTACTGAAGAACAATATTTTACTCGACAGAACAAAAGTGCCTACGACACTCGGTATTCCCAGGTGGTCTTCCACCGAAGTACTGACCGAGCCCAACGTTTCTTAACTGCGGTGATCAGACGGGAACCGGTGTATTTAATGTGGTATGGTCGTAGACGAATGCTTACCAGGTTTGCGTAATTTTAAACGTTCACTGAAGAACAATATTTTACTCGACAGAACAAAAGTGCCTACAACACTCGGTATTCCAAGGTGGTCTCCCACCGAAGTACTGACCGAGCCCAACGTTGCTTAACTGCGGTGATCAGACAGGAACCGGTGTATTCAATGTGGTATGTTCGTGGACGAATGCTTAAAAGGTTTGCGTAATTGTAAACGTTTACTGAAGAACAATATTTTACTCGACAGAACAAAAGTGCCTACGACACTCGGTATTCCCAGGTGGTCTCCCACCTAAGTACTGACCGAGCACAACGTTGCTTAACTGCGGTGATCAGACGGGAACCGGTGTATTCAGTGTGGTATGGTCGTAGACGAATGCTTAACAGGTTTGCGTAATTTTAAACGTTCACTGAATAACAATATTTTACTCGACAGAACAAAAGTGCCTACGACACTCGGTATTCCCAGGTGGTCTCCCACCGAAGTACTGACCGAGACCAACGTTGCTTAACTGCGGTAATCAGACAGGAACCGGTGTATTCAATGTGGTATGTTCGTGGACGAATGCTTAAAAGGTTTGCGTAATTGTAAACGTTTACTGAAGAACAATATTTTACTCGACAGAACAAAAGTGCCTACGACACTCGGTATTCCCAGGTGGTCTCCCACCGAAGTACTGACCGAGCCCAACGTTGCTTAACTGCGGTGATCAGACGGGAACCGGTGTATTTAATGTGGTATGGTCATAGACGAATGCTTAACAGGTTTGCGTATTTTTAAACGTTTACTGAAGAACAATATTTTACTCGACAGAACAAAAGTGCCTACGACACTTGGTATTCCCAGGTGGTCTCCCACCTAAGTACTGACCGAGCACAACGTTGCTTAACTGCGGTGATCAGACAGAAACCGGTGTATTCAGTGTGGTATGGTCGTAGACGAATGCTTAACAGGTTTGCGTAATTTTAAACGTTCACTGAAGAACAATATTTTACTCGACAGAAAAAAAATGCCTACGACACTCGGTATTCAAAGGTGGTCTCCCACCGAAGTACTGACCGAGCCCAACGTTGCTTAACTGCGGTGCTCATACGGGAACCGGTGTATTTAATGTGGTATGGTCCTAGACGAATGCTTAACAGGTTTGCGTAATTTTAAACGTTTACTGAAGAACAATATTATACTCGACAGAACAAAAGTGCCTACGACACTCGGTATTCCCAGGTGGTCTCCCACCGAAGTACTTACCGAGCCCAACGTTGCTTAACTGCGGTGATCAGACGGGAACCGGTGTATTTAATGTGGTATGGTCGTAGACGAATGCTTAACAGGTTTGCTTAATTTTAAACGTTTCCTGAAGAACAATATTTTACTCGACAGAACAAAGTGCCTACGACACTCGGTATTCCCAGGTGGTCTCCCACCGAAGTACTGACCGAGCCCAACGTTGCTTAACTGCGGTGATCAGACGGGAACCGGTGTATTTAATGTGGTATGGTCATAGACGAATGCTTAACAGGTTTGCGTATTTGTAAACGTTTACTGAAGAACAATATTTTACTCGACAGAACAAAAGTGCCTACGACACTCGGTATTCCCAGGTGGTCTCCCACCGAAGTACTGACCGAGCCCAACGTTGCTTAACTGCGGTGATCAGACGGGAACCGGTGTATTCAAGTTGGTATGGTCGTAGACGATTGCTTAACAGGTTTGCTTAATTTTAAACGTTTCCTGAAGAACAATATTTTACTTGACAGAACAAAAGTGCCTACGACACTCGGTATTCCCAGGTGGTCTCCCACCGAAGTACTGACCGAGCCCAACGTTGCTTAACTGCGGTGATCAGACGGGAACCGGTGTATTTAATGTGGTATGGTCATAGACGAATGCTTAACAGGTTTGCGTATTTTTAAACGTTTACTGAAGAACAATATTTTACTCGACAGAACAAAAGTGCCTACGACACTCGGTATTCCCAGGTGGTCTCCCACCTAAGTACTGACCGAGCACAACGTTGCTTAACTGCGGTGATCAGACGGGAACCGGTGTATTCAGTGTGGTATGGTCGTAGACGAATGCTTAACAGGTTTGCGTAATTTTAAACGTTCACTGAACAACAATATTTTACTCGACAGAAAAAAAGTGCCTACGACACTCGGTATTCCAAGGTGGTCTCCCACCGAAGTACTGACCGAGCCCAACGTTGCTTAACTGCGGTGATCAGACGGGAACAGGTGTATTTAATGTGGTATGGTCCTAGACGAATCCTTAACAAGTTTGCGTAATTTTAAACGTTTACTGAAGAACAATATTTTACTCGACAGAACAAAGTGCCTACGACACTCGGTATTCCCAGGTGGTCTCCCACCGAAGTACTGACCGAGCCCAACGTTGCTTAGCTGCGGTGATCAGACGGGAACCGGTGTATTTAATGTGGTATGGTCATAGACGAATGCTTAACAGGTTTGCGTATTTTTAAACGTTTACTGAAGAACAATATTTTACTCGACAGAACAAAAGTGCCTACGACACTCGGTATTCCCAGGTGGTCTCCCACCGAAGTACTTACCGAGCCCAACGTTGCTTAACTGCGGTGATCAGACGGGAACCGGTGTATTTAATGTGGTATGGTCATAGACGAATGCTTAACAGGTTTGCGTATTTTTAAACGTTTACTGAAGAACAATATTTTACTCGACAGAACAAAAGTGCCTACGACACTCGGTATTCCCAGGCGGTCTCCCACCGAAGTACTGACCGAGCCCAACGTTGCTTAACTGCGGTGATCAGACGGGAACCGGTGTATTCAAGTTGGTATGGTCGTAGACGATTGCTTAACAGGTTTGCTTAATTTTAAACGTTTCCTGAAGAACAATATTTTACTTGACAGAACAAAAGTGCCTACGACACTCGGTATTCCCAGGTGGTCTCCCACCGAAGTACTGACCGAGCCCAACGTTGCTTAACTGCGGTGATCAGACGGGAACCGGTGTATTTAATGTGGTATGGTCATAGACGAATGCTTAACAGGTTTGCGTATTTTTAAACGTTTAGTGAAGAACAATATTTTACTCGACAGAACAAAAGTGCCTACGACACTCGGTATTCCCAGGTGGTCTCCCACCTAAGTACTGACCGAGCACAACGTTGCTTAACTGCGGTGATCAGACGGGAACCGGTGTATTCAGTGTGGTATGGTCGTAGACGAATGCTTAACAGGTTTGCGTAATTTTAAACGTTCACTGAAGAACAATATTTTACTCGACAGAAAAAAAGTGCCTACGACACTCGGTATTCCAAGGTGGTCTCCCACCGAAGTACTGACCGAGCCCAACGTTGCTTAACTGCGGTGATCAGACGGGAACAGGTGTATTTAATGTGGTATGGTCCTAGACGAATGCTTAACAGGTTTGCGTAATTTTAAACGTTTACTGAAGAACAATATTTTACTCGACAGAACAAAAGTGCCTACGACACTCGGTTTTCCCAGGTGGTCTCCCACCGAAGTACTGACCGAGCCCAACGTTGCTTAACTGCGGTGATCAGACGGGAACCGGTGTATTTAATGTGGTATGGTCGTAGACGAATGCTTAACAGGTTTGCGTAATTTTAAACGTTTACTGAAGAACAATATTTTACTCGACAGAACAAAAGTGCCTACGACACTCGGTATTCCCAGGTGGTCTCCCACCGAAGTACTGACCGAGACCAACGTTCCTTAACTGCGGTGATCAGACGGGAACCGGTGTATTCAGTGTGGTATGGTCGTAGACGAATGCTTAAAAGGTTTGCTTAATTTTGAACGTTTCCTGAAGAACAATATTTTACTCGAAAGAACAAAAGTGCCTACGACACTCGGTATTCCCAGGTGGTCTCCCACCGAAGTACTGACCGAGCCCAACGTTGCTTAACTGCGGTTATCAGACGGGAACCGGTGTATTCAAGTTGGTATGGTCGTAGACGATTGCTTAACAGGTTTGCTTAATTTTAAACGTTTCCTGAAGAACAATATTTTACTCGACAGAAAAAAAGTGCCTACGACACTCGGTATTCCAAGGTGGTCTCCCACCGAAGTACTGACCGAGCCCAACGTTGCTTAACTGCGGTGATCAGACGGGAACAGGTGTATTTAATGTGGTATGGTCCTAGACGAATGCTTAACAGGTTTGCGTAATTTTAAACGTTTACTGAAGAACAATATTTTACTCGACAGAACAAAAGTGCCTACGACACTCGGTTTTCCCAGGTGGTCTCCCACCGAAGTACTGACCGAGCCCAACGTTGCTTAACTGCGGTGATCAGACGGGAACCGGTGTATTTAATGTGGTATGGTCGTAGACGAATGCTTAACAGGTTTGCGTAATTTTAAACGTTTACTGAAGAACAATATTTTACTCGACAGAACAAAAGTGCCTACGACACTCGGTATTCCCAGGTGGTCTCCCACCGAAGTACTGACCGAGACCAACGTTCCTTAACTGCGGTGATCAGACGGGAACCGGTGTATTCAGTGTGGTATGGTCGTAGACGAATGCTTAAAAGGTTTGCTTAATTTTGAACGTTTCCTGAAGAACAATATTTTACTCGAAAGAACAAAAGTGCCTACGACACTCGGTATTCCCAGGTGGTCTCCCACCGAAGTACTGACCGAGCCCAACGTTGCTTAACTGCGGTTATCAGACGGGAACCGGTGTATTCAAGTTGGTATGGTCGTAGACGATTGCTTAACAGGTTTGCTTAATTTTAAACGTTTCCTGAAGAACAATATTTTACTCGACAGAACAAAAGTGCCTACGACACTCGGTATTCCCAGGTGGTCTCCCACCGAAGTACTTACCGAGCCCAACGTTGCTTAACTGCGGTGATCAGACGGGAACCGGTGTATTTAATGTGGTATGGTCGTAGACGAATGCTTAACAGGTTTGCTTAATTTTAAACGTTTCCTGAAGAACAATATTTTACTCGACAGAACAAAGTGCCTACGACACTCGGTATTCCCAGGTGGTCTCCCACCGAAGTACTGACCGAGCCCAACGTTGCTTAACTGCGGTGATCAGACGGGAACCGGTGTATTTAATGTGGTATGGTCATAGACGAATGCTTAACAGGTTTGCGTATTTTTAAACGTTTACTGAAGAACAATATTTTACTCGACAGAACAAAAGTGCCTACGACACTCGGTATTCCCAGGTGGTCTCCCACCGAAGTACTGACCGAGCCCAACGTTGCTTAACTGCGGTGATCAGACGGGAACCGGTGTATTCAAGTTGGTATGGTCGTAGACGATTGCTTAACAGGTTTGCTTAATTTTAAACGTTTCCTGAAGAACAATATTTTACTTGACAGAACAAAAGTGCCTACGACACTCGGTATTCCCAGGTGGTCTCCCACCGAAGTACTGACCGAGCCCAACGTTGCTTAACTGCGGTGATCAGACGGGAACCGGTGTATTTAATGTGGTATGGTCATAGACGAATGCTTAACAGGTTTGCGTATTTTTAAACGTTTACTGAAGAACAATATTTTACTCGACAGAACAAAAGTGCCTACGACACTCGGTATTCCCAGGTGGTCTCCCACCTAAGTACTGACCGAGCACAACGTTGCTTAACTGCGGTGATCAGACGGGAACCGGTGTATTCAGTGTGGTATGGTCGTAGACGAATGCTTAACAGGTTTGCGTAATTTTAAACGTTTCCTGAAGAACAATATTTTACTTGACAGAACAAAAGTGCCTACGACACTCGGTATTCCCAGGTGGTCTCCCACCGAAGTACTGACCGAGCCCAACGTTGCTTAACTGCGGTGATCAGACGGGAACCGGTGTATTTAATGTGGTATGGTCATAGACGAATGCTTAACAGGTTTGCGTAATTTTAAACGTTTCCTGAAGAACAATATTTTACTCGACAGAACAAAGTGCCTACGACACTCGGTATTCCCAGGTGGTCTCCCACCGAAGTACTGACCGAGCCCAACGTTGCTTAACTGCGGTGATCAGACGGGAACCGGTGTATTTAATGTGGTATGGTCATAGACGAATGCTTAACAGGTTTGCGTATTTTTAAACGTTTACTGAAGAACAATATTTTACTCGACAGAACAAAAGTGCCTACGACACTCGGTATTCCCAGGTGGTCTCCCACCGAAGTACTGACCGAGCCCAACGTTGCTTAACTGCGGTGATCAGACGGGAACCGGTGTATTCAAGTTGGTATGGTCGTAGACGATTGCTTAACAGGTTTGCTTAATTTTAAACGTTTCCTGAAGAACAATATTTTACTTGACAGAACAAAAGTGCCTACGACACTCGGTATTCCCAGGTGGTCTCCCACCGAAGTACTGACCGAGCCCAACGTTGCTTAACAGCGGTGATCAGACGGGAACCGGTGTATTTAATGTGGTATGGTCATAGACGAATGCTTAACAGGTTTGCGTATTTTTAAACGTTTACTGAAGAACAATATTTTACTCGACAGAACAAAAGTGCCTACGACACTCGGTATTCCCAGGTGGTCTCCCACCTAAGTACTGACCGAGCACAACGTTGCTTAACTGCGGTGATCAGACGGGAACCGGTGTATTCAGTGTGGTATGGTCGTAGACGAATGCTTAACAGGTTTGCGTAATTTTAAACGTTTCCTGAAGAACAATATTTTACTTGACAGAACAAAAGTGCCTACGACACTCGGTATTCCCAGGTGGTCTCCCACCGAAGTACTGACCGAGCCCAACGTTGCTTAACTGCGGTGATCAGACGGGAACCGGTGTATTTAATGTGGTATGGTCATAGACGAATGCTTAACAGGTTTGCGTATTTTTAAACGTTTACTGAAGAACAATATTTTACTCGACAGAACAAAAGTGCCTACGACACTCGGTATTCCCAGGTGGTCTCCCACCTAAGTACTGACCGAGCACAACGTTGCTTAACTGCGGTGATCAGACGGGAACCGGTGTATTCAGTGTGGTATGGTCGTAGACGAATGCTTAACAGGTTTGCGTAATTTTAAACGTTCACTGAAGAACAATATTTTACTCGACAGAAAAAAAATGCCTACGACACTCGGTATTCAAAGGTGGTCTCCCACCGAAGTACTGACCGAGCCCAACGTTGCTTAACTGCGGTGCTCATACGGGAACCGGTGTATTTAATGTGGTATGGTCCTAGACGAATGCTTAACAGGTTTGCGTAATTTTAAACGTTTACTGAAGAACAATATTATACTCGACAGAACAAAAGTGCCTACGACACTCGGTATTCCCAGGTGGTCTCCCACCGAAGTACTTACCGAGCCCAACGTTGCTTAACTGCGGTGATCAGACGGGAACCGGTGTATTTAATGTGGTATGGTCGTAGACGAATGCTTAACAGGTTTGCTTAATTTTAAACGTTTCCTGAAGAACAATATTTTACTCGACAGAACAAAGTGCCTACGACACTCGGTATTCCCAGGTGGTCTCCCACCGAAGTACTGACCGAGCCCAACGTTGCTTAACTGCGGTGATCAGACGGGAACCGGTGTATTTAATGTGGTATGGTCATAGACGAATGCTTAACAGGTTTGCGTATTTTTAAACGTTTACTGAAGAACAATATTTTACTCGACAGAACAAAAGTGCCTACGACACTCGGTATTCCCAGGTGGTCTCCCACCGAAGTACTGACCGAGCCCAACGTTGCTTAACTGCGGTGATCAGACGGGAACCGGTGTATTCAAGTTGGTATGGTCGTAGACGATTGCTTAACAGGTTTGCTTAATTTTAAACGTTTCCTGAAGAACAATATTTTACTTGACAGAACAAAAGTGCCTACGACACTCGGTATTCCCAGGTGGTCTCCCACCGAAGTACTGACCGAGCCCAACGTTGCTTAACTGCGGTGATCAGACGGGAACCGGTGTATTTAATGTGGTATGGTCATAGACGAATGCTTAACAGGTTTGCGTATTTTTAAACGTTTACTGAAGAACAATATTTTACTCGACAGAACAAAAGTGCCTACGACACTCGGTATTCCCAGGTGGTCTCCCACCTAAGTACTGACCGAGCACAACGTTGCTTAACTGCGGTGATCAGACGGGAACCGGTGTATTCAGTGTGGTATGGTCGTAGACGAATGCTTAACAGGTTTGCGTAATTTTAAACGTTCACTGAACAACAATATTTTACTCGACAGAAAAAAAGTGCCTACGACACTCGGTATTCCAAGGTGGTCTCCCACCGAAGTACTGACCGAGCCCAACGTTGCTTAACTGCGGTGATCAGACGGGAACAGGTGTATTTAATGTGGTATGGTCCTAGACGAATCCTTAACAAGTTTGCGTAATTTTAAACGTTTACTGAAGAACAATATTTTACTCGACAGAACAAAGTGCCTACGACACTCGGTATTCCCAGGTGGTCTCCCACCGAAGTACTGACCGAGCCCAACGTTGCTTAGCTGCGGTGATCAGACGGGAACCGGTGTATTTAATGTGGTATGGTCATAGACGAATGCTTAACAGGTTTGCGTATTTTTAAACGTTTACTGAAGAACAATATTTTACTCGACAGAACAAAAGTGCCTACGACACTCGGTATTCCCAGGTGGTCTCCCACCGAAGTACTTACCGAGCCCAACGTTGCTTAACTGCGGTGATCAGACGGGAACCGGTGTATTTAATGTGGTATGGTCATAGACGAATGCTTAACAGGTTTGCGTATTTTTAAACGTTTACTGAAGAACAATATTTTACTCGACAGAACAAAAGTGCCTACGACACTCGGTATTCCCAGGTGGTCTCCCACCGAAGTACTGACCGAGACCAACGTTCCTTAACTGCGGTGATCAGACGGGAACCGGTGTATTCAGTGTGGTATGGTCGTAGACGAATGCTTAAAAGGTTTGCTTAATTTTGAACGTTTCCTGAAGAACACTCTTTTACTCGAAAGAACAAAAGTGCCTACGACACTCGGTATTCCCAGGTGGTCTCCCACCGAAGTACTGACCGAGCCCAACGTTGCTTAACTGCGGTGATCAGACGGGAACCGGTGTATTCAATGTGGTATGGTCGTAGACGAATGCTTAACAGGTTTGCGTAATTTTAAACGTTTACTGAAGAACAATATTTTACTCAACAGAAAAAAGTGCCTACGACACTCGGTATTCCTACCGAAGTACTGACCGAGCCCAACGTTGCTTAACTGCGGTGATCAGACGGGAACCGGTGTATTCAAGTTGGTATGGTCGTAGACGATTGCTTAACAGGTTTGCTTAATTTTCAACGTTTCCTGAAGAACAATATTTTACTCGACAGAACAAAAGCGCCTACGACACTCGGTATTCCCAGGTGGTCTCCCACCGAAGTACTGACCGAGCCCAACGTTGCTTAACTGCGGTGATCAGACGGGAACCGGTGTATTCAGTGTGGTATGGTCGTAGACGAATGCTTGAAAGGTTTACATAATTGTAAACGTTTACTGAGGAACAATATTTTACTCGACAGAACAAACGTGCCTACGATACTCGGTATTCCCAGATGGTCTCCCACCGAAGTACTGACCGAGCCCAACGTTGCTTAACTGCGGTGATCAGACGGGAACCGGTGTATTCAATGTGGTATGGTCGTAGACGAATGCTTAACAGGTTTGCTTAATTTTGAACGTTTCCTGAAGAACAATATTTTACTCGAAAGAACAAAAGTGCCTACGACACTCGGTATTCCCAGGTGGTCTCCCACCTAAGTACTGACCCAGCCCAACGTTGCTTAACTGCGGTGATCAGACGGGAACCGGTGTATTCAATGTGGTATGGTCGTAGACGAATGCTTAAAAGGTTTACATAATTGTAAACGTTTACTGAAGAACAATATTTTACTCGACAAAACAAAAATGCCTACGACACTCGGTATTCCCAGGTGGTCTCCCACCGAAGTACTGACCGAGCCAAACGTTGCTTAACTGCGGTGATCAGACGGGAACCGGTGTATTCAATGTGGTATGGTCGTAGACGAATGCTTAAAAGGTTTACATAATTGTAAACGTTTACTGGAGAACAATATTTTACTCGACAAAACAAAAATGCCTACGACACTCGGTATTCCCAGGTGGTCACCCACCGAAGTACTGACCGAGCCCAACGTTGCTTAACTGCGGTGATCAGACGGGAACCGGTGTATTCAATGTGGTATGGTCGTAGACGAATGCTTAACAGGTTTGCTTAAATTTGAACATTTCCTGAAGAACAATATTTTACTCGACAGAACAAAAGTGCCTACGACACTAGGTATTCCCAGGTGGTCCCCCACCGAAGTACTGACCGAGCCCAACGTTGCTTAACTGCGGTGATCAGACGGGAACCGGTGTATTTAATGTGGTATGGTCGTAGACGAATGCTTAACAGGTTTGCGTAATTTTAAACGTTTACTGAAGAACAATATTTTACTCAACA
This sequence comes from Henricia sp. BOLD:AAB3569, assembly GCA_037783545.1. NCBI lineage: Eukaryota > Metazoa > Echinodermata > Asteroidea > Spinulosida > Echinasteridae > Henricia > Henricia sp. BOLD:AAB3569. The sequence goes on from JBBELK010000244.1 coordinate 173,290, forward strand.
GAAAAAAAGTACCTACGACACTCGGTATTCCCACCGAAGTACTGACCGAGCCCAACGTTGCTTAACTGCGGTGATCAGACGGGAACCGGTGTATTCAATGTGGTATGGTCGTAGACGAATGCTTAACAGGTTTGCTTAATTTTGAACGTTTCCTGAAGAACAATATTTTACTCGAAAGAACAAAAGTGCCTACGACACTCGGTATTCCCAGGTGGTCTCCCACCTAAGTACTGACCCAGCCCAAAGTTGCTTAACTGCGGTGATCAGACGGGAACCGGTGTATTCAATGTGGTATGGTCGTAGACGAATGCTTAAAAGGTTTACATAATTGTAAACGTTTACTGAAGAACAATATTTTACTCGACAAAACAAAAATGCCTACGACACTCGGTATTCCCAGGTGGTCTCCCACCGAAGTACTGACCGAGCCAAACGTTGCTTAACTGCGGTGATCAGACGGGAACCGGTGTATTCAATGTGGTATGGTCGTAGACGAATGCTTAAAAGGTTTACATAATTGTAAACGTTTACTGGAGAACAATATTTTACTCGACAAAACAAAAATGCCTACGACACTCGGTATTCCCAGGTGGTCACCCACCGAAGTACTGACCGAGCCCAACGTTGCTTAACTGCGGTGATCAGACGGGAACCGGTGTATTCAATGTGGTATGGTCGTAGACGAATGCTTAACAGGTTTGCTTAATTTTGAACATTTCCTGAAGAACAATATTTTACTCGACAGAACAAAAGTGCCCACGACACTAGGTATTCCCAGGTGGTCCCCCACCGAAGTACTGACCGAGCCCAACGTTGCTTAACTGCGGTGATCAGACGGGAACCGGTGTATTTAATGTGGTATGGTCGTAGACGAATGCTTAACAGGTTTGCGTAATTTTAAACGTTTACTGAAGAACAATATTTTACTCGACAGAACAAAAGTGCCTACGACACTCGGTATTCCCAGGTGGTCTTCCACCGAAGTACTGACCGAGCCCAACGTTTCTTAACTGCGGTGATCAGACGGGAACCGGTGTATTTAATGTGGTATGGTCGTAGACGAATGCTTACCAGGTTTGCGTAATTTTAAACGTTCACTGAAGAACAATATTTTACTCGACAGAACAAAAGTGCCTACGACACTCGGTATTCCCAGGTGGTCTCCCACCGAAGTACTGAACGAGCCCAACGTTGCTTAACTGCGGTGATCAGACGGGAACCGGTGTATTCCATGTGGTATGGTCGTAGACGAATGCTTAACAGGTTGGCTTAATTTTGAACGTTTCCTGAAGAACAATATTTTACTCGAAAGAACAAAAGTGCCTACGACACTCGGTATTCCCAGGTGGTCTCCCACCGAAGTACTGACCGAGCCCAACGTTGCTTAACTGCGGTGATCAGACGGGAACCGGTGTATTCAAGTTGGTATGGTCGTAGACGATTGCTTAACAGGTTTGCTTAATTTTAAACGTTTCCTGAAGAACAATATTTTACTCGACAGAACAAAAGTGCCTACGACACTCGGTATTCCCAGGTGGTCTCCCACCTAAGTACTGACCCAGCCCAACGTTGCTTAACTGCGGTGATCAGACGGGAACCGGTGTATTCAATGTGGTATGGTCGTAGACGAAGGCTTAACAGGTTTGCGTAATTTTAAACGTTTACTGAATAACAATATTTTACTCGACAAAACAAAAGTGCCTACGACACTCGGTATTCCCAGGTGGTCTCCCACCGAAGTACTGACCGAGCCCAAAGTTGCTTAACTGCGGTGATCAGACGGGAACCGGTGTATTCAATGTGGTATGGTCCAGGACGAATGCTTAAAAGATTTACATAATTGTAAACGTTTACTGAAGAAAAATATTTTAATCGACAGAACAAAAGTGCCTACGACACTCGGTATTCCCAGGTGGTCTCTCACCGAAGTACTGACCGTGCCCAACGTTGCTTAACTGCGGTGATCAGACGGGAATCGGTGTATTCAATGTGGTATGGTCGTAGACGAATGCTTAACAGGTTTGCGTAATTTTAAACGTTTACTGAAGAACAATATTTTACTCGACACAACAAAAGTGCCTACGACACTCGGTATTCCCAGGAGGTCTCCCATTGAAGTACTGACCGAGCCCAACAACGTTGCTTAAATGACCGCATCAGACGGGAACCGGTGTATTCAATGTGGCATGGTCGTAGACGAATGCTTAACAGGTTTGCGTAATTTTAAACGTTTACTGAAGAAATTGAGTTTTGTTCGGTACATAGTCAAAATTCCTTCATGCACGTTCCGTGCGTGCCTTTCCACCACATGGTCATTTGGTTAACAATAGACCGCTTCGCTACTTAAGTACGTCTCCCATCAGACGCTCTTCCTTCAGGCTCATGCACTTGTGCTGAATGTTGCTTGCGCAGCCATTCTACATTTTATACTGCATTGCGTTCCGTGTGGTATACGATGTCGACTAAACCTGGTTCGTCTAATCGTATACTGTTTGTTTTCAAAGAACGTAAATTGCCGATGAGGCAATATTGGATCGACAATCCTGAAAATGTAAGTTAATAGAACATGGTCTTGAATTGCCTGGGAGGGTCTTCGCTATTTATTCGTCGCCCTTCGCCATATTACATATAATACTTCGTTTTCTTCAGCTAGGCCTGCAGCATTCTAGTGCATGCAGGCCACTGTCCCATACTGTCTGAATAAATTATCTAAATTTATTTCGGTTTTGTTTTTGGTGTTTATTGATTTTGTCGTTGTTTAGGACCAAAACTGTTTTTCATGCGTTTGAGCACAGCGAAAATGGAGTTTTGTTCGGAACATAGTCAAAATTCCTTCATTCACGTTCCGTGCGTGCCTTCCCACCACATGGTCATTTGGTTAACAATAGACGCTCTTCCCTCAGGCTCATGCACTTGTGCTGAATGTTGCTAGCGCAGCCATTCTACATTTTATACTGCATTGCGTTCCCCTCCCCACCGCCCTACCCCCATCGACACGCTCCTTCGTTTCTCGTTTTCTTTTGTCATTTACTTTACAGACAAGCAAGGATTTCACTGCTTCAGCTGCTATGGTATGTCGATACATTGGGCCGAATTATATTATGCTCCTTTGTCTCCACCCAACAATGACTTCATTCAGCTCTTTTGAAGACCGAAACGCGCTCCGGCATGGTTCGATTCCCCACGGATTTCTCCTATGGACTGCTTACAAGGTTATTTACTGCTTCAGCTGATATGGTGTGTCGAGACATTGGTCTGAATTATATACTGCCCCTTTGTCACCACCCAACAAAGACTTAATTCAGCTCTTTGGAAGGCCGAAACGCACTCTGTCATGCTTCGATGCCCCACGGACCTCTCGTGTAGACTGTAAGTTGACCGCGAGAACGAGCGGGACTATGCGAGAATCGTCGACTTCCGTAGACCAAGATAAGAATTATATCACGCATGGCGACAGTTTTTTTCGTTTTCATTCAGACACTATGTCAAAATTAACAGTTTCACCTATCCATTCGGGGTTCATTAGAAAAACCTTAATATCTCATTTATCATCTGTGCGAAACGTTGATTCAGCAAAAAGTTTATAACATTTTATACATGTGTGAATTTCTTTTCCGCCGTGTAGTTGGTGCAATTACAACGTATCGCGAGGCATGAATACTTCATATGACGTCACTTGCATGCTCGGGTGTACACTTTGTGCTTAGTACACTGTTGACGAATTTCAAGGTTGCCCTACAAAATAGCCGCTAACGAATAGCACCTATTATGGCCGTTTTATAAAGTTCTCATTCGCATTTAGACGGTATTTGCGATTTCCGTCCTGATCATGTGTACCTTGCTAGTTTGACCTATTCTCAACTGCTCGGTAATGAACGTCCATGTTGTCGTTCAAACCAGGTATTTGTTTAGCCTGGTCATTTCTTCTCATCTGCACCAAGCCGGAGGGCCGTACCTCCTAAATGTACTTGAAAACCGGAAACGAATGGTCGATTATTTTTATGTGTTTGTCACAAGTTTGGACAACATTTTCATCACAATTTTGTTATCAAATCAATCGATTTTCAGTTCCTTTTCCCTTTTATTGGCGTTTGAGCGCTCATAAACGCGGTACGATAAGGTACAGAATCAAAGAAGTTCGTCACGACTTTAAACCCTAATCCATTTTCTGACGGGTCTCCACAAGTGACCTGAGTAGAGATTTGCATAGTCTATTCCAGATGGCCGCCATGGCAACTGATCTATCAGACTTACACATTCTCGACCCAGTCCGACCTACCTTTTCTTGCAAAAGTATCAAGGTACCTTGTATTGTGAAATGCATTTAGACTTCAGATTAATTTCTGCTTCCAAATTTATGCCCCTACCTCCAACACAATAATTATGTCGATCATCGATGAGGATTTCAGAATTTGGTAATTACACGAACCCCTTTCATTTTGTTCCCAATCAATGTATCGGCCCCTTCTACATTGTAGAACTACTTGCCTGGCAATCGTAATATCCCAATTGTTCATCAACGAGGTGATAACAATTTCCTCAATGAAAAGATTAAATTGATAGCAATTGTCCAACGAAATGTTTCCGCCCGAGACTAAATACCAGATTTAATGGTATATAAAACTGAGATTCAGTCAAATCGTTTGCAAACGATTTACTTAAAGCCCGCCCTCACAAGATTGAAATTAGTCGGCACGTATGTGGGCGCCGTGTACAGCAGGCTGCACAATTCAGGCCTCGCACACTTTCTGTAGGTAGTTATACACTATTAGTGCACCGCACTGTTCGCGCACTAGGCACCCGAGCCCACGATTCAAATGCTACTACGCGACCAACTAATGAACCAAGAGACGAATTTGTAAAGTGCCCGTGTCAATGAGCCTGTCGTATACAGGCTATTTGCATTTTTGTTCGTCACATGCGCAGAATAGTGCTTAAGTATTTCTCGTAATGATGATGATTTTGAAACTCCTTGTCATGTTCCGGCATAACCGCACATCGATTTTCCATGTTTTTTGGTTTATGTGGTACATTTTCAGATAGGTTCCTTTGATTTATAATGGTTTTGTTTCCAGAATTCCACTCGAATCATCTATAACGCCTTCTAACAATAAGAAATGGATTCGCCTTTTAAAGTTTACAACATTCCTCGAGCAGTATAATTCTCAAGCCTTTTTTTAAAAGGTGGCGTTAAATAACAATTTTATTACATGAATAATAGAGGATGACCTTTACACAATTCGATCAATTTCAAGGATGAATTGTATTATCTTTTGGTGTAATTTCAAGTTCTATTCGTATAAACATTTCCATATTCAATAACGAACTGTGATGTTTGGGAAAACGGACAATTTTCCACAGACGCGTACAAAGGTTGTCATTTTCAGTGGCTTCTTAATTGATTTCATGAAATGCATTTGTTTAGTATGTCATTTGTTTTTTAAATTAACTAGACGCATGTTTTGTTCCTTTCTTAGCTCACGCCGTTGTAAATAACATTGTTTTCAATCACTTCGGGAACAAACCTGGGCAACGTGGCAATGATCAGGGGAGTGCACCTCCTTTTGGTATCCTAGGATGCACCAACGTTTCCTCCTAAAACACAAAGATAAATGAAAAAAAGGAGGTTTTTCGTGGCCTCCGAGCGCCAGCAGTTTTTTGCTGTTAATGGCCTGGTCACACATAGACGACGCACGGGGGACGCACGGCCCGCCCATTAAAAAAATGCAATTTTGGCCAGTGCGTTGTCGTTCGCTAGGTGTGCGTCATTATGCGTTACTCGTTCGTCGAGCGCGGTGGACCAACGTTATGCATTCGACGTCATTCGCTGTGTGTGTCAGGATTTGTTGTGCATGCACAAACATGTGCGCGGAGCTCGACGCATGAATGTACACGTCAAAAGGACGCCAGACACGCGCAGAGCGCGCTAGATCAACGCCAGACATACGCGGAGCGCACGCTGTGTATTCGTTGTAAGTTCGGCGGCCGAGGTCTAGCGAACACCTAGTGCACACCTAGCGCGCTTTGAACGCATGCCCAGCGAACATGCGGCGAATATGATAGTCGGGTATCTATATGGGGGACCCCCGTGCACCCCCCCCCCCCCCCAGAACTAAACCAAACCAACTTTTTTAGGTGCATTTTATGGTCCTAAAACACATTTTGGATGTTAACAGTAAAAAAAAAACGATGCACTCGGGTTATTCAAAATGGCGGCAAAAATGGCGGCCAAAATGGTCCAAAATCATATATTGGCCAAATAATATGATGAAAGCACATACGAAATGGCTAGTTATATGTTTTTGACCCTCGCAAATTCATTTCTGGTGTCCCTTTTGTTGTATCATGCTTCAAATTCAAAATGGCGGCCAATATGGAGGCCAATATGGCTGCCAAAAGTGGCCAACTGTGAGCAAAATGATATATAATGGTCAAAAATAATGATAAACACATACATAACAAAAGTCATGTTTTTGACCCTCGCAAATTTATTTCTGGGGTCCCATTTTTTCTATCATGCTTCAAATTCAAAATGGCGGCCAATATGGCTGCCAAAAGTGGCCAATATGAGAACAATTATATACATGTATAATGGACAAAAAAATACATGTACATTAAATACAATCCCCAGAATTAACTTACAACCTGTTAGGGTGTCTTTTATGATCCTGAAGCATATCTGGGATACTAACAAGAAAACAAATGCTCTGGAGATGGCCAGTATGGCCGCTAATATGTCCAAAATGGAAAAGATCATATATTAGCCAAATATAATATGATAAATATGCATTTGACTGTTTTAACATTTTTTTCTAGGATCCCCTATTTTTCTATCATATATCATGCTGTAAATTCGAAATTGGCGACCAATATGGCTGCTAAAAGTGGCCAAATGTAAGAAAAATGATATACAATGACAAAAAAATAATGCATAAATTAAATGCAACCCCCTTCCGCTAAACTAACCTCACCAAATTTGTATGATGCCTTTTAGAGTCCTGAAACAGTTTTGGATGTTAACATTATTAAAATAAAATCTTTTGGAGACGAAGATGGTGGCCAATATGGCCGCCAACAATGGTACAAAATTAAAAGGATATCGTAAGCCGAATAATTAGCATTGATAAATTGCTATTCATATGTTCTTGACCCTCATGTATTACAACCAATATATGGCTGCCAAAATACATGTATGTTAAATTAATGAATTCAATGACCACCCCGGAAACTTTTTGGATTTTAAAAGATATCCAAGATGCCGGCCAATATGGCTGACAAATCATATCACCCATATGATGCAATAGAAATTAATAAAATGGTTAGTTACTGGTATGTTCTCTACCCTCAACAATCATCTTTATGCTACCGGTATCCTTTTTTACTTCAAATTCCATAATATGCGATCAGCATGGCTGCCAAATGAGAAAAATGTCTGCTGTGCTGGCTGGCCTAGTGCGTTTTCCCTTGCTCGCTTAAGGGATCCTCCACTAAGAGATCCGGTGAAACTGAAACTTCCCTCACTGTAGCATTGGAATATTGGATAGGTGTCTCCCCAGTACATGTCACCAAAGGGCTGCATCTTTATGGAAATATCGCACAGGACAACTGCCCATCCTAATCCTCTGTTGCTTGCTGGTTTCTATCATGTTGAGGAGTGTACGATTAAACTGCTCTATAAGCACATTCGAATTGTATTGAGTTGTTCATATTTTGTGTAATCCAACAATTATGCCCACTTCAATACCGTTGATGTTTCTGGAATCGCTCTTTCCCACTTTAGACTCCCTCTTCACGAACAACAAACACCCCATTGTCTCATTATCCCATATGTGTCTCTCAGATCATATTTGTTGTGATCATGGAAAAACCATTTTGGTGGTCATACCAGCCTCATTTAACTTCAAACATGATAAGAATACCAAGATGACAACTGATAAGGGTGAACAACATCATTTAATTTATGTTTTCTAATTTGTTTTTGGCCAATTAGATATCATTTTTCTTACATTCAGCTACACTTGACAGCCATATTGATCGCTGTCTTGAATTTAAAGCATGGTACGTAGAAAAGTAACACACCAGATAAAAATTTGTGAGTAAAAACAATATATAACTAATCATTTGAATCATTATATTGCTATAAATATATGACCTTTTCTATATTGGCCACCAACTTGGATATCGCCAGACAATTTTTTAATTAACAGGTTTTGTGACCTCAAAGGTGCAACAGTTTTTGTTTTTTTTAAATCTTTATTATGTGTCATTCTTTTTCTTCATATTTGGCCACTTTTGGCAGCTACAGTGATCGCAATCTTCAAGCTGTGGGTTATTTTTGGCCCATTATATATCATTCTCCTCATATACGGCCACTTTTGGCAGCCATTTTGAATTTGGAGCATGGTAGAAAATCTTAAAAATAAAATTTGCGAGGTTAAGAAACATAACTAGCAATTTTATAAATGTTTGTCATTATTTGGCTAATATACATGTATGATCTTTTTCATTTTGGACCATTTTTAGTGGCCATATTGGCGGCCATTTTAGATATCTCCAGAGCATTTCATTGTATTGTTAACATGCAAAATATGCTATATGATCACAAAGGGCTCCCCAATATGGTGTGGGTTAGTTCTGGGTGGTTGCCTTTAATGTATGTGTTTATCATTATTTTTTGTCCATTATATATCATTAATTTTTTTCTTCATATTTTGCCATTTTGGCCGCCATATTTAACTTGCAGCATGATAGTAATTTAGGGGACCCCAGAAATAAATTTGCGAGGGTCAAAAACACGTAACTTTTGTTATGTGTTTATTATTATTTGTGTCCATTATATATAATTTCTCTCTATTTTGGCAAATTTTGGCAGCCATATTGGCCTCCATTTTGAATTTTAAGCATGATAGAAAAAAAGGGACCCCAGAAATAAATTTGCGAGGGTCAAAAACATAACTTTTGTTATGTATGTGTTTATCATTATTTTTGTCCATTATATATCATTTTGCTCACAGTTGGCCACTTTTGGCAGCCATATTGGCCTCCATTTTGAATTTGAAGCATGATACAAAAAAAGGGACCTCAGAAATGAATTTGCGGGGGTCAAAAACATATAACTAGCCATTTTGTAAGTGCTTTCATCATGTTATTTGGCCAATATATGATTTTGGACCATTTTGGCCGCCATTTTGGCCGCCATTTTGAATAACCCAAATGCATCGGTTTTTTTTTTACTGTTAACATCCAAAATGTGTTTTAGGACCATAAAATGCACCTAAAAAGTTGGTTTGGTTTAGTTCTGGGGGGGGGGGGTGCACGGGGGGTCCCCCATAGATACCCGACTATAATGAGCGTGCTGAAAGGGTCTCTAACGCACCCAACGTTCTTCTTGCGTGTTTCTAGCGTATACCTGGCGTGTACGTAGCGTGTAGTCATAGGGTAAATAAGCAGGTCCCGCACCACCTCCTCATTACTTCTCCTCCGACCCTCATGGGTGATGACAGAGGTTTCTACTGATCGTGTCTAGAAGAACCACCGACGCTTTTTATAGGCACAGTCACGTGACCGCTGCCGTTCGCGGGCTGTGCGTTGAGCGCTTGGTGCATGCGCTGGCCATTCGTCCCACACGCTAGCAACACGTCTGTATACGGTCTGTATACGCTTTGTATGCGCCCAGTATACGCGCAGCGCGTCAGCAACACGCTATGCATTCGGTGTCAGCTCGCAAGCCTATCCCAAATCCTGACAAAAGTTGGGCGCACAACGACGCACTGATTCTTTTTGCTGAATTTTCAGTGCGCGGGCCGTGCGTCGTCTATGTGTGACCGGGCCTTTAGACTGACGCCAAAAGCTATTGTCATGTTCCTGGGCAAGTTCTCGATCCCAGAGATTTCTCCGATTCTCGTAGCAATTAGTAATCTTTCCACTTTTTCGTGTGATCTTCAGACATTCTTGATGTATTTCTTTCAGTAGATCTTTCCCCATGTTAACCTTTGCCAAAAGTTATTAATAATGCGGGATCAATTGAGTGAAGTTTTTATTTTTTCTACACGTTGCTTTTCGTTCATCTTCAGTCCTATTTAGCGTACACAATACCATTTTAACGTAATTTACGAATGTTTATCATGACGTTTACTTAGCATAAATATGTTTGACAGACTTTGAACCCTATATGTCTTCAAGTTGCTAAATCTATATCCAGTTGAAATCCGAATTGTAAGACAGGTTTTTTTTCATGTAGGCCAACGAGGCCAAATAGTATGTTGATAGTATTGTAGCGACGGCCAATCAGGAGAGCGCATTGCTCTATGTCTGGGCGCTGGCCATGAGATGTTGTCACTTGGACAGTATGGCGTCGTTCTGTGAGGACCGTTGCAGTTAGCGCGTAGAGTACTTAACGTGACGCCGTACTAGTGTGATTATTTGCAGTGTAGATTCCGTGCTTCAGGCGAAGACGCTGTGTCGTGTGTGGGAAGACCGACACCGGGTGACTACGAATAAGGGTGTAGCTATACGAAACATTCGTGATTGTGCTTGTTATTCTGGAGCAAGGGAGTAGCCAATTGTTGGGTTTGGGATTGTTTAGTTTTGGGGACTCAGATTGAGAAAGGAGGTAATTTGTAGGTTGGGTGTAGGCTACGTGCGATATTGACGTTATCTTTAGCCTGCCTACCAGGTCGGCCGAGGCGAACCTGTGTCGCATTGCCTATAGCGTTCTCGTAATTTTGCCCTTTCTCTTTGTGGTCCCGTGAGGATTAATTATTGTCCCGGGGCTAATCCAAGCTGTATTGTTGGCTGCTCACTTTTCTAGTAGTGTAAGATTGTTGCATCACCGTGCCCATGAGGATTATTGGCACATTGAGTCCATGTAATGAGGATTACCGTGCCCATGAGGATTATTGGTACATTGAGTACATGCAACCAGGTTGAGTATACGTGGTGACTGTGAGGTTTACCACGGAGTAAGGTTTATCTAGCTTGTTTCTATTTAAGAGCAATAGATAATAAGTTAATTCACGCGTGAGGCTTATTAGAGCCACCTATCACCCGTGAGGATTACCTGTACTGCATTTACGTTAATGCACGTGTGAGGTTTACCAACTTGATTTATGCGTGAGGTTTATCACGCTGCATCACTCTGCATTATTATTAAATCAAGCCTGTGTACATTTATATATTATAACAGTGATTCTGGATTAAACCATATTGATTGTTGTCTCTACAATTATTTGCCCCTGTGAGGATTATTGCATTATCCTGTGAGGTTTATTAGACCCCGTAAGGTTGATTACATTTCCCCGTAGGTTCCGTGAGGTTAATGGTTGCTCAGTAACTGAATAATTCGGCATTCATTCGCAAAGTGGTGGTATATTTCCACCAAACGAACAGCCCCTAGGTTAGGTCCACTGTTCAGTAATTTATCCCCTCTTGTGCAGAGATAACCGCTCATCCTCGTGCGAGGTTAATAAATATATTTGTGACATATAGGCTAAAGCAAACGCACACCGCAGTGCGCGCCACAGTATTTTATGCAAGCCATGAACATATAAAAAACGTAGTCAGTGCTCGCGTTCTGTAGGACAATGAGGTCGGATATAGCAGTATGCTTTATATTGTACGTGTATTTCTTGAAATGTTAATATCCCTTCAAAGACATGTAAACTACGAATATATAAAGTTAGGGCTCGCGCCCTGTAGGCGAACGAGGTCGGATATAACAGTATGCTTATATAATATTACTTGAATTTTAATCCAACTATTTGTAATCCTTTATTCAACTATGAAGGTTAGGGCTCGCGCCCGATAGGCTAACGAGGTCAGACATAGCAGTATGTTTATATCTTCTTGAATGTTGATCTGTTCTCTAATTTTGTGCAGTTAGGACTCGCGCCCTGTATAGGGCAACGAGGCCGGATATAGCAGTATGCTTATATAATATTACTTAAATTTTGTCCTGTTCTCTAATTTTGTGAAGTTAGGGCTCGCGCCCTGTAGGCCAACGAGGTCAGACAATTGTTTATACTAGTATGTTTATATCTTTTTGCATTTTGTCCTGTTCTATATTTTCGTGATGTTAGGGCTCGCGCCCTGTAGGCCAACGAGGCCGAATATAGCAGTATGCTTGTATATTATATTTCTTAAATTTTTAATGTTCCTTTCATCTCAACCATGAAAGTTAGGGCTCGCGCCCTGTAGACTAACAAGGCCAGGCATTATATTTGTTTATATACCAGAGTATGTTTATATTTCTTGATTTGTCTTGTTCTCTTTTTAAACTTGTCTTTTCTGAGCATTGTTTTTGACCATTCAGCATTCTAGTGCATGCAGGCCACTGTCCCATACTGTCTGAATAAAGTATCTAAATTTATTTCGGTTTTGTTTTTGGTGTTTATTGATTTTGTCGTTGTTTAGGACCAAAACTGTTTTTCATGCGTTTGAGCACAGCGAATTAGCATGAAACAATATCTTACTCGTCAGAACAAAAGTGCCTACGACACTCGGTATTCCCAGGTGGTCTCCCACCGAAGTACTGAACGAGCCCAACGTTGCTTAACTGCGGTGATCAATGTGGTATGGTCGTAGACAAATGCTTAACATGTTTGCTGGTAGAGCATCTGCCCAGTGAGTCAGATGTCTTGGGGAAACTTATGGAAATATACAACTGTGCCTCATAGCTCAGCTGGTACAGCATCTGCCCGGTGTGTCAACTTGTCTATTTTATCAACTCCCTATGCTATCGCTCAGGGAGTTGAAAAAAACAACTGCAAATATATTTCATCTAAGTCACATTATTTAAAACATGTCCAAAAAATGAACATTTCAATACTTACAGGAGTATTTACAAAACTGCCTCACTATTCTGTCTGGACATTCACAATTGCACTGCCAAAAATGATTTTCTAACTTGAGAAACATTTTCTTGAAACGAGAAAATATTTCTTATTTTAAGAATACTGCTGTGAATTCTATGTTGCCGTTAGAAATATTTTCTCGAAATGCTAGAATGTATTAGCTGTTTTGTGTAATATTCTTGAAACGAGAAACTATATCTTATTTTAAGAAAACTGCTTTGAATTCTATGTTGCCGTTAGAAATATTTTCGTAATTTCGTCATTAAGAAAACATTTTCCTACATTAAAGATATTTTCTCAAAACAAGAATATTTTTGAAATTTTTCCGAAATTAAAAATATTTTCTCAAAACAAGAATATTTTTGACAAATCTCAGAATACTTTTCTAAAAACAAGATTTTTCCCTTTCCATTCAGCACTTGTGACTAATCTTAAAATAATTTTCTCAAAACAAGATTTTTCCCTTTCCATTCAGCATGTTCATCATCCATTCAGCATGTTCATCATCCATTCAGCATGTTCATAAAGGTAAGATACATGTATAAACATGCATGTTTCAGTTTTCTTGGTAAGAAAACCTCTATTAAAAAATACAAGACCGCTATTCCTGAAACAAGAAAAAAACATCTAGGTTTTGGAAAAAAATTATATATATTTCATATTGAATATTTTCCATCAGATATTTTTCTCAATTTTTTCATTACAAGAAAAAATTCTAATTTTTGAAAGCTTTTCTTATTTTAAGGTAATTTTCACTATTTATGAACATTCCTAAACAATTTATTTGGGAAAATTCCTAACTTAGGCATGATTAATTATCCTAAGTTAGGAACAATAAGTTGAGAATTGATAAAAAGTTCCTATCTTTATAGTAAGTGAAAGCATGGAGGTAGGAAGAGGCTGTGTGACCTTTGACCCATGTGTTCACTTGAAAAGTTGAGAGAGTGACCATTTTTTTCTTCAAACAGTCCTAATTTCTGTAAGTATTTGCTTCACGTCTCAATATTCTATGAATATTAGTTTAGTATAAGATTAAAAACGATAATTGTAATACACATGAAAAGAGTGTCATCTACCAGGTAAATCAGAAAGTTGCATTTTAGGTAGATTTTAGCCTCGGTTCATCAAATTAAACACACTAAACTCCCCTATACATATGGATACAGAAACTTGTGTTGGTAAATATTGAACTAGGCCTATATGCAGTGTTACACACACATGTAGGCCTGCAGAGAAAAAAAATGGTTCTATGCATTTTTTATATCAAAACCTTTTTTCTGTTTAAGCTTAGGCCTAGCCCAGGGGCCAATTTCATGGCGTTGCTTAGCACAAATTTGCACAAATTTGCTTAGGACAGGATTTGTTTGCTTTATTTTGCAAAAATGGATTGCCAGCCAAAATCGTAATTGATGTGTATTGAAAGGTACATTGTATTCTCCTACTCTTGCGAAGAACACAAGTTGGGGTATAATTTTGGCTTGTAATCCTTTTTATAAAGCAAATAAATGTAGTGCTAAGCAAATTTGTGTGCTTAGCAGCGCCATGAAATTGGCCCCAGGTTGGACTCCATATATGACGCGTGTGCCGACGATTTTTCTTTGTTGTTTTTGCATGGAAAGTGACGCACGCGCGCTATACACTAAACATATTGTAGTTCTTTTTTTGGCCTAACTGTAGTCTTTAGGCAAGACTGCCTTTTTGCGCGCGATACACGACGTACATAGACTATTCACCATTGGCCGCCAGAGGGCGCACCTGAAATACAGTCGAAAAGACAGTCTTTACTATTCCGTATGAATCGCTCGCAAAATACCGAGCGAATTCCTGGCATACCTTTTTTTCGACACGGTGAAATGCGTGACGTCATCTAATTTCCATAATTCACTTCAGCTCTGTGTCGGTACCCAGAGTACATACACACTGGACCGACAGTGCATGTCGCTGCGTTTCTAGCACTTAAGCCTACCCGTTGATCGATCGATCAGCAGGCAAACAATGTCAGGTAAACACCGTACATTGTCCACGGACAAAGCTATCTTCCTCGTTGCACCGGCTCGCCCGGCCGTCCGCCGCGGCCGGTCGGCGCGGCGTGCAGGCAGTGTTTAAACTTGAGCAATGCAGTACGGTCGGGTTGGTTAGACCCGTGAACGGGTCTACGGTCGGGTGTGATGAACGGGTCTACGGTCGGGTGTGATGATCGGGCAGCCAGTGAAGACGAAGCATTTCGTTCTAAGTTGGGAATCGAAAAGTTCAAAGGCCATCAAAGACTGGCATTTAGAGATTTTCTTACATTTTCTGCATCGCTTTTTCGCATGGAGGAAGAAAACGACTGGGAATTTTTTTTCTTTCTCTATACTATGGCATGCTTTTCATATTATTGGCTTCGGTTAAAAAAAGTGCAAAACGATTTCAGAGAAGTTATCTACTACTATTTTTCCCTAAAATGACTTGCAAGCATCAGTAATTTCAGATATGATAGAAAAAAACCGAAATTTAGGAGTGAATCTGAGTGAAGAACTACCCCTTTATTAAAACAATTTCACATGCATTGTACACAATGTTTGAAGTAATAAGTTGTTAGGCAGATTCAACAAAATTTTCAAAATGCCCTTATTAAATTTATGTAAATTTCATGTTGAAAGGCCCGAGAAGTCTCTCAATGCCACATAGTTTTACTGTACATTTTCTTCAGCCAATTTGAAACAACACTTTTTTCAATTCTTTTTTTTTATTTTTTTTTTTACAGCAATCAGAAAATTTATTTGAGCAACGTGCTTGCATAAGCCTCCGAAAATATACTGGAATAATGTTTAATTGGAAAAATTTAAATTTGATGTCTATTAGTTTACTAAATGTTTATAATTTTACCCTTTTCAGTGCTTTGAGGAGGATGCTTTCAGAAGGCCCATCAAGTTTGTGAAAATATAAAGCTGTTTTTACGAATTCCAGGAACAACAGCAAACTACCTTTTAGATACGATAGAAGCCCTTGAAGGAAATTTGCACTAACTAAAACAAAAAGGAAATGTTCGTCAACATTGTCTGATTTATTAGTTCAATATTTGACTTCAAGTGCAGAAATACTTAGAATTTTTAGGTTGAATTCCATATCCGACCACTATAATTAATGTCATTAACAGCAAGTTTGATGATAAAAATGCGAAATAAAATTCTGACATGTCTGATTTTGAGCCCCCAGCATGGATTTCCATTGTTATGAACTATGTAAAATTTAGTTTGGTTGTAAAAACTATATAATAGAGAAATTTTCATAATTTTAAGATTTGTTGCCACTGTCCAATGTTTTGGCCATAGCATTAGTATACATGATTGGTAAACTGTTAAAATAGTTTTATCCCCCTGTGTGATTGAAGATATGCATGATTAAAACCAACCTGAGAAAAAAACAGCTTCGTACTTGTCTAACTTTTGAGAAAACAGTCAAAAAAGGGTTTGCAGTAATTTCGCCCAAAAAAACACTTTGCCCTGAACCATTTCGCCCTGAACCACGGCCTGTGCATAAAGTGGTTTTAGGGAGAAGTAGCATTTGAGCGATGTAGTGTTTGGACGAAGTGATTTGGGGCGAAATGGCACTCGGGTGAAGTGGTTTGGGGGCGAAATGGCACTTGGGCGAAATGGTTTTTGGGCGAATTAAAGGAACACGTTGCCTTCAGATTTCACGAAATCTCACGTTTGAGGGTGTTCCTTATACTTATTAAGAGTTGTTCTTGCAATAAAACACATTTAATGTGTTATAATTAGTGAATTGTAATTAAAAAAACAAACACTGACCTCTGACCCCCACTACATGTCCCGCGAAATGTATACGTATTTCAAGCCGTAAATACGATCGTCTGGGTAGTGGGCAAAATGCAGCGACGAGCAGGAGTTAGGTTGGCGCCGTAGCCAGTGGTCAGGTAAACCTATCAGATGAACGCAAGGTACCATACCATTCTCCGCCTCCCGAGACGTGTGTGAAATGTAAACACACACACACACGGAAATTTATAAAACCCGGAAGTCGGAGATACACAAAGGTACCCGGAGGTAGATTGTTTTTGCTAACGTGTAGTTGGTGCGTTGACGGTGGCCCGGAGCTACGCAGTATTAAAATAACAAGCCGGAGGTAGGTTGTAGCATGTACTACACGGTCACAACAAATTCTACCTCCGACCTCCGGGTTTCAACGACACTCCCCACACACACACACACCGACTGGCTGTCAAAAAATGGATCGTCAAGAGAACACAGCAGACGCGTCAAAAAAGAAAAAACGAAAACCTCGCCAATCAGGGTAAAAATATTGTCATGGGACAAACCGATAGAAATAATTGTTCAGAAGTATTTCAACAGCTGCGACTGGAAATAAGACTAACATAATTTCTCCGCCATTTATGGGAGTCAAGATTTTGACTCCCATAAATGGCGGAGCGTGCTGCTTCGCGAAATTACGCAAAATTAAAGCATTTCTAAGGCACGTTTGTGTGGATCATTATATTCTACTTTTTAAACATCTTTCAGATCGTGCTCATTATACTTCAAACGCTTGTAATAGCCCAAAAACGCCCAATAAAGCGCAACCCGAAGGCAACGTGTTCCTTTAAATTTTCGTCTCATATGAGATGAACAATAATTGTTTTACTCATTTCTCAAAGACTATAGCACTTCAGACAAAACCATTTCGGGGGAAGTTTTCTACGGTCATCATGTTTATATTGTGTAAGTTAGGCGTAAATCTGTGAAAATTTCTGATTTTCGAGATACCAATCGTGTATACTGCCCCATGTACAGGAAGGCGCCGGGCTGGGCTGGGCGCACACGCGTGATTATCACATGATTATCACTCGGCAGGCCATGCACCATGCATACACTGTCACTGCACAGTGGAACCCACGAAAACGGCCCGATATCATTTTCGCGCGGCACGGTGAATCACTAGCAGTGCACACGTACAAAATAATGTACACGGCAAGTTACCATCCTCCATGATGATGACCTATTTATGGAGGCACCGCTTTAAATTCTACGCAGGCGCCCATAATTTTGGACCTTGCTGTTTAATTATTCATGTCCTTCCATAAAGGTTATCGAACTTTTTTTCTTACGGAGTAATCAAGACCGAGTTTTCGAGTTCACATCGCGAGTGTAGGTACCCCCTCTAGCGGTTGAAATGAACAGTGCGTATGTGGGAATCGCGAACTCCAACAATAAACTCGGTCTTGCATCAAGACTAGCCTAACTGGGACACCTAACGTTTTGGACCCCTAATTTTGAGAATTACCAATATTCATTGCACAATGCAATTCCCGTCATTGGTTCTATAATTTTCATGCATGCTTTATCTCAAAAAAAGAAATAACTAGTTTTGAGAAAATTTAATGAGAAAATAATTCTTGCTTTTGAGAAAAAAATTATAATAACCCTTACCACCTTAACAAATATCTTGTTTGTGTTGGACATCCCAGAAAAATGTTTTGCTTAAATCAAGAAAAATCAAGTTTTCATGTCTCCCAAGAAAAAATGTGCGAGAAAAGATTTCTAATTTTTTTTCTGTTCAAGATGTTATCATAGTTGAGAATTTTTTTTCTAAAAAGGTTAGAAAAAGTTGTTAAAACTCTTTTCTAATTTTTAGAAAATTATTCTTGACCTAGAAAAAAATAATTACTTAAATCAAGAAAACAAAAGGATTTTCTAGCTATACTCCCAAGAAAAAAATGTGCGAGAAAAGAATTCTTAATTTTTTTCTAGTTTCAAGATGTTGTTTTCTTAATTGAGAATATTTTTCTAAGAAGATCAGAAACAGGTTTTGAAACAGGTTTTAAAACTTGTTTTCTAATTTTTAGAAAATTATTCTTGACCTATAAAAAAAGATTACTTAAAGGAGTGTGACCAGATCACTTTTTTTTACCCATAACTCCCCGGGACTTACCTTATGGGTCATGAGATTTTTATATCATAACATCCGTTATATTTTTCTGATTACGAAACTGAAACTCCCGCGCTTCTAGGCCGCATATTTCCGAGGATATCGTCGAAAATCCACCGATTATTTGTAAACTAATTTTCCAGTATCAACGTTTATCCACTGAAAGCCGACTGATAGTTTTGTTCAATTTTTTACTGGAAATCGCGAATGTTTTCGGGTTTTTGGGACATGGGAGGTGTGTATGGGAGTTACTTGATAATATTGGTAAGTTACATCGAAAACTATTTTCCAGAAACTCTGGTCATGCTCCTTTAAACCAAGAAATTAGGAATAAAAAGTTTTCTTGCTATACTCCCAAGGAAACAAATCTTGAAACATTCAGGAACTGCAAACAAAAAAAAAACATTTGATATCAAGGGAGGTTTCGGAGGGAGGTTTTGGAGGTTGTTATTGTATCTGCTATTGTATCACACACCTTGTCACAGGAGTAGGATAAAACATTGAACCACACTAATATACCTTACTTATTGTGTTTGACTAACCTCGTGTTTCACACAGCGATCCTGTCAAACAAGTTGACACACACACAGCGCCCATTGACACAGTTACCTCCATTCAGACCCGGTGGGTCACAAACTGGAAATATCAGCAACAATTTGTCAAAATTATCATCTTAGACTGAACCTCAAAAATGAGTGGGAAAAGGGAAGGGTTTGTCCTAGTCTATGTCTCACAAATGTCCTAGTCTACAAGGAGTTCAATACCACTGTGTAGAACATGGCCTATAATGTGTTAAAGTTTCAGGTTCACTCATCACACATTTAGTGACTTAATCTCCAAAGTGGTTTGTTACTGTGCTCAGTTGAATATCCTTGCAGCACCGAAAGTTGCGTTCACAGGGAAACATTTAAGAATACAAATGTGCCTCATAGCTCAGCTGGTAGAGCATCTGCCCGGTGAGTCAGATGTATTGGGGAAACTTGAGGAAGTATACAACTGTGCCTCAAAGCTCAGCTGGTACAGCATCTGCCCCGAGTCAGATGTCTTGGGGAAACTTGAGGAAGTATACAACTGTGCTTCATAGCTCAGCTGGTAGAGCATCTGCCCAGTGTGTCAGATGTCTTGGGGAAAAACCTGAGAGAGTATACCACTGTGCCCAATACTAGCTCAGTTGGTAGGGCATCTGCCCAGTGTGTCAGAGGTCTAAGGTTTGAATCCTGATAATGCCCATATGATTTTTCTCTCATCCCATGCTAGGTTTTGATAAACAAGTCAAATCCCTGTCACTACATCTCAACATTTGAAAATATTGTTTTATTGCACTTTTAAGTTCAATGAAATTAAATTGCCAAAAATAAAACTCTTGTCACAGTACAGAAATCACATTGATCATACAAACGTCATTGATAATTGAATCTCACCTGAGGTCAGCTCAATGGATGCAGAAAGTGGTCTTGCAAAACAATAGTACACACCCAGGTCATCTATGGTCAAATCCTGGATTACCAGCTGAGTGACGAATGGAGAAACTTTCTCAACAAACACACGGATGGTTTTGCCTACCAAAAAAAACTGTGAAACCGAGTTCAACATATTAAAAATACAACTAAAACATTATGTTATGGGCAAAGACTATTCTGGTGTTCCAATTCTTGACCGTGCTTGACCGTCTAGTTACGGAAGTCCGGATCTATTAAAACAATTTCACAAAAGAAATGTACAATACAATGCATCAATTAACTTTAAGAAGTTGGGACAAACTATTTTTGACACAATTATAAATGTGAAAACTGCAATAGAGAGCCTAAGTGTGACGATGGAAACAAAGCGGCATTGGGGTGTACAATTACGGTGAACCAACAAACCAACAGTACTCATTAACTGCGCATGGTTATTGAGTTCAGTTGTTTTCCTTACTCTATGCTTCAACTAAAAATAAACCTGCGCCTATGGACAGCTAGGGCCAAGTTCGATCAAGCGACTATAGTCGATTAGATAGAGTCCCTCGAACAACGGGTAACTCTCATCGTTCGATGGACTCTAGTCGACTAGCTATAGTGAACTATAGTGAATTATATACCTCATGCGTAGATTCCAGTCATCTGATTGGTTAAAAGTGGGGGCATTGAATCGGCTAGACCCGGCGCGTATGCCAACTGGTCAATAGTCTTTGCCATGCCCCGGGCATAGTCATATAGCGGGTTCCGGACGCGCGCATTACATGTGTTAGCATATAGCTAGTTGTGCACCAACTATGCAGCTGGGCATAGTCATTTAGCGGGTTCCGGACGCGTGCATTACATGTGTTAGCATAGCTATAGCTGTGCACCAACTATGCAGCTGTGCGCTTCACGTAAACATTCATCACTCGGCAGGACGGTAATGGCGGAATCTCGACGTCATTTTGTCGTCTGTCGTAGATGATGAAGTCCTTAAGAAAGTAAGAGAAGTGGCCTACAGTTAAAACTGTGTCAGGTGAAATGTGCTACTAAAGTGACAGGTGATTATGCTACAATGTTTGCTGTAAATATACAACTTTTCCGCCGTAGACCAGCTTCCGAAATCGAAACGCGAAGGACCACTGTCATGACTGTATATGATGTCTCGTTACTTTTAACCAACCAGATGAACAAAATAAAAAAAATAAAAATTGATCGCTTAGGGAGTTGATAAAAACAACTGCAAATATGTTTCATCATTTAAAACATTTCAATACTCACAGGAGTATTTACAAAATTGCCCCACTATTCTGTTTGGACATTCAGGTTTGCACACAAAAGAAAAACATTTGATTTTAAGCAGACAATAAAATGCCTTACCTTAGGTTGGTTTCGGAGGGTGGTTTTGGAGAGATCGCCGCCCAGAGTAATCGCCGCCCAGAGTAATCGCCGCCCAGAGTAATCGCCGCCCAGAGTAAACGCCGCCCAGAGTAAACGCCGCCCAGAGTAATCGCCGCCCAGAGTAATCGCCGCCCAGAGTAATCGCCGCCCAGAGTAATCGCCGCCCAGAATAATCGCCGCCCAGAGTAAACGCCGCCCAGAGTAAACGCCGCCCAGAGTAATCGCCGCCCAGAGTAATCGCCGCCCAGAGTAATCGCCTCCCAGAGTAATCGCCTCCCAGAGTAATCGCCTCCCAGAGTAATCGCCTCCCAGAGTAATCGCCTCCCAGAGTAATCGCCTCCCAGAGTAATCGCCTCCCAGAGTAAATGTTTCCCAGAGTAAATGTTTCCCAGAGTAAATGTTTCCCAGAGTGAATGTTGCCCAGAGTGAACGCTGCCCAGAGTGAATGTTGCCCAGAGTGAACGCTGCCCAGAGTAAACGTTGCCCAGAGTAATCGCCGCCCAGGGTAAAGGCCGCCCAGGGTAAACGATGCCCAGGGTAATCGATGCCCAGGGTAAACGCTGCCCAGGGTAATCGCTGCCCAGGGTAAACGCTGCCCAGAGTAATCGCTGCCCAGAGTAAACGCTGCCCAGAGTAAACGCTGCCCAGAGTAAACGTTGCCCAGAGTAATCGTTGCCCAGAGTAAACTTTGCCCAGAGTAAACTTTGCCCAGAGTAAACGTTGCCCAGAGTAAACGTTGCCCAGAGTAAGCGTTGCCCAGAGTAAGCGTTGCCCAGAGTAATCGTTGCCCACAGTAAACGTTGCCCACAGTAAACGTTGCCCAGAGTAAACGTTGCCCAGAGTAATCGCTGCCCAGAGTAATCGCTGCCCAGAGTAATCGCTGCCCAGAGTAATCGCTGCCCAGAGTTATCGTTGCCCAGAGTAAGCGTTGCCCACAGTAAGCTTTGCCCACAGTAAGCTTTGCCCACAAAAAGCTTTGCCCACAGTAAGCTTTGCCCAAAATAAGCTTTGCCCACAGTAAGCATATATTTAACGACTGTTAACTTGTTTCATCAGCATCAGAACTTATTTTATCTATTTGTTTATTTATTTATTTTTATTGGCAAAGTCAAAGCAAAGTCTATTTTCAAAATATTTGTTTTAACTTACGCAAACATAAATTGGATCATGAAAGCATAACTTGCTTTAACTCATATTGTGTGTGTGCTCATTACCTGACAGTTCAACAATCAATGGATGTCTAACTGGTCCAACCACACAGTAATAACCAGCTACATCCTCAATCTCAAGATTATTAATACTCAGCATTGTGTGTGCTCATTACCTACCAGTTCAACAATCAATGGATGTCTAACTGGTCCAGCCACACAGTAATAACCAGCTACATCCTCAATCTTGAGACTATTAATACTCAGCATTGTGTGTGTGCTCATTACCTACCAGTTCAACAATCAATGGATGTCTAACTGGTCTAACCACACAGTAATAACCAGCTACATCCTCAATCTTGAGATTATTAATACTCAGCATTGTGTGTCTGCTCATTACCTACCAGTTCAACAATCAATGGATGTCTAACTGGTCCAACCACACAGTAATAACCAGCTACATCCTCAATCTTGAGATTATTAATACTCAGGATTGTGTGTGTGCTAATTACCTACCAGTTCAACAATCAATGTATGTCTAACTGGTCCAATCACACAGTAATAACCAGCTACATCCTCAATCTTGAGATTATTAATACTCAGCATTGTGTGTCTGCTCATTACCTACCAGTTCAACAATCAATGGATGTCTAACTGGTCCAACCACACAGTAATAACCAGCTACATCCTCAATCTTGAGATTATTAATACTCAGGATTGTGTGTGTGCTAATTACCTACCAGTTCAACAATCAATGTATGTCTAACTGGTCCAATCACACAGTAATAACCAGCTACATCCTCAATCTTGAGATTATTAATACTCGGCATTGTGTGTGTGCTCATTACCTACCAATTCATCAATCAATGGATGTCTAACTGGTCCAACCACACAGTAATAACCAGCTACATCCTCAATCTTGAGATTATTAATACTCAGCATTGTGTGTGTGCTCATTACCTACCAGTTCAACAATCAATGGATGTCTAACTGGTCCAACCACACAGTAATAACCAGCTACATCCTCAATCTTGAGATTATTAATACTCGGCATTGTGTGTGTGCTCATTACCTACCAGTTCAACAATCAATGGATGTCTAACTGGTCCAACCACACAGTAATAACCAGCTACATCCTCAATATTGAGATTATTAATACTCAGCATTGTGTGTGTGCTCATTACCCGACAGTTCAACAATCAATGGATGTCTAACTGGTCCAACCACACAGTACAGTAATAACCAGCTACATCCTCAATCTTGAGATTATTAATACTCAGCATTGTGTGTGTGCTCATTACCCGACAGTTCAACAATCAATGGATGTCTAACTGGTCCAACCACACAGTAATAACAAGCTACATCCTCAATCTTGAGATTATTAATACTCAGCATTGTGTGTGTGCTCATTACCTACCAGTTCAACAATCAATGGATGTATAACTGGTCCAACCACACAGTAATAACCAGCTACATCCTCAATCTTGAGATTATTAATACTCAGCATTGTGTGTGTGCGCTCATTACCTACCAGTTCAACAATCAATGGATGTCTAACTGGTCCAACCACACAGTAATAACCAGCTACATCCTCAATCTTGAGATTATTAATACTCAGCATTGTGTGTGTGCTCATTACCTACCAGTTCAACAATCAATGGATGTCTAACTGGTCCAACCACACAGTAATAACCAGCTACATCCTCAATCTTGAGATTATTAATACTCAGCATTGTGTGTGTGCTCATTACCCGACAGTTCAACAATCAATGGATGTCTAACTGGTCCAACCACACAGTAATAACAAGCTACATCCTCAATTTTGAGATTATCAATACTCAGCATTGTGTGTGTGCTCATTACCTACCAGTTCAACAATCAATGGATGTATAACTGGTCCAACCACACAGTAATAACCAGCTACATCCTCAATCTTGAGATTATTAATACTCAGCATTGTGTGTGTGCGCTCATTACCTACCAGTTCAACAATCAATGGATGTCTAACTGGTCCAACCACACAGTAATAACCAGCTACATCCTCAATCTTGAGATTATTAATACTCAGCATTGTGTGTCTGCTCATTACCTACCAGTTCAACAATCAATGGATGTCTAACTGGTCCAACCACACAGTAATAACCAGCTACATCCTCAATCTTGAGATTATTAATACTCAGGATTGTGTGTGTGCTAATTACCTACCAGTTCAACAATCAATGTATGTCTAACTGGTCCAATCACACAGTAATAACCAGCTACATCCTCAATCTTGAGATTATTAATACTCAGCATTGTGTGTCTGCTCATTACCTACCAGTTCAACAATCAATGGATGTCTAACTGGTCCAACCACACAGTAATAACCAGCTACATCCTCAATCTTGAGATTATTAATACTCAGGATTGTGTGTGTGCTAATTACCTACCAGTTCAACAATCAATGTATGTCTAACTGGTCCAATCACACAGTAATAACCAGCTACATCCTCAATCTTGAGATTATTAATACTCGGCATTGTGTGTGTGCTCATTACCTACCAATTCATCAATCAATGGATGTCTAACTGGTCCAACCACACAGTAATAACCAGCTACATCCTCAATCTTGAGATTATTAATACTCAGCATTGTGTGTGTGCTCATTACCTACCAGTTCAACAATCAATGGATGTCTAACTGGTCCAACCACACAGTAATAACCAGCTACATCCTCAATCTTGAGATTATTAATACTCGGCATTGTGTGTGTGCTCATTACCTACCAGTTCAACAATCAATGGATGTCTAACTGGTCCAACCACACAGTAATAACCAGCTACATCCTCAATCTTGAGATTATTAATACTCAGCATTGTGTGTGTGCTCATTACCCGACAGTTCAACAATCAATGGATGTCTAACTGGTCCAACCACACAGTACAGTAATAACCAGCTACATCCTCAATCTTGAGATTATTAATACTCAGCATTGTGTGTGTGCTCATTACCCGACAGTTCAACAATCAATGGATGTCTAACTGGTCCAACCACACAGTAATAACAAGCTACATCCTCAATCTTGAGATTATTAATACTCAGCATTGTGTGTGTGCTCATTACCTACCAGTTCAACAATCAATGGATGTATAACTGGTCCAACCACACAGTAATAACCAGCTACATCCTCAATCTTGAGATTATTAATACTCAGCATTGTGTGTGTGCGCTCATTACCTACCAGTTCAACAATCAATGGATGTCTAACTGGTCCAACCACACAGTAATAACCAGCTACATCCTCAATCTTGAGATTATTAATACATAGCATTGTGTGTGTGCTCATTACCTACCAGTTCATCAATCAATGGATGTCTAACTGGTCCAACCACACAGTAATAACCAGCTACATCCTCAATCTTGAGATTATTAATACTCGGCATTGTGTGTGTGCTCATTACCTACCAATTCATCAATCAATGGATGTCTAACTGGTCCAACCACACAGTAATAACCAGCTACATCCTCAATCTTGAGATTATTAATACTCAGCATTGTGTGTGTGCTCATTACCTACCAGTTCAACAATCAATGGATGTCTAACTGGTCCAACCACACAGTAATAACCAGCTACATCCTCAATCTTGAGATTATTAATACTCGGCATTGTGTGTGTGCTCATTACCTACCAGTTCAACAATTAATGGATGTCTAACTGGTCCAACCACACAGTAATAACCAGCTACATCCTCAATCTTGAGATTATTAATACTCAGCATTGTGTGTGTGCTCATTACCCGACAGTTCAACAATCAATGGATGTCTAACTGGTCCAACCACACAGTACAGTAATAACCAGCTACATCCTCAATCTTGAGATTATTAATACTCAGCATTGTGTGTGTGCTCATTACCCGACAGTTCAACAATCAATGGATGTCTAACTGGTCCAACCACACAGTAATAACAAGCTACATCCTCAATCTTGAGATTATTAATACTCAGCATTGTGTGTGTGCTCATTACCTACCAGTTCAACAATCAATGGATGTATAACTGGTCCAACCACACAGTAATAACCAGCTACATCCTCAATCTTGAGATTATTAATACTCAGCATTGTGTGTGTGCGCTCATTACCTACCAGTTCAACAATCAATGGATGTCTAACTGGTCCAACCACACAGTAATAACCAGCTACATCCTCAATCTTGAGATTATTAATACTCAGCATTGTGTGTGTGCTCATTACCTACCAGTTCAACAATCAATGGATGTCTAACTGGTCCAACCACACAGTAATAACCAGCTACATCCTCAATCTTGAGATTATTAATACTCAGCATTGTGTGTGTGCTCATTACCCGACAGTTCAACAATCAATGGATGTCTAACTGGTCCAACCACACAGTAATAACAAGCTACATCCTCAATTTTGAGATTATTAATACTCAGCATTGTGTGTGTGCTCATTACCTACCAGTTCAACAATCAATGGATGTCTAACTGGTCCAACCACACAGTAATTAATAACCAGCTACATCCTTAATCTTGAGATTATTAATACTCAGCATTGTGTGTGTGCTCATTACCTACCAGTTCAACAATCAATGGATGTCTAACTGGTCCAACCACACAGTAATAACCAGCTACATCCTCAATCTTGAGATTATTAATACTCAGCATTGTGTGTCTGCTCATTACCTACCAGTTCAACAATCAATGGATGTCTAACTGGTCCAACCACACAGTAATAACCAGCTACATCCTCAATCTTGAGATTATTAATACTCAGGATTGTGTGTGTGCTAATTACCTACCAGTTCAACAATCAATGTATGTCTAACTGGTCCAATCACACAGTAATAACCAGCTACATCCTCAATCTTGAGATTATTAATACTCAGCATTGTGTGTCTGCTCATTACCTACCAGTTCAACAATCAATGGATGTCTAACTGGTCCAACCACACAGTAATAACCAGCTACATCCTCAATCTTAAGATTATTAATACTCAGGATTGTGTGTGTGCTAATTACCTACCAGTTCAACAATCAATGTATGTCTAACTGGTCCAATCACACAGTAATAACCAGCTACATCCTCAATCTTGAGATTATTAATACTCGGCATTGTGTGTGTGCTCATTACCTACCAATTCATCAATCAATGGATGTCTAACTGGTCCAACCACACAGTAATAACCAGCTACATCCTCAATCTTGAGATTATTAATACTCAGCATTGTGTGTGTGCTCATTACCAGCTACATCCTCAATCTTGAGATTATTAATACTCAGCATTGTGTGTGTGCTCATTACCTACCAGTTCAACAATCAATGGATGTCTAACTGGTCCAACCACACAGTAATAACCAGCTACATCCTCAATCTTGAGATTATTAATACTCGGCATTGTGTGTGTGCTCATTACCTACCAGTTCAACAATCAATGGATGTCTAACTGGTCCAACCACACAGTAATAACCAGCTACATCCTCAATCTTGAGATTATTAATACTCAGCATTGTGTGTGTGCTCATTACCCGACAGTTCAACAATCAATGGATGTCTAACTGGTCCAACCACACAGTAATAACAAGCTACATCCTCAATCTTGAGATTATTAATACTCAGCATTGTGTGTGTGCGCTCATTACCTACCAGTTCAACAATCAATGGATGTCTAACTGGTCCAACCACACAGTAATAACCAGCTACATCCTCAATCTTGAGATTATTAATACTCAGCATTGTGTGTGTGCTCATTACCTACCAGTTCAACAATCAATGGATGTCTAACTGGTCCAACCACACAGTAATTAATAACCAGCTACATCCTCAATCTTGAGATTATTAATACTCAGCATTGTGTGTGTGCTCATTACCTACCAGTTCAACAATCAATGGATGTCTAACTGGTCCAACCACACAGTAATAACAAGCTACATCCTCAATCTTGAGATTATTAATACTCAGCATTGTGTGTGTACAATCAATAGATGTCTAACTGGTCCAACCACACAGTAATAACCAGCTACATCCTCAATATTGAGATAATTAATACTCAGCATTGTGTGTGTGCTCACTGCCTACCAGTTCAACAATCAATGGATGTATAACTGGTCCAACCACACAGTAATAACCAGCTACATCCTCAATCTTGAGATTATTAATACTCAGCATTGTGTGTGTGCGCTCATTACCTACCAGTTCAACAATCAATGGATGTCTAACTGGTCCAACCACACAGTAATAACCAGCTACATCCTTAATCTTGAGATTATTAATACTCAGCATTGTGTGTGTGCTCATTACCTACCAGTTCAACAATCAATGGATGTCTAACTGGTCCAACCACACAGTAATAACAAGCTACATCCTCAATTTTGAGATTATCAATACTCAGCATTGTGTGTGTGCTCATTACCTACCAGTTCAACAATCAATGGATGTATAACTGGTCCAACCACACAGTAATAACCAGCTACATCCTCAATCTTGAGATTATTAATACTCAGCATTGTGTGTGTGCGCTCATTACCTACCAGTTCAACAATCAATGGATGTCTAACTGGTCCAACCACACAGTAATAACCAGCTACATCCTCAATCTTGAGATTATTAATACTCAGCATTGTGTGTCTGCTCATTACCTACCAGTTCAACAATCAATGGATGTCTAACTGGTCCAACCACACAGTAATAACCAGCTACATCCTCAATCTTGAGATTATTAATACTCAGGATTGTGTGTGTGCTAATTACCTACCAGTTCAACAATCAATGTATGTCTAACTGGTCCAATCACACAGTAATAACCAGCTACATCCTCAATCTTGAGATTATTAATACTCAGCATTGTGTGTCTGCTCATTACCTACCAGTTCAACAATCAATGGATGTCTAACTGGTCCAACCACACAGTAATAACCAGCTACATCCTCAATCTTGAGATTATTAATACTCAGGATTGTGTGTGTGCTAATTACCTACCAGTTCAACAATCAATGTATGTCTAACTGGTCCAATCACACAGTAATAACCAGCTACATCCTCAATCTTGAGATTATTAATACTCGGCATTGTGTGTGTGCTCATTACCTACCAATTCATCAATCAATGGATGTCTAACTGGTCCAACCACACAGTAATAACCAGCTACATCCTCAATCTTGAGATTATTAATACTCAGCATTGTGTGTGTGCTCATTACCTACCAGTTCAACAATCAATGGATGTCTAACTGGTCCAACCACACAGTAATAACCAGCTACATCCTCAATCTTGAGATTATTAATACTCGGCATTGTGTGTGTGCTCATTACCTACCAGTTCAACAATCAATGGATGTCTAACTGGTCCAACCACACAGTAATAACCAGCTACATCCTCAATCTTGAGATTATTAATACTCAGCATTGTGTGTGTGCTCATTACCCGACAGTTCAACAATCAATGGATGTCTAACTGGTCCAACCACACAGTACAGTAATAACCAGCTACATCCTCAATCTTGAGATTATTAATACTCAGCATTGTGTGTGTGCTCATTACCCGACAGTTCAACAATCAATGGATGTCTAACTGGTCCAACCACACAGTAATAACAAGCTACATCCTCAATCTTGAGATTATTAATACTCAGCATTGTGTGTGTGCTCATTACCTACCAGTTCAACAATCAATGGATGTATAACTGGTCCAACCACACAGTAATAACCAGCTACATCCTCAATCTTGAGATTATTAATACTCAGCATTGTGTGTGTGCGCTCATTACCTACCAGTTCAACAATCAATGGATGTCTAACTGGTCCAACCACACAGTAATAACCAGCTACATCCTCAATCTTGAGATTATTA
Organism: Henricia sp. BOLD:AAB3569; assembly: GCA_037783545.1. NCBI lineage: Eukaryota > Metazoa > Echinodermata > Asteroidea > Spinulosida > Echinasteridae > Henricia > Henricia sp. BOLD:AAB3569. Next base: position 203,899 of record JBBELK010000244.1, read on the forward strand.
ATACATAGCATTGTGTGTGTGCTCATTACCTACCAGTTCATCAATCAATGGATGTCTAACTGGTCCAACCACACAGTAATAACCAGCTACATCCTCAATCTTGAGATTATTAATACTCGGCATTGTGTGTGTGCTCATTACCTACCAATTCATCAATCAATGGATGTCTAACTGGTCCAACCACACAGTAATAACCAGCTACATCCTCAATCTTGAGATTATTAATACTCAGCATTGTGTGTGTGCTCATTACCTACCAGTTCAACAATCAATGGATGTCTAACTGGTCCAACCACACAGTAATAACCAGCTACATCCTCAATCTTGAGATTATTAATACTCGGCATTGTGTGTGTGCTCATTACCTACCAGTTCAACAATTAATGGATGTCTAACTGGTCCAACCACACAGTAATAACCAGCTACATCCTCAATCTTGAGATTATTAATACTCAGCATTGTGTGTGTGCTCATTACCCGACAGTTCAACAATCAATGGATGTCTAACTGGTCCAACCACACAGTACAGTAATAACCAGCTACATCCTCAATCTTGAGATTATTAATACTCAGCATTGTGTGTGTGCTCATTACCCGACAGTTCAACAATCAATGGATGTCTAACTGGTCCAACCACACAGTAATAACAAGCTACATCCTCAATCTTGAGATTATTAATACTCAGCATTGTGTGTGTGCTCATTACCTACCAGTTCAACAATCAATGGATGTATAACTGGTCCAACCACACAGTAATAACCAGCTACATCCTCAATCTTGAGATTATTAATACTCAGCATTGTGTGTGTGCGCTCATTACCTACCAGTTCAACAATCAATGGATGTCTAACTGGTCCAACCACACAGTAATAACCAGCTACATCCTCAATCTTGAGATTATTAATACTCAGCATTGTGTGTGTGCTCATTACCTACCAGTTCAACAATCAATGGATGTCTAACTGGTCCAACCACACAGTAATAACCAGCTACATCCTCAATCTTGAGATTATTAATACTCAGCATTGTGTGTGTGCTCATTACCCGACAGTTCAACAATCAATGGATGTCTAACTGGTCCAACCACACAGTAATAACAAGCTACATCCTCAATTTTGAGATTATTAATACTCAGCATTGTGTGTGTGCTCATTACCTACCAGTTCAACAATCAATGGATGTCTAACTGGTCCAACCACACAGTAATTAATAACCAGCTACATCCTTAATCTTGAGATTATTAATACTCAGCATTGTGTGTGTGCTCATTACCTACCAGTTCAACAATCAATGGATGTCTAACTGGTCCAACCACACAGTAATAACCAGCTACATCCTCAATCTTGAGATTATTAATACTCAGCATTGTGTGTCTGCTCATTACCTACCAGTTCAACAATCAATGGATGTCTAACTGGTCCAACCACACAGTAATAACCAGCTACATCCTCAATCTTGAGATTATTAATACTCAGGATTGTGTGTGTGCTAATTACCTACCAGTTCAACAATCAATGTATGTCTAACTGGTCCAATCACACAGTAATAACCAGCTACATCCTCAATCTTGAGATTATTAATACTCAGCATTGTGTGTCTGCTCATTACCTACCAGTTCAACAATCAATGGATGTCTAACTGGTCCAACCACACAGTAATAACCAGCTACATCCTCAATCTTAAGATTATTAATACTCAGGATTGTGTGTGTGCTAATTACCTACCAGTTCAACAATCAATGTATGTCTAACTGGTCCAATCACACAGTAATAACCAGCTACATCCTCAATCTTGAGATTATTAATACTCGGCATTGTGTGTGTGCTCATTACCTACCAATTCATCAATCAATGGATGTCTAACTGGTCCAACCACACAGTAATAACCAGCTACATCCTCAATCTTGAGATTATTAATACTCAGCATTGTGTGTGTGCTCATTACCAGCTACATCCTCAATCTTGAGATTATTAATACTCAGCATTGTGTGTGTGCTCATTACCTACCAGTTCAACAATCAATGGATGTCTAACTGGTCCAACCACACAGTAATAACCAGCTACATCCTCAATCTTGAGATTATTAATACTCGGCATTGTGTGTGTGCTCATTACCTACCAGTTCAACAATCAATGGATGTCTAACTGGTCCAACCACACAGTAATAACCAGCTACATCCTCAATCTTGAGATTATTAATACTCAGCATTGTGTGTGTGCTCATTACCCGACAGTTCAACAATCAATGGATGTCTAACTGGTCCAACCACACAGTAATAACAAGCTACATCCTCAATCTTGAGATTATTAATACTCAGCATTGTGTGTGTGCGCTCATTACCTACCAGTTCAACAATCAATGGATGTCTAACTGGTCCAACCACACAGTAATAACCAGCTACATCCTCAATCTTGAGATTATTAATACTCAGCATTGTGTGTGTGCTCATTACCTACCAGTTCAACAATCAATGGATGTCTAACTGGTCCAACCACACAGTAATTAATAACCAGCTACATCCTCAATCTTGAGATTATTAATACTCAGCATTGTGTGTGTGCTCATTACCTACCAGTTCAACAATCAATGGATGTCTAACTGGTCCAACCACACAGTAATAACAAGCTACATCCTCAATCTTGAGATTATTAATACTCAGCATTGTGTGTGTACAATCAATAGATGTCTAACTGGTCCAACCACACAGTAATAACCAGCTACATCCTCAATATTGAGATAATTAATACTCAGCATTGTGTGTGTGCTCACTGCCTACCAGTTCAACAATCAATGGATGTATAACTGGTCCAACCACACAGTAATAACCAGCTACATCCTCAATCTTGAGATTATTAATACTCAGCATTGTGTGTGTGCGCTCATTACCTACCAGTTCAACAATCAATGGATGTCTAACTGGTCCAACCACACAGTAATAACCAGCTACATCCTTAATCTTGAGATTATTAATACTCAGCATTGTGTGTGTGCTCATTACCTACCAGTTCAACAATCAATGGATGTCTAACTGGTCCAACCACACAGTAATAACCAGCTACATCCTCAATCTTGAGATTATTAATACTCAGCATTGTGTGTGTGCTCATTACCTACCAGTTCAACAATCAATAGATGTCTAACTGGTCCAACCACACAGTAATAACCAGCTACATCATCAATCTTGAGATTATTAATACTCAGCATTGTGTGTGTGCTCATTACCTACCAGTTCAACAATCAATGGATGTCTAACTGGTCCAGCCACACAGTAATAACCAGCTACATCCTCAATCTTGAGATTATTAATACTCAGCATTGTGTGTGTGCTCATTACCTACCAGTTCAACAATCAATGGATGTCTAACTGGTCCAGCCACACAGTAATAACCAGCTACATCCTCAATCTTGAGATTATTAATACTCAGCATTGTGTGTGTGCTCATTACCTACCAGTTCAACAATCAATGGATGTCTAACTGGTCCAATCACACAGTAATATCCAGCTACATCCTCAATCTTGAGATTATTAATACTCAGCATTGTGTGTCTGCTCATTACCTACCAGTTCATCAATCAATGGATGTCTAACTGGTCCAATCACACAGTAATAACCAGCTACATCCTCAATCTTGAGATTATTAATACTCAGCATTGTGTGTGTGCTCATTACCTACCAGTTCAACAATCAATAGATATCTAACTGGTCCAACCACACAGTAATAACCAGCTACATCCTCAATCTTGAGATTATTAATACTCAGCATTGTGTGTGTGCGCTCATTACCTACCAGTTCAACAATCAATGGATGTCTAACTGGTCCAACCACACAGTAATAACCAGCTACATCCTCAATCTTGAGATTATTAATACTCAGCATTGTGTGTGTGCTCATTACCTACCAGTTCAACAATCAATGGATGTCTAACTGGTCCAACCACACAGTAATAACCAGCTACATCCTCAATCTTGAGATTATTAATACTCAGCATTGTGTGTGTGCTCATTACCCGACAGTTCAACAATCAATGGATGTCTAACTGGTCCAACCACACAGTAATAACAAGCTACATCCTCAATTTTGAGATTATCAATACTCAGCATTGTGTGTGTGCTCATTACCTACCAGTTCAACAATCAATGGATGTCTAACTGGTCCAACCACACAGTAATAACCAGCTACATCCTCAATCTTGAGATTATTAATACTCAGCATTGTGTGTGTGCTCATTACCTACCAGTTCAACAATCAATGGATGTCTAACTGGTCCAACCACACAGTAATAACCAGCTACATCCTCAATCTTGAGATTATTAATACTCAGCATTGTGTGTGTGCTCATTACCCGACAGTTCAACAATCAATGGATGTCTAACTGGTCCAACCACACAGTAATAACAAGCTACATCCTCAATTTTGAGATTATCAATACTCAGCATTGTGTGTGTGCTCATTACCTACCAGTTCAACAATCAATGGATGTATAACTGGTCCAACCACACAGTAATAACCAGCTACATCCTCAATCTTGAGATTATTAATACTCAGCATTGTGTGTGTGCGCTCATTACCTACCAGTTCAACAATCAATGGATGTCTAACTGGTCCAACCACACAGTAATAACCAGCTACATCCTCAATCTTGAGATTATTAATACTCAGGATTGTGTGTGTGCTAATTACCTACCAGTTCAACAATCAATGGATGTCTAACTGGTCCAACCACACAGTAATAACCAGCTACATCCTCAATCTTGAGATTATTAATACTCAGGATTGTGTGTGTGCTAATTACCTACCAGTTCAACAATCAATGTATGTCTAACTGGTCCAATCACACAGTAATAACCAGCTACATCCTCAATCTTGAGATTATTAATACTCGGCATTGTGTGTGTGCTCATTACCTACCAATTCATCAATCAATGGATGTCTAACTGGTCCAACCACACAGTAATAACCAGCTACATCCTCAATCTTGAGATTATTAATACTCAGCATTGTGTGTGTGCTCATTACCTACCAGTTCAACAATCAATGGATGTCTAACTGGTCCAACCACACAGTAATAACCAGCTACATCCTCAATCTTGAGATTATTAATACTCGGCATTGTGTGTGTGCTCATTACCTACCAGTTCAACAATCAATGGATGTCTAACTGGTCCAACCACACAGTAATAACCAGCTACATCCTCAATCTTGAGATTATTAATACTCAGCATTGTGTGTGTGCTCATTACCTACCAGTTCAACAATCAATAGATGTCTAACTGGTCCAACCACACAGTAATAACCAGCTACATCCTCAATCTTGAGATTATTAATACTCAGCATTGTGTGTGTGCTCATTACCTACCAGTTCAACAATCAATGGATGTCTAACTGGTCCAACCACACAGTAATAACCAGCTACATCCTCAATCTTGAGATTATTAATACTCAGCATTGTGTGTGTGCGCTCATTGCCTACCAGTTCAACAATCAATCGATGTCTAACTGGTCCAACCACACAGTAATAACCAGCTACATCCTCAATCTTGAGATTATTAATACTCAGCATTGTGTGTGTATGCTCATTACCTACCAGTTCAACAATCAATAGATGTCTAACTGGTCCAACCACACAGTAATAACCAGCTACATCCTCAATCTTGAGATTATTAATACTCAGCATTGTGTGTGTGCGCTCATTGCCTACCAGTTCAACAATCAATCGATGTCTAACTGGTCCAACCACACAGTAATAACCAGCTACATCCTCAATCTTGAGATTATTAATACTCAGCATTGTGTGTGTATGCTCATTACCTACCAGTTCAACAATCAATAGATGTCTAACTGGTCCAACCACACAGTAATAACCAGCTACATCCTCAATCTTGAGATTATCAATACTCAGCATTGTGTGTGTGCTCATTACCTACCAGTTCAACAATCAATGGATGTATAACTGGTCCAACCACACAGTAATAACCAGCTACATCCTCAATCTTGAGATTATTAATACTCAGCATTGTGTGTGTGCGCTCATTACCTACCAGTTCAACAATCAATGGATGTCTAACTGGTCCAACCACACAGTAATAACCAGCTACATCCTCAATCTTGAGATTATTAATACTCAGCATTGTGTGTGTGCTCTTTACCTACCAGTTCAACAATCAATGGATGTCTAACTGGTCCAACCACACAGTAATTAATAACCAGCTACATCCTTAATCTTGAGATTATTAATACTCAGCATTGTGTGTGTGCTCATTACCTACCAGTTCAACAATCAATGGATGTCTAACTGGTCCAACCACACAGTAATAACCAGCTACATCCTCAATCTTGAGATTATTAATACTCAGCATTGTGTGTCTGCTCATTACCTACCAGTTCAACAATCAATGGATGTCTAACTGGTCCAACCACACAGTAATAACCAGCTACATCCTCAATCTTGAGATTATTAATACTCAGGATTGTGTGTGTGCTAATTACCTACCAGTTCAACAATCAATGTATGTCTAACTGGTCCAATCACACAGTAATAACCAGCTACATCCTCAATCTTGAGATTATTAATACTCAGCATTGTGTGTCTGCTCATTACCTACCAGTTCAACAATCAATGGATGTCTAACTGGTCCAACCACACAGTAATAACCAGCTACATCCTCAATCTTAAGATTATTAATACTCAGGATTGTGTGTGTGCTAATTACCTACCAGTTCAACAATCAATGTATGTCTAACTGGTCCAATCACACAGTAATAACCAGCTACATCCTCAATCTTGAGATTATTAATACTCGGCATTGTGTGTGTGCTCATTACCTACCAATTCATCAATCAATGGATGTCTAACTGGTCCAACCACACAGTAATAACCAGCTACATCCTCAATCTTGAGATTATTAATACTCAGCATTGTGTGTGTGCTCATTACCAGCTACATCCTCAATCTTGAGATTATTAATACTCAGCATTGTGTGTGTGCTCATTACCTACCAGTTCAACAATCAATGGATGTCTAACTGGTCCAACCACACAGTAATAACCAGCTACATCCTCAATCTTGAGATTATTAATACTCGGCATTGTGTGTGTGCTCATTACCTACCAGTTCAACAATCAATGGATGTCTAACTGGTCCAACCACACAGTAATAACCAGCTACATCCTCAATCTTGAGATTATTAATACTCAGCATTGTGTGTGTGCTCATTACCCGACAGTTCAACAATCAATGGATGTCTAACTGGTCCAACCACACAGTAATAACAAGCTACATCCTCAATCTTGAGATTATTAATACTCAGCATTGTGTGTGTGCGCTCATTACCTACCAGTTCAACAATCAATGGATGTCTAACTGGTCCAACCACACAGTAATAACCAGCTACATCCTCAATCTTGAGATTATTAATACTCAGCATTGTGTGTGTGCTCATTACCTACCAGTTCAACAATCAATGGATGTCTAACTGGTCCAACCACACAGTAATTAATAACCAGCTACATCCTCAATCTTGAGATTATTAATACTCAGCATTGTGTGTGTGCTCATTACCTACCAGTTCAACAATCAATGGATGTCTAACTGGTCCAACCACACAGTAATAACAAGCTACATCCTCAATCTTGAGATTATTAATACTCAGCATTGTGTGTGTACAATCAATAGATGTCTAACTGGTCCAACCACACAGTAATAACCAGCTACATCCTCAATATTGAGATAATTAATACTCAGCATTGTGTGTGTGCTCACTGCCTACCAGTTCAACAATCAATGGATGTATAACTGGTCCAACCACACAGTAATAACCAGCTACATCCTCAATCTTGAGATTATTAATACTCAGCATTGTGTGTGTGCGCTCATTACCTACCAGTTCAACAATCAATGGATGTCTAACTGGTCCAACCACACAGTAATAACCAGCTACATCCTTAATCTTGAGATTATTAATACTCAGCATTGTGTGTGTGCTCATTACCTACCAGTTCAACAATCAATGGATGTCTAACTGGTCCAACCACACAGTAATAACCAGCTACATCCTCAATCTTGAGATTATTAATACTCAGCATTGTGTGTGTGCTCATTACCTACCAGTTCAACAATCAATAGATGTCTAACTGGTCCAACCACACAGTAATAACCAGCTACATCATCAATCTTGAGATTATTAATACTCAGCATTGTGTGTGTGCTCATTACCTACCAGTTCAACAATCAATGGATGTCTAACTGGTCCAGCCACACAGTAATAACCAGCTACATCCTCAATCTTGAGATTATTAATACTCAGCATTGTGTGTGTGCTCATTACCTACCAGTTCAACAATCAATGGATGTCTAACTGGTCCAGCCACACAGTAATAACCAGCTACATCCTCAATCTTGAGATTATTAATACTCAGCATTGTGTGTGTGCTCATTACCTACCAGTTCAACAATCAATGGATGTCTAACTGGTCCAATCACACAGTAATATCCAGCTACATCCTCAATCTTGAGATTATTAATACTCAGCATTGTGTGTCTGCTCATTACCTACCAGTTCATCAATCAATGGATGTCTAACTGGTCCAATCACACAGTAATAACCAGCTACATCCTCAATCTTGAGATTATTAATACTCAGCATTGTGTGTGTGCTCATTACCTACCAGTTCAACAATCAATAGATGTCTAACTGGTCCAACCACACAGTAATAACCAGCTACATCCTCAATCTTGAGATTATTAATACTCAGCATTGTGTGTGTGCTCATTACCTACCAGTTCAACAATCAATGGATGTCTAACTGGTCCAACCACACAGTAATAACCAGCTACATCCTCAATCTTGAGATTATTAATACTCAGCATTGTGTGTGTGCGCTCATTGCCTACCAGTTCAACAATCAATGGATGTCTAACTGGTCCAACCACACAGTAATAACCAGCTACATCCTCAATCTTGAGATTATTAATACTCAGCATTGTGTGTGTGTGCTCATTACCTACCAGTTCAACAATCAATAAATGTCTAACTGGTCCAACCACACAGTAATAACCAGCTACATCCTCAATCTTGAGATTATTAATACTCAGCATTGTGTGTGTGCTCATTAACTACCAGTTCAACAATCAATGGATGTCTAACTGGTCCAACCACACAGTAATAACCAGCTACATCCTCAATATTGAGATTATTAATACTCAGGATTGTGTGTGTGCTCATTACCTACCAGTTCAACAATCTATGGATGTCTAACTGGTCCAATCACACAGTAATAACCAGCTACATCCTCAATCTTGAGATTATTAATACTCAGCATTGTGTGTGTGCTCATTACCTACCAGTTCAACAATCAATGGATGTCTAACTGGTCCAACCACACAGTAATAACCAGCTACATCCTCAATATTGAGATTATTAATATTCAGGATTGTGTGTCTGTGTTCATTACCTACCAGTTCAACAATCAATGGATGTCTAACTGGTCCAACCACACAGTAATAACCAGCTATTCCTCAATCTTGAGATTATTAATACTCAGCATTGTGTGTGTGCTCATTATCTACCAGTTCAACAATCAATAGATGTCTAACTAGTCCGACCACACAGTAATAACCAGCTACATCCTCAATCTTGAGATTATTAATACTCAGGATTGTGTGTGTGCTCATTACCTACCAGTTCAACAATCAATGGATGTCTAACTGGTCCAACCACACAGTAATAACCAGCTACATCCTCAATCTTGAGATTATTAATACTCAGCATTGTGTGTGTGCGCTCATTACCTACCAGTTCAACAATCAATGGATGTCTAACTGGTCCAACAACACAGTAATAACCAGCTACATCCTCAATCTTGAGATTATTCATACTCAGCATTGTGTGTCTGCTCATTACCTACCAGTTCAACAATCAATGGATGTCTAACTGGTCCAACCACACAGTAATAACCAGCTACATCCTCAATCTTGAGATTATTAATACTCAGCATTGTGTGTGTGCTAATTACCTACCAGTTCAACAATCAATAGATGTCTAACTAGTGCAACCACACAGTAATAACCAGCTACATCCTCAATCTTGAGATTATTAATACTCAGCATTGTGTGTGTGCTCATTACCTACCAGTTCAACAATCAATAGATGTCTAACTAGTGCAACCACACAGTAATAACCAGCTACATCCTCAATCTTGAGATTATTAATACTCAGCATTGTGTGTGTGCTCATTACCTACCAGTTCAACAATCAATGGATGTCTAACTGGTCCAACCACACAGTAATAACCAGCTACATCCTCAATCTTGAGATTATTAATACTCAGCATTGTGTGTGTGCTCATTGCCTACCAGTTCAACAATCAATGGATGTCTAACTGGTCCAACCACACAGTAAGAACCAGCTACATCCTCAATCTTGAGATTATTAATACTCAGCATTGTGTGTGTGCGCTCATTACCTACCAGTTCAACAATCAATGGATGTCTAACTGGTCAAACCACACAGTAATAACCAGCTACATCCTCAATCTTGAGATTATTAATACTCAGCATTGTGTGTGTGCTCATTACCTACCAGTTCAACAATCAATGGATGTCTAACTGGTCCAACCACACAGTAATAACCAGCTACATCCTCAATCTTGAGATTATTAATACTCAGCATTGTGTGTGTGCTCATTACCTACCAGTTCAACAATCAATAGATGTCTAACTGGTCCAACCACACAGTAATAACCAGCTACATCCTCAATCTTGAGATTATTAATACTCAGCATTGTGTGTGTGCTCATTACCTACCAGTTCAACAATCAATGGATGTCTAACTGGTCCAGCCACACAGTAATAACCAGCTACATCCTCAATCTTGAGATTATTAATACTCAGCATTGTGTGTGTGCTCATTACCTACCAGTTCAACAATCAATGGATGTCTAACTGGTCCAGCCACACAGTAATAACCAGCTACATCCTCAATCTTGAGATTATTAATACTCAGCATTGTGTGTGTGCTCATTACCTACCAGTTCAACAATCAATGGATGTCTAACTGGTCCAATCACACAGTAATATCCAGCTACATCCTCAATCTTGAGATTATTAATACTCAGCATTGTGTGTGTGCGCTCATTACCTACCAGTTCAACAATCAATAGATGTCTAACTGGTCCAACCATACAGTAATAACCAGCTACATCCTCAATCTTGAGATTATTAATACTCAGCATTGTGTGTGTGCTAATTACCTACCAGTTCAACAATCAATAGATGTCTAACCCTTACAAAAAAAATTGAATGGTATTCAATGGTATTCAATGGTTCCGTATGGTAATTGTACGGTAGTGAATGGTATGTAATGGTAACGTAACGGTTATTCAGTGGTGTACAATGGTAAGATTAAAACGACTGAATGGTAAGCAGTGGTATTCAATGGTTGTGTATGGTAACGATATTGTACGAATGGTATGCAATGGTAATACAATGGTTATTCAGTGGTATGCAATGGTAATATTGCAAAGGACTGAATGGTAAGCAGTGGTATTCAATGGTTGCGCATGGTAATGATGTTGTACGTATGGTATGCAATCGTAATACAATGGTTATTCAGTGGTATGCAATGGTGATATTGCAAAGGACTGAATGGTAAGCAGTGGTATTCAATGGTTGCGTATGGTAATGATATTGTACGTATGGTATGCAATGGTAATATTAAATTGTATTACGATTGCGTACAATATCGTTACCATACACAACCATTCAGTATCACTACTTACAATGGTACAATGGTTATTCAGTGGTATGCAATGGTAATATTGCAAAGGACTGAATGGTAAGCAGTGGTACTAAATGGTTCCGCATGTTAATGATAGTGTACGTATGGAATGCAATGGTAATGCGATGAGTATTTAGTGGTATGCAATGGTAATATTAAATAGGACATAATGGTAAGCAGTGGTACTGAATGTTTGCGTATACATGGTGTGCAATGGGTGTGCAATGGTAATACAATGGTTATCCAGTGGTATGCAATGGTAATATCATAAAGGGTAACCAGTGGTACTTAATGGTTGCGCATGGTAATGGTATTGTACGTATGGTATGCAATGGCAATACAATGGTTATTTAGTGGTATACAATGGTAATATTAAATAGAACTGAATGGTAAGAAGTGGTACTGAATGGTTGCGTATATGGTAATTATATTGTACGTATGGTGTGCAATGGTAAGATAAAATAGACTGAACGGTTGTGTATATGGTAATTATATGGTACGAATGATGTGCAATGGTAATGCAATGGTGCACCAGTAGTGTACAGTGGTAAGATTGAAAAACTGAGCGGTAATCAATTGTTTTTGAATGGTTGCGTAAAGTGATTCTATTATACATAAATGGTGTGCAATGGCAATGTAATGATGCACCAGTGGTATACTGGTGTATAATAAAAACAACAATTTGGTAATAAATTGTACTGAATGGTTCCGTATGGTAATTGTATATTAAATTAATGGTGTGCAATATGTCCATAGATCATAACGACCCTGGCCGTGACGTACAAGTAGCTGGTATTTATTAAGAATAAATTAAACAACTACGAAAATAATTCAGTCTCAGAAAAACGGTCCGGAATTCCAATTTCCGCTTAGAAACGTTTCTTTCATGAAGTTATAAATCCTACCGACAGTGTCTTCCGTTTGCTTTCATTATACAAAGCGAAAAATCCGGTATCGATACCATTTCCCCATGTAGCTTTTATGGGAAATGACTGAGAAAACCCCTACAAATATCGATTACAGTAGTATCGATACTATGCAGAGCACCAGTTTACTTGCACAGGTTGTAATTACTGGGAACCAGCGCAGCGTAACTGTCGCACGATCACTATTCAAGATGGCGTCCACATCATGCTCTCCGGTTTGTACTTCTTGTTGCCAAGTTTTGAAACTACTGGGATGGAAACATGATATTCAAGGCAACCAGAAGCGACAGAATTATAGAGTCGAGGATTAAAAAGAGTTTGAGTTCATCAGAGCTTAAAAGGAAAAGGAAAAACACACTTTTTAAGCGGGGTATTTTCTTCGCATACACGGCGTTCGTCGATATGCGCGATAATATAGGACAACTCGTACCTTTGCCAACTCGTACCTCATTAATATGGAACACGTAACATGGGCAAGTCATACTTTAGCCAACTTGTACTGTGTATTCCGTCAATTCTTGCAGTGGCGAAAGTAGTGCCTTCAAGGTTCTGAACCGTATCAGATCGGCGGATTATTTCGAAAAGATTCCACAAAAATAACACACGAATTTGACTTGAAGTTACTGTAGCTAGACTACGGTGCTTTTGCAACGCGCGGACTGATCAGGTCACGGCTTATATTTTATGCCCTACGTATACGTGCACAGGAATTTTATTGGAGCACACGCAGAGTGCAGTGGCACCGGTGGTTTTTGCTACTCCACGCACTGACAACTGTATTAATGATCTAGAGTGGTCTTCATTGATTAAACGTAGGTCTACGAGTTGGTAAAGGTACGAGTTTGTAAAAGTAGTTTTTACATAACCACGCTTTTTATGTATATAATTCAGAAGAAAATTTCATTCATGTAAAATTATCTACAGGTTTGGTTACACACGTTAAGTTAATTCAAAGTGCTACTTGTTGAGTTGTTTTTCTTCAGTTGCTACGTGGACAGACGTGTGCCGAAGAAAAATACAAGGCACTAACTCTTTCTAATATGACATAATAATGTGAGAAAACGTACTGAAGAAATTACAAGTTTTTCTTTGAAAACATATTGTGTTAGGACATGTGCGATGGACTTAGTGGGTAAGGGTTTATACAATAATTTCATTTACCATTGGCAATTACCACTAGTCATTCAATGTTTTCAATGGTGTTTTCAAAAATAGTAAAATTTAACGATACTCTTTATGGTAAAACCATTAATTAGTAGTGGTATTTACCACTGACAATGGTACATTTTTACCATTGACAATGGTACATTTTACCATTGACAATGGTACATTTTACCATTGGTACGCAATGGTACAATTTACCATTGACACGCAATGGTACAATTTACCACTCGCAATGGTAGTACTGTACCATTGGCAATGGTACAATTTTACCACTGGCAATGGTACAATTTACCATGGAGATACCATTATTTACCATTTAAAAAAACGTTCCAAAACACCATTAGATATACCATTGAATATTGCTAGTGGTAATTGTCAGTGGTATTTTTAATGGTAAACCATTGGCATTTTTTTGTAAGGGAACTAGTGCAACCACACAGTAATAACCAGCTACATCCTCAATCTTGAGATTATTAATACTCAGCATTGTGTGTGTGCTCATTACCTACCAGTTCAACAATCAATGGATGTCTAACTGGTCCAACCACACAGTAATAACCAGCTACATCCTCAATCTTGCGATTATTAATACTCAGCATTGTGTGTGTGCTCATTAACTACCAGTTCAACAATCAATGGATGTCTAACTGGTCCAACCACACAGTAATAACCAGCTACATCCTCAATCTTGAGATTATTAATACTCAGCATTGTGTGTGTGCTCATTACCTACCAGTTCAACAATCAATAGATGTCTAACTGGTCCAACCACACAGTAATAACCAGCTACATCCTCAATCTTGAGATTATTAATACTCAGCATTGTGTGTGTGCTCATTACCTACCAGTTCAACAATCAATGGATGTCTAACTGGTCCAACCACACAGTAATAACCAGCTACATCCTCAATCTTGAGATTATTAATACTCAGCATTGTGTGTGTGCGCTCATTGCCTACCAGTTCAACAATCAATCGATGTCTAACTGGTCCAACCACACAGTAATAACCAGCTACATCCTCAATCTTGAGATTATTAATACTCAGCATTGTGTGTGTATGCTCATTACCTACCAGTTCAACAATCAATAGATGTCTAACTGGTCCAACCACACAGTAATAACCAGCTACATCCTCAATCTTGAGATTATTAATACTCAGCATTGTGTGTGTGCTCATTAACTACCAGTTCAACAATCAATGGATGTCTAACTGGTCCAACCACACAGTAATAACCAGCTACATCCTCAATATTGAGATTATTAATACTCAGGATTGTGTGTGTGCTCATTACCTACCAGTTCAACAATCTATGGATGTCTAACTGGTCCAATCACACAGTAATAACCAGCTACATCCTCAATCTTGAGATTATTAATACTCAGCATTGTGTGTGTGCTCATTACCTACCAGTTCAACAATCAATGGATGTCTAACTGGTCCAACAACACAGTAATAACCAGCTACATCCTCAATCTTGAGATTATTAATACTCAGCATTGTGTGTGTGCTCATTACCTACCAGTTAAACAATCAATGGATGTCTAACTGGTCCAGCCACACAGCAATAACCAGCTACATCCTCAATCTTGAGATTATTAATACTCAGCATTGTGTGTGTGCTCATTACCTACCAGTTCAACAATCAATGGATGTCTAACTGGTCCAACCACACAGTAATAACCAGCTACATCCTCAATCTTGAGATTATTAATACTCAGCATTGTGTGTGTGCGCTCATTACCTACCAGTTCAACAATCAATAGATGTCTAACTGGTCCAACCACACAGTAATAACCAGCTACATCCTCAATCTTGAGATTATTAATACTCAGCATTGTGTGTGTGCTAATTACCTACCAGTTCAACAATCAATAGATGTCTAACTAGTGCAACCACACAGTAATAACCAGCTACATCCTCAATCTTGAGATTATTAATACTCAGCATTGTGTGTGTGCTCATTACCTACCAGTTCAACAATCAATGGATGTCTAACTGGTCCAACCACACAGTAATAACCAGCTACATCCTCAATCTTGAGATTATTAATACTCAGCATTGTGTGTGTGCGCTCATTGCCTACCAGTTCAACAATCAATCGATGTCTAACTCGTCCAACCACACAGTAATAACCAGCTACATCCTCAATCTTGAGATTATTAATACTCAGCATTGTGTGTGTATGCTCATTACCTACCAGTTCAACAATCAATATATGTCTAACTGGTCCAACCACACAGTAATAACCAGCTACATCCTCAATCTTGAGATTATTAATACTCAGCATTGTGTGTGTGCTCATTACCTACCAGTTCAACAATCAATGGATGTCTAACTGGTCCAACCACACAGTAATAACCAGCTACATCCTCAATATTGAGATTATTAATACTCAGGATTGTGTGTGTGCTCATTACCTACCAGTTCAACAATCTATGGATGTCTAACTGGTCCAATCACACAGTAATAACCAGCTACATCCTCAATCTTGAGATTATTAATACTCAGCATTGTGTGTGTGCTCATTACCTACCAGTTCAACAATCAATGGATGTCTAACTGGTCCAACAACACAGTAATAACCAGCTACATCCTCAATCTTGAGATTATTAATACTCAGCATTGTGTGTGTGCTCATTACCTACCAGTTAAACAATCAATGGATGTCTAACTGGTCCAGCCACACAGCAATAACCAGCTACATCCTCAATCTTGAGATTATTAATACTCAGCATTGTGTGTGTGCTCATTACCTACCAGTTCAACAATCAATGGATGTCTAACTGGTCCAACCACACAGTAATAACCAGCTACATCCTCAATCTTGAGATTATTAATACTCAGCATTGTGTGTGTGCGCTCATTACCTACCAGTTCAACAATCAATAGATGTCTAACTGGTCCAACCACACAGTAATAACCAGCTACATCCTCAATCTTGAGATTATTAATACTCAGCATTGTGTGTGTGCTAATTACCTACCAGTTCAACAATCAATAGATGTCTAACTAGTGCAACCACACAGTAATAACGAGCTACATCCTCAATCTTGAGATTATTAATACTCAGCATTGTGTGTGTGCTCATTACCTACCAGTTCAACAATCAATGGATGTCTAACTGGTCCAACCACACAGTAATAACCAGCTACATCCTCAATCTTGAGATTATTAATACTCAGCATTGTGTGTGTGCTCATTGCCTACCAGTTCAACAATCAATGGATGTCTAACTGGTCCAACCACACAGTAAGAACCAGCTACATCCTCAATCTTGAGATTATTAATACTCAGCATTGTGTGTGTGCGCTCATTACCTACCAGTTCAACAATCAATGGATGTCTAACTGGTCAAACCACACAGTAATAACCAGCTACATCCTCAATCTTGAGATTATTAATACTCAGCATTGTGTGTGTGCTCATTACCTACCAGTTCAACAATCAATGGATGTCTAACTGGTCCAACCACACAGTAATAACCAGCTACATCCTCAATCTTGAGATTATTAATACTCAGCATTGTGTGTGTGCTCATTACCTACCAGTTCAACAATCAATGGATGTCTAACTGGTCCAGCCACACAGTAATAACCAGCTACATCCTCAATCTTGAGATTATTAATACTCAGCATTGTGTGTGTGCTAATTACCTACCAGTTCAACAATCAATAGATGTCTAACTGGTCCAACCACACAGTAATAACCAGCTACATCCTCAATCTTGAGATTATTAATACTCAGCATTGTGTGTGTGCTAATTACCTACCAGTTCAACAATCAATAGATGTCTAACTAGTGCAACCACACAGTAATAACCAGCTACATCCTCAATCTTGAGATTATTAATACTCAGCATTGTGTGTGTGCTCATTACCTACCAGTTCAACAATCAATGGATGTCTAACTGGTCCAACCACACAGTAATAACCAGCTACATCCTCAATCTTGAGATTATTAATACTCAGCATTGTGTGTGTGCTCATTACCTACCAGTTCAACAATCAATGGATGTCTAACTGGTCCAACCACACAGTAATAACCAGCTACATCCTCAATCTTGCGATTATTAATACTCAGCATTGTGTGTGTGCTCATTACCTACCAGTTCAACAATCAATGGATGTCTAACTGGTCCAATCACACAGTAATAACCAGCTACATCCTCAATCTTGAGATTATTAATACTCAGCATTGTGTGTGTGCTCATTACCTACCAGTTCAACAATCAATGGATGTCTAACTGGTCCAACCACACAGTAATAACCAGCTACATCCTCAATCTTGAGATTATTAATACTCAGCATTGTGTGTGTGCTCATTACCTACCAGTTCAACAATCAATGGATGTCTAACTGGTCCAACCACACAGTAATAACCAGCTACATCCTCAATCTTGAGATTATTAATACTCAGCATTGTGTGTGTGCTCATTACCCGACAGTTCAACAATCAATAGATGTCTAACTGGTCCAGCCACACAGTAATAACCAGCTACATCCTCAATCTTGAGATTATTAATACTCAGCATTGTGTGTGTGCTCATTACCTACCAGTTCAACAATCAATGGATGTCTAACTGGTCCAACCACACAGTAATAACCAGCTACATCCTCAATCTTGAGATTATTAATACTCAGCATTGTGTGTGTGCTAATTACCTACCAGTTCAACAATCAATAGATGTCTAACTGGTCCAATCACACAGTAATAACCAGCTACATCCTCAATCTTGAGATTATTAATACTCAGCATTGTGTGTGTGCTCATTACCTACCAGTTCAACAATCAATGGATGTCTAACTGGTCCAACCACACAGTAATAACCAGCTACATCCTCAATCTTGAGATTATTAATACTCAGCATTGTGTGTGTGCGCTCATTACCTACCAGTTCAACAATCAATAGATGTCTAACTGGTCCAACCACACAGTAATAACCAGCTACATCCTCAATCTTGAGATTATTAATACTCAGCATTGTGTGTGTGCTCATTACCTACCAGTTCAACAATCAATGGATGTCTAACTGGTCCAATCACACAGTAATAACCAGCTACATCCTCAATCTTGAGATTATTAATACTCAGCATTGTGTGTCTGCTCATTACCTACCAGTTCAACAATCAATGGATGTCTAACTGGTCCAATCACACAGTAATAACCAGCTACATCCTCAATCTTGAGATTATTAATACTCAGCATTGTGTGTGTGCTCATTACCTACCAGTTCAACAATCAATAGATGTCTAACTGGTCCAACCACACAGTAATAACCAGCTACATCCTCAATCTTGAGATTATTAATACTCAGCATTGTGTGTGTGTGCTCATTACCTACCAGCTCAACAATCAATGGATGTCTAACTGGTCCAACCACACAGTAATAACCAGCTACAGCCTCAATCTTGAGATTATTAATACTCAGCATTGTGTGTGTGCGCTCATTGCCTACCAGTTCAACAATCAATGGATGTCTAACTGGTCCAACCACACAGTAATAACCAGCTACATCCTCAATCTTGAGATTATTAATACTCAGCATTGTGTGTGTGTGCTCATTACCTACCAGTTCAACAATCAATAGATGTCTAACTGGTCCAACCACACAGTAATAACCAGCTACATCCTCAATCTTGAGATTATTAATACTCAGCATTGTGTGTGTGCTCATTACCTACCAGTTCAACAATCAATGGATGTCTAACTGGTCCAACCACACAGTAATAACCAGCTACATCCTCAATCTTGAGATTATTA
This sequence comes from Henricia sp. BOLD:AAB3569, assembly GCA_037783545.1. NCBI lineage: Eukaryota > Metazoa > Echinodermata > Asteroidea > Spinulosida > Echinasteridae > Henricia > Henricia sp. BOLD:AAB3569. The sequence goes on from JBBELK010000244.1 coordinate 223,527, forward strand.
ATACTCAGCATTGTGTGTGTGCTCATTACCTACCAGTTCAACAATCAATGGATGTCTAACTGGTCCAACCACACAGAAATAACCAGCTACATCCTCAATCTTGAGATTATTAATACTCAGCATTGTGTGTGTGCTCATTACCTACCAGTTCAACAATCAATGGATGTCTAACTGGTCCAACCACACAGTAATAACCAGCTACATCCTCAATCTTGAGATTATTAATACTCAGCATTGTGTGTGTGTGCTCATTACCTACCAGTTCAACAATCAATAGATGTCTAACTGGTCCAACCACACAGTAATAACAAGCTACATCCTCAATCTTGAGATTATTAATACTCAGCATTGTGTGTGTACAATCAATAGATGTCTAACTGGTCCAACCACACAGTAATAACCAGCTACATCCTCAATATTGAGATTATTAATACTCAGCATTGTGTGTGTGCTCATTGCCTACCAGTTCAACAATCAATGTTTGTATAACTGGTCCAACCACACAGTAATAACCAGCTACATCCTCAATCTTGAGATTATTAATACTCAGCATTGTGTGTGTGCGCTCATTACCTACCAGTTCAACAATCAATGGATGTCTAACTGGTCCAACCACACAGTAATAACCAGCTACATCCTCAATCTTGAGATTATTAATCATCAGCATTGTGTGTGTGCTCATTACCTACCAGTTCAACAATCAATGGATGTCTAACTGGTCCAACCACACAGTAATAACCAGCTACATCCTCAATCTTGAGATTATTAATACTCAGCATTGTGTTTGTGCTCATTACCTGATAGTCTATAGCACACGTTTCTTGTCCATTATAAAGTCAGCTGGAAGGAGAGTTTTTCTAAGCTGTTTGTAGGTATTATTTTTATCATTAATGGCGTTTTATCACTCTTCATCCCACCAAGATGAAGGGGATTAGGGATGGTTAAGGTTAGTTTTCGGAATCAATGGATTAGGAGAAAACATTGAACCATACTAATATACCTTACTTATTGTGTTTGACTAACCTCGTGTTTCACACAGCGTTCCTGTCAAACAAGTTGACACACACACACAGCGCCCATTGACACAGTTACCTCCATTCAGACACGGTGGGTCACAAACTGCAAATATCAGCAACAATTTGTCAAAATTATCATCTTAGACTGAACCTCAAAAATGAGTGGGAAAAGGAAAGGGTTTGTCCTAGTCTATGTCTCACAAATGTCCTAGTCTACAAGGAGTTCAATACCACTGTGTAGAATATGGCCTATAATGTGTTAAACGTTTCAGGTTCACTCATCACACATTTAGTGACTTAATCTCCACAGTGGTTTGTTACTGTGCTCAGTTGAATAACCTTGCAGCACCGAAAGTTGTGTTCACAGGGAAACATTGAAGAAGCATATACCACTGTGCCTCATAGCTCAGCTAATAGAACATCTGCCCGGTGTGTCAGAGGTGTGTCAGAGGTCTTAGGGAAACTTGAGGAAGTATACAACTATGCCTCATAGCTCAGCTAATAGAGCATCTGCCCGGTGAGTCAGATGTATTGGGGAAACTTGAGGAAGTATACAACTGTGCCTCATAGCTCAGCTAATAGAACATCTGCCCGGTGTGTCAGAGGTCTTAGGGAAACTTGAGGAAGTATACAACTGTGCCTCAAGGGTTAGCTGGTAGAGCATCTGCCGGGTGTGTCAGAGGTCTTAGGGAAACTTGAGGAAGTATACAACTGTGCCTCAAAGCTCAGCTGGTAGAGCATCTGCCCGGTGAGTCAGATATCTTGGGGAAACTTGAGAAAGTATACCACTGTGCCTCAAAGCTCAGCTGGTAGAGCATCTGCCTGGTGAGTCAGATGTCTTGGGGGAAACTTGAGGAAGTATACAACTGTGCCTCATAGCTCAGCTGGTGGAGCATCTGCCCTGTGAGTCAGATATCTTGGGGAAACTTGAGAAAGTATACCACTGTGGTGCCTCAAAGCTCAGCTGGCAGAGCATCTGCCTGGTGAGTCAGATGTCTTGGGGGAAACTTGAGGAAGTATACCACTGTGCCTCATAGCTCAGCTGGTAGAGCATCTGCCCGGTGAGTCAGATGTCTTGGGGAAACTTGAGGAAGTATACAACTGTGCCTCATAGTTCAGCTGGTAGAGCATTTGCCCGGTGAGTCAGATATCTTGGGGAAACTTGAGGAAGTATACCACTGTGCCTCATAGCTTAGCTGGTAGAGCATCTGCCCGGTGAGTCAGATATCTTGGGGAAACTTGAGGAAGTATACCAATGTGCCTCATAGCTCAGCTGGTAGAGCATCTGCACGGTGAGTCAGATGTCTTGGGGAAACTTGAGGAAGTATACCACTGTGCCTCATAGCTCAGCTGGTAGAGCATCTGCACGGTGAGTCAGATGTCTTGGGAAAACTTGAGGAAGTATACCACTGTGCCTCATAGCTTAGCTGGTAGAGCATCTGCACGGTGAGTCAGATGTCCTGGGGAAACTTGAGGAAGTATACCACTGTGCCTCATAGCTCAGCTGGTAGAGCATCTGCACGGTGAGTCAGATATCTTGGGAAACTTGAGGAAGTATACCACTGTGCCTCATAGCTCAGCTGGTAGAGCATCTGCACGGTGAGTCAGATGTCTTGGGGAAACTTGAGGAAGTATACCACTGTGCCTCATAGCTTAGCTGGTAGAGCATCTGCCCAGTGTGTCAAATGTCCTGGGGAAACCTGAGGAAGTATACAACTGTGCCCAATACTAGCTCAGCTGGTAGGGCATCTGCCCAGCGTGTCAGAGGTCTAAGGTTTGAATCCTGATAATGCCCATATTGCTAGGTTTTGATAAATAAGTCAAATCCCTGTCACTACATTTCAACATTTTAAAATATTGTTTTATTGCACTTTTAAGTTCAATGAAGTTAAATTGCAAAAAATAAATCTCTTGTCACAGTACAGAAATCACATTGATCATACAAACGTCATTGATAATTGAATCTCACCCGAGGTCAGCTCAATGGATGCAGAAATACTAGCTCAGCTGGTAGGGCATCTGCCCAGTGTGTCAGAGGTCTCCGGTTTGAATCCTGATAATGCCCATATGATTTTTCTCTCATCCCATGCTAGTGAGTGAGTGAGTTTGAAGTTTAACGCCATGCCGGCATCAGTGGCCATATTCATGGCGGGATTATGTTAATATATAAAATGCTTGGTTTTAATTAAAGATAATTAAATCATGTAAGTTGTGAAAAATATATGATTTTGGAATCAGTTGTATAGATATCAAGTGATATATTTCAATAAGATTGAAGAAACATTGTATATAAGTACTACATGGATTCTGGGCAGTTTTTCAGGGGAATCCCTAGGAGGCCGGTTATAGAGGATCCCCTAGACACACGGCACCGTGTCTAAATGGTCCCGCAAGGCCGGCCGTTTCCCTTGCAGTTTAAGGGCCCGGGCCCCGCCGGTATTTTTACAGGTCCGCCAACCTCCGGGTGATGAAGGGACAATGGCACCGAGTGTCTGGTCAATCCTCCACACCCCGTCCCCCAGAACAAATAGGGGTCCCTGTTTCACCGTCCAGTGTGTAAAGCGAGTTTTATTTCAGGGAAATCAACCATGAAGCAGGGTGATACCTTGTCTCGCCAAGGTGAGCAAACCTCAGGATGAGTCCCCAATTATAGTGTTGTCCTAAGAATATCTAAAGAAGACTGTTACCTACATGTAGGTATACATATTGTTGAAGAGCATGAATCCTTGTGAATTTATTTTGAGAAACTCATCTCTAAGGCAGGTCTACACCTTGTCTCACCGGGGTGAGCTAACCTTAGAGTGAGTTCTAAACCAGTATGTGAAAATGTTTAAGTTTGTCATGTGAAACTCATCTCAGGGGTAGGACAACGCCTTGTCTCACCAGGGTGAACAAACCCCCAGAATGAGTCCCAATATATAATAAGAGAAATTAGATGAATTTATAAAATGTGATATAGCTCAGATGATTTGAGAAATATATTTCATCTAAGTCACATTATTTAAAACATGTCAAAAAAATGAACATTTCAATACTTACAGGAGTATTTACAAAACTGCCTCACTATTCTGTCTGGACATTCACAGTTGCCTCTGTCACAAGTGCCTCCATACTGGCATGCCTCCAAACATTCAGGAACTGCAAACAAAAGAAAAACATTTGATATCAAGGGAGGTTTCTGAGGGAGGTTTAGGAGGGAGGTTTCTGAGGGAGGTTTCGGAGGTTGCTATTGTATCTGCATGACAGACACACCTTGTCACAGGATCAGGAGAAAACATTGAACCACACTAATATACCTTACTTATTGTGTTTGACTAACCTCGTGTTTCACACAGCGATCCTGTCAAACAAGTTGACACACACACACAGCGCCCATTGACACAGTTACCTCCATTCAGACACGGTGGGTCACAAACTGCAAATATCAGCAACAATTTGTCAAAATTATCATCTTAGACTGAACCTCAAAAATGAGTGGGAAAAGGAAAGGGTTTGTCCTAGTCTATGTCTCACAAATGTCCTAGTCTACAAGGAGTTAAATACCACTGTGTAGAATATGGCCTATAATGTGTTAAACGTTTCAGGTTCACTCATCACACATTTAGTGACTTAATGTCCACAGTGGTTCGTTACTGTGCTCAGTTGAATATCCTTGCAGCACCGAAAGTTGTGTTCACAGGGAAACATTGAACAAGCATATACCACTGTGCCTCATAGCTTAGCTAATAGAACATCTGCCCGGTGAGTCAGATGTATTGGGAAAAATTGAGGAAGTATACAACTGTGCCTCATAGCTCAGCTAATAGAACATCTGCCTGGTGAGTCAGATGTTTTGGGGAAACTTGAGGAAGTATACCACTGTGCCTCATAGCTCAGCTGGTACAGCATCTGCCCGGTGTGTCAAATGTCCTGGGGAAACTTGAGGAAGTATACAACTGTGCCTCATAGCTCAGCTGGTAGAGCATCTGCCCAGTGTGTCAGATGTCTTGGGGGAAAAACCTGAGAGAGTATACCACTTTGCCTAATACTAGCTCAGCTGGTAGGGAAACTGCCCAGTGTGTCAGAGGTCTCGGGTTTGAATCCTGAAAATGCCCATATGATTTTTCTCTCATCCCATGCTAGGTTTTTATAAACAAGTCAAATCCCTGTCACTACATCCCAACATTTTATAATATTGTTTCATTGCACTTTTAAGTTAAATGAAGTTAAAAAATAAAACTCTTGTCACAGTACAGAAATCACATTTATCTTACAAACGTCACTGATAATTGAATCTCGTCTGAGAAGGTCAGCTCAACGGATGCAGAAAGTGGTCTTGCAAAACAATAGTACACACCCAGGTCATCTATGGTCAAATCCCGGATTACCAGCCGAGTGACGAATGGAGAAACTTTCTCAACAAACACACGGATGGTTTTGCCTACCAAAAAAAACTGTGAAACCGACTTCAACAGATTTAAGAATACAACTAAAAGGTTCTGTTATGGGCAAAGAGGGATGATGTTAGCCGATAAAAAGATGATAAAAAAACAATTCATTGTTTTTCAGTGCATGGATAGGAACCGATGAAAAATACGCTCCCAACTTGTGGCCTATTTACTTTTAAGTGAATGACACACTACTCACAAAAAGAGATATTCACATGGTGCTACCGCAAACCCGTACACATATTGATTTCCACCATGCATAGCCTTAAAGATAGTATACATGATTGGTAAACTGTTGTTACAAATAGTTGTTATACCCCGTCTTGGAATACTGCTGTTTCATTGGTCCAGAACGGTCACATGTCCATGCGATAAAAACTCATATCACCCTACCGTATGCGAATTTAACTTCATATCACCCTGCAGTAAAATAAACCGTGTGTTACGCCCGCTAGAGGCGCACAACGCGCACGCACATCCCATTATTCTAACTCTGTGCGCCAAAACAACTGTTACGCGTGCTACTTTCGCAATGTTACACAGACACAGTCCTAAGACTAGCGAAAGTGCACAGACAAATTTGTTTGTACAATATAAAATTCCAAATAATAGAAACGATATTATTATGCTGTACGGAGACCATGAGACGGGATATAACAAAACAATTGTTGACTGGTGTGGTGTGGGATATGGGTTTTAACACCCTCGGGAGCTCATAGCACCCTCAGCATTGCCTCGGGTGCTATGAGCTCCCTCAGGTGTTAAAACTCCATATCTGGTCCTCTGGGATGTCAATCATAATGAAACCTGCAACTGGGTGGTTTGCGATAAAGTTAACATGTCCTACCTGTAACTTCTGGGATGTCTTATTAATAATAATAATAATGGTGGATTCTTATATAGCGCGCATGTCCACCCTGCTGGGTGCTCCTGGCGTTGTTGCCATTATTACCGCTAAGCCTGTGTGATTAGTGTGATTAATCGATAATAATCGATGGCTGATGTGCATTACTACCAGTAATTGCGTTTTTTTTAAATAATCGATTATTTCCAACTAATCACGATTGCCAGCTCCATTGATGGTATCACAGTGCATGTAGCACGATTATAATCGAGCTGCAAACACGATGTACTGTTTGTACATGTACTGTAAACAATACAATGTACATATCGATGGTAGCGCAGTGCATGCAATGCGATTATAATCAAGCCAAACATGTACAATCATGTAGAGTATACACAGTGTATGCATCATATCAGTGCATCACGTGTTTCGATCACCCTTCCGGCTGCCCACTATTTCCATATTCAATGGTATGTCACTCGCAATCTCACAAGAAGCTTATTCCACTCACCCAATAGAGTAGACGATACATATTCATGACATGCCAGACAGTGCTTTGATTGGTTGAAGTACACTATGCAGTATGCACTAGTAGTGTGCAGGCCGCCCTTTACAATAATAATAGTGGATTAATATATAGCGCACATATCCAACCTGCAGGGTGCTCCTGACGCTGTTGCCATTATTACAGCTGCCATCAGGAAATCACCAGAACCATTTCGCTTTAACTAGGTGGCTGCTCGCTGGCCAGGCGCTCAACCCTATCAGCAGTTACATATTGTGGCATTCCCCTTAACAGCTTCCCAAATACCGCTTCGGTTGATGAGGGAACTGAGATTAAGAGCCTTGCCCAGGGACACAGACATGTTGGTCATAGTGGGGTTTGAACCCACAACATTTGATTGGGAGTCTCGCTTCATACCCACTAGACCACACATGCTCCCTTGCAATAAAACTTGTATCTCAACTTGTTTCTAAAAACACAATTTAAGTTACAATACTCACAATACGTTATTGTGGAGTGTACACAAATCTTTTATTGAGGGCATGCATTCTGTTTAAATTATTTTGTATATGATTAGACAATGCTTAGTTCCGATTTAACCCCGCCCTCTTGAATATTGTTGCTATGCCTCACACGCTATCGTCAAAATGTCCACACATACTGCACAAACGTTAGATTGTCAAAAATAAAACTCTTGTCACAGTACAGAAATCACATTGATCATACAAACGTCATTGATAATTGAATCTCACCTGAGGTCAGCTCAATGGATGCAGAAAGTGGTCTTGCAAAACAATAGTGGATCCGCGTCTGCCCAGGTTACCAGCTGAGTGACGAATGAAGAAACTTTCTCAACAAACACACGGATGGTTTTGCCTACCAAAAAAAAACTGTGAAATACAACTAAAAAATTATGTTATGGGCAAAGACTATTATGGTGTTCCAATTCTTGACCGTGCTTGACCGTCTAGTTATGGAAGTCCAGATCTATTAAAACAATTTCACGAAAGAAATGTACAATACAATGCATCAATTAACTTTAAGAAGTTGGGACAAACTATTTTTGACACAAGTTAATATAATTGTGAAAACTGAAATAGAGAGCCGAAGTGTGACGATGGAAACAAAGCGGCATTGGGGTGTACAATGACGGTGAATCAACATACCAACAGTACTCATTAACTGCGCATGGTTATTGAGTTCAGTTGTTTTCCTTACTCTATGGTTCAACTAAAAATAAACCCGCGCCTATGGACAGCTAGGGCCAAGTTCGATCAAGCGACTATAGTCGATTAGATAGATTCCCTTGAACGACGGGTAACTCTCATCGTTCGATGGACTCTAGTCGACTAGCTATAGTGAACTATAGTGAAATATTCACTTTGGCAATCTATGGATGCTTTCTTAAAAATAAAAATTGATCGCTTAGGGAGTTGATAAAAACAACTGCAAATATATTTCATCCAAGTCCCATCATTTAAAACATGTCAAAAAATGAACATTTCAATACTTTACAGGAGTCTTTACAAAATTGCCCCACTATTCTGTCTGGACATTCAGGTTTGCAAACAAAAGAAAAACATTTGATTTTAAGCAGACAATAAAATACCTTACCTTAGGTTGGTTCCGGAGGGTGGTTTCGGAGGGTGGTTTCCCAGAGTAATCGCCGCCCAGAGTAATCGCCGCCCAGAGTAATCGCCGCCCAGAGTAATCGCCGCCCAGAGTAATCGCCGCCCAGAGTAATCGCCGCCCAGAGTAAACGTTGCCCAGAGTAATCGCCGCCCAGAGTAATCGCCGCCCAGAGTAATCGCCGCCCAGAGTAATCGCCGCCCAGAGTAATCGCCGCCCAGAGTAATCGCCGCCCAGAGTAAACGTTGCCCAGAGTAAACGATGCCCAGAGTAATCGCCGCCCAGAGTAATCGCCGCCCAGAGTAAACGTTGCCCAGAGTAATCGCCGCCCAGAGTAATCGCCGCCCAGAGTAATCGCCGCCCAGAGTAATCGCCGCCCAGAGTAAACGCCGCCAAGAGTAATCGCTGCCCAGAGTAATCGTTGCCCAGAGTAATCGTTGCCCAGAGTAATCGTTGCCCAGAGTAATCGTTGCCCAGAGTAATCGTTGCCCAGAGTAATCGTTGCCCAGAGTAATCGTTGCCCGGAGTAATCGTTGCCCGGAGTAAACGTTGCCCGGAGTAAACGTTGCCCGGAGTAAACGTTGCCCGGAGTAAACGTTGCCCAGAGTAATCGCTGCCCAGAGTAAGCGTTGCCCAGAGTAAACGCTGCCCAGAGTAAACGCTGCCCAGAGTAAGCGTTGCCCAGAGTAAACGCTGCCCAGAGTAAGCGTTGCCCAGAGTAAACGCTGCCCAGAGTAAACGCTGCCCAGAGTAAACGCTGCCCAGAGTAATCGCTGCCCAGAGTAATCGCTGCCCAGAGTAAGCGTTGGCCAGAGTAATCGTTGCCCAGAGTAAACGCTGTCCAGAGTAATCGCCGCCCAGAGTAATCGCCGCCCAGAGTAAAACGCCGCCCAGAGTAATCGCCGCCCAGAGTAATCGCCGCCCAGAGTAATCGCCGCCCAGAGTAAACGTTGCCCAGAGTAATCGCCGCCCAGAGTAATCGCCGCCCAGAGTAATCGCCGCCCAGAGTAATCGCCGCCCAGAGTAATCGCCGCCCAGAGTAATCGCTGCCCAGAGTAATCGCTGCCGAGAGTAAACGCTGCCCAGGGTAAACGCTGCCCAGAGTAATCGCCGCCCAGAGTAATCGCCGCCCAGAGTAAACGCCGCCCAGAGTAAACGCCGCCCAGAGTAATCGCCGCCCAGAGTAATCGCCGCCCAGAGTACTCGCCACCCAGGGTTATCGCCGCCCAGGGTTTTACGCCGCCCAGAGTAAACGTTGCCCAGAGTAAGCGTTGCCCAGAGTAAGCGTTGCCCAGAGTAATCGCTGCCCAGAGTAAACGTTGCCCAGAGTAATCGCTGCCCAGAGTAAACGCTGTCCAGAGTAAACGCTGCCCAGAGTAAACGCTGCCCAGAGTAATCGTTGCCAAGAGTAATCGCTGCCCAGAGTAATCGTTGCCCAGAGTAATCGTTGCCAAGAGTAATCGCTGCCCAGAGTAATCGCTGCCCAGAGTAATCGTTGCCCAGAGTAATCGTTGCCAAGAGTAATCGCTGCCCAGAGTAATCGTTGCCCAGAGTAATCGATGCCCAGAGTAATCGATGCCCAGAGTAAACGCTGCCAAGAGTAATCGTTTCCCAGAGTAATCGTTGCCCAGAGTAATCGTTGCCCAGAGTAAACGTTGCCCAGAGTAAACGTTGCCCAGAGTAAACGTTGCCCAGAGTAATCGCTGCCCAGAGTAAACGCTGTCCAGAGTAATCGCTGCCCAGAGTAATCGCTGCCCAGAGTAAACGTTGCCCAGAGTAATCGCTGCCCAGAGTAATCGCTGCCCAGAGTAAACGCTGACCAGAGTAAACGCTGCCCAGAGTAAACGCTGCCCAGAGTAATCGTTGCCAAGAGTAATCGCTGCCCAGAGTAATCGTTGCCCAGAGTAATCGTTGCCAAGAGTAATCGCTGCCCAGAGTAATCGCTGCCCAGAGTAATCGTTGCCCAGAGTAATCGTTGCCAAGAGTAATCGCTGCCCAGAGTAATCGCCGCCCAGAGTAATCGCCGCCCAGAGTAATCGCTGCCCAGAGTAATCGCTGCCCAGAGTAAACGTTGCCCAGAGTAATCGCTGCCCAGAGTAAACGCTGCCCAGAGTAATAGCTGCCCAGAGTAAACGTTGCCCAGAGTAATCGCTGCCCAGAGTAAACGCTGTCCAGAGTAATCGCTGCCCAGAGTAAACGTTGCCCAGAGTAAACGTTGCCCAGAGTAATCGTTGCCCAGAGTAAACGTTGCCCAGAGTAAACGCTGCCCAGAGTAATCGTTGCCCAGAGTAAACGCTGCCCAGAGTAATCGTTGCCCAGAGTAATCGCTGCCCAGAGTAATCGCTGCCCAGAGTAATCGCTGCCCAGAGTAAGCGCTGCCCAGAGTAATCGTTGCCCAGAGTAATCGCTGCCCAGAGTAATCGCTGCCCAGAGTAATCGTTGCCCAGAGTAAACGTTGCCCAGAGCAATCGATGCCCAGAGTAAACGCTGCCCAGAGTAATCGTTGCCCAGAGTAATCGATGCCCAGAGTAATCGCTGCCCAGAGTAATCGCTGCCCAGAGTAATCGCTGCCCAGAGTAAACGCTGTCCAGAGTAATCGCTGCCCAGAGTAATCGATGCCCAGAGTAATCGCTGCCCAGAGTAATCGCTGCCCAGAGTAATCGCTGCCCAGAGTAAACGCTGCCAAGAGTAATCGTTTCCCAGAGTAATCGTTGCCCAGAGTAATCGTTGCCCAGAGTAAACGTTGCCCAGAGTAAACGTTGCCCAGAGTAAACGTTGCCCAGAGTAATCGCTGCCCAGAGTAAACGCTGTCCAGAGTAATCGCTGCCCAGAGTAATCGCTGCCCAGAGTAAACGCTGCCCAGAGTAATCGCTGCCCAGAGTAATCGCTGCCCAGAGTAAACGCTGTCCAGAGTAAACGCTGCCCAGAGTAAACGCTGCCCAGAGTAATCGTTGCCAAGAGTAATCGCTGCCCAGAGTAATCGTTGCCCAGAGTAATCGTTGCCAAGAGTAATCGCTGCCCAGAGTAATCGCTGCCCAGAGTAATCGTTGCCCAGAGTAATCGTTGCCAAGAGTAATCGCTGCCCAGAGTAATCGTTGCCCAGAGTAATCGATGCCCAGAGTAATCGATGCCCAGAGTAAACGCCGCCCAGAGTAATCGCCGCCCAGAGTAATCGCCGCCCAGAGTAATCGCCGCCCAGAGTAATCGCCGCCCAGAGTAATCGTTGCCCAGAGTAATCGCTGCCCAGAGTAATCGCTGCCCAGAGTAAGCGCTGCCCAGAGTAATCGTTGCCCAGAGTAATCGCTGCCCAGAGTAATCGTTGCCCAGAGTAATCGCTGCCCAGAGTAATCGCTGCCCAGAGTAATCGTTGCCCAGAGTAATTGTTGCCCAGAGTAAACGTTGCCCAGAGCAATCGATGCCCAAAGTAAACGCTGCCCAGAGTAATCGTTGCCCAGAGTAATCGATGCCCAGAGTAATCGCTGCCCAGAGTAATCGCTGCCCAGAGTAATCGCTGCCCAGAGTAAACGCTGTCCAGAGTAAACGCTGCCCAGAGTAATCGCTGCCCAGAGTAATCGATGCCCAGAGTAATCGCTGCCCAGAGTAATCGCTGCCCAGAGTAATCGCTGCCCAGAGTAATCGCTGCCCAGAGTAATCGTTGCCCAGAGTAATCGTTGCCCAGAGTAATCGCTGCCCAGAGTAATCGTTGCCCAGAGTAATCGTTGCCCAGAGTAATCGTTGCCCAGAGTAATCGCCGCCCAGAGTAATCGCCGCCCAGAGTAATCGCCGCCCAGAGTAATCGCCGCCCAGAGTAATCGCCGCCCAGAGTAATCGCCGCCCAGAGTAATCGCCGCCCAGAGTAATCGCTGCCCAGAGTAATCGTTGCCCAGAGTAATCGTTGCCCAGAGTAATCGCTGCCCAGAGTAATCGTTGCCCAGAGTAATCGTTGCCCAGAGTAATCGTTGCCCAGAGTAATCGTTGCCCAGAGTAATCGCTGCCCAGAGTAATCGCCGCCCAGAGTAAACGCCGCCCAGAGTAAACGCCGCCCAGAGTAATCGCCGCCCAGAGTAATCGTTGCCCAGAGTAATCGTTGCCCAGAGTAATCGTTGCCCAGAGTAATCGCTGCCCAGAGTAATCGCTGCCCAGAGTAATCGCTGCCCAGAGTAATCGATGCCCAGAGTAATCGATGCCCAGAGTAATCGATGCCCAGAGTAATCGCTGCCCAGAGTAATCGCTGCCCAGAGTAATCGCTGCCCAGAGTAAGCGCTGCCCAGAGTAAGCGCTGCCCAGAGTAATCGTTGCCCAGAGTAATCGATGCCCAAAGTAAACGCTGCCTAGAGTAATCGTTGCCCAGAGTAATCGTTGCCCAGAGTAATCGTTGCCCAGAGTAATCGCTGCCCAGAGTAATCGTTGCCCAGAGTAATCGCTGCCCAGAGTAATCGCTGCCCAGAGTAAGCGCTGCCCAGAGTAATCGTTGCCCAGAGTAATCGTTGCCCAGAGTAATCGTTGCCCAGAGTAATCGTTGCCCAGAGTAATCGCTGCCCAGAGTAATCGTTGCCCAGAGTAATCGCTGCCCAGAGTAATCGTTGCCCAGAGTAATCGTTGCCCAGAGTAATCGATGCCCAGAGTAATCGTTGCCCAGAGTAATCGCTGCCCAGAGTAATCGTTGCCCAGAGTCCCTCCTCGCGTACGAATCCCTCCTCGCGTACGAGTCCCTCCTCGCGTACGAGTCCCTCCTCGCGTACGAGTCCCTCCTCGCGTACGAGTCCCTCCTCGCGTACGAGTCCCTCCTCGCGTACGAGTCCCTCCTCGCGTACGAGTCCCTCCTCGCGTACGAGTCCCTACTCGCGTACGAGTCCCTCCTCGCGTACGAGTACCTCCTCGCGTACGAGTCCCTCCTCGCGTACGAGTCCCTCCTCGCGTACGAGTCCCTCCTCGCGTACGAGTCCCTCCTGTGAATAGAAGGTATGTTACATACAACAGTAGTAAACAGGGCTGGCTCAAAGGGGCATAGACAATAATTAAAAAAATAAAAAGGGGGGTGCCCAATATCGCTACACTTACTCTATGGTTTAACTAAAAATAAACCCGCGCCTATGGACAGCTAGGGCCAAGTTCGATCAAGCGACTATAGTCAATTAGATAGAGTCCCTCGAACGACAGGTAACTCTCATCGTTCGATGGACTCTAGTCGACTAGCTATAGTGAACTATAGTGAAATATTCACTTTGGCAGTCTATGGGAGCTTTCTTTTTTAAACAATGTATCGCTCAGGGAGTTGATAAAAACAACTGCAAATATATTTCATCTAAGTCACTTTATTTAAAACATGTCAAAAAAATGAACATTTCAATACTTACAGGAGTATTTACAAAAGTGCCTCACTATTCTGTCTGGACATTCACAATTGCCTCTGTCACAAGTGCCTCCATACTGGCACGCCTCCAAACATTCAGGAACTGCAAACAAAAGAAAAACATTTGATATCAAGGGAGGTTTCGGAGGGAGGTTTCGGAGGGAGGTTTCGGAGGGAGGTTTAGGAGGGAGGTTTCGGAGGGAGGTTTCGGAGGGAGGTTTCGGAGGTTGCTATTGTATCTGCATGACAGACACACCTTGTCACAGGAATAGGAGAAAACATTGAACCACACTAATATACCTTACTTATTGTGTTTGACTAACCTGGTGTTTCACACAGCGATCCTGTCAAACAAGTTGACACACACACAACGCCCATTGACACAGTTACCTCCATTCAGACACGGTGGGTCACCAACTGCAAATATCAGCAACAATTTGTCAACATTATCATCTTAGACTGAACCTCAAAAATGAGTGGGAAAAAGGAAGGGTTTGTCCTAGTCTATGTCTCACAAATGTCCTAGTCTACAAGGAGTTAAATACCACTGTGTAGAACACGGCCTATAATGTGTTAAACGTTTCAGGTTCACTCATTACACATTTAGTGACTTAATGTCCACAGTGGTTTGTTACTGTGCTCAGTTGAATATCCTTGCAGCACCGAAAGTTGTGTTCACAGGGAAACATTGAAGAAGCATATACCACTGTGCCTCATAGCTCAGCTAATAGAACATCTGCCCGGTGTGTCAGATGTATTGGGAAAACTTGAGGAAGTATACAACTGTGCCTCATAGCTCAGCTGGTAGAGCATCTGCCCGGTGAGTCAGATGTATTGGGGAAACTTGAGGAAGTATACAACTGTGCCTCATAGCTCAGCTGGTAGAGCATCTGCCCGGTGAGTCAGATGTCTTAGGGAAACTTGAGGAAGTATACAACTGTGCATCAAAGCTCAGCTGGTACAGCATCTACCCTGAGTCAGATGTCTTGGGGAAACTTGAGGAAGTATACCACTGTGCCTCATAGCTCAGCTGGTAGAGCATCTGCCCTGAGTCAGATGTCTTGGGGAAACTTGAGGAAGTATACCACTGTGCCTCATAGCTCAGCTGGTAGAGCATCTGCCCAGTGAGTCAGATGTATTGGGGAAACTTGAGGACGAGTCCGGCCCTCGCGTACGAGTCCGGCCCTCGCGTACGAGTCCGGCCCTCGCGTACGAGTCCGGCCCTCGCGTACGAGTCCGGCCCTCGCGTACGAGTCCGGCCCTTGCGTACGAGTCCGGCCCTCGCGTACGAGTCCGGCCCTCGCGTACGAGTCCGGCCCTCGCGTACGAGTCCGGCCCTCGCGTACGAGTCGGTCCTCGCGTACGAGTCCCTCCTCGCGTACGAGTCCCTCCTCGCGTACGAGTCCCTCCTCGCGTACGAGTCCCTCCTCGCGTACGAGTCCCTCCTCGCGTACGAGTCCCTCCTCGCGTACAAGTCCCTCCTCGCGTACGAGTCCCTCCTCGCGTACGAGTCCCTCCTGTGAATAGAAGGTATGTTACATACAACAGTAGTAAACAGGGCTGGCTCAAAGGGGCATAGACAATAATTAAAAAAATAAAAAGGGGGGTGCCCAATATCGCTACACTTACTCTATGGTTCAACTAAAAATAAACCCGCGCCTATGGACAGCTAGGGCCAAGTTCGATCAAGCGACTATAGTCAATTAGATAGAGTCCCTCGAACGACGGGTAACTCTCATCGTTCGATGGACTCTAGTCGACTAGCTATAGTGAACTATAGTGAAATATTCACTTTGGCAGTCTATGGGAGCTTTCTTTTTTAAACAATGTATCGCTCAGGGAGTTGATAAAAACAACTGCAAATATATTTCATCTAAGTCACTTTATTTAAAACATGTCAAAAAAATGAACATTTCAATACTTACAGGAGTGCCTCACTATTCTGTCTGGACATTCACAATTGCCTCTGTCACAAGTGCCTCCATACTGGCACGCCTCCAAACATTCAGGAACTGCAAACAAAAGAAAAACATTTGATATCAAGGGAGGTTTCGGAGGGAGGTTTCGGAGGGAGGTTTCGGAGGGAGGTTTAGGAGGGAGGTTTCGGAGGGAGGTTTCGGAGGGAGGTTTCGGAGGTTGCTATTGTATCTGCATGACAGACACACCTTGTCACAGGAATAGGAGAAAACATTGAACCACATTAATATACCTTACTTATTGTGTTTGACTAACCTGGTGTTTCACACAGCGATCCTGTCAAACAAGTTGACACACACACAACGCCCATTGACACAGTTACCTCCATTCAGACACGGTGGGTCACCAACTGCAAATATCAGCAACAATTTGTCAACATTATCATCTTAGACTGAACCTCAAAAATGAGTGGGAAAAAGGAAGGGTTTGTCCTAGTCTATGTCTCACAAATGTCCTAGTCTACAAGGAGTTAAATACCACTGTGTAGAACACGGCCTATAATGTGTTAAACGTTTCAGGTTCACTCATTACACATTTAGTGACTTAATGTCCACAGTGGTTTGTTACTGTGCTCAGTTGAATATCCTTGCAGCACCGAAAGTTGTGTTCACAGGGAAACATTGAAGAAGCATATACCACTGTGCCTCATAGCTCAGCTAATAGAACATCTGCCCGGTGTGTCAGATGTATTGGGAAAACTTGAGGAAGTATACAACTGTGCCTCATAGCTCAGCTGGTAGAGCATCTGCCCGGTGAGTCAGATGTATTGGGGAAACTTGAGGAAGTATACAACTGTGCCTCATAGCTCAGCTGGTTGAGCATCTGCCCGGTGAGTCAGATGTCTCAGGGAAACTTGAGGAAGTATAAAACTGTGCCTCAAAGCTCAGCTGGTACAGCATCTACTCTGAGTCAGATGTCTTGGGGAAACTTGAGGAAGTATACCACTGTGCCTCATAGCTCAGCTGGTAGAGCATCTGCCCAGTGAGTCAGATGTATTGGGGAAACTTGAGGACGAGTCCGGCCCTCGCGTACGAGTCCGGCCCTCGCGTACGAGTCCGGCCCTCGCATACGAGTCCGGCCCTCGCGTACGAGTCCGGCCCTCGCGTACGAGTCCGGCCCTCGCGTACGAGTCCGGCCCTCGCGTACGAGTCCGGCCCTCGCGTACGAGTCCGGCCCTCGCGTACGAGTCCGGCCCTCGCGTACGAGTCCGGCCCTCGCGTACGAGTCCGGCCCTCGCGTACGAGTCCGGCCCTCGCGTACGAGTCCGGTCCTCGCGTACGAGTCGGTCCTCGCGTACGAGTCGGTCCTCGCGTACGAGTCCCTCCTCGCGTACGAGTCCCTCCTCGCGTACGAGTCCCTCCTCGCGTACGAGTCCCTCCTCGCGTACGAGTCCCTCCTCGCGTACGAGTCCCTCCTCGCGTACGAGTCCCTCCTCGCGTACGAGTCCCTCCTCGCGTACGAGTCCCTCCTCGCGTACGAGTCCCCCCTCGCGTACGAGTCCCTCCTCGCGTACGAGTCCCTCCTGTGAATAGAAGGTATGTTACATACAACAGTAGTAAACAGGGCTGGCTCAAAGGGGCATAGACAATAATTAAAAAAAATAAAAAGGGGGGTGCCCAATATCGCTACACTTACTCTATGGTTCAACTAAAAATAAACCAATGTATCGCTCAGGGAGTTGATAAAAACAACTGCAAATATATTTCATCTAAGTCACTTTATTTAAAACATGTCAAAAAAATGAACATTTCAATACTTACAGGAGTGCCTCACTATTCTGTCTGGACATTCACAATTGCCTCTGTCACAAGTGCCTCCATACTGGCACGCCTCCAAAGATTCAGGAACTGCAAACAAAAGAAAAACATTTGGTTTCGGAGGGAGGTTTCGGAGGGAGGTTTCGGAGGGAGGTTTCGGAGGGAGGTTTAGGAGGGAGGTTTAGGAGGGAGGTTTCGGAGGGAGGTTTAGGAGGGAGGTTTCGGAGGTTGCTATTGTATCTGCATGACAGACACACCTTGTCACAGGAATAGGAGAAAACATTGAACCACACTAATATACCTTACTTATTGTGTTTGACTAACCTGGTGTTTCACACAGCGATCCTGTCAAACAAGTTGACACACACACAACGCCCATTGACACAGTTACCTCCATTCAGACACGGTGGGTCACAAACTGCAAATATCAGCAACAATTTGTCAACATTATCATCTTAGACTGAACCTCAAAAATGAGTGGGAAAAAGGAAGGGTTTGTCCTAGTCTATGTCTCACAAATGTCCTAGTCTACAAGGAGTTAAATACCACTGTGTAGAACACGGCCTATAATGTGTTAAACGTTTCAGGTTCACTCATTACACATTTAGTGACTTAATGTCCACAGTGGTTTGTTACTGTGCTCAGTTGAATATCCTTGCAGCACCGAAAGTTGTGTTCACAGGGAAACATTGAAGAAGCATATACCACTGTGCCTCATAGCTCAGCTAATAGAACATCTGCCCGGTGTGTCAGATGTATTGGGAAAACTTGAGGAAGTATACAACTGTGCCTCATAGCTCAGCTAATAGAACATCTGCCCGGTGAGTCAGATGTATTGGGGAAACTTGAGGAAGTATACAACTGTGCCTCAAAGCTCAGCTGGTAGAGCATCTGCCCTGAGTCAGATGTCTTGGGGAAACTTGAGGAAGTATACAACTGTGCCTCATAGCTCAGCTGGTAGAGCATCTGCCCAGTGTGTCAGACGTCTAAGGTTTGAATCCTGATAATGCCCATATGATTTTTCTCTCATCCCATGCTAGGTTTTGATAAACAAGTCAAATCCCTGTCACTACATCTCAACATTTTAAAATATTGTTTTATTGCACTGTTACATGTAAGTTCAATGAATTTCAATTGCCAAAAATAAAACTCTTGTCACAGTACAGAAATCACATTGATCATACAAACGGCATTGATAATTGAATCTCACCTGAGGTCAGCTCAATGGATGCAGAAAGTGGTCTTGCAAAACAATAGTACACACCCAGTTCATCTATGGTCAAATCCCAGGTTACCAGCTGTCCTCGCGTACGAGTCTGTCCTCGCGTACGAGTCGGTCCTCGCGTACGAGTCGGTCCTCGCGTACGAGTCGGTCCTCGCGTACGAGTCCCTCCTCGCGTACGAGTCCCTCCTCGCGTACGAGTCCCTCCTCGCGTACGAGTCCCTCCTCGCGTACGAGTCGGTCCTCGCGTACGAGTCGGTCCTCGCGTACGAGTCGGTCCTCGCGTACGAGTCGGTCCTCGCGTACGAGTCGGTCCTCGCGTACGAGTCGGTCCTCGCGTACGAGTCGGTCCTCGCGTACGAGTCGGTCCTCGCGTACGAGTCGGTCCTCGCGTACGAGTCGGTCCTCGCGTACGAGTCGGTCCTCGCGTACGAGTCGGTCCTCGCGTACGAGTCGGTCCTCGCGTACGAGTCGGTCCTCGCGTACGAGTCGGTCCTCGCGTACGAGTCGGTCCTCGCGTACGAGTCGGTCCTCGCGTACGAGTCGGTCCTCGCGTACGAGTCGGTCCTCGCGTACGAGTCGGTCCTCGCGTACGAGTCGGTCCTCGCGTACGAGTCCCTCCTCGCGTACGAGTCCCTCCTCGCGTACGAGTCCCTCCTCGCGTACGAGTCCCTCCTCGCGTACGAGTCCCTCCTCGCGTACGAGTCCCTCCTCGCGTACGAGTCCCTCCTCGCGTACGAG
This sequence comes from Henricia sp. BOLD:AAB3569, assembly GCA_037783545.1. NCBI lineage: Eukaryota > Metazoa > Echinodermata > Asteroidea > Spinulosida > Echinasteridae > Henricia > Henricia sp. BOLD:AAB3569. The sequence continues at coordinate 242,998 of JBBELK010000244.1, forward strand.
TCCCTCCTCGCGTACGAGTCCCTCCTGTGAATAGAAGGTATGTTACATACAACAGTAGTAAACAGGGCTGGCTCAAAGGGGCATAGACAATAATTAAAAAAATAAAAAGGGGGGTGCCCAATATCGCTACACTTACTCTATGGTTTAACTAAAAATAAACCCGCGCCTATGGACAGCTAGGGCCAAGTTCGATCAAGCGACTATAGTCAATTAGATAGAGTCCCTCGAACGACGGGTAACTCTCATCGTTCGATGGACTCTAGTCGACTAGCTATAGTGAACTATAGTGAAATATTCACTTTGGCAGTCTATGGGAGCTTTCTTTTTTAAACAATGTATCGCTCAGGGAGTTGATAAAAACAACTGCAAATATATTTCATCTAAGTCACTTTATTTAAAACATGTCAAAAAAATTAACATTTCAATACTTACAGGAGTATTTACAAAAGTGCCTCACTATTCTGTCTGGACATTCACAATTGCCTCTGTCACAAGTGCCTCCATACTGGCACGCCTCCAAACATTCAGGAACTGCAAACAAAAGAAAAACATTTGATATCAAGGGAGGTTTCTGAGGGAGGTTTCGGAGGGAGGTTTAGGAGGTTGCTATTGTATCTGCATGACAGACACACCTTGTCACAGGAATAGGAGAAAACATTGAACCACACTAATATACCTTACTTATTGTGTTTGACTAACCTGGTGTTTCACACAGCGATCCTGTCAAACAAGTTGACACACACACAACGCCCATTGACACAGTTACCTCCATTCAGACACGGTGGGTCACAAACTGCAAATATCAGCAACAATTTGTCAACATTATCATCTTAGACTGAACCTCAAAAATGAGTGGGAAAAAGGAAGGGTTTGTCCTAGTCTATGTCTCACAAATGTCCTAGTCTACAAGGAGTTCAATACCACTGTGTAGAACACGGCCTATAATGTGTTAAACGTTTCAGGTTCACTCATTACACATTTAGTGACTTAATGTCCACAGTGGTTTGTTACTGTGCTCAGTTGAATATCCTTGCAGCACCGAAAGTTGTGTTCACAGGGAAACATTGAAGAAGCATATACCACTGTGCCTCATAGCTCAGCTAATAGAACATCTGCCCGGTGTGTCAGATGTATTGGGAAAACTTGAGGAAGTATACAACTGTGCCTCATAGCTCAGCTAATAGAACATCTGCCCGGTGAGTCAGATGTATTGGGGAAACTTGAGGAAGTATACAACTGTGCCTCAAAGCTCAGCTGGTAGAGCATCTGCCCTGAGTCAGATGTCTTGGGGAAACTTGAGGAAGTATACCACTGTGCCTCATAGCTCAGCTGGTAGAGCATCTGCCCTGAGTCAGATGTCTTGGGGAAACTTGAGGAAGTATACCACTGTGCCTCATAGCTCAGCTGGTAGAGCATGTGCCCGGTGAGTCAGATGTCTTGGGGAAACTTGAGGAAGTATACAACTGTGCCTCATAGCTCAGCTGGTAGAGCATCTGCCCTGAGTCAGATGTCTTGGGGAAACTTGAGGAAGTATACCACTGTGCCTCATAGCTCAGCTGGTAGAGCATCTGCCCTGAGTCAGATGTCTTAGGGAAACTTGAGGAAGTATACCACTGTGCCTCATAGCTCAGCTGGTAGAGCATCTGCCTGGTGAGTCAGATGTCTTGGGGAAACTTGAGGAAGTATACAACTGTGCCTCATAGCTCAGCTGGTAGAGCATCTGCCCGGTGTGTCAGATGTATTGAGAAAACTTGAGGAAGTATACAACTGTGCCTCATAGCTCAGCTAATAGAACATCTGCCCGGTGAGTCAGATGTCTTGGGGAAACTTGAGGAAGTATACAACTGTGCCTCATAGCTCAGCTGGTAGAGCATCTGCCCAGTGTGTCAGACGTCTAAGGTTTGAATCCTGATAATGCCCATATGATTTTTCTCTCATCCCATGCTAGGTTTTGATAAACAAGTCAAATCCCTGTCACTACATCTCAACATTTTAAAATATTGTTTTATTGCACTGTTACATGTAAGTTCAATGAATTTCAATTGCCAAAAATAAAACTCTTGTCACAGTACAGAAATCACATTGATCATACAAACGGCATTGATAATTGAATCTCACCTGAGGTCAGCTCAATGGATGCAGAAAGTGGTCTTGCAAAACAATAGTACACACCCAGTTCATCTATGGTCAAATCCCAGGTTACCGTCGGTCCTCGCGTACGAGTCGGTCCTCGCGTACGAGTCGGTCCTCGCGTACGAGTCGGTCCTCGCGTACGAGTCGGTCCTCGCGTACGAGTCGGTCCTCGCGTACGAGTCGGTCCTCGCGTACGAGTCGGTCCTCGCGTACGAGTCGGTCCTCGCGTACGAGTCGGTCCTCGCGTACGAGTCGGAGTTGATAAAAACAACTGCAAATATATTTCATCTAAGTCACTTTATTTAAAACATGTCAAAAAAATGAACATTTCAATACTTACAGGAGTATTTACAAAAGTGCCTCACTATTCTGTCTGGACATTCACAATTGCCTCTGTCACAAGTGCCTCCATACTGGCACGCCTCCAAACATTCAGGAACTGCAAACAAAAGAAAAACATTTGATATCAAGGGAGGTTTCTGAGGGAGGTTTCTGAGGGAGGTTTCTGAGGGAGGTTTCGGAGGGAGGTTTCGGAGGGAGGTTTAGGAGGGAGGTTTAGGAGGTTGCTATTGTATCTGCATGACAGACACACCTTGTTACAGGAATAGGAGAAAACATTGAACCACACTAATATACCTTACTTATTGTGTTTGACTAACCTGGTGTTTTACACAGCGATCCTGTCAAACAAGTTGACACACACACAACGCCCATTGACACAGTTACCTCCATTCAGACACGGTGGGTCACCAACTGCAAATATCAGCAACAATTTGTCAAAATTATCATCTTAGACTGAACCTCAAAAATGAGTGGGAAAAGGAAAGGGTTTGTCCTAGTCTATGTCTCACAAATGTCCTAGTCCACAAGGAGTTCAATACCACTGTGTAGAATATGGCCTATAATGTGTTAAACGTTTCAGGTTCACTCATCACACATTTAGTGACTTAATGTCCACAGTGGTTTGTTACTGTGCTCAGTTGAATATCCTTGCAGCACCGAAAGTTGTGTTCATAGGGAAACATTGAAGAAGCATATACCACTGTGCCTCATAGCTCAGCTAATAGAACATCTGCCCGGTGAGTCAGATGTATTGGGAAAACTTGAGGAAGTATACAACTGTGCCTCATAGCTCATCTAATAGAACATCTGCCTGGTGAGTCAGATGTTTTGGGGAAACTTGAGGAAGTATACCACTGTGCCTCATAGCTCAGCTAATAGAACATCTGCCCGGTGAGTCAGATGTTTTGGGGAAACTTGAGGAAGTATACCACTGTGCCTCATAGCTCAGCTGGTACAGCATCTGCCCGGTGTGTCAAATGTCCTGGGGAAACTTGAGGAAGTATACAACTGTGCCTCATAGCTCAGCTGGTAGAGCATCTGCCCAGTGTGTCAGATGTCTTGGGGGGAAAAACCTGAGAGAGTATACTTTGCCTAATACTAGCTCAGCTGGTAGAGCATCTGCCCAGTGTGTCAGAGGTCTCGGGTTTGAATCCTGAAAATGCCCATATGATTTTTCTCTCATCCCATGCTAGGTTTTGATAAACAAGTCAAATCCCTGTCACTACATCCCAACATTTTATAATATTGTTTCATTGCACTTTTAAGTTAAATGAAGTTAAAAAATAAAACTCTTGTCACAGTACAGAAATCACATTTATCATACAAACGTCATTGATAATTGAATCTCGTCTGAGAAGGTCAGCTCAACGGATGCAGAAAGTGGTCTTGCAAAACAATAGTACACACCCAGGTCATCTATGGTCAAATCCCGGATTACCAGCCGAGTGACGAATGGAGAAACTTTCTCAACAAACACACGGATGGTTTTGCCTACCGGTACCAAAAAAAACTGTGAAACCGACTTCAACAGATTTAAGAATACAAAAGGTTCTGTTATGGGCAAAGAGGGATGATGTTAGCCGATAAAAAGATGATAAAAAAAACAATTCATTGTTTTTCAGTGCATGGATAGGAACCGATGAAAAATACGCTCCCAACTTGTGGCCTATTTACTTTTAAGTGAATGACACACTACTCACAAAAAGAGATATTCACATGGTGCTACCGCAAACCCGTACACATATTGATTTCCACCATGCATAGCCTTAAAGATAGTATACATGATTGGTAAACTGTTGTTACAAATAGTTGTTATACCCCGTCTTGGAATACTGCTGTTTCATTGGTCCAGAACGGTCACATGTCCATGCGATAAAAACTCATATCACCCTACCGTATGCGAATTTAACTTCATATCACCCTGCAGTAAAATAAACCGTGTGTTACGCCCGCTAGAGGCGCACAACGCGCACGCACATCCCATTATTCTAACTCTGTGCGCCAAAACAACAAACTGTTACGCGTGCTACTTTCGCAATGTTACACAGACACAGTCCTAAGACTAGCGAAAGTGCACAGACAAATCTGTTTGTACAATATAAAATTCCAAATAATAGAAACGATATTATTATGCTGTACGGAGACCATGAGACGGGATATAACAAAACAATTGTTGACTGGTGTGGTGTGGGATATGGGTTCTAACATCCTCGGGAGCTCATAGCACCCTCAGCATTGCCTCGGGTGCTATGAGCTCCCTCGGGTGTTAAAACTCCATATCTGGTCCTCTGGGATGTCAATCATAATGAAACCTGCAACTGGGTGGTTTGCGATAAAGTTAACATGTCCTACATGTAACTTCTGGGATGTCTTATTAATAATAATAATAATGGTGGATTCTTATATAGCGCGCATGTCCACCCTGCTGGGTGCTCCTGGCGTTGTTGCCATTATTACCGCTAAGCCTGTGTGATTAGTGTGATTAATCGATAATAATCGATGGCTGATGTGCATTACTACCAGTAATCACGTTTTTTTTAAATAATCGATTATTTCCAACTAATCACGATTGCCAGCTCCATTGATGGTATCACAGTGCATGTAGCACGATTATAATCGAGCTGCAAACACGATGTACTGTTTGTACATGTACTGTAAACAATACAATGTACATATCGATGGTAGCGCAGTGCATGCAATGCGATTATAATCAAGCCAAACATGTACAATCATGTAGAGTATACACAGTGTATGCATCATATCAGTGCATCACGTGTTTCGATCACCCTTCCGGCTGCCCACTATTTCCATATTCAATGGTATGTCACTCGCAATCTCACAAGAAGCTTATTCCACTCACCCAATAGAGTAGACGATACATATTCATGACATGCCAGACAGTGCTTTGATTGGTTGAAGTACACTATGCAGTATGCACTAGTAGTGTGCAGGCCGCCCTTTACAATAATAATAGTGGATTAATATATAGCGCACATATCCAACCTGCAGGGTGCTCCTGACGCTGTTGCCATTATTACAGCTGCCATCAGGAAATCACCAGAACCATTTCGCTTTAACTAGGTGGCTGCTCGCTGGCCAGGCGCTCAACCCTATCAGCAGTTACATATTGTGGCATTCCCCTTAACAGCTTCCCAAATACCGCTTCGGTTGATGAGGGAACTGAGATTAAGAGCCTTGCCCAGGGACACAGACATGTTGGTCATAGTGGGGTTTGAACCCACAACATTTGATTGGGAGTCTCGCTTCATACCCACTAGACCACACATGCTCCCTTGCAATAAAACTTGTATCTCAACTTGTTTCTAAAAACACAATTTAAGTTACAATACTCACAATACGTTATTGTGGAGTGTACACAAATCTTTTATTGAGGGCATGCATTCTGTTTAAATTATTTTGTATATGATTAGACAATGCTTAGTTCCGATTTAACCCCGCCCTCTTGAATATTGTTGCTATGCCTCACACGCTATCGTCAAAATGTCCACACATACTGCACAAACGTTAGATTGTCAAAAATAAAACTCTTGTCACAGTACAGAAATCACATTGATCATACAAACGTCATTGATAATTAAATCTCACCTGAGGTCAGCTCAATGGATGCAGAAAGTGGTCTTGCAAAACAATAGTGGATCCGCGCCTGCCCAGGTTACCAGCTGAGTGACGAATGAAGAAACTTTCTCAACAAACACACGGATGGTTTTGCCTACCAAAAAAAAACTGTGAAATACAACTAAAAAATTATGTTATGGGCAAAGACTATTATGGTGTTCCAATTCTTGACCGTGCTTGACCGTCTAGTTATGGAAGTCCAGATCTATTAAAACAATTTCACGAAAGAAATGTACAATACAATGCATCAATTAACTTTAAGAAGTTGGGACAAACTATTTTTGACACAAGTTAATATAATTGTGAAAACTGAAATAGAGAGCCGAAGTGTGACGATGGAAACAAAGCGGCATTAGGGTGTACAATGACGGTGAATCAACATACCAACAGTACTCATTAACTGCGCATGGTTATTGAGTTCAGTTGTTTTCCTTACTCTATGGTTCAACTAAAAATAAACCCGCGCCTATGGACAGCTAGGGCCAAGTTCGATCAAGCGACTATAGTCGATTAGATAGATTCCCTTGAACGACGGGTAACTCTCATCGTTCGATGGACTCTAGTCGACTAGCTATAGTGAACTATAGTGAAATATTCACTTTGGCAATCTATGGATGCTTTCTTAAAAATAAAAATTGATCGCTTAGGGAGTTGATAAAAACAACTGCAAATATATTTCATCCAAGTCCCATCATTTAAAACATGTCAAAAAATGAACATTTCAATACTTTACAGGAGTCTTTACAAAATTGCCCCACTATTCTGTCTGGACATTCAGGTTTGCAAACAAAAGAAAAACATTTGATTTTAAGCAGACAATAAAATACCTTACCTTAGGTTGGTTCCGGAGGGTGGTTTCGGAGGGTGGTTTCCCAGAGTAATCGCCGCCCAGAGTAATCGCCGCCCAGAGTAAACGTTGCCCAGAGTAAACGCCGCCCAGAGTAATCGCCGCCCAGAGTAATCGCCGCCCAGAGTAAACGTTGCCCAGAGTAATCGCCGCCCAGAGTAATCGCCGCCCAGAGTAATCGCCGCCCAGAGTAATCGCCGCCCAGAGTAATCGCTGCCCAGAGTAATCGCTGCCCAGAGTAAGCGCTGCCCAGAGTAATCGTTGCCCAGAGTAATCGCCGCCCAGAGTAATCGTTGCCCAGAGTAATCGTTGCCCAGAGTAATCGCTGCCCAGAGTAATCGCTGCCCAGAGTAATCGCTGCCCAGAGTAATCGCTGCCCAGAGTAATCGTTGCCCAGAGTAATCGTTGCCCAGAGTAAACGTTGCCCAGAGCAATCGATGCCCACAGTAAACGCTGCCCAGAGTAATCGTTGCCCAGAGTAATCGATGCCCAGAGTAATCGCTGCCCAGAGTAATCGCTGCCCAGAGTAATCGCTGCCCAGAGTAAACGCTGTCCAGAGTAAACGCTGCCCAGAGTAATCGTTGCCCAGAGTAATCGCTGCCCAGAGTAATCGATGCCCAGAGTAATCGCTGCCCAGAGTAATCGCTGCCCAGAGTAATCGCTGCCCAGAGTAATCGCTGTCCAGAGTAAACGCTGTCCAGAGTAATCGTTGCCCAGAGTAATCGCTGCCCAGAGTAATCGTTGCCCAGAGTAATCGCTGCCCAGAGTAATCGTTGCCCAGAGTAATCGTTGCCCAGAGTAATCGTTGCCCAGAGTAATCGTTGCCCAGAGTAATCGTTGCCCAGAGTAATCGCCGCCCAGAGTAATCGCCGCCCAGAGTAATCGCCGCCCAGAGTAATCGCCGCCCAGAGTAATCGCCGCCCAGAGTAAACGTTGCCCAGAGTAAACGTTGCCCAGAGTAATCGCTGCCCAGAGTAATCGCTGCCCAGAGTAATCGCTGCCCAGAGTAATCGCTGCCCAGAGTAATCGCTGCCCAGAGTAATCGCTGCCCAGAGTAATCGCTGCCCAGAGTAATCGCTGCCCAGAGTAATCGCTGCCCAGAGTAATCGCTGCCCAGAGTAATCGTTGCCCAGAGTAATCGCTGCCCAGAGTAAACGCTGCCCAGAGTAATCGCTGCCCAGAGTAAACGCTGTCCAGAGTAATCGCTGCCCAGAGTAAACGTTGCCCAGAGTAAACGTTGCCCAGAGTAATCGTTGCCCAGAGTAAACGCTGCCCAGAGTAAACGCTGCCCAGAGTAATCGCTGCCCAGAGTAATCGCTGCCCAGAGTAATCGCTGCCCAGAGTAATCGCTGCCCAGAGTAATCGCTGCCCAGAGTAATCGCCGCCCAGAGTAATCGCCGCCCAGAGTAATCGCTGCCCAGAGTAATCGCTGCCCAGAGTAATCGTTGCCCAGAGTAATCGCTGCCCAGAGTAATCGCTGCCCAGAGTAATCGCTGCCCAGAGTAATCGCTGCCCAGAGTAATCGTTGCCCAGAGTAATCGTTGCCCAGAGTAAACGTTGCCCAGAGCAATCGATGCCCACAGTAAACGCTGCCCAGAGTAATCGATGCCCAGAGTAATCGCTGCCCAGAGTAATCGCTGCCCAGAGTAATCGCTGCCCAGAGTAAACGCTGTCCAGAGTAAACGCTGCCCAGAGTAATCGTTGCCCAGAGTAATCGATGCCCAGAGTAATCGCTGCCCAGAGTAATCGATGCCCAGAGTAATCGCTGCCCAGAGTAATCGCTGCCCAGAGTAATCGCTGTCCAGAGTAAACGCTGCCCAGAGTAATCGTTGCCCAGAGTAATCGCTGCCCAGAGTAATCGTTGCCCAGAGTAATCGCTGCCCAGAGTAATCGCTGCCCAGAGTAATCGTTGCCCAGAGTAATCGTTGCCCAGAGTAATCGTTGCCCAGAGTAATCGTTGCCCAGAGTAATCGCCGCCCAGAGTAATCGCCGCCCAGAGTAATCGCCGCCCAGAGTAATCGCCGCCCAGAGTAATCGCCGCCCAGAGTAATCGCCGCCCAGAGTAATCGCCGCCCAGAGTAATCGCCGCCCAGAGTAATCGCTGCCCAGAGTAATCGTTGCCCAGAGTAATCGTTGCCCAGAGTAATCGCTGCCCAGAGTAATCGCTGCCCAGAGTAATCGTTGCCCAGAGTAATCGTTGCCCAGAGTAATCGTTGCCCAGAGTAATCAATGCCCAAAGTAAACGCTGCCAAGAGTAATCGTTGCCCAGAGTAATCGTTGCCCAGAGTAATCGTTGCCCAGAGTAATCGTTGCCCAGAGTAATCGTTGCCCAGAGTAATCGCTGCCCAGAGTAATCGTTGCCCAGAGTAATCGCTGCCCAGAGTAATCGTTGCCCAGAGTAATCGCTGCCCAGAGTAATTGTTGCCCAGAGTAATCGCCGCCCAGAGTAATCGATGCCCAGAGTAATCGCTGCCCAGAGTAATCGTTGCCCAGAGTAATCGCTGCCCAGAGTAATCGTTGCCCAGAGTAATCGTTGCCCAGAGTAATCGTTGCCCAGAGTAATCGTTGCCCAGAGTAATCGTTGCCCAGAGTAATCGCTGCCCAGAGTAATCGTTGCCCAGAGTAATCGTTGCCGAGAGTAATCGTTGCCCAAAGTAATCGTTGCCCAGAGTAATCGCTGCCCAGAGTAATCGTTGCCCAGAGTCCCTCCTCGCGTACGAGTCCCTCCTCGCGTACGAGTCCCTCCTCGCGTACGAGTCCCTCCTCGCGTACGAGTCCCTCCTCGCGTACGAGTCGGTCCTCGCGTACGAGTCCCTCCTCGCGTACGAGTCCCTCCTCGCGTACGAGTCCCTCCTCGCGTACGAGTCCCTCCTTTGAATAGAAGGTATGTTACATACAACAGTAGTAAACAGGGCTGGCTCAAAGGGGCATAGACAATAATTAAAAAAATAAAAAGGGGGGTGCCCAATATCGCTACACTTACTCTATGGTTTAACTAAAAATAAACCCGCGCCTATGGACAGCTAGGGCCAAGTTCGATCAAGCGACTATAGTCAATTAGATAGAGTCCCTCGAACGACGGGTAACTCTCATCGTTCGATGGACTCTAGTCGACTAGCTATAGTGAACTATAGTGAAATATTCACTTTGGCAGTCTATGGGAGCTTTCTTTTTTAAACAATGTATCGCTCAGGGAGTTGATAAAAACAACTGCAAATATATTTCATCTAAGTCACTTTATTTAAAACATGTCGTTGCCCAGAGTAATCGCCGCCCAGAGTAATCGCCGCCCAGAGTAATCGCCGCCCAGAGTAATCGCCGCCCAGAGTAATCGCCGCCCAGAGTAATCGCCGCCCAGAGTAATCGCCGCCCAGAGTAATCGCCGCCCAGAGTAATCGCTGCCCAGAGTAATCGTTGCCCAGAGTAATCGTTGCCCAGAGTAATCGCTGCCCAGAGTAATCGCTGCCCAGAGTAATCGTTGCCCAGAGTAATCGTTGCCCAGAGTAATCGTTGCCCAGAGTAATCAATGCCCAAAGTAAACGCTGCCAAGAGTAATCGTTGCCCAGAGTAATCGTTGCCCAGAGTAATCGTTGCCCAGAGTAATCGTTGCCCAGAGTAATCGTTGCCCAGAGTAATCGCTGCCCAGAGTAATCGTTGCCCAGAGTAATCGCTGCCCAGAGTAATTGTTGCCCAGAGTAATCGCTGCCCAGAGTAATTGTTGCCCAGAGTAATCGCCGCCCAGAGTAATCGATGCCCAGAGTAATCGCTGCCCAGAGTAATCGTTGCCCAGAGTAATCGCTGCCCAGAGTAATCGTTGCCCAGAGTAATCGTTGCCCAGAGTAATCGTTGCCCAGAGTAATCGTTGCCCAGAGTAATCGTTGCCCAGAGTAATCGCTGCCCAGAGTAATCGTTGCCCAGAGTAATCGTTGCCCAGAGTAATCGATGCCCAGAGTAATCGTTGCCCAGAGTAATCGTTGCCGAGAGTAATCGTTGCCCAAAGTAATCGTTGCCCAGAGTAATCGCTGCCCAGAGTAATCGTTGCCCAGAGTCCCTCCTCGCGTACGAGTCCCTCCTCGCGTACGAGTCCCTCCTCGCGTACGAGTCCCTCCTCGCGTACGAGTCCCTCCTCGCGTACGAGTCCCTCCTCGCGTACGAGTCGGTCCTCGCGTACGAGTCCCTCCTCGCGTACGAGTCCCTCCTCGCGTACGAGTCCCTCCTCGCGTACGAGTCCCTCCTCGCGTACGAGTCCCTCCTCGCGTACGAGTCCCTCCTCGCGTACGAGTCCCTCCTCGCGTACGAGTCCCTCCTCGCGTACGAGTCCCTCCTCGCGTACGAGTCCCTCCTCGCGTACGAGTCCCTCCTCGCGTACGAGTCCCTCCTCGCGTACGAGTCCCTCCTTGCGTACGAGTCCCTCCTCGCGTACGAGTCCCTCCTCGCGTACGAGTCCCTCCTCGCGTACGAGTCCCTCCTGTGAATAGAAGGTATGTTACATACAACAGTAGTAAACAGGGCTGGCTCAAAGGGGCATAGACAATAATTTAAAAAAATAAAAAGGGGGGTGCCCAATATCGCTACACTTACTCTATGGTTCAACTAAAAATAAACCAATGTATCGCTCAGGGAGTTGATAAAAACAACTGCAAATATATTTCATCTAAGTCACTTTATTTAAAACATGTCAAAAAAATGAACATTTCAATACTTACAGGAGTGCCTCACTATTCTGTCTGGACATTCACAATTGCCTCTGTCACAAGTGCCTCCATACTGGCACGCCTCCAAACATTCAGGAACTGCAAACAAAAGAAAAACATTTGATATCAAGGGAGGTTTCTGAGGGAGGTTTCTGAGGGAGGTTTCGAAGGGAGGTTTAGGAGGGAGGTTTAGGAGGGAGGTTTCGGAGGGAGGTTTCGGAGGGAGGTTTCGGAGGGAGGTTTCGGAGGGAGGTTTCGGAGGTTGCTATTGTATCTGCATGACAGACACACCTTGTCACAGGAATAGGAGAAAACATTGAACCACACTAATATACCTTACTTATTGTGTTTGACTAACCTGGTGTTTCACACAGCAATCCTGTCAAACAAGTTGACACACACACAACGCCCATTGACACAGTTACCTCCATTCAGACACGTATGTCTCACAAATGTCCTAGTCTACAAGGAGTTAAATACCACGGTGTAGAACACGGCCTATAATGTGTTAAACGTTTCAGGTTCACTCATTACACATTTAGTGACTTAATGTCCACAGTGGTTTGTTACTGTGCTCAGTTGAATATCCTTGCAGCACCGAAAGTTGTGTTCACAGGGAAACATTGAAGAAGCATATACCACTGTGCCTCATAGCTCAGCTAATAGAACATCTGCCCGGTGTGTCAGATGTATTGGGAAAACTTGAGGAAGTATACCACTGTGCCTCATAGCTCAGCTGGTAGAGCATCTGCCCTGAGTCAGATGTCTTGGGGAAACTTGAGGAAGTATACCACTGTGCCTCATAGCTCAGCTGGTAGAGCATGTGCCCGGTGAGTCAGATGTCTTGGGGAAACTTGAGGAAGTATACAACTGTGCCTCATAGCTCAGCTGGTAGAGCATCTGCCCTGAGTCAGATGTCTTGGGGAAACTTGAGGAAGTATACCACTGTGCCTCATAGCTCAGCTGGTAGAGCATCTGCCCTGAGTCAGATGTCTTGGGGAAACTTGAGGAAGTATACCACTGTGCCTCATAGCTCAGCTGGTAGAGCATCTGCCTGGTGAGTCAGATGTCTTGGGGAAACTTGAGGAAGTATACAACTGTGCCTCATAGCTCAGCTGGTAGAGCATCTGCCCGGTGTGTCAGATGTATTGAGAAAACTTGAGGAAGTATACAACTGTGCCTCATAGCTCAGCTAATAGAACATCTGCCCGGTGAGTCAGATGTCTTGGGGAAACTTGAGGAAGTATACAACTGTGCCTCATAGCTCAGCTGGTAGAGCATCTGCCCAGTGTGTCAGACGTCTAAGGTTTGAATCCTGATAATGCCCATATGATTTTTCTCTCATCCCATGCTAGGTTTTGATAAACAAGTCAAATCCCTGTCACTACATCTCAACATTTTAAAATATTGTTTTATTGCACTGTTACATGTAAGTTCAATGAATTTCAATTGCCAAAAATAAAACTCTTGTCACAGTACAGAAATCACATTGATCATACAAACGGCATTGATAATTGAATCTCACCTGAGGTCAGCTCAATGGATGCAGAAAGTGGTCTTGCAAAACAATAGTACACACCCAGTTCATCTATGGTCAAATCCCAGATTACCGTCGGTCCTCGCGTACGAGTCGGTCCTCGCGTACGAGTCGGTCCTCGCGTACGAGTCGGTCCTCGCGTACGAGTCGGTCCTCGCGTACGAGTCGGTCCTCGCGTACGAGTCGGTCCTCGCGTACGAGTCGGTCCTCGCGTACGAGTCGGTCCTCGCGTACGAGTCGGTCCTCGCGTACGAGTCGGTCCTCGCGTACGAGTCGGTCCTCGCGTACGAGTCGGTCCTCGCGTACGAGTCGGTCCTCGCGTACGAGTCGGTCCTCGCGTACGAGTCGGTCCTCGCGTACGAGTCGGTCCTCGCGTACGAGTCGGTCCTCGCGTACGAGTCCCTCCTCGCGTACGAGTCCCTCCTCGCGTACGAGTCCCTCCTCGCGTACGAGTCCCTCCTCGCGTACGAGTCCCTCCTCGCGTACGAGTCCCTCCTCGCGTACGAGTCCCTCCTCGCGTACGAGTCCCTCCTCGCGTACGAGTCCCTCCTCGCGTACGAGTCCCTCCTCGCGTACGAGTCCCTCCTCGCGTACGAGTCCCTCCTCGCGTACGAGTCCCTCCTCGCGTACGAGTCCCTCCTCGCGTACGAGTCCCTCCTCGCGTACGAGTCCCTCCTCGCGTACGAGTCCCTCCTCGCGTACGAGTCCCTCCTCGCGTACGAGTCCCTCCTCGCGTACGAGTCCCTCCTCGCGTACGAGTCCCTCCTCGCGTACGAGTCCCTCCTCGCGTACGAGTCTCTCCTCGCGTACGAGTCCCTAGGGCCAAGTTCGATCAAGTTCGATCAAGCGACTATAGTCAATTAGATAGAGTCCCTCGAACGACGGGTAACTCTCATCGTTCGATGGACTCTAGTCGACTAGCTATAGTGAACTATAGTGAAATATTCACTTTGGCAGTCTATGGGAGCTTTCTTTTTTTTAAAATGTATCGCTCAGGGAGGTGATAAAAACAACTGCAAATATATTTCATCTAAGTCACTTTATTTAAAACATGTCAAAAAAATGAAAATTTCAATACTTACAGGAGTATTTACAAAAGTGCCTCACTATTCTGTCTGGACATTCACAATTGCCTCTGTCACAAGTGCCTCCATACTGGCACGCCTCCAAACATTCAGGAACTGCAAACAAAAGAAAAACATTTGATATCAAGGGAGGTTTCGGAGGGAGGTTTCGGAGGGAGGTTTAGGGGGGAGGTTTCGGAGGGAGGTTTCTGAGGGAGGTTTCGGAGGTTGCTATTGTATCTGCATGACAGACACACCTTGTCACAGGAATAGGAGAAAACATTGAACCACACTAATATACCTTACTTATTGTGTTTGACTAACCTGGTGTTTCACACAGCGATCCTGTCAAACAAGTTGACAAACACACAACGCCCATTGACACAGTTACCTCCATTCAGACACGGTGGGTCACAAACTGCAAATATCAGCAACAATTTGTCAACATTATCATCTTAGACTGAACCTCAAAAATGAGTGGGAAAAAGGAAGGGTTTGTCCTAGTCTATGTCTCACAAATGTCCTAGTCTACAAGGAGTTAAATACCACTGTGTAGAACATGGCCTATAATGTGTTAAACGTTTCAGGTTCACTCATCACACATTTAGTGACTTAATGTCCACAGTGGTTTGTTACTGTGCTCAGTTGAATATCCTTGCAGCACCGAAAGTTGTGTTCACAGGGAAACATTGAAGAAGCATATACCACTGTGCCTCATAGCTCAGCTAATAGAACATCTGCCTGGTGTGTCAGATGTATTGGGAAAACTTGAGGAAGTATACAACTGTGCCTCATAGCTCAGCTAATAGAACATCTGCCCGGTGAGTCAGATGTATTGGGGAAACTTGAGGAAGTATACAACTGTGCCTCATAGCTCAGCTGGTACAGCATCTACCCTGAGTCAGATGTCTTGGGGAAACTTGAGGAAGTATACCACTGTGCCTCATAGCTCAGCTGGTAGAGCATCTGCCCTGAGTCAGATGTCTTGGGGAAACTTGAGGAAGTATACAACTGTGCCTCAAAGCTCAGCTGGTACAGCATCTACCCTGAGTCAGATGTCTTGGGGAAACTTGAGGAAGTATACCACTGTGCCTCATAGCTCAGCTGGTAGAGCATCTGCCCAGTGAGTCAGATGTATTGGGGAAACTTGAGGAAGTATACAACTGTGCCTCATAGCTCAGCTGGTAGAGCATCTGCCCGGTGAGTCAGATGTCTTGGGGAAACTTGAGGAAGTATACAACTGTGCCTCATAGCTCAGCTAATAGAACATCTGCCCGGTGAGTCAGATGTCTTGGGGAAACTTGAGGAAGTATACAACTGTGCCTCATAGCTCAGCTGGTAGAGCATCTGCCCAGTGTGTCAGACGTCTAAGGTTTGAATCCTGATAATGCCCATATGATTTTTCTCTCATCCCATGCTAGGTTTTGATAAACAAGTCAAATCCCTGTCACTACATCACAACATTTTAAAATATTGTTTTATTGCACTGTTACATGTAAGTTCAATGAATTTCAATTGCCAAAAATAAAACTCTTGTCACAGTACAGAAATCACATTGATCATACAAACGGCATTGATAATTGAATCTCACCTGAGGTCAGCTCAATGGATGCAGAAAGTGGTCTTGCAAAACAATAGTACACACCCAGTTCATCTATGGTCAAATCCCAGATTACCGTCGGTCCTCGCGTACGAGTCGGTCCTCGCGTACGAGTCGGTCCTCGCGTACGAGTCGGTCCTCGCGTACGAGTCGGTCCTCGCGTACGAGTCGGTCCTCGCGTACGAGTCGGTCCTCGCGTACGAGTCGGTCCTCGCGTACGAGTCGGTCCTCGCGTACGAGTCGGTCCTCGCGTACGAGTCGGTCCTCGCGTACGAGTCGGTCCTCGCGTACGAGTCGGTCCTCGCGTACGAGTCGGTCCTCGCGTACGAGTCGGTCCTCGCGTACGAGTCGGTCCTCGCGTACGAGTCGGTCCTCGCGTACGAGTCGGTCCTCGCGTACGAGTCGGTCCTCGCGTACGAGTCGGTCCTCGCGTACGAGTCGGTCCTCGCGTACGAGTCGGTCCTCGCGTACGAGTCGGTCCTCGCGTACGAGTCGGTCCTCGCGTA
Organism: Henricia sp. BOLD:AAB3569; assembly: GCA_037783545.1. Lineage (NCBI taxonomy): Eukaryota > Metazoa > Echinodermata > Asteroidea > Spinulosida > Echinasteridae > Henricia > Henricia sp. BOLD:AAB3569. The sequence continues at coordinate 259,357 of JBBELK010000244.1, forward strand.
CGAGTCCCTCCTCGCGTACGAGTCCCTCCTCGCGTACGAGTCCCTCCTCGCGTACGAGTCCCTCCTCGCGTACGAGTCCCTCCTCGCGTACGAGTCCCTCCTCGCGTACGAGTCCCTCCTCGCGTACGAGTCCCTCCTCGCGTACGAGTCCCTCCTCGCGTACGAGTCCCTCCTCGCGTACGAGTCCCTCCTCGCGTACGAGTCCCTCCTCGCGTACGAGTCCCTCCTCGCGTACGAGTCCCTCCTCGCGTACGAGTCCCTCCTCGCGTACGAGTCCCTCCTCGCGTACGAGTCCCTCCTCGCGTACGAGTCCCTCCTCGCGTACGAGTCCCTCCTCGCGTACGAGTCCCTCCTCGCGTACGAGTCCCTCCTCGCGTACGAGTCCCTCCTCGCGTACGAGTCCCTCCTCGCGTACGAGTCTCTCCTCGCGTACGAGTCCCTAGGGCCAAGTTCGATCAAGTTCGATCAAGCGACTATAGTCAATTAGATAGAGTCCCTCGAACGACGGGTAACTCTCATCGTTCGATGGACTCTAGTCGACTAGCTATAGTGAACTATAGTGAAATATTCACTTTGGCAGTCTATGGGAGCTTTCTTTTTTTAAAAATGTATCGCTCAGGGAGGTGATAAAAACAACTGCAAATATATTTCATCTAAGTCACTTTATTTAAAACATGTCAAAAAAATGAAAATTTCAATACTTACAGGAGTATTTACAAAAGTGCCTCACTATTCTGTCTGGACATTCACAATTGCCTCTGTCACAAGTGCCTCCATACTGGCACGCCTCCAAACATTCAGGAACTGCAAACAAAAGAAAAACATTTGATATCAAGGGAGGTTTCGGAGGGAGGTTTCGGAGGGAGGTTTCGAAGGGAGGTTTAGGGGGGAGGTTTCGGAGGGAGGTTTCTGAGGGAGGTTTCGGAGGTTGCTATTGTATCTGCATGACAGACACACCTTGTCACAGGAATAGGAGAAAACATTGAACCACACTAATATACCTTACTTATTGTGTTTGACTAACCTGGTGTTTCACACAGCGATCCTGTCAAACAAGTTGACACACACACAACGCCCATTGACACAGTTACCTCCATTCAGACACGGTGGGTCACAAACTGCAAATATCAGCAACAATTTGTCAACATTATCATCTTAGACTGAACCTCAAAAATGAGTGGGAAAAAGGAAGGGTTTGTCCTAGTCTATGTCTCACAAATGTCCTAGTCTACAAGGAGTTAAATACCACTGTGTAGAACATGGCCTATAATGTGTTAAACGTTCCAGGTTCACTCATCACACATTTAGTGACTTAATGTCCACAGTGGTTTGTTACTGTGCTCAGTTGAATATCCTTGCAGCACCGAAAGTTGTGTTCACAGGGAAACATTGAAGAAGCATATACCACTGTGCCTCATAGCTCAGCTAATAGAACATCTGCCTGGTGTGTCAGATGTATTGGGAAAACTTGAGGAAGTATACAACTGTGCCTCATAGCTCAGCTAATAGAACATCTGCCCGGTGAGTCAGATGTATTGGGGAAACTTGAGGAAGTATACAACTGTGCCTCATAGCTCAGCTGGTACAGCATCTACCCTGAGTCAGATGTCTTGGGGAAACTTGAGGAAGTATACCACTGTGCCTCATAGCTCAGCTGGTAGAGCATCTGCCCTGAGTCAGATGTCTTGGGGAAACTTGAGGAAGTATACAACTGTGCCTCAAAGCTCAGCTGGTACAGCATCTACCCTGAGTCAGATGTCTTGGGGAAACTTGAGGAATTATACCACTGTGCCTCATAGCTCAGCTGGTAGAGCATCTGCCCAGTGAGTCAGATGTATTGGGGAAACTTGAGGAAGTATACAACTGTGCCTCATAGCTCAGCTGGTAGAGCATCTGCCCGGTGAGTCAGATGTCTTGGGGAAACTTGAGGAAGTATACAACTGTGCCTCATAGCTCAGCTAATAGAACATCTGCCCGGTGAGTCAGATGTCTTGGGGAAACTTGAGGAAGTATACAACTGTGCCTCATAGCTCAGCTGGTAGAGCATCTGCCCAGTGTGTCAGACGTCTAAGGTTTGAATCCTGATAATGCCCATATGATTTTTCTCTCATCCCATGCTAGGTTTTGATAAACAAGTCAAATCCCTGTCACTACATCTCAACATTTTAAAATATTGTTTTATTGCACTGTTACATGTAAGTTCAATGAATTTCAATTGCCAAAAATAAAACTCTTGTCACAGTACAGAAATCACATTGATCATACAAACGGCATTGATAATTGAATCTCACCTGAGGTCAGCTCAATGGATGCAGAAAGTGGTCTTGCAAAACAATAGTACACACCCAGTTCATCTATGGTCAAATCCCAGATTACCGTCGGTCCTCGCGTACGAGTCGGTCCTCGCGTACGAGTCGGTCCTCGCGTACGAGTCGGTCCTCGCGTACGAGTCGGTCCTCGCGTACGAGTCGGTCCTCGCGTACGAGTCGGTCCTCGCGTACGAGTCCCTCCTCGCGTACGAGTCCCTCCTCGCGTACGAGTCCCTCCTCGCGTACGAGTCCCTCCTCGCGTACGAGTCCCTCCTCGCGTACGAGTCCCTCCTCGCGTACGAGTCCCTCCTCGCGTACGAGTCCCTCCTCGCGTACGAGTCCCTCCTCGCGTACGAGTCCCTCCTCGCGTACGAGTCCCTCCTCGCGTACGAGTCCCTCCTCGCGTACGAGTCCCTCCTCGCGTACGAGTCCCTCCTCGCGTACGAGTCCCTCCTCGCGTACGAGTCCCTCCTGTGAATAGAAGGTATGTTACATACAACAGTAGTAAACAGGGCTGGCTCAAAGGGGCATAGACAATAATTAAAAAAATAAAAAGGGGGGTGCCCAATATCGCTACACTTACTCTATGGTTTAACTAAAAATAAACCCGCGCCTATGGACAGCTAGGGCCAAGTTCGATCAAAATGTATCGCTCAGGGAGGTGATAAAAACAACTGCAAATATATTTCATCTAAGTCACTTTATTTAAAACATGTCAAAAAAATGAAAATTTCAATACTTACAGGAGTATTTACAAAAGTGCCTCACTATTCTGTCTGGACATTCACAATTGCCTCTGTCACAAGTGCCTCCATACTGGCACGCCTCCAAACATTCAGGAACTGCAAACAAAAGAAAAACATTTGATATCAAGGGAGGTTTCGGAGGGAGGTTTCGGAGGGAGGTTTAGGGGGGAGGTTTCGGAGGGATGTTTCTGAGGGAGGTTTCGGAGGTTGCTATTGTATCTGCATGACAGACACACCTTGTCACAGGAATAGGAGAAAACATTGAACCACACTAATATACCTTACTTATTGTGTTTGACTAACCTGGTGTTTCACACAGCGATCCTGTCAAACAAGTTGACACACACACAACGCCCATTGACACAGTTACCTCCATTCAGACACGGTGGGTCACAAACTGCAAATATCAGCAACAATTTGTCAACATTATCATCTTAGACTGAACCTCAAAAATGAGTGGGAAAAAGGAAGGGTTTGTCCTAGTCTATGTCTCACAAATGTCCTAGTCTACAAGGAGTTAAATACCACTGTGTAGAACATGGCCTATAATGTGTTAAACGTTTCAGGTTCACTCATCACACATTTAGTGACTTAATGTCCACAGTGGTTTGTTACTGTGCTCAGTTGAATATCCTTGCAGCACCGAAAGTTGTGTTCACAGGGAAACATTGAAGAAGCATATACCACTGTGCCTCATAGCTCAGCTAATAGAACATCTGCCTGGTGTGTCAGATGTATTGGGAAAACTTGAGGAAGTATACAACTGTGCCTCATAGCTCAGCTAATAGAACATCTGCCCGGTGAGTCAGATGTATTGGGGAAACTTGAGGAAGTATACAACTGTGCCTCATAGCTCAGCTGGTACAGCATCTACCCTGAGTCAGATGTCTTGGGGAAACTTGAGGAAGTATACCACTGTGCCTCATAGCTCAGCTGGTAGAGCATCTGCCCTGAGTCAGATGTCTTGGGGAAACTTGAGGAAGTATACAACTGTGCCTCAAAGCTCAGCTGGTACAGCATCTACCCTGAGTCAGATGTCTTGGGGAAACTTGAGGAAGTATACCACTGTGCCTCATAGCTCAGCTGGTAGAGCATCTGCCCAGTGAGTCAGATGTATTGGGGAAACTTGAGGAAGTATACAACTGTGCCTCATAGCTCAGCTGGTAGAGCATCTGCCCGGTGAGTCAGATGTCTTGGGGAAACTTGAGGAAGTATACAACTGTGCCTCATAGCTCAGCTAATAGAACATCTGCCCGGTGAGTCAGATGTCTTGGGGAAACTTGAGGAAGTATACAACTGTGCCTCATAGCTCAGCTGGTAGAGCATCTGCCCAGTGTGTCAGACGTCTAAGGTTTGAATCCTGATAATGCCCATATGATTTTTCTCTCATCCCATGCTAGGTTTTGATAAACAAGTCAAATCCCTGTCACTACATCACAACATTTTAAAATATTGTTTTATTGCACTGTTACATGTAAGTTCAATGAATTTCAATTGCCAAAAATAAAACTCTTGTCACAGTACAGAAATCACATTGATCATACAAACGGCATTGATAATTGAATCTCACCTGAGGTCAGCTCAATGGATGCAGAAAGTGGTCTTGCAAAACAATAGTACACACCCAGTTCATCTATGGTCAAATCCCAGATTACCGTCGGTCCTCGCGTACGAGTCGGTCCTCGCGTACGAGTCGGTCCTCGCGTACGAGTCGGTCCTCGCGTACGAGTCGGTCCTCGCGTACGAGTCGGTCCTCGCGTACGAGTCGGTCCTCGCGTACGAGTCGGTCCTCGCGTACGAGTCGGTCCTCGCGTACGAGTCGGTCCTCGCGTACGAGTCGGTCCTCGCGTACGAGTCGGTCCTCGCGTACGAGTCGGTCCTCGCGTACGAGTCGGTCCTCGCGTACGAGTCGGTCCTCGCGTACGAGTCGGTCCTCGCGTACGAGTCGGTCCTCGCGTACGAGTCGGTCCTCGCGTACGAGTCGGTCCTCGCGTACGAGTCGGTCCTCGCGTACGAGTCGGTCCTCGCGTACGAGTCGGTCCTCGCGTACGAGTCGGTCCTCGCGTACGAGTCGGTCCTCGCGTACGAGTCGGTCCTCGCGTACGAGTCGGTCCTCGCGTACGAGTCGGTCCTCGCGTACGAGTCGGTCCTCGCGTACGAGTCCCTCCTCGCGTACGAGTCCCTCCTCGCGTACGAGTCCCTCCTCGCGTACGAGTCCCTCCTCGCGTACGAGTCCCTCCTCGCGTACGAGTCCCTCCTCGCGTACGAGTCCCTCCTCGCGTACGAGTCCCTCCTCGCGTACGAGTCCCTCCTCGCGTACGAGTCCCTCCTCGCGTACGAGTCCCTCCTCGCGTACGAGTCCCTCCTCGCGTACGAGTCCCTCCTCGCGTACGAGTCCCTCCTCGCGTACGAGTCCCTCCTCGCGTACGAGTCCCTCCTCGCGTACGAGTCCCTCCTCGCGTACGAGTCCCTCCTCGCGTACGAGTCCCTCCTCGCGTACGAGTCCCTCCTCGCGTACGAGTCCCTCCTCGCGTACGAGTCCCTCCTCGCGTACGAGTCCCTCCTCGCGTACGAGTCCCTCCTCGCGTACGAGTCTCTCCTCGCGTACGAGTCCCTAGGGCCAAGTTCGATCAAGTTCGATCAAGCGACTATAGTCAATTAGATAGAGTCCCTCGAACGACGGGTAACTCTCATCGTTCGATGGACTCTAGTCGACTAGCTATAGTGAACTATAGTGAAATATTCACTTTGGCAGTCTATGGGAGCTTTCTTTTTTTAAAAATGTATCGCTCAGGGAGGTGATAAAAACAACTGCAAATATATTTCATCTAAGTCACTTTATTTAAAACATGTCAAAAAAATGAAAATTTCAATACTTACAGGAGTATTTACAAAAGTGCCTCACTATTCTGTCTGGACATTCACAATTGCCTCTGTCACAAGTGCCTCCATACTGGCACGCCTCCAAACATTCAGGAACTGCAAACAAAAGAAAAACATTTGATATCAAGGGAGGTTTCGGAGGGAGGTTTCGGAGGGAGGTTTCGAAGGGAGGTTTAGGGGGGAGGTTTCGGAGGGAGGTTTCTGAGGGAGGTTTCGGAGGTTGCTATTGTATCTGCATGACAGACACACCTTGTCACAGGAATAGGAGAAAACATTGAACCACACTAATATACCTTACTTATTGTGTTTGACTAACCTGGTGTTTCACACAGCGATCCTGTCAAACAAGTTGACACACACACAACGCCCATTGACACAGTTACCTCCATTCAGACACGGTGGGTCACAAACTGCAAATATCAGCAACAATTTGTCAACATTATCATCTTAGACTGAACCTCAAAAATGAGTGGGAAAAAGGAAGGGTTTGTCCTAGTCTATGTCTCACAAATGTCCTAGTCTACAAGGAGTTAAATACCACTGTGTAGAACATGGCCTATAATGTGTTAAACGTTCCAGGTTCACTCATCACACATTTAGTGACTTAATGTCCACAGTGGTTTGTTACTGTGCTCAGTTGAATATCCTTGCAGCACCGAAAGTTGTGTTCACAGGGAAACATTGAAGAAGCATATACCACTGTGCCTCATAGCTCAGCTAATAGAACATCTGCCTGGTGTGTCAGATGTATTGGGAAAACTTGAGGAAGTATACAACTGTGCCTCATAGCTCAGCTAATAGAACATCTGCCCGGTGAGTCAGATGTATTGGGGAAACTTGAGGAAGTATACAACTGTGCCTCATAGCTCAGCTGGTACAGCATCTACCCTGAGTCAGATGTCTTGGGGAAACTTGAGGAAGTATACCACTGTGCCTCATAGCTCAGCTGGTAGAGCATCTGCCCTGAGTCAGATGTCTTGGGGAAACTTGAGGAAGTATACAACTGTGCCTCAAAGCTCAGCTGGTACAGCATCTACCCTGAGTCAGATGTCTTGGGGAAACTTGAGGAAGTATACCACTGTGCCTCATAGCTCAGCTGGTAGAGCATCTGCCCAGTGAGTCAGATGTATTGGGGAAACTTGAGGAAGTATACAACTGTGCCTCATAGCTCAGCTGGTAGAGCATCTGCCCGGTGAGTCAGATGTCTTGGGGAAACTTGAGGAAGTATACAACTGTGCCTCATAGCTCAGCTAATAGAACATCTGCCCGGTGAGTCAGATGTCTTGGGGAAACTTGAGGAAGTATACAACTGTGCCTCATAGCTCAGCTGGTAGAGCATCTGCCCAGTGTGTCAGACGTCTAAGGTTTGAATCCTGATAATGCCCATATGATTTTTCTCTCATCCCATGCTAGGTTTTGATAAACAAGTCAAATCCCTGTCACTACATCTCAACATTTTAAAATATTGTTTTATTGCACTGTTACATGTAAGTTCAATGAATTTCAATTGCCAAAAATAAAACTCTTGTCACAGTACAGAAATCACATTGATCATACAAACGGCATTGATAATTGAATCTCACCTGAGGTCAGCTCAATGGATGCAGAAAGTGGTCTTGCAAAACAATAGTACACACCCAGTTCATCTATGGTCAAATCCCAGATTACCGTCGGTCCTCGCGTACGAGTCGGTCCTCGCGTACGAGTCGGTCCTCGCGTACGAGTCGGTCCTCGCGTACGAGTCGGTCCTCGCGTACGAGTCGGTCCTCGCGTACGAGTCGGTCCTCGCGTACGAGTCCCTCCTCGCGTACGAGTCCCTCCTCGCGTACGAGTCGGTCCTCGCGTACGAGTCCCTCCTCGCGTACGAGTCCCTCCTCGCGTACGAGTCCCTCCTCGCGTACGAGTCCCTCCTCGCGTACGAGTCCCTCCTCGCGTACGAGTCCCTCCTCGCGTACGAGTCCCTCCTCGCGTACGAGTCCCTCCTCGCGTACGAGTCCCTCCTCGCGTACGAGTCCCTCCTCGCGTACGAGTCCCTCCTCGCGTACGAGTCCCTCCTCGCGTACGAGTCCCTCCTCGCGTACGAGTCCCTCCTGTGAATAGAAGGTATGTTACATACAACAGTAGTAAACAGGGCTGGCTCAAAGGGGCATAGACAATAATTAAAAAAATAAAAAGGGGGGTGCCCAATATCGCTACACTTACTCTATGGTTTAACTAAAAATAAACCCGCGCCTATGGACAGCTAGGGCCAAGTTCGATCAAGCGACTATAGTCAATTAGATAGAGTCCCTCGAACGACGGGTAACTCTCATCGTTCGATGGACTCTAGTCGACTAGCTATAGTGAACTATAGTGAAATATTCACTTTGGCAGTCTATGGGAGCTTTCTTTTTTAAACAATGTATCGCTCAGGGAGTTGATAAAAACAACTGCAAATATATTTCATCTAAGTCACTTTATTTAAAACATGTCAAAAAAATGAACATTTCAATACTTACAGGAGTATTTACAAAAGTGCCTCACTATTCTGTCTGGACATTCACAATTGCCTCTGTCACAAGTGCCTCCATACTGGCACGCCTCCAAACATTCAGGAACTGCAAACAAAAGAAAAACATTTGATATCAAGGGAGGTTTCTGAAGGAGGTTTCGGAGGGAGGTTTCGGAGGTTGCTATTGTATCTGCATGACAGACACACCTTGTCACAGGAATAGGAGAAAACATTGAACCACACTAATATACATTACTTATTGTGTTTGACTAACCTGGTGTTTCACACAGCGATCCTGTCAAACAAGTTGACACACACACAACGCCCATTGACACAGTTACCTCCATTCAGACACGGTGGGTCACCAACTGCAAATATCAGCAACAATTTGTCAACATTATCATCTTAGACTGAACCTCAAAAATGAGTGGGAAAAAGGAAGGGTTTGTCCTAGTCTATGTCTCACAAATGTCCTAGTCTACAAGGAGTTAAATACCACTGTGTAGAACACGGCCTATAATGTGTTAAACGTTTCAGGTTCACTCATTACACATTTAGTGACTTAATGTCCACAGTGGTTTGTTACTGTGCTCAGTTGAATATCCTTGCAGCACCGAAAGTTGTGTTCACAGGGAAACATTGAAGAAGCATATACCACTGTGCCTCATAGCTCAGCTAATAGAACATCTGCCCGGTGTGTCAGATGTAATGGGAAAACTTGAGGAAGTATACAACTGTGCCTCATAGCTCAGCTAATAGAACATCTGCCCGGTGAGTCAGATGTATTGGGGAAACTTGAGGAAGTATACAACTGTGCCTCATAGCTCAGCTGGTACAGCATCTACGCTGAGTCAGATGTCTTGGGGAAACTTGAGGAAGTATACAACTGTGCCTCAAAGCTCAGCTGGTACAGCATCTACCCTGAGTCAGATGTCTTGGGGAAACTTGAGGAAGTATACCACTGTGCCTCATAGCTCAGCTGGTAGAGCATCTGCCCAGTGAGTCAGATGTATTGGGGAAACTTGAGGAAGTATACAACTGTGCCTCATAGCTCAGCTGGTAGAGCATCTGCCCGGTGAGTCAGATGTCTTGGGGAAACTTGAGGAAGTATACAACTGTGCCTCATAGCTCAGCTGGTAGAGCATCTGCCTGGTGAGTCAGATGTCTTGGGGAAACTTGAGGAAGTATACAACTGTGCCTCATAGCTCAGCTGGTAGAGCATCTGCCCAGTGTGTCAGAGGTCTAAGGTTTGAATCCTGATAATGCCCATATGATTTTTCTCTCATCCCATGCTAGGTTTTGATAAACAAGTCAAATCCCTGTCACTACATCTCAACATTTTAAAATATTGTTTTATTGCACTGTTACATGTAAGTTCAATGAAGTTCAATTGCCAAAAATAAAACTCTTGTCACAGTACAGAAATCACATTGATCATACAAACGGCATTGATCATTGAATCTCACCTGAGGTCAGCTCAATGGATGCAGAAAGTGGTCTTGCAAAACAATAGTACACACCCAGTTCATCTATGGTCAAATGCCAGGTTACCAGCTGAGTGACGAATAGAGATACTTTCTCAACGAGTCCGGCAGTCGCGTACGAGTCCGGCAGTCGCGTACGAGTCCGGCACTCGCGTACGAGTCGGTCACTCGCGTACGAGTCGGTCCTCGCGTACGAGTCGGTCCTCGCGTACGAGTCGGTCCTCGCGTACGAGTCGGTCCTCGCGTACGAGTCGGTCCTCGCGTACGAGTCGGTCCTCGCGTACGAGTCGGTCCTCGCGTACGAGTCGGTCCTCGCGTACGAGTCGGTCCTCGCGTACGAGTCGGTCCTCGCGTACGAGTCGGTCCTCGCGTACGAGTCGGTCCTCGCGTACGAGTCGGTCCTCGCGTACGAGTCGGTCCTCGCGTACGAGTCGGTCCTCGCGTACGAGTCGGCCCTCGCGTACGAGTCGGTCCTCGCGTACGAGTCGGTCCTCGCGTACGAGTCGGTCCTCGCGTACGAGTCGGTCCTCGCGTGTACGAGTCCCTCCTCGCGTGTACGAGTCCCTCCTCGCGTGTACGAGTCCCTCCTCGCGTGTACGAGTCCCTCCTCGCGTACGAGTCCCTCCTCGCGTACGAGTCCCTCCTCGCGTACGAGTCCCTCCTCGCGTACGAGTCCCTCCTCGCGTACGAGTCCCTCCTCGCGTACGAGTCCCTCCTCGCGTACGAGTCCCTCCTCGCGTACGAGTCCCTCCTCGCGTACGAGTCCCTCCTCGCGTACGAGTCCCTCCTCGCGTACGAGTCCCTCCTCGCGTACGAGTCCCTCCTCGCGTACGAGTCCCTCCTCGCGTACGAGTCCCTCCTCGCGTACGAGTCCCTCCTCGCGTACGAGTCCCTCCTCGCGTACGAGTCCCTCCTCGCGTACGAGTCCCTCCTCGCGTACGAGTCCCTCCTCGCGTACGAGTCCCTCCTCGCGTACGAGTCCCTCCTCGCGTACGAGTCCCTCCTCGCGTACGAGTCCCTCCTCGCGTACGAGTCCCTCCTCGCGTACGAGTCCCTCCTCGCGTACGAGTCCCTCCTCGCGTACGAGTCCCTCCTCGCGTACGAGTCCCTCCTCGCGTACGAGTCCCTCCTCGCGTACGAGTCCCTCCTCGCGTACGAGTCCCTCCTCGCGTACGAGTCCCTCCTGTGAATAGAAGGTATGTTACATACAACAGTAGTAAACAGGGCTGGCTCAAAGGGGCATAGACAATAATTAAAAAAATAAAAAGGGGGGTGCCCAATATCGCTACACTTACTCTATGGTTCAACTAAAAATAAACCCGCGCCTATGGACAGCTAGGGCCAAGTTCGATCAAGCGACTATAGTCAATTAGATAGAGTCCCTCGAACGACGGGTAACTCTCATCGTTCGATGGACTATAGTCGACTAGCTATAGTGAACTATAGTGAAATATTCAGATGTCTTGGGGAAACTTGAGGAAGTATACCACTGTGCCTCATAGCTCAGCTGGTAGAGCATCTGCCCTGAGTCAGATGTCTTGGGGAAACTTGAGGAAGTATACCACTGTGCCTCATAGCTCAGCTGGTAGAGCATCTGCCCAGTGAGTCAGATGTATTGGGGAAACTTGAGGAAGTATACAACTGTGCCTCATAGCTCAGCTGGTAGAGCATCTGCCCGGTGAGTCAGATGTCTTGGGGAAACTTGAGGAAGTATACAACTGTGCCTCATAGCTCAGCTGGTAGAGCATCTGCCTGGTGAGTCAGATGTCTTGGGGAAACTTGAGGAAGTATACAACTGTGCCTCATAGCTCAGCTGGTAGAGCATCTGCCTGGTGAGTCAGATGTCTTGGGGAAACTTGAGGAAGTATACAACTGTGCCTCATAGCTCAGCTGGTAGAGCATCTGCCCAGTGTGTCAGAGGTCTAAGGTTTGAATCATGATAATGCCCATATGATTTTTCTCTCATCCCATGCTAGGTTTTGATAAACAAGTCAAATCCCTGTCACTACATCTCAACATTTTAAAATATTGTTTTATTGCACTGTTACATGTAAGTTCAATGAAGTTCAATTGCCAAAAATAAAACTCTTGTCACAGTACAGAAATCACATTGATCATACAAACGGCATTGATAATTGAATCTCACCTGAGGTCAGCTCGATGGATGCAGAAAGTGGTCTTGCAAAACAATAGTACACACCCAGTTCATCTATGGTCAAATCCCAGGTTACCAGCTGAGTGACGAATGGAGAAACTTTCTCAACGAGTCCGGCCCTCGCGTACGAGTCCGGCCCTCGCGTACGAGTCCGGCCCTCGCGTACGAGTCCGGCCCTCGCGTACGAGTCCGGCCCTCGCGTACGAGTCCGGCCCTCGCGTACGAGTCCGGCCCTTGCGTACGAGTCCCTCCTCGCGTACGAGTCCCTCCTCGCGTACGAGTCCCTCCTCGCGTACGAGTCCCTCCTCGCGTACGAGTCCCTCCTCGCGTACGAGTCAGCTCAATGGATGCAGAAAGTGGTCTTGCAAAACAATAGTACACACCCAGTTCATCTATGGTCAAATCTCGTACGAGTCCGGCCCTCGCGTACGAGTCCGGCCCTCGCGTACGAGTCCGGCCCTCGCGTACGAGTCCGGCCCTCGCGTACGAGTCCGGCCCTCGCGTACGAGTCCCTCCCTCGCGTACGAGTCCCTCCTCGCGTACGAGTCCCTCCTCGCGTACGAGTCCCTCCTCGCGTACGAGTCCCTCCTCGCGTACGAGTCCCTCCTCGCGTACGAGTCCCTCCTCGCGTACGAGTCCCTCCGCGCGTACGAGTCCCTCCTCGCGTACGAGTCCCTCCTCGCGTACGAGGTCAGCTCAATGGATGCAGAAAGTGGTCTTGCAAAACAATAGTACACACCCAGTTCATCTATGGTCAAATCTCGTACGAGTCCGGCCCTCGCGTACGAGTCCGGTCCTCGCGTACGAGTCCGGTCCTCGCGTACGAGTCGGTCCTCGCGTACGAGTATAGCACAGCCCTCGCGTACGAGTCCGGCCCTCGCGTACGAGTCCGGCCCTCGCGTACGAGTCCGGTCCTCGCGTACGAGTCCGGTCCTCGCGTACGAGTCGGTCCTCGCGTACGAGTCCCTCCTCGCGTACGAGTCCCTCCTCGCGTACGAGTCCCTCCTCGCGTACGAGTCCCTCCTCGCGTACGAGTCCCTCCTCGCGTACGAGTCCCTCCTCGCGTACGAGTCCCTCCTCGCGTACGAGTCCCTCCTCGCGTACGAGTCCCTCCTCGCGTACGAGTCCCTCCTGTGAATAGAAGGTATGTTACATACAACAGTAGTAAACAGGGCTGGCTCAAAGGGGCATAGACAATAATTAAAAAAATAAAAAGGGGGGTGCCCAATATCGCTACACTTACTCTATGGTTTAACTAAAAATAAACCCGCGCCTATGGACAGCTAGGGCCAAGTTCGATCAAGCGACTATAGTCAATTACATGTAGATAGAGTCCCTCGAACGACGGGTAACTCTCATCGTTCGATGGACTCTAGTCGACTAGCTATAGTGAACTATAGTGAAATATTCACTTTGGCAGTCTATGGGAGCTTTCTTTTTTAAACAATGTATCGCTCAGGGAGTTGATAAAAACAACTGCAAATATATTTCATCTAAGTCACTTTATTTAAAACATGTCAAAAAAATGAACATTTCAATACTTACAGGAGTATTTACAAAAGTGCCTCACTATTCTGTCTGGACATTCACAATTGCCTCTGTCACAAGTGCCTCCATACTGGCACGCCTCCAAACATTCAGGAACTGCAAACAAAAGAAAAACATTTGATATCAAGGGAGGTTTCGGAGGGAGGTTTCGGAGGGAGGTTTCGGAGGGAGGTTTAGGAGGGAGGTTTCGGACGGAGGTTTCGGAGGGAGGTTTCGGAGGTTGCTATTGTATCTGCATGACAGACACACCTTGTCACAGGAATAGGAGAAAACATTGAACCACACTAATATACCTTACTTATTGTGTTTGACTAACCTGGTGTTTCACACAGCGATCCTGTCAAACAAGTTGACACACACACAACGCCCATTGACACAGTTACCTCCATTCAGACACGGTGGGTCACCAACTGCAAATATCAGCAACAATTTGTCAACATTATCATCTTAGACTGAACCTCAAAAATGAGTGGGAAAAAGGAAGGGTTTGTCCGAGTCTATGTCTCACAAATGTCCTAGTCTACAAGGAGTTCAATACCACTGTGTAGAACATGGCCTATAATGTGTTAAACGTTTCAGGTTCACTCATTACACATTTAGTGACTTAATGTCCACAGTGGTTTGTTACTGTGCTCAGTTGAATATCCTTGCAGCACCGAAAGTTGTGTTCACAGGGAAACATTGAAGAAGCATATACCACTGTGCCTCATAGCTCAGCTAATAGAACATCTGCCCGGTGTGTCAGATGTATTGGGAAAACTTGAGGAAGTATACAACTGTGCCTCATAGCTCAGCTGGTAGAGCATCTGCCCGGTGAGTCAGATGTATTGGGGAAACTTGAGGAAGTATACAACTGTGCCTCATAGCTCAGCTGGTAGAGCATCTGCCCGGTGAGTCAGATGTCTTAGGGAAACTTGAGGAAGTATACAACTGTGCATCAAAGCTCAGCTGGTACAGCATCTACCCTGAGTCAGATGTCTTGGGGAAACTTGAGGAAGTATACCACTGTGCCTCATAGCTCAGCTGGTAGAGCATCTGCCCTGAGTCAGATGTCTTGGGGAAACTTGAGGAAGTATACAACTGTGCCTCATAGCTCAGCTGGTAGAGCATCTGCCCGGTGAGTCAGATGTATTGGGGAAACTTGAGGAAGTATACAACTGTGCCTCATAGCTCAGCTGGTAGAGCATCTGCCCGGTGAGTCAGATGTCTTAGGGAAACTTGAGGAAGTATACAACTGTGCATCAAAGCTCAGCTGGTACAGCATCTACCCTGAGTCAGATGTCTTGGGGAAACTTGAGGAAGTATACCACTGTGCCTCATAGCTCAGCTGGTAGAGCATCTGCCCTGAGTCAGATGTCTTGGGGAAACTTGAGGAAGTATACCACTGTGCCTCATAGCTCAGCTGGTAGAGCATCTGCCCAGTGAGTCAGATGTATTGGGGAAACTTGAGGACGAGTCCGGCCCTCGCGTACGAGTCCGGCCCTCGCGTACGAGTCCGGCCCTCGCGTACGAGTCCGGCCCTCGCGTACGAGTCCGGCCCTCGCGTACGAGTCCGGCCCTCGCGTACGAGTCCGGCCCTCGCGTACGAGTCCGGCCCTCGCGTACGAGTCCGGCCCTCGCGTACGAGTCCGGCCCTCGCGTACGAGTCCGGCCCTCGCGTACGAGTCGGTCCTCGCGTACGAGTCCCTCCTCGCGTACGAGTCCCTCCTCGCGTACGAGTCCCTCCTCGCGTACGAGTCCCTCCTCGCGTACGAGTCCCTCCTCGCGTACGAGTCCCTCCTCGCGTACGAGTCCCTCCTCGCGTACGAGTCCCTCCTGTGAATAGAAGGTATGTTACATACAACAGTAGTAAACAGGGCTGGCTCAAAGGGGCATAGACAATAATTAAAAAAATTAAAAGGGGGGTGCCCAATATCGCTACACTTACTCTATGGTTCAACTAAAAATAAACCCGCGCCTATGGACAGCTAGGGCCAAGTTCGATCAAGCGACTATAGTCAATTAGATAGAGTCCCTCGAACGACGGGTAACTCTCATCGTTCGATGGACTCTAGTCGACTAGCTATAGTGAACTATAGTGAAATATTCACTTTGGCAGTCTATGGGAGCTTTCTTTTTTAAACAATGTATCGCTCAGGGAGTTGATAAAAACAACTGCAAATATATTTCATCTAAGTCACTTTATTTAAAACATGTCAAAAAAATGAACATTTCAATACTTACAGGAGTGCCTCACTATTCTGTCTGGACATTCACAATTGCCTCTGTCACAAGTGCCTCCATACTGGCACGCCTCCAAACATTCAGGAACTGCAAACAAAAGAAAAACATTTGATATCAAGGGAGGTTTCGGAGGGAGGTTTCGGAGGGAGGTTTCGGAGGGAGGTTTCGGAGGGAGGTTTAGGAGGGAGGTTTCGGAGGGAGGTTTCGGAGGGAGGTTTCGGAGGGAGGTTTCGGAGGTTGCTATTGTATCTGCATGACAGACACACCTTGTCACAGGAATAGGAGAAAACATTGAACCACATTAATATACCTTACTTATTGTGTTTGACTAAACTGGTGTTTCACACAGCGATCCTGTCAAACAAGTTGACACACACACAACGCCCATTGACACAGTTACCTCCATTCAGACACGGTGGGTCACCAACTGCAAATATCAGCAACAATTTGTCAACATTATCATCTTAGACTGAACCTCAAAAATGAGTGGGAAAAAGGAAGGGTTTGTCCTAGTCTATGTCTCACAAATGTCCTAGTCTACAAGGAGTTAAATACCACTGTGTAGAACACGGCCTATAATGTGTTAAACGTTTCAGGTTCACTCATTACACATTTAGTGACTTAATGTCCACAGTGGTTTGTTACTGTGCTCAGTTGAATATCCTTGCAGCACCGAAAGTTGTGTTCACAGGGAAACATTGAAGAAGCATATACCACTGTGCCTCATAGCTCAGCTAATAGAACTCCTCGCGTACGAGTCCCTCCTGTGAATAGAAGGTATGTTACATACAACAGTAGTAAACAGGGCTGGCTCAAAGGGGCATAGACAATAATTAAAAAAATAAAAAGGGGGGGTGCCCAATATCGCTACACTTACTCTATGGTTCAACTAAAAATAAACCCGCGCCTATGGACAGCTAGGGCCAAGTTCGATCAAGCGACTATAGTCAATTAGATAGAGTCCCTCGAACGACGGGTAACTCTCATCGTTCGATGGACTCTAGTCGACTAGCTATAGTGAACTATAGTGAAATATTCACTTTGGCAGTCTATGGGAGCTTTCTTTTTTAAACAATGTATCGCTCAGGGAGTTGATAAAAACAACTGCAAATATATTTCATCTAAGTCACTTTATTTAAAACATGTCAAAAAAATGAACATTTCAATACTTACAGGAGTGCCTCACTATTCTGTCTGGACATTCACAATTGCCTCTGTCACAAGTGCCTCCATACTGGCACGCCTCCAAACATTCAGGAACTGCAAACAAAAGAAAAACATTTGATATCAAGGGAGGTTTCGGAGGGAGGTTTCGGAGGGAGGTTTCGGAGGGAGGTTTAGGAGGGAGGTTTCGGACGGAGGTTTCGGAGGGAGGTTTCGGAGGTTGCTATTGTATCTGCATGACAGACACACCTTGTCACAGGAATAGGAGAAAACATTGAACCACACTAATATACCCTACTTATTGTGTTTGACTAACCTGGTGTTTCACACAGCGATCCTGTCAAACAAGTTGACACACACACAACGCCCATTGACACAGTTACCTCCATTCAGACACGGTGGGTCACCAACTGCAAATATCAGCAACAATTTGTCAACATTATCATCTTAGACTGAACCTCAAAAATGAGTGGGAAAAAGGAAGGGTTTGTCCTAGTCTATGTCTCACAAATGTCCTAGTCTACAAGGAGTTAAATACCACTGTGTAGAACACGGCCTATAATGTGTTAAACGTTTCAGGTTCACTCATTACACATTTAGTGACTTAATGTCCACAGTGGTTTGTTACTGTGCTCAGTTGAATATCCTTGCAGCACCGAAAGTTGTGTTCACAGGGAAACATTGAAGAAGCATATACCACTGTGCCTCATAGCTCAGCTAATAGAACATCTGCCCGGTGTGTCAGATGTATTGGGAAAACTTGAGGAAGTATACAACTGTGCCTCATAGCTCAGCTGGTAGAGCATCTGCCCGGTGAGTCAGATGTATTGGGAAAACTTGAGGAAGTATACAACTGTGCCTCATAGCTCAGCTGGTAGAGCATCTGCCCGGTGAGTCAGATGTATTGGGGAAACTTGAGGAAGTATACAACTGTGCCTCATAGCTCAGCTGGTAGAGCATCTGCCCGGTGAGTCAGATGTCTTAGGGAAACTTGAGGAAGTATACAACTGTGCCTCAAAGCTCAGCTGGTACAGCATCTACTCTGAGTCAGATGTCTTGGGGAAACTTGAGGAAGTATACCACTGTGCCTCATAGCTCAGCTGGTAGAGCATCTGCCCAGTGAGTCAGATGTATTGGGGAAACTTGAGGACGAGTCAGGCCCTCGCGTACGAGTCCGGCCCTCGCGTAAGAGTCCGGCCCTCGCGTAAGAGTCCGGCCCTCGCGTACGAGTCCGGCCCTCGTGTACGAGTCCGGCCCTCGCGTACGAGTCCGGCCCTCGCGTACGAGTCCGGTCCTCGCGTACGAGTCGGTCCTTGCGTACGAGTCGGTCCTCGCGTACGAGTCGGTCCTCGCGTACGAGTTGGTCCTCGCGTACGAGTCGGTCCTCGCGTACGAGTCCCTCCTCGCGTACGAGTCCCTCCTCGCGTACGAGTCCCTTCTCGCGTACGAGTCCCTCCTCGCGTACGAGTCCCTCCTCGCGTACGAGTCCCTCCTTGCGTACGAGTCCCTCCTCGCGTACGAGTCCCTCCTCGCGTACGAGTCCCTCCTCGCGTACGAGTCCCTCCTCGCGTACGAGTCCCTCCTGTGAATAGAAGGTATGTTACATACAACAGTAGTAAACAGGGCTGGCTCAAAGGGGCATAGACAATAATTAAAAAAAATAAAAAGGGGGGTGCCCAATATCGCTACACTTACTCTATGGTTCAACTAAAAATAAACCAATGTATCGCTCAGGGAGTTGATAAAAACAACTGCAAATATATTTCATCTAAGTCACTTTATTTAAAACATGTCAAAAAAATGAACATTTCAATACTTACAGGAGTGCCTCACTATTCTGTCTGGACATTCACAATTGCCTCTGTCACAAGTGCCTCCATACTGGCACGCCTCCAAAGATTCAGGAACTGCAAACAAAAGAAAAACATTTGGTTTCGGAGGGAGGTTTCGGAGGGAGGTTTCGGAGGGAGGTTTCGGAGGGAGGTTTAGGAGGGAGGTTTCGGAGGGAGGTTTCGGAGGGAGGTTTCGGAGGGAGGTTTCGGAGGTTGCTATTGTATCTGCATGACAGACACACCTTGTCACAGGAATAGGAGAAAACATTGAACCACACTAATATACCTTACTTATTGTGTTTGACTAACCTGGTGTTTCACACAGCGATCCTGTCAAACAAGTTGACACACACACAACGCCCATTGACACAGTTACCTCCATTCAGACACGTATGTCTCACAAATGTCCTAGTCTACAAGGAGTTAAATACCACGGTGTAGAACACGGCCTATAATGTGTTAAACGTTTCAGGTTCACTCATTACACATTTAGTGACTTAATGTCCACAGTGGTTTGTTACTGTGCTCAGTTGAATATCCTTGCAGCACCGAAAGTTGTGTTCACAGGGAAACATTGAAGAAGCATATACCACTGTGCCTCATAGCTCAGCTAATAGAACATCTGCCCGGTGTGTCAGATGTATTGGGAAAACTTGAGGAAGTATACAACTGTGCCTCATAGCTCAGCTAATAGAACATCTGCCCGGTGAGTCAGATGTATTGGGGAAACTTGAGGAAGTATACAACTGTGCCTCATAGCTCAGCTGGTACAGCATCTACCCTGAGTCAGATGTCTTGGGGAAACTTGAGGAAGTATACCACTGTGCCTCATAGCTCAGCTGGTAGAGCATCTGCCCTGAGTCAGATGTCTTGGGGAAACTTGAGGAAGTATACCACTGTGCCTCATAGCTCAGCTGGTACAGCATCTACCCTGAGTCAGATGTCTTGGGGAAACTTGAGGAAGTATACCACTGTGCCTCATAGCTCAGCTGGTAGAGCATCTGCCTGGTGAGTCAGATGTCTTGGGGAAACTTGAGGAAGTATACAACTGTGCCTCATAGCTCAGCTGGTAGAGCATCTGCCCAGTGTGTCAGAGGTCTAAGGTTTGAATCCTGATAATGCCCATATGATTTTTCTCTCATCCCATGCTAGGTTTTGATAAACAAGTCAAATCCCTGTCACTACATCTCAACATTTTAAAATATTGTTTTATTGCACTGTTACATGTAAGTTCAATGAATTTCAATTGCCAAAAATAAAACTCTTGTCACAGTACAGAAATCACATTGATCATACAAACGGCATTGATAATTGAATCTCACCTGAGGTCAGCTCGATGGATGCAGAAAGTGGTCTTGCAAAACAATAGTACACACCCAGTTCATCTATGGTCAAATCCCAGGTTACCAGCTGAGTGACGAATGGAGAAACTTTCTCAACGAGTCCGGCCCTCGCGTACGAGTCCGGTCCTCGCGTACGAGTCCCTCCTCGCGTACGAGTCCCTCCTCGCGTACGAGTCCCTCCTCGCGTACGAGTCCCTCCTCGCGTACGAGTCCCTCCTCGCGTACGAGTCCCTCCTCGCGTACGAGTCCCTCCTCGCGTACGAGTCCCTCCTCGCGTACGAGTCCCTCCTCGCGTACGAGTCCCTCCTCGCGTACGAGTCCCTCCTCGCGTACGAGTCCCTCCTCGCGTACGAGTCCCTCCTGTGAATAGAAGGTATGTTACATACAACAGTAGTAAACAGGGCTGGCTCAAAGGGGCATAGACAATAATTAAAAAAATAAAAAGGGGGGTGCCCAATATCGCTACACTTACTCTATGGTTCAACTAAAAATAAACCCGCGCCTATGGACAGCTAGGGCCAAGTTCGATCAAGCGACTATAGTCAATTAGATAGAGTCCCTCGAACGACGGGTAACTCTCATCGTTCGATGGACTCTAGTCGACTAGCTATAGTGAACTATAGTGAAATATTCACTTTGGCAGTCTATGGGAGCTTTCTTTTTTAAACAATGTATCGCTCAGGGAGTTGATAAAAACAACTGCAAATATATTTCATCTAAGTCACTTTATTTAAAACATGTCAAAAAAATGAACATTTCAATACTTACAGGAGTATTTACAAAAGTGCCTCACTATTCTGTCTGGACATTCACAATTGCCTCTGTCACAAGTGCCTCCATACTGGCACGCCTCCAAACATTCAGGGTTTCGGAGGGAGGTTTCGGAGGGAGGTTTCGAAGGGAGGTTTCGGAGGGAGGTTTCGGAGGGAGGTTTCGGAGGGAGGTTTCGGAGGTTGCTATTGTATCTGCATGACAGACACACCTTGTCACAGGAATAGGAGAAAACATTGAACCACACTATAGTCTGGGAGCCCAGACCGATTTGTTCATCATCACGAGTACAAAAGGTCTGAGGCGTGAAATCAATAGGTGGGGCAAGTGTGACCTCCAAATGGCATTTCTTAAGTTGCAGATCCTGTACCTAAGGGAGGGGGGAGGCCCCCTTTTGACCCCAAAATCACTTTTATAAACATTTTCGAGTACATCGATCAAACCTTTACCAAACTATCCTCTGGTAAACCCTAATTAATGATCGGCATTTCTTAAGTTGCAAATCCTGTACTTAGTATGCTTAAGAAAGCCCTTGATTAGCAGTAATTAGCGGTTTAATTATCATATCGAGTACATCAACCAAACCAACGGTAATAAATTCTCTGGGGTTTCCTGAGTAATGAATGACCTTTCTTAAGTGTCAAATCCTGTACCAAATCCCCTTAAGAAAAGGTCAAAGGTCATTCATTTGCAGTACACACAACAGCCGTCGGCAAAAAGCCCATTTGTTTTGAACGGGTAGCGCTATGAGCAAACGACTGTTTTGTGTTTCATCCGCGGTTTAATCTCCGCTCGTTTTATGCGGACTCAGGCGAAGTTATCTGGCACTGGGGTGGTTGAAATAATTCAGCAAAGTACACTGGCCAAAGAAAGACGTTCTTAGTTCAGCTTCTGTGGCGATTTCACTCGGGAAAATGTCAGTACCAGGTGAGACTGTATTTTTTAACGCAACCAGTCAAAGGAAAGATTCCGTCTCCGCTATGGGTTCCGTAGACACATCGCTTTGATGAATTTACCAGATTCTGTTTAGTGCACGTGTAATCAAATTCAAAATTTACAATTGCAATATTTGTCACCGTCAAAAGCCGCCAATTACATTATGGAGTGCCGAAGTGTGAGGTGTTGCCACGGTAATTGGCTCCAAACATCATGGCTGTCAGATAAAACACCATTCAAAAGCACAGGGAAACGGTTCAGTGATATTTAGCGTATACCAATTCCCAGCATTGCCTTGAGTGACGTATTTTCCTCGGTATAGCTCAAATGCATCGCAAAGGCGACTTTATCACAGGTCAGCAAACAATTAAACGGCTAAAGCTGCATGTTTCTTCCTTTTTTGTCAAATACGTTGTATTAGAGCTAAGCTGTTTCCCCTATGAAACGGTCTTAGATGCCCACCGTGCATCCTCAGTCGTTCCGATGTCCGCTTATGCTTTTATGGTAACACTCCTTATGCGAAATCTGTAGTGTTCTGCACAAGACGTGATGTGTATCACCACATGTGCTCACCGAAACATGTGCACACCAAGACATGGTGGCTTATGTTTAAAAATTTAAAAATGGGCACCCGTCAATTCGTGACAGTATGGATTTTATTTTTTTCAAATCTCTGTGCGGGTTTATGCATTTTCTGAAACTTTACATACGCACTTTGTTCACCATAATTAGAAACAAGTTTAGTTGCCAAAAAAATGCCACAAATGGCTGTCTCCGTGCACCGTGCAAGTCATAACATATTAAAATACATGCTGTACGTCCTTTATTAATGAATCAAAATTTTAATTATTTCAGAGAAATACTACTAAAGATGTAAGGGCAAAAACAACCTTACTTAACACTACTAAAGATGTTCAAAGCAATGGTAACAAACACGACATCATAATTAGTTATAGCTGTAAGTACTTTTTGGTATCTAATAAAAGTGCGATTATACATTTGCATAGATGGGATACTTTAAAAAGCCATACTGATTATGACCATAACATTTTATTGAGTTACAATGGCCCTTTATAATTCTATAATGACCTCAGTCTGATTTATTCGATAAGTGCGCCATGAGCATCTTTTTTGATGGATACCGGCGCATTATAAATTTTCATTATTATTTATTATTAAGTCATTCATCATTCAGGACACCATTTAACTCTTTTTGGTTTGATTGTCGATTGTAAGACAGTTGTCATTTTGATAAGAATTTCATTTGATTATGGAATTATTGGGGATTGGGTAGTCTTGGGGTACCAAACGACAGAGTTAGGGAGGAAAGCACATATGTAAACAAATGGTGATGTCATTATGTTTCATGGTCCATTAATTTGGGATTAAAAATCCTGTGTTCACGTCTGGAAAGCCAAAAGGCGAGGAAAACCGTACTTGCACCAACCCGACCGGCGTCAGTGATCGAGTGATGACGTTCTGCTGTGTGATGGGCATTTTTTTAAACTATGGACCCGGCCACCATTGTTACGTCAGTTGTCAGGGTAATTGGGTCTAAACAGTATTAAAGTAATATCGCGCGTCATTGTTTGTTGCTAAGGTTACTAGGTCAACACTAAACAAAATCTGGACTTCTTCCATGGGCTAACTTAATGGCTTGATTCACACGGAATTTTTTCCCCGTAGATTTTACGAGCGTCGCTTTCAGGGAAAAGGTCGAGGGAAAAATAAATCCAGCACGATGTGACAAAGGGATTGCCCACGTCCTCCTATAAACCGTATCGAATAGCCGAATTTCGTGGGGCAGTTTCTTTGTTCCTTGAGGACATGCATGGTTGCACATATTGTGCTTCCATTGTTGAACGGTTAAAGTAACGAAAGGTGCCCCACGAAATGGCGGCTATTCGATACGGTCTATATCTCAACACGCTCTTTCCTTTTGTTAACGCTTTAAATTCCTTGAATATTTCAAAGACAATAGGGGAAATCACAATGGTGGGTGGGGGTGGGTATATACACTCTGCATAATGAAGGGCCGGTGGGTTCACACTGTCGAGGAAAAACGCCAACGCGAAGTGGCTTGAGCACTGCAGCCGATTTCACAAAACTTATACGCAGTTGCGTAAGCCCACTTGCACAACATTTTATTGCGTAAGTTGCGCAACATTCTTCCGAAGATAACACACAAGCTATGGGGCTTGCGCCATTTGTCAAAAGTGCGCAAGTTGCGCAGTGTTTCGTGAAATCGACTGCAGGTCATTATCTTTAGGAGGTGTCAGAACCATAAGGCTCGAATTTTGGTCACGGCAAAGGAGTTATATTGCCACGAAAGTCACATTTATGGATTTGTTTTGTTTTCGTCGGTTTTTGATGTCCTTAAAGTAACGACGGAGTGCTCGACAAAGCACTTCGCGTTTGCGATTTACGTGCATCTATAAGACCTTCCTATTAGCCTTTTCGCGCGTAAATGCGACGCGCGTCGCTTTGACAAAAAGTGTCCTGGTTGTTGGGTGGGGCGATTTGGAGTGAAACGACGCGTTGAAAACCAAATGTTTCGCGTCACGACACGTCAAGAGTTTTTTTAGCCATGCAGAACATACGTCAAAAACGCTAGCGAAAAAAAGGATCGGCTTTTCGTTAATCATGAATGCACATGGACTTGAAATTTACCATGCGTCGCCTGACATACTGTATGCGCGTACCGTGCGGATCCGTTCCATACCCAGTGTGGACTACCCAAAATACTTTCCAAAATACTTCCCAAAATACTCTATCCATGGGAATAAAACAATTCCAATCTCCAATTTAGATGTGGTAGCAAACAATTTTTTTGGTGCAATCATTGTTCATGGAACCAGATAATAATTTACAGAATATCTTTTTGAACGACATAGGCCTATACGGATTGAGAGCGCGAAATTTCAGAATGGTAACGAAACAATTGAGCACCACGCCGCCACCACCACCACCACATGTGGCTACTGGCTACGCTGCTGGGTGGAATACCTGGACGGTCACTTATGAATACACTCAAACTATAACTTGACAATAACTTTATAATTTAGGAACTAGTAACGTCCCATGAATGCAACGTGTCTATACAGATTCCGTGGCGGAAATTTGCTTTGACTGCTTGCGTTGTCCATAGTCTCACCTGGTAGGCCTACTTACATTTTCTCGATTGAATTCGCTACAGAAGTTGAACTAAGAACGTCTTTCTTTGGCCAGTTTACTCTACAGAATTATTTCAACCACCCCAGTGTCAGAGAACTTCGCTTAAGTCCGCATAAAAGGAGAGGAGATTAAACCGCGGATGAAACACAAAACAGCCGTTTGCTAAAAGCGCTAGCCGTTCAAAACAAATGGGCATTTTGCCGACGGCTGTTGTGTGTACTGCTAATGAATGACCTTTGACCTTTTCTTAAGGGGATTTGGTACAGGATTTGACACTTAAGAAAGGTCATTCATTACTGAGGAAACCCCAGAGAAATTATTACCGTTGGTTTGGTTGATGTACTCGATATGATAATTAAACCGCTAATTACGGCTAATTAAGGGCTTTCTTAAGCATACTAAGTACAGGATTTGCAACTTAAGAAATGCCGATCATTAATTAGGGTTCACCAGAGGATAGTTTGGTAAAGGTTTGATCGATGTACTCGAAAATGTTTATAAAAGTGATTTTGGGGTCAAAAGGGGGCCTCCCCCCTCCCTTAGGTACAGGATCTGCAACTTAAGAAATGCCATTTGGAGGTCACACTTGCCCCACCTATTGATTCCACGCCTCAGACCTTTTGTACTCGTGATGATGAACAAATCGGTCTGGGCTCCCAGACTACTAATATACCTTACTTATTGTGTTTGACTAACCTGGTGTTTCACACAGCGATCCTGTCAAACAAGTTGACACACACACAACGCCCATTGACACAGTTACCTCCATTCAGACACGGTGGGTCACCAACTGCAAATATCAGCAACAATTTGTCAACATTATCATCTTAGACTGAACCTCAAAAATGAGTGGGAAAAGGGAAGGGTTTGTCCTAGTCTATGTCTCACAAATGTCCTAGTCTACAAGGAGTTAAATACCACTGTGTAGAACACGGCCTATAATGTGTTAAACGTTTCAGGTTCACTCATTACACATTTAGTGACTTAATGTCCACAGTGGTTTGTTACTGTGCTCAGTTGAATATCCTTGCAGTACCGAAAGTTGTGTTCACAGGGAAACATTGAAGAAGCATATACCACTGTGCCTCATAGCTCAGCTAATAGAACATCTGCCCGGTGTGTCAGATGTATTGGGAAAACTTGAGGAAGTATACAACTGTGCCTCATAGCTCATCTAATAGAACATCTGCCCGGTGAGTCAGATGTATTGGGGAAACTTGAGGAAGTATACAACTGTGCCTCAAAGCTCAGCTGGTAGAGCATCTACCCTGAGTCAGATGTCTTGGGGAAACTTGAGGAAGTATACCACTGTGCCTCATAGCTCAGCTGGTAGAGCATCTACCCTGAGTCAGATGCCTTGGGGAAACTTGAGGAAGTATACCACTGTGCCTCATAGCTCAGCTGGTAGAGCATCTGCCCTGAGTCAGATGTCTTGGGGAAACTTGAGGAAGTATACCACTGTGCCTCATAGCTCAGCTGGTAGAGCATCTGCCCAGTGAGTCAGATGTATTGGGGAAACTTGAGGACGAGTCCGGCCCTCGCGTACGAGTCCGGCCCTCGCGTACGAGTCCGGCCCTCGCGTACGAGTCCGGCCCTCGCGTACGAGTCCGGCCCTCGCGTACGAGTCCGGCCCTCGCATACGAGTCCGGCCCTCGCGTACGAGTCCGGCCCTCGCGTACGAGTCCGGCCCTCGCGTACGAGTCCCTCCTCGCGTACGAGTCCCTCATCGCGTACGAGTCCCTCCTCGCGTACGAGTCCCTCCTCGCGTACGAGTCCCTCCTCGCGTACGAGTCCCTCCTCGCGTACGAGTCCCTCCTCGCGTACGAGTCCCTCCTCGCGTACGAGTCCCTCCTGTGAATAGAAGGTATGTTACATACAACAGTAGTAAACAGGGCTGGCTCAAAGGGGCATAGACAATAATTAAAAAAATAAAAAGGGGGGTGCCCAATATCGCTACACTTACTCTATGGTTTAACTAAAAATAAACCCGCGCCTATGGACAGCTAGGGCCAAGTTCGATCAAGCGACTATAGTCAATTAGATAGAGTCCCTCGAACGACGGGTAACTCTCATCGTTCGATGGACTCTAGTCGACTAGCTATAGTGAACTATAGTGAAATATTCACTTTGGCAGTCTATGGGAGCTTTCTTTTTTAAACAATGTATCGCTCAGGGAGTTGATAAAAACAACTGCAAATATATTTCATCTAAGTCACTTTATTTAAAACATGTCAAAAAAATGAACATTTCAATACTTACAGGAGTATTTACAAAAGTGCCTCACTATTCTGTCTGGACATTCACAATTGCCTCTGTCACAAGTGCCTCCATACTGGCACGCCTCCAAACATTCAGGAACTGCAAACAAAAGAAAAACATTTGATATCAAGGGAGGTTTCTGAGGGAGGTTTCGGAGGGAGGTTTAGGAGGTTGCTATTGTATCTGCATGACAGACACACCTTGTCACAGGAATAGGAGAAAACATTGAACCACACTAATATACCTTACTTATTGTGTTTGACTAACCTGGTGTTTCACACAGCGATCCTGTCAAACAAGTTGACACACACACAACGCCCATTGACACAGTTACCTCCATTCAGACACGTATGTCTCACAAATGTCCTAGTCTACAAGGAGTTAAATACCACGGTGTAGAACACGGCCTATAATGTGTTAAACGTTTCAGGTTCACTCATTACACATTTAGTGACTTAATGTCCACAGTGGTTTGTTACTGTGCTCAGTTGAATATCCTTGCAGCACCGAAAGTTGTGTTCACAGGGAAACATTGAAGAAGCATATACCACTGTGCCTCATAGCTCAGCTAATAGAACATCTGCCCGGTGTGTCAGATGTATTGGGAAAACTTGAGGAAGTATACAACTGTGCCTCATAGCTCAGCTAATAGAACATCTGCCCGGTGAGTCAGATGTATTGGGGAAACTTGAGGAAGTATACAACTGTGCCTCATAGCTCAGCTGGTACAGCATCTACCCTGAGTCAGATGTCTTGGGGAAACTTGAGGAAGTATACCACTGTGCCTCATAGCTCAGCTGGTAGAGCATCTGCCCTGAGTCAGATGTCTTGGGGAAACTTGAGGAAGTATACCACTGTGCCTCATAGCTCAGCTGGTACAGCATCTACCCTGAGTCAGATGTCTTGGGGAAACTTGAGGAAGTATACCACTGTGCCTCATAGCTCAGCTGGTAGAGCATCTGCCTGGTGAGTCAGATGTCTTGGGGAAACTTGAGGAAGTATACAACTGTGCCTCATAGCTCAGCTGGTAGAGCATCTGCCCAGTGTGTCAGAGGTCTAAGGTTTGAATCCTGATAATGCCCATATGATTTTTCTCTCATCCCATGCTAGGTTTTGATAAACAAGTCAAATCCCTGTCACTACATCTCAACATTTTAAAATATTGTTTTATTGCACTGTTACATGTAAGTTCAATGAATTTCAATTGCCAAAAATAAAACTCTTGTCACAGTACAGAAATCACATTGATCATACAAACGGCATTGATAATTGAATCTCACCTGAGGTCAGCTCAATGGATGCAGAAAGTGGTCTTGCAAAACAATAGTACACACCCAGTTCATCTATGGTCAAATCCCAGGTTACCAGCTGAGTGACGAATGGAGAAACTTTCTCAACGAGTCCGGCCCTCGCGTACGAGTCCGGCCCTCGCGTACGAGTCGGTCCTCGCGTACGAGTCGGTCCTCGCGTACGAGTCCCTCCTCGCGTACGAGTCCCTCCTCGCGTACGAGTCCCTCCTCGCGTACGAGTCCCTCCTCGCGTACGAGTCCCTCCTCGCGTACGAGTCCCTCCTCGCGTACGAGTCCCTCCTCGCGTACGAGTCCCTCCTCGCGTACGAGTCCCTCCTCGCGTACGAGTCCCTCCTCGCGTACGAGTCCCTCCTCGCGTACGAGTCCCTCCTGTGAATAGAAGGTATGTTACATACAACAGTAGTAAACAGGGCTGGCTCAAAGGGGCATAGACAATAATTAAAAAAATAAAAAGGGGGGTGCCCAATATCGCTACACTTACTCTATGGTTTAACTAAAAATAAACCCGCGCCTATGGACAGCTAGGGCCAAGTTCGATCAAGCGACTATAGTCAATTAGATAGAGTCCCTCGAACGACGGGTAACTCTCATCGTTCGATGGACTCTAGTCGACTAGCTATAGTGAACTATAGTGAAATATTCACTTTGGCAGTCTATGGGAGCTTTCTTTTTTAAACAATGTATCGCTCGGGGAGTTGATAAAAACAACTGCAAATATATTTCATCTAAGTCACTTTATTTAAAACATGTCAAAAAAATGAACATTTCAATACTTACAGGAGTATTTACAAAAGTGCCTCACTATTCTGTCTGGACATTCACAATTGCCTCTGTCACAAGTGCCTCCATACTGGCACGCCTCCAAACATTCAGGAACTGCAAACAAAAGAAAAACATTTGATATCAAGGGAGGTTTCGGAGGGAGGTTTCGGAGGGAGGTTTCGGAGGGAGGTTTAGGAGGGAGGTTTCGGAGGGAGGTTTCGGAGGGAGGTTTCGGAGGGAGGTTTCGGAGGTTGCTATTGTATCTGCATGACAGACACACCTTGTCACAGGAATAGGAGAAAACATTGAACCACACTAATATACCTTACTTATTGTGTTTGACTAACCTGGTGTTTCACACAGCGATCCTGTCAAACAAGTTGACACACACACAACGCCCATTGACACAGTTACCTCCATTCAGACACGGTGGGTCACCAACTGCAAATATCAGCAACAATTTGTCAACATTATCATCTTAGACTGAACCTCAAAAATGAGTGGGAAAAAGGAAGGGTTTGTCCTAGTCTATGTCTCACAAATGTCCTAGTCTACAAGGAGTTAAATACCACTGTGTAGAACACGGCCTATAATGTGTTAAACGTTTCAGGTTCACTCATTACACATTTAGTGACTTAATGTCCACAGTGGTTTGTTACTGTGCTCAGTTGAATATCCTTGCAGCACCGAAAGTTGTGTTCACAGGGAAACATTGAAGAAGCATATACCACTGTGCCTCATAGCTCAGCTAATAGAACATCTGCCCGGTGTGTCAGATGTATTGGGAAAACTTGAGGAAGTATACAACTGTGCCTCATAGCTCAGCTGGTAGAGCATCTGCCCGGTGAGTCAGATGTATTGGGGAAACTTGAGGAAGTATACAACTGTGCCTCATAGCTCAGCTGGTAGAGCATCTGCCCGGTGAGTCAGATGTCTTAGGGAAACTTGAGGAAGTATACAACTGTGCATCAAAGCTCAGCTGGTACAGCATCTACCCTGAGTCAGATGTCTTGGGGAAACTTGAGGAAGTATGCCACTGTGCCTCATAGCTCAGCTGGTAGAGCATCTGCCCTGAGTCAGATGTCTTGGGGAAACTTGAGGAAGTATACCACTGTGCCTCATAGCTCAGCTGGTAGAGCATCTGCCCAGTGAGTCAGATGTATTGGGGAAACTTGAGGACGAGTCCGGCCCTCGCGTACGAGTCCGGCCCTCGCGTACGAGTCCGGCCCTCGCGTACGAGTCCGGCCCTCGCGTACGAGTCCGGCCCTCGCGTACGAGTCCGGCCCTCGCGTACGAGTCCGGCCCTCGCGTACGAGTCCGGCCCTCGCGTACGAGTCCGGCCCTCGCGTACGAGTCCGGCCCTCGCGTACGAGTCCGGCCCTCGCGTACGAGTCCGGCCCTCGCGTACGAGTCCGGCCCTCGCGTACGAGTCCGGCCCTCGCGTACGAGTCCCTCCTCGCGTACGAGTCCCTCCTCGCGTACGAGTCCCTCCTCGCGTACGAGTCCCTCCTCGCGTACGAGTCCCTCCTGTGAATAGAAGGTATGTTACATACAACAGTAGTAAACAGGGCTGGCTCAAAGGGGCATAGACAATAATTAAAAAAATAAAAAGGGGGGTGCCCAATATCGCTACACTTACTCTATGGTTCAACTAAAAATAAACCCGCGCCTATGGACAGCTAGGGCCAAGTTCGATCAAGCGACTATAGTCAATTAGATAGAGTCCCTCGAACGACGGGTAACTCTCATCATTCGATGGACTCTAGTCGACTAGCTATAGTGAACTATAGTGAAATATTCACTTTGGCAGTCTATGGGAGCTTTCTTTTTTAAACAATGTATCGCTCAGGGAGTTGATAAAAACAACTGCAAATATATTTCATCTAAGTCACTTTATTTAAAACATGTCAAAAAAATGAACATTTCAATACTTACAGGAGTATTTACAAAAGTGCCTCACTATTCTGTCTGGACATTCACAATTGCCTCTGTCACAAGTGCCTCCATACTGGCACGCCTCCAAACATTCAGGAACTGCAAACAAAAGAAAAACATTTGATATCAAGGGAGGTTTCGGAGGGAGGTTTCGGAGGGAGGTTTCGGAGGGAGGTTTCGGAGGGAGGTTTAGGAGGGAGGTTTCGGAGGGAGGTTTCGGAGGGAGGTTTTGGAGGTTGCTATTGTATCTGCATGACAGACACACCTTGTCACAGGAATAGGAGAAAACATTGAACCACACTAATATACCTTACTTATTGTGTTTGACTAACCTGGTGTTTCACACAGCGATCCTGTCAAACAAGTTGACACACACACAACGCCCATTGACACAGTTACCTCCATTCAGACACGGTGGGTCACCAACTGCAAATATCAGCAACAATTTGTCAACATTATCATCTTAGACTGAACCTCAAAAATGAGTGGGAAAAAGGAAGGGTTTGTCCTAGTCTATGTCTCACAAATGTCCTAGTCTACAAGGAGTTAAATACCACTGTGTAGAACACGGCCTATAATGTGTTAAACGTTTCAGGTTCACTCATTACACATTTAGTGACTTAATGTCCACAGTGGTTTGTTACTGTGCTCAGTTGAATATCCTTGCAGCACCGAAAGTTGTGTTCACAGGGAAACATTGAAGAAGCATATACCACTGTGCCTCATAGCTCAGCTAATAGAACATCTGCCCGGTGTGTCAGATGTATTGGGAAAACTTGAGGAAGTATACAACTGTGCCTCAAAGCTCATCTAATAGAACATCTGCCCGGTGAGTCAGATGAATTGGGGAAACTTGAGGAAGTATACCACTGTTCCTCATAGCTCATCTAATAGAACATCTGCCCGGTGAGTCAGATGTATTGGGGAAACTTGAGGAAGTATACAACTGTGCCTCAAAGCTCAGCTGGTACAGCATCTACCCTGAGTCAGATGCCTTGAGGAAACTTGAGGAAGTATACCACTGTGCCTCATAGCTCAGCTGGTAGAGCATCTGCCCTGAGTCAGATGTCTTGGGGAAACTTGAGGAAGTATACCACTGTGCCTCATAGCTCAGCTGGTAGAGCATCTGCCCAGTGAGTCAGATGTATTGGGGAAACTTGAGGACGAGTCCGGCCCTCGCGTACGAGTCCGGCCCTCGCGTACGAGTCCGGCCCTCGCGTACGAGTCCGGCCCTCGCGTACGAGTCCGGCCCTCGCGTACGAGTCCGGCCCTCGCGTACGAGTCCGGCCCTCGCGTACGAGTCCGGCCCTCGCGTACGAGTCCGGCCCTCGCGTACGAGTCGGTCCTCGCGTACGAGTCCCTCCTCGCGTACGAGTCCCTCCTCGCGTACGAGTCCCTCATCGCGTACGAGTCCCTCCTCGCGTACGAGTCCCTCCTCGCGTACGAGTCCCTCCTCGTGTACGAGTCCCTCCTCGCGTACGAGTCCCTCCTCGCGTACGAGTCCCTCCTCGCGTACGAGTCCCTCCTCGCGTACAAGTCCCTCCTCGCGTACGAGTCCCTCCTCGCGTACGAGTCCCTCCTCGCGTACGAGTCCCTCCTGTGAATAGAAGGTATGTTACATACAACAGTAGTAAACAGGGCTGGCTCAAAGGGGGATAGACAATAATTAAAAAAATAAAAAGGGGGGTGCCCAATATCGCTACACTTACTCTATGGTTTAACTAAAAATAAACCCGCGCCTATGGACAGCTAGGGCCAAGTTCGATCAAGCGACTATAGTCAATTAGATAGAGTCCCTCGAACGACGGGTAACTCTCATCGTTCGATGGACTCTAGTCGACTAGCTATAGTGAACTATAGTGAAATATTCACTTTGGCAGTCTATGGGAGCTTTCTTTTTTAAACAATGTATCGCTCAGGGAGTTGATAAAAACAACTGCAAATATATTTCATCTAAGTCACTTTATTTAAAACATGTCAAAAAAATGAACATTTCAATACTTACAGGAGTATTTACAAAAGTGCCTCACTATTCTGTCTGGACATTCACAATTGCCTCTGTCACAAGTGCCTCCATACTGGCACGCCTCCAAACATTCAGGAACTGCAAACAAAAGAAAAACATTTGATATCAAGGGAGGTTTCGGAGGGAGGTTTCGGAGGGAGGTTTCGGAGGGAGGTTTCGGAGGGAGGTTTCGGAGGGAGGTTTAGGAGGGAGGTTTCGGAGGGAGGTTTCGGAGGGAGGTTTTGGAGGTTGCTATTGTATCTGCATGACAGACACACCTTGTCACAGGAATAGGAGAAAACATTGAACCACACTAATATACCTTACTTATTGTGTTTGACTAACCTGGTGTTTCACACAGCGATCCTGTCAAACAAGTTGACACACACACAACGCCCATTGACACAGTTACCTCCATTCAGACACGGTGGGTCACCAACTGCAAATATCAGCAACAATTTGTCAACATTATCATCTTAGACTGAACCTCAAAAATGAGTGGGAAAAAGGAAGGGTTTGTCCTAGTCTATGTCTCACAAATGTCCTAGTCTACAAGGAGTTCAATACCACTGTGTAGAACACGGCCTATAATGTGTTAAACGTTTCAGGTTCACTCATTACACATTTAGTGACTTAATGTCCACAGTGGTTTGTTACTGTGCTCAGTTGAATATCCTTGCAGCACCGAAAGTTGTGTTCACAGGGAAACATTGAAGAAGCATATACCACTGTGCCTCATAGCTCAGCTAATAGAACATCTGCCCGGTGTGTCAGATGTATTGGGAAAACTTGAGGAAGTATACAACTGTGCCTCAAAGCTCATCTAATAGAACATCTGCCCGGTGAGTCAGATGTATTGGGGAAACTTGAGGAAGTATACCACTGTGCCTCATAGCTCATCTAATAGAACATCTGCCCGGTGAGTCAGATGTATTGGGGAAACTTGAGGAAGTATACAACTGTGCCTCAAAGCTCAGCTGGTACAGCATCTACCCTGAGTCAGATGCCTTGGGGAAACTTGAGGAAGTATACCACTGTGCCTCATAGCTCAGCTGGTAGAGCATCTGCCCAGTGAGTCAGATGTATTGGGGAAACTTGAGGAAGTATACCACTGTGCCTCATAGCTCAGCTGGTAGAGCATCTGCCCAGTGAGTCAGATGTATTGGGGAAACTTGAGGACGAGTCCGGCCCTCGCGTACGAGTCCGGCCCTCGCGTACGAGTCCGGCCCTCGCGTACGAGTCCGGCCCTCGCGTACGAGTCCGGCCCTCGCGTACGAGTCCGGCCCTCGCGTACGAGTCCGGCCCTCGCGTACGAGTCGGTCCTCGCGTACGAGTCCCTCCTCGCGTACGAGTCCCTCCTCGCGTACGAGTCCCTCCTCGCGTACGAGTCCCTCCTCGCGTACGAGTCCCTCCTCGCGTACGAGTCCCTCCTCGCGTACGAGTCCCTCCTCGCGTACGAGTCCCTCCTCGCGTACGAGTCCCTCCTCGCGTACGAGTCCCTCCTCGCGTACGAGTCCCTCCTCGCGTACGAGTCCCTCCTCGCGTACGAGTCCCTCCTCGCGTACGAGTCCCTCCTCGCGTACGAGTCCCTCCTCGCGTACGAGTCCCTCCTCGCGTACGAGTCCCTCCTCGCGTACGAGTCCCTCCTCGCGTACGAGTCCCTCCTGTGAATAGAAGGTATGTTACATACAACAGTAGTAAACAGGGCTGGCTCAAAGGGGGATAGACAATAATTAAAAAAATAAAAAGGGGGGTGCCCAATATCGCTACACTTACTCTATGGTTTAACTAAAAATAAACCCGCGCCTATGGACAGCTAGGGCCAAGTTCGATCAAGCGACTATAGTCAATTAGATAGAGTCCCTCGAACGACGGGTAACTCTCATCGTTCGATGGACTCTAGTCGACTAGCTATAGTGAACTATAGTGAAATATTCACTTTGGCAGTCTATGGGAGCTTTCTTTTTTAAACAATGTATCGCTCAGGGAGTTGATAAAAACAACTGCAAATATATTTCATCTAAGTCACTTTATTTAAAACATGTCAAAAAAATGAACATTTCAATACTTACAGGAGTATTTACAAAAGTGCCTCACTATTCTGTCTGGACATTCACAATTGCCTCTGTCACAAGTGCCTCCATACTGGCACGCCTCCAAACATTCAGGAACTGCAAACAAAAGAAAAACATTTGATATCAAGGGAGGTTTCGGAGGGAGGTTTCGGAGGGAGGTTTCGGAGGGAGGTTTCGGAGGGAGGTTTCGGAGGGAGGTTTAGGAGGGAGGTTTCGGAGGGAGGTTTCGGAGGGAGGTTTTGGAGGTTGCTATTGTATCTGCATGACAGACACACCTTGTCACAGGAATAGGAGAAAACATTGAACCACACTAATATACCTTACTTATTGTGTTTGACTAACCTGGTGTTTCACACAGCGATCCTGTCAAACAAGTTGACACACACACAACGCCCATTGACACAGTTACCTCCATTCAGACACGGTGGGTCACCAACTGCAAATATCAGCAACAATTTGTCAACATTATCATCTTAGACTGAACCTCAAAAATGAGTGGGAAAAAGGAAGGGTTTGTCCTAGTCTATGTCTCACAAATGTCCTAGTCTACAAGGAGTTAAATACCACTGTGTAGAACACGGCCTATAATGTGTTAAACGTTTCAGGTTCACTCATTACACATTTAGTGACTTAATGTCCACAGTGGTTTGTTACTGTGCTCAGTTGAATATCCTTGCAGCACCGAAAGTTGTGTTCACAGGGAAACATTGAGTGAGTGAGTGAGTTTGTGGTTTAACGCCATGCCGGCATCAGAGGCCATATTCATGGCGGGATTATGTTAATATATAAAAATGTTTGGTTTTGATTAAAATTAATAAAATCATGTAAGTTGTGGAAAATATATGATCTTGGAATTAGTTGTATAGATAACAAGTGGTATATTTCAATAAAATTGAAGAAACGTTGTATATAAGTACTACGTGGAATCTGGGTAGTTTTCCAAGGCAACCCCGAGGAGGCCGGTCATAGTGGATCCCCCAGACACACGGCACCGCGTCTAAATAATCCCGCAAGGTCGGCCGTTTCCCTTGCAGTTTAAGGGCCCGGGCCCCGCCGGTATTTTTACAGGTCCGCTTACCTCCGGGTGATGAAGGGACAATGGCACCGAGTGTCTGGTCAATCCCCCACACCCCGTCTCCCAGGATAAGTAGGGGTTCTTGTTCCACCGTCCCGTGTGAAATGCGAGTTTTATTCAAAAGGTCTAAATTGACATTGTAATATGAGTGAACTTTATTATAGGGAGATCAACCACGGGGCAGGGTAACACCTTGTCTCGCCGAGGCGAGCAAACCCCAGGATGAGTCCCTAAATAGTCTTATTTGGAAGAGTGAAGAGTAGATAATGGAGCAGAATTTTACAAAATGTGATAAAGTTGGGATGATTTGAGGAAATCAATAACAATATTAAATATGGATTAATGAGATTAAAATTATTTGTATGATCCCATACCGCAGTATAGGAGACAGCTACTGTCCCGCTGCAGAAGTTCCATACAGTAACCGCTACAGCATCATTGAAGTTACGACCATTCCGGGGGACGTGTAGCTGCCAATTAGCCTAACTAATAGCCTACCTAATATAAAAATGAGTAATCTAATTAGTTAAAGGGGCTACAAAGATATTGAGATTGATGGTGATTATAAGATATGGTAAAGTTCAGCTAATTTAAGGAATAAAATTATGGTACTGGGATCTATATTGAATAAATCTTTTAGTGTGGTGACATGAAAATATCGATGTCTAATATCCCTTAGTTCAACACATTCTACTAATAAGTGATGCATAGTCAATGGACTATCGCATGGGATACAATAAGGTTGGGGTTCTCCTTTTAGTAAAAAGGAATGGGTCAAGTGAGAATGTCCTATGCGGCATCTAGTTAGGATGACTTGGTCCCGTCGTGTTAAATTTCTATAAGGAATCCAAAATCCAAGGTTAGGTTGAATAGAATGGAGTTTATTTAATGCAAGAGTTGTCCATAATTCCTGCCATATTTGTTTTGTATATGAGCGGATAGAACTCCTCATGTCTGTATAAGGAAGAGGACATGGTTCCACTGGGAGATTTAAAGCTTTTTTTGCAAGAGAGTCTGCTTGCTCATTGCCTGCTAGACCTATGTGGCTTGGAATCCAGCAAAAAATAATATCATACTTATTCGAATATAGTACAGTTAATCTATTAAGAGTATCAATAAGAAAAGGATGATTTTTGTTTTGTCCGCTTAGTGATTGTAAAACTGACAGTGAATCACTAAAGATGATGAATTTTTTTTTTTTTGAGATTTCAATCATGTCCAGGGCTAACAATATTGCTTTGAATTCAGCTGTATAAATGGAGCTATGGTTCGGCAGGCGAACACTTCGTTTATGATGTTTGTAAATAGCAGCAGAGGCAACTCTTCCTTCATCTTTAGAACCATCTGTATAAATACAGCTGTGGTTAGGGAACTGAGTTTTAAATTCATGGAAATCATTTTTAAATACTGAAGCATCAGTTTCTGATTTTTTGTGTTTAGTCATATGAAGAAAGACTTGGGGTTTACAAATTTCCCAAGGTGAGAATATACAGTATTCGGCATGGGCAATATCTTTTAAATTGAGATTTAAGGCCTGTATATGGGGTCGTAGGCGTAAGCCAAGTGGCTTAATTGTTTTGGGTTTAGCAGAGTAAATGTGTTGATACTTTGGGTTAAAAACACATAGGTAAGCTGGGTTTGATGGGTTGGCTGCTAATTTAGTAATATATTGCAAGGAAAGTTTAATACGTCTATTTTCAAGTGGTGGTTCATCTGCAGTGACATATAGACTTTCAACCGGTGATGTTCTAAAGGCTCCAAAAGATAAACGTAATCCCTGGTGGTGGACAGTATTTAGCTGTTTTAAATAGGATTTGGGTGCAGAACCATAGACAATGCTTCCATAGTCTAATTTTGATCGGATGAGTGATCTATACAACTGTAATAAGACTGAACATTCTGCTCCCCAGTCTGGGAAACATTGAAGAAGCATATACCACTGTGCCTCATAGCTCAGCTAATAGAACATCTACCCGGTGTGTCAGATGTATTGGGAAAACTTGAGGAAGTATACAACTGTGCCTCATAGCTCAGCTGGTAGAGCATCTGCCCGGTGAGTCAGATGTATTGGGGAAACTTGAGGAAGTATACCACTGTGCCTCATAGCTCATCTAATAGAACATCTGCCCGGTGAGTCAGATGTATTGGGGAAACTTGAGGAAGTATACAACTGTGCCTCAAAGCTCAGCTGGTACAGCATCTACCCTGAGTCAGATGCCTTGGGGAAACTTGAGGAAGTATACCACTGTGCCTCATAGCTCAGCTGGTAGAGCATCTGCCCAGTGAGTCAGATGTATTGGGGAAACTTGAGGAAGTATACCACTGTGCCTCATAGCTCATCTAATAGAACATCTGCCCGGTGAGTCAGATGTATTGGGGAAACTTGAGGAAGTATACAACTGTGCCTCAAAGCTCAGCTGGTACAGCATCGTCCCTGAGTCAGATGCCTTGGGGAAACTTGAGGAAGTATACCACTGTGCCTCATAGCTCAGCTGGTAGAGCATATGGCCAGTGAGTCACATGTATTGGGGAAACTTGAGGAAGTATACCACTGTGCCTCATAGCTCAGCTGGTAGAGCATCTGCCCTGAGTCAGATGTCTTGGGGAAACTTAAGGAAGTATACCACTGTGCCTCATAGCTCAGCTGGTAGAGCATCTGCCCAGTGAGTCAGATGTATTGGGGAAACTTGAGGACGAGTCCGGCCCTCGCGTACGAGTCCGGCCCTCGCGTACGAGTCCGGCCCTCGCGTACGAGTCCGGCCCTCGCGTACGAGTCGGTCCTCGCGTACGAGTCCCTCATCGCGTACGAGTCCCTCCTCGCGTACGAGTCCCTCCTCGCGTACGAGTCCCTCCTCGCGTACGAGTCCCTCCTCGCGTACGAGTCCCTCCTCGCGTACGAGTCCCTCCTCGCGTACGAGTCCCTCCTCGCGTACGAGTCCCTCCTCGCGTACGAGTCCCTCCTCGCGTACGAGTCCCTCCTCGCGTACGAGTCCCTCCTCGCGTACGAGTCCCTCCTCGCGTACGAGTCCCTCCTCGCGTATGGTTCAACTAAAAATAAACCCGCGCCTATGGACAGCTAGGGCCAAGTTCGATCAAGCGACTATAGTCAATTAGATAGAGTCCCTCGAACGACGGGTAACTCTCATCGTTCGATGGACTATAGTCGACTAGCTATAGTGAACTATAGTGAAATATTCAAATATTCAGATGTCTTGGGGAAACTTGAGGAAGTATACCACTGTGCCTCATAGCTCAGCTGGTAGAGCATCTGCCCTGAGTCAGATGTCTTGGGGAAACTTGAGGAAGTATACCACTGTGCCTCATAGCTCAGCTGGTAGAGCATCTGCCCAGTGAGTCAGATGTATTGGGGAAACTTGAGGAAGTATACAACTGTGCCTCATAGCTCAGCTGGTAGAGCATCTGCCCGGTGAGTCAGATGTCTTGGGGAAACTTGAGGAAGTATACAACTGTGCCTCATAGCTCAGCTGGTAGAGCATCTGCCTGGTGAGTCAGATGTCTTGGGGAAACTTGAGGAAGTATACAACTGTGCCTCATAGCTCAGCTGGTAGAGCATCTGCCCAGTGTGTCAGAGGTCTAAGGTTTGAATCCTGATAATGCCCATATGATTTTTCTCTCATCCCATGCTAGGTTTTGATAAACAAGTCAAATCACTGTCACTACATCTCAACATTTTAAAATATTGTTTTATTGCACTGTTACATGTAAGTTCAATGAAGTTCAATTGCCAAAAATAAAACTCTTGTCACAGTACAGAAATCACATTGATCATACAAACGGCATTGATAATTGAATCTCACCTGAGGTCAGCTCGATGGATGCAGAAAGTGGTCTTGCAAAACAATAGTACACACCCAGGTCATCTATGGTCAAATCCCAGGTTACCAGCTGAGTGACGAATAGAGAAACTTTCTCAACGAGTCCGGTCCTCGCGTACGAGTCGGTCCTCGCGTACGAGTCGGTCCTCGCGTACGAGTCGGTCCTCGCGTACGAGTCGGTCCTCGCGTACGAGTCGGTCCTCGCGTACGAGTCGGTCCTCGCGTACGAGTCGGTCCTCGCGTACGAGTCGGTCCTCGCGTACGAGTCGGTCCTCGCGTACGAGTCGGTCCTCGCGTACGAGTCGGTCCTCGCGTACGAGTCCCTCCTCGCGTACGAGTCCCTCGTCGCGTACGAGTCCCTCGTCGCGTACGAGTCCCTCGTCGCGTACGAGTCGGTCCTCGCGTACGAGTCGGTCCTCGCGTACGAGTCGGTCCTCGCGTACGAGTCGGTCCTCGCGTACGAGTCGGTCCTCGCGTACGAGTCGGTCCTCGCGTACGAGTCGGTCCTCGCGTACGAGTCCCTCATCGCGTACGAGTCCCTCCTCGCGTACGAGTCCCTCCTCGCGTACGAGTCCCTCCTCGCGTACGAGTCCCTCCTCGCGTACGAGTCCCTCCTCGCGTACGAGTCCCTCCTCGCGTACGAGTCCCTCCTCGCGTACGAGTCCCTCCTCGCGTACGAGTCCCTCCTCGCGTACGAGTCCCTCCTCGCGTACGAGTCCCTCCTCGCGTACGAGTCCCTCCTCGCGTACGAGTCCCTCCTCGCGTATGGTTCAACTAAAAATAAACCCGCGCCTATGGACAGCTAGGGCCAAGTTCGATCAAGCGACTATAGTCAATTAGATAGAGTCCCTCGAACGACGGGTAACTCTCATCGTTCGATGGACTATAGTCGACTAGCTATAGTGAACTATAGTGAAATATTCAAATATTCAGATGTCTTGGGGAAACTTGAGGAAGTATACCACTGTGCCTCATAGCTCAGCTGGTAGAGCATCTGCCCTGAGTCAGATGTCTTGGGGAAACTTGAGGAAGTATACCACTGTGCCTCATAGCTCAGCTGGTAGAGCATCTGCCCAGTGAGTCAGATGTATTGGGGAAACTTGAGGAAGTATACAACTGTGCCTCATAGCTCAGCTGGTAGAGCATCTGCCCGGTGAGTCAGATGTCTTGGGGAAACTTGAGGAAGTATACAACTGTGCCTCATAGCTCAGCTGGTAGAGCATCTGCCTGGTGAGTCAGATGTCTTGGGGAAACTTGAGGAAGTATACAATTGTGCCTCATAGCTCAGCTGGTAGAGCATCTGCCCAGTGTGTCAGAGGTCTAAGGTTTGAATCCTGATAATGCCCATATGATTTTTCTCTCATCCCATGCTAGGTTTTGATAAACAAGTCAAATCACTGTCACTACATCTCAACATTTTAAAATATTGTTTTATTGCACTGTTACATGTAAGTTCAATGAAGTTCAATTGCCAAAAATAAAACTCTTGTCACAGTACAGAAATCACATTGATCATACAAACGGCATTGATAATTGAATCTCACCTGAGGTCAGCTCGATGGATGCAGAAAGTGGTCTTGCAAAACAATAGTACACACCCAGGTCATCTATGGTCAAATCCCAGGTTACCAGCTGAGTGACGAATAGAGAAACTTTCTCAACGAGTCCGGTCCTCGCGTACGAGTCGGTCCTCGCGTACGAGTCGGTCCTCGCGTACGAGTCGGTCCTCGCGTACGAGTCGGTCCTCGCGTACGAGTCGGTCCTCGCGTACGAGTCGGTCCTCGCGTACGAGTCGGTCCTCGCGTACGAGTCGGTCCTCGCGTACGAGTCGGTCCTCGCGTACGAGTCGGTCCTCGCGTACGAGTCGGTCCTCGCGTACGAGTCCCTCCTCGCGTACGAGTCCCTCGTCGCGTACGAGTCCCTCGTCGCGTACGAGTCCCTCGTCGCGTACGAGTCGGTCCTCGCGTACGAGTCGGTCCTCGCGTACGAGTCGGTCCTCGCGTACGAGTCGGTCCTCGCGTACGAGTCGGTCCTCGCGTACGAGTCGGTCCTCGCGTACGAGTCGGTCCTCGCGTACGAGTCGGTCCTCGCGTACGAGTCGGTCCTCGCGTACGAGTCGGTCCTCGCGTACGAGTCGGTCCTCGCGTACGAGTCGGTCCTCGCGTACGAGTCGGTCCTCGCGTACGAGTCGGTCCTCGCGTACGAGTCGGTCCTCGCGTACGAGTCGGTCCTCGCGTACGAGTCGGTCCTCGCGTACGAGTCGGTCCTCGCGTACGAGTCGGTCCTCGCGTACGAGTCCCTCCTCGCGTACGAGTCCCTCCTCGCGTACGAGTCCCTCCTCGCGTACGAGTCCCTCCTCGCGTACGAGTCCCTCCTCGCGTACGAGTCCCTCCTCGCGTACGAGTCCCTCCTCGCGTACGAGTCCCTCCTCGCGTACGAGTCCCTCCTCGCGTACGAGTCCCTCCTCGCGTACGAGTCCCTCCTCGCGTACGAGTCCCTCCTCGCGTACGAGTCCCTCCTCGCGTACGAGTCCCTCCTCGCGTACGAGTCCCTCCTCGCGTACGAGTCCCTCCTCGCGTACGAGTCCCTCCTCGCGTACGAGTCCCTCCTCGCGTACGAGTCCCTCCTCGCGTACGAGTCCCTCCTCGCGTACGAGTCCCTCCTCGCGTACGAGTCCCTCCTCGCGTACGAGTCCCTCCTCGCGTACGAGTCCCTCCTCGCGTACGAGTCCCTCCTCGCGTACGAGTCCCTCCTCGCGTACGAGTCCCTCCTCGCGTACGAGTCCCTCCTCGCGTACGAGTTCCTCCTCGCGTACGAGTCCCTCCTCGCGTACGAGTCCCTCCTCGCGTACGAGTCCCTCCTGTGAATAGAAGGTATGTTACATACAACAGTAGTAAACAGGGCTGGCTCAAAGGG
Organism: Henricia sp. BOLD:AAB3569; assembly: GCA_037783545.1. Lineage (NCBI taxonomy): Eukaryota > Metazoa > Echinodermata > Asteroidea > Spinulosida > Echinasteridae > Henricia > Henricia sp. BOLD:AAB3569. The sequence continues at coordinate 302,589 of JBBELK010000244.1, forward strand.
GCATAGACAATAATTAAAAAAATAAAAAGGGGGGGTGCCCAATATCGCTACACTTACTCTATGGTTTAACTAAAAATAAACCCGCGCCTATGGACAGCTAGGGCCAAGTTCGATCAAGCGACTATAGTCAATTAGATAGAGTCCCTCGAACGACGGGTAACTCTCATCGTTCGATGGACTCTAGTCGACTAGCTATAGTGAACTATAGTGAAATATTCACTTTGGCAGTCTATGGGAGCTTTCTTTTTTAAACAATGTATCGCTCAGGGAGTTGATAAAAACAACTGCAAATATATTTCATCTAAGTCACTAACTTGAGGAAGTATACAACTGTGCCTCATAGCTCAGCTGGTAGAGCATCTGCCCTGAGTCAGATGTCTTGGGGAAACTTGAGGAAGTATACCACTGTGCCTCATAGCTCAGCTGGTAGAGCATCTGCCCTGAGTCAGATGTCTTGGGGAAACTTGAGGAAGTATACCACTGTGCCTCATAGCTCAGCTGGTAGAGCATCTGCCTGGTGAGTCAGATGTCTTGGGAAAACTTGAGGAAGTATACAACTGTGCCTCATAGCTCAGCTGGTAGAGCTTCTGCCCGGTGTGTCAGATGTATTGAGAAAACTTGAGGAAGTATACAACTGTGCCTCATAGCTCAGCTAATAGAACATCTGCCCGGTGAGTCAGATGTCTTGGGGAAACTTGAGGAAGTATACAACTGTGCCTCATAGCTCAGCTGGTAGAGCATCTGCCCAGTGTGTCAGACGTCTAAGGTTTGAATCCTGATAATGCCCATATGATTTTTCTCTCATCCCATGCTAGGTTTTGATAAACAAGTCAAATCCCTGTCACTACATCTCAACATTTTAAAATATTGTTTTATTGCACTGTTACATGTAAGTTCAATGAAGTTCAATTGCCAAAAATAAAACTCTTGTCACAGTACAGAAATCACATTGATCATACAAACGGCATTGATAATTGAATCTCACCTGAGGTCAGCTCGATGGATGCAGAAAGTGGTCTTGCAAAACAATAGTACACACCCAGGTCATCTATGGTCAAATCCCAGGTTACCAGCTGAGTGACGAATAGAGAAACTTTCTCAACGAGTCCGGTCCTCGCGTACGAGTCCGGTCCTCGCGTACGAGTCCGGTCCTCGCGTACGAGTCCGGTCCTCGCGTACGAGTCCGGTCCTCGCGTACGAGTCCGGTCCTCGCGTACGAGTCCGGTCCTCGCGTACGAGTCCGGTCCTCGCGTACGAGTCCGGTCCTCGCGTACGAGTCCGGTCCTCGCGTACGAGTCCGGTCCTCGCGTACGAGTCCGGTCCTCGCGTACGAGTCCGGTCCTCGCGTACGAGTCGGTCCTCGCGTACGAGTCGGTCCTCGCGTACGAGTCGGTCCTCGCGTACGAGTCGGTCCTCGCGTACGAGTCGGTCCTCGCGTACGAGTCGGTCCTCGCGTACGAGTCGGTCCTCGCGTACGAGTCGGTCCTCGCGTACGAGTCGGTCCTCGCGTACGAGTCGGTCCTCGCGTACGAGTCGGTCCTCGCGTACGAGTCGGTCCTCGCGTACGAGTCGGTCCTCGCGTACGAGTCCCTCCTCGCGTACGAGTCCCTCCTCGCGTACGAGTCCCTCCTCGCGTACGAGTCCCTCCTCGCGTACGAGTCCCTCCTCGCGTACGAGTCCCTCCTCGCGTACGAGTCCCTCCTCGCGTACGAGTCCCTCCTCGCGTACGAGTCCCTCCTCGCGTACGAGTCCCTCCTCGCGTACGAGTCCCTCCTCGCGTACGAGTCCCTCCTCGCGTACGAGTCCCTCCTCGCGTACGAGTCCCTCCTCGCGTACGAGTCCCGCCTCGCGTACGAGTCCCTCCTCGCGTACGAGTCCCTCCTCGCGTACGAGTCCCTCCTCGCGTACGAGTCCCTCCTCGCGTACGAGTCCCTCCTCGCGTACGAGTCCCTCCTCGCGTACGAGTCCCTCCTCGCGTACGAGTCCCTCCTCGCGTACGAGTCCCTCCTCGCGTACGAGTCCCTCCTCGCGTACGAGTCCCTCCTCGCGTACGAGTCCCTCCTCGCGTACGAGTCCCTCCTCGCGTACGAGTCCCTCCTCGCGTACGAGTCCCTCCTCGCGTACGAGTCCCTCCTCGCGTACGAGTCCCTCCTGTGAATAGAAGGTATGTTACATACAACAGTAGTAAACAGGGCTGGCTCAAAGGGGCATAGACAATAATTAAAAAAATAAAAAGGGGGGGTGCCCAATATCGCTACACTTACTCTATGGTTTAACTAAAAATAAACCCGCGCCTATGGACAGCTAGGGCCAAGTTCGATCAAGCGACTATAGTCAATTAGATAGAGTCCCTCGAACGACGGGTAACTCTCATCGTTCGATGGACTCTAGTCGACTAGCTATAGTGAACTATAGTGAAATATTCACTTTGGCAGTCTATGGGAGCTTTCTTTTTTAAACAATGTATCGCTCAGGGAGTTGATAAAAACAACTGCAAATATATTTCATCTAAGTCACTTTATTTAAAACATGTCAAAAAAATTAACATTTCAATACTTACAGGAGTATTTACAAAAGTGCCTCACTATTCTGTCTGGACATTCACAATTGCCTCTGTCACAAGTGCCTCCATACTGGCACGCCTCCAAACATTCAGGAACTGCAAACAAAAGAAAAACATTTGATATCAAGGGAGGTTTCTGAGGGAGGTTTCTGAGGGAGGTTTCGGAGGTTGCTATTGTATCTGCATGACAGACACACCTTGTCACAGGAATAGGAGAAAACATTGAACCACACTAATATACTTTACTTATTGTGTTTGACTAACCTGGTGTTTCACACAGCGATCCTGTCAAACAAGTTGACACACACACAACGCCCATTGACACAGTTACCTCCATTCAGACACGGTGGGTCACCAACTGCAAATATCAGCAACAATTTGTCAACATTATCATCTTAGACTGAACCTCAAAAATGAGTGGGAAAAAGGAAGGGTTTGTCCTAGTCTATGTCTCACAAATGTCCTAGTCTACAAGGAGTTAAATACCACTGTGTAGAACACGTCCTATAATGTGTTAAACGTTTCAGGTTCACTCATTACACATTTAGTGACTTAATGTCCACAGTGGTTTGTTACTGTGCTCAGTTGAATATCCTTGCAGCACCGAAAGTTGTGTTCACAGGGAAACATTGAAGAAGCATATACCACTGTGCCTCATAGCTCAGCTAATAGAACATCTGCCCGGTGTGTCAGATGTATTGGGAAAACTTGAGGAAGTATACAACTGTGCCTCATAGCTCAGCTAATAGAACATCTGCCCGGTGAGTCAGATGTCTTGGGGAAACTTGAGGAAGTATACAACTGTGCCTCAAAGCTCAGCTGGTAGAGCATCTGCCCTGAGTCAGATGTCTTGGGGAAACTTGAGGAAGTATACCACTGTGCCTCATAGCTCAGCTGGTAGAGCATCTGCCCTGAGTCAGATGTCTTGGGGAAACTTGAGGAAGTATACCACTGTGCCTCATAGCTCAGCTGGTAGAGCATCTGCCCAGTGAGTCAGATGTATTGGGGAAACTTGAGGAAGTATACAACTGTGCCTCATAGCTCAGCTGGTAGAGCATCTGCCCGGTGAGTCAGATGTCTTGGGGAAACTTGAGGAAGTATACAACTGTGCCTCATAGCTCAGCTGGTAGAGCATCTGCCTGGTGAGTCAGATGTCTTGGGGAAACTTGAGGAAGTATACAACTGTGCCTCATAGCTCAGCTGGTAGAGCATCTGCCCAGTGTGTCAGAGGTCTAAGGTTTGAATCCTGATAATGCCCATATGATTTTTCTCTCATCCCATGCTAGGTTTTGATAAACAAGTCAAATCCCTGTCACTACATCTCAACATTTTAAAATATTGTTTTATTGCACTGTTACATGTAAGTTCAATGAAGTTCAATTGCCAAAAATAAAACTCTTGTCACAGTACAGAAATCACATTGATCATACAAACGGCATTGATAATTGAATCTCACCTGAGGTCAGCTCAATGGATGCAGAAAGTGGTCTTGCAAAACAATAGTACACACCCAGTTCATCTATGGTCAAATCCCAGGTTACCAGCTGAGTGACGAATGGAGAAACTTTCTCAACGAGTCCGGCCCTCGCGTACGAGTCCGGCCCTCGCGTACGAGTCCGGCCCTCGCGTACGAGTCCGGCCCTCGCGTACGAGTCCGGCCCTCGCGTACGAGTCGGTCCTCGCGTACGAGTCGGTCCTCGCGTACGAGTCGGTCCTCGCGTACGAGTCGGTCCTCGCGTACGAGTCGGTCCTCGCGTACGAGTCGGTCCTCGCGTACGAGTCCCTCCTCGCGTACGAGTCCCTCCTCGCGTACGAGTCCCTCCTCGCGTACGAGTCCCTCCTCGCGTACGAGTCCCTCCTCGCGTACGAGTCCCTCCTCGCGTACGAGTCCCTCCTCGCGTACGAGTCCCTCCTCGCGTACGAGTCCCTCCTCGCGTACGAGTCCCTCCTCGCGTACGAGTCCCTCCTCGCGTACGAGTCCCTCCTCGAGTACGAGTCCCTCCTCGCGTACGAGTCCCTCCTCGCGTACGAGTCCCTCCTCGCGTACGAGTCCCTCCTCGCGTACGAGTCCCTCCTCGCGTACGAGTCCCTCCTCGCATACGAGTCCCTCCTGTGAATAGAAGGTATGTTACATACAACAGTAGTAAACAAGGCTGGCTCAAAGGGGCATAGACAATAATTAAAAAAATAAAAAGGGGGGTGCCCAATATCGCTACACTTACTCTATGGTTCAACTAAAAATAAACCCGCGCCTATGGACAGCTAGGGCCAAGTTCGATCAAGCGACTATAGTCAATTAGATAGAGTCCCTCGAACGACGGGTAACTCTCATCGTTCGATGGACTCTAGTCGACTAGCTATAGTGAACTATAGTGAAATATTCACTTTGGCAGTCTATGGGAGCTTTCTTTTTTTTTAAATGTATCGCTCAGGGAGTTGATAAAAACAACTGCAAATATATTTCATCTAAGTCACTTTATTTAAAACATGTCAAAAAAATGAACATTTCAATACTTACAGGAGTATTTACAAAAGTGCCTCACTATTCTGTCTGGACATTCACAATTGCCTCTGTCACAAGTGCCTCCATACTGGCACGCCTCCAAACATTCAGGAACTGCAAACAAAAGAAAAACATTTGATATCAAGGGAGGTTTCGGAGGGAGGTTTCGGAGGGAGGTTTCGGAGGGAGGTTTCGGAGGGAGGTTTCGGAGGGAGGTTTCTGAGGGAGGTTTCGGAGGGAGGTTTCGGAGGTTGCTATTGTATCTGCATGACAGACACACCTTGTCACAGGAATAGGAGAAAACATTGAACCACACTAATATACATTACTTATTGTGTTTGACTAACCTGGTGTTTCACACAGCGATCCTGTCAAACAAGTTGACACACACACAACGCCCATTGACACAGTTACCTCCATTCAGACACGGTGGGTCACCAACTGCAAATATCAGCAACAATTTGTCAACATTATCATCTTAGACTGAACCTCAAAAATGAGTGGGAAAATAATAATAATAATAATAATAATGAGATTTGTAAAGCGCACATATCCACCCTGCAGGGTGCTCAAGGCGCTGTTAACAACAACATGTAATTAATTCTCGAAAATTTGCGACATCAAGTAAGTTTTTAGAAGTGATTTGAACCTAGTTGTACAGTGGCATGATCTGAGGTCAAGTGGCAATGAATTCCAAAGTCGAGGAGCTGCAACAGAAAAAGATCTGGCGCCCCATGTTCGCTTAGAATTTGGTTCCTTGAGAAGTTGCTGGTTACTTGATCTAAGAGTTCTTGCAGGAGAATATTCATGTAGTAGTTCCTTAATGTAGTAGGGAGCCTTGTTGTTGAGAGCTTTGTGGACCAGAAGCATGAGTTTGAAAATAATCCTTTGGGAGACAGGAAGCCAGTGTAGTTCCTTCAAAATGGGGGTGATGTGACAGTTCCTCCTGGATAAGGTGATGATGCGGGCAGCGGTATTCTGAAGACGTTGAAGACGGTATATTTGATTCTGAGGGAGTCCGTAGAGTAGTGAATTGCCGTTGTCTAGTCGTGAAGTCACAAATGCATGGATGATTTGCTCGGTGGCACTTCTATTCAAATACTTGCGTATACGACCAATGTTTCTAATTTGGAATGATGCCGAACGGACAGTGTTTGCGACGTGAGGTGTAAATGTCATTGCTGAATCAAATATAACCCCCAAGTTCCGGGCCTGCAACGATGGGGCTATCTGTGCATCACCAATTGTAATAAATGGCACAGACACCTTTGTTAATTGTTGGCGTGATCCAAACAAGAGAAACTCCGTTTTTTCCTCATTTAGCTTTAGAAAGTTGTTTTTCATCCAGCATCGGATCTCGGAGATGCATTGTTCCAGTCTTGCAATAGAAGAATCGGCAGGCTCCTGCGAAGACTTGAAGGTTATGTAGAGTTGAGTATCATCTGCATAGACGTGGTAGTTCAGATGATGTTTCAAGATAATATCACGAATTGGCAAGGTATAAAGAGTAAACCACTGTGGGCCTAGCACAGACCCTTGTGGTACAGAGTACTCTAAAACAACAGGATCTGATATTGCATTGCCAATGCGGACATGCTGGGTTCTATTTGAGAGATAGGACCTGCACCATTCAAGAGCCGTGCCGTGTATACCGAGATAGTTCTTAAGTCGAGATACGAGGATGCCATGATCAACGGTATCGAATGCTGCACTCAAATCAAGCATAACTAACGCAGTGATATCACCATTATCCATTGCGGACAGGATATCATTACTGACCCGAACAAGCGCAACTTCCGTCCCGTGGAATGGCTTATATGCAGACTGGAAAACGTCCGAAAGCTCATGGTCTTGAATGTGGTCAGAGATGCGGGATGAGACAATACGCTCGATGATTTTCCCCAGGTACTTCAGGTTTGAGACGGGTCTGTAGTTTTTCAGAATCTCCTTGTCCAGGCTGGGCTTCTTCAGAAGTGGCCGAATGTAGGAAACTTTTAGGTTGTCCGGGAAGCAACCCGAGTCCAACGATGTGTTGACCACCTCGGTAATAAAAGGAGCAAACACATCAATGTGTTGCTTTATCATCATAGTAGGAATAGGGTCAAGTTCGCAGGATTTTGATGGCGAGTTCATGATGACACGCTTAATTTCGTTAACATTGGTTGGCTCAAAATTAGAGAGTCTGCAGTTGGGATCCGCATGTGGCTGAACTAGTGGGACGGAGTTGGACACTGGCATCAATGAGGATCGGATGTTCGTAATCTTGTTGACAAAATAATTTGAAAATGCATTTGCAAGGTCCTGGTCAGATTGTGAGGATGGAAGGACCGGGGACTTAGGCTTGTGCAACAGCTTGTCGATTACCCTGAACAGCTTTTTCTGGTCACCAGAGCTTTGTTGCACCTGTGTTGAATAGTGACTCACTTTCGCTTGGTTGATCATGACGTTCACAACATTACATTGCTGGCGAAAGCTCTGCCGATCAGCCTCTTGCTTGCCATTGGCACGCCACCTCCGTTCAAGCTGACGGCGAATTTTCCGTGCTGCTCGGATGTCATCATCAAACCAACGTGGTCCCGGTCGAATCTTGATGGATCGTGTTACCTGTGGAGCATGTTTGTCCACATTTTCACGTACCATGCATTCATACTCTTCAACACAAGCTTCAAGGTCATCAGTGCCGAGGTCGATGTTCGATAGAGATGTTTCAATATCATGACAGAAGGCAGTGATATTGATATTACGCCATCGCCGAGTTTTCAAAGTCATAGTTGGGAGGGGTGGCTTCTTAAAGCCAACGTAGCCCATGATCGCATAGTGATCCGAAAGTCCAGGGTGGATTTTAATATTTGAGATTATAGGTGTGACATTCTCACGCGTTATCACCAAATCGAGACAATGTCCAAGTCGATGAGTTGGCTCTTGAATGTGTTGGACGAGACCGTACGATGAGAGCAAATACTGAAACTGTTTTGCATTGGTGTTGGACATATCGTCAACATGGATGTTGAAGTTGCCAGCGAATATGACTTCGGATGGGTGGAGGAGATATTGTGTGATCAAGTTCTCAAATTCATGCAAAAAAGTGGAAAAACACACATGTTGTCCATGGATGTCTCTTTCCGGACGATAGATGACTACCATGCGAACAGAATTGGAATTACCAGTTATCTCCACATGGAGAGATTCAAAAGTTGCATAGTTCGCGTTATCATTTTTCATGCAGACACCCAACGTAGATCTGTAAAGTAGAGCAACACCTCCACCTGTCTTGTGGGGTCTGGGTATATGATGAAAAAGGTAACCATCTGGGGTGCACTCGCGAGCTATCAAGTCGTCGTCTGGTTTGAGCCACGTCTCTGATACAGCAACTAAATCATGATTATTTTGAAGTACCAAGTCGACAAATTCATCTGTCTTGTTGCAGATAGACTGCGCATTCAAAACACAAAAACTAAGACTTGTGTTTTCACATGTAGGTGATGATGATGAGACATACTGGGGTAAATCTCTAGCAGATGGAGGTTTTCCAACTGCCCGACGGCGACCAGCCTTCTTGCCTCGATGTGTAGGCTGGTATATGCAGGTTGGAGTACATATAGCACTAATTCTAAGGTTTCTTAGCAGGGTCAGTACTGATTGTGACAGAGATGTGGCATTCGAAAATGGAGAAGTACGCAGATCAAGGAGCTTGCTGCGAGAGTATGACTTCAACTTAGTGGTGGTAGTGTGGTAGTCAGAAGTATTAGTTGATTCAGGGCCGGGATTTGGGTCAATGTCACCGGATACCAAAATCTCCACGCGGAAAGTAGCAGACGAGTTTGAATAATAAGGAATTGGTGCTCTTAGAAATTTCCGATGGAAAAATTGTTGTTTTCCCCTCACAAGGACTGCACATGCATCGCAAGCATTAGCAGGAACTTGAACAAAGCAATCAAAAACTGAGTCATAATGGTTTGTCCTAGTCTATGTCTCACAAATGTCCTAGTCTACAAGGAGTTAAATACCACTGTGTAGAACACGGCCTATAATGTGTTAAACGTTTCAGGTTCACTCATTACACATTTAGTGACTTAATGTCCACAGTTGTTTGTTACTGTGCTCAGTTGAATATCCTTGCAGCACCGAAAGTTGTGTTCACAGGGAAACATTGAAGAAGCATATACCACTGTGCCTCAAAGCTCAGCTAATAGAACATCTGCCCGGTGAGTCAGATGTATTGGGAAAACTTGAGGAAGTATACAACTGTGCCTCATAGCTCAGCTAATAGAACATCTGCCCGGTGTGTCAGATGTATTGGGAAAACTTGAGGAAGTATACAACTGTGCCTCATAGCTCAGCTAATAGAACATCTGCCCGGTGAGTCAGATGTATTGGGAAAACTTGAGGAAGTATACAACTGTGCCTCATAGCTCAGCTAATAGAACATCTGCCCGGTGAGTCAGATGTATTGGGGAAACTTGAGGAAGTATACAACTGTGCCTCAAAGCTCAGCTGGTAGAGCATCTGCCCTGAGTCAGATGTCTTGGGGAAACTTGAGGAAGTATACCACTGTGCCTCATAGCTCAGCTGGTAGAGCATCTGCCCTGAGTCAGATGTCTTGGGGAAACTTGAGGAAGTATACCACTGTGCCTCATAGCTCAGCTGGTAGAGCATCTGCCCGGTGAGTCCGATGTCTTGGGGAAACTTGAGGAAGTATACAACTGTGCCTCATAGCTCAGCTGGTAGAGCATCTGCCCTGAGTCAGATGTCTTGGGGAAACTTGAGGAAGTATACCACTGTGCCTCATAGCTCAGCTGGTAGAGCATCTGCCCTGAGTCAGATGTCTTGGGGAAACTTGAGGAAGTATACCACTGTGCCTCATAGCTCAGCTGGTAGAGCATCTGCCTGGTGAGTCAGATGTCTTGGGGAAACTTGAGGAAGTATACAACTGTGCCTCATAGCTCAGCTGGTAGAGCATCTGCCCGGTGTGTCAGATGTATTGAGAAAACTTGAGGAAGTATACAACTGTGCCTCATAGCTCAGCTGGTAGAGCATCTGCCTGGTGAGTCAGATGTCTTGGGGAAACTTGAGGAAGTATACAACTGTGCCTCATAGCTCAGCTGGTAGAGCATCTGCCCCGTGTGTCAGATGTCTTGGGGAAACTTGAGGAAGTATACCACTGTGCCTCATAGCTCAGCTGGTAGAACATCTGCCCGGTGAGTCAGATGTCTTGGGGAAACTTGAGGAAGTATACAACTGTGCCTCATAGCTCAGCTGGTAGAGCATCTGCCCAGTGTGTCAGAGGTCTAAGGTTTGAATCCTGATAATGCCCATATGATTTTTCTCTCATCCCATGCTAGGTTTTGATAAACAAGTCAAATCCCTGTCACTACATCTCAACATTTTAAAATATTGTTTTATTGCACTGTTACATGTAAGTTCAATGAATTTCAATTGCCAAAAATAAAACTCTTGTCACAGTACAGAAATCACATTGATCATACAAACGGCATTGATAATTGAATCTCACCTGAGGTCAGCTCAATGGATGCAGAAAGTGGTCTTGCAAAACAATAGTACACACCCAGTTCATCTATGGTCAAATCCCAGGTTACCAGCTGAGTGACGAATGGAGAAACTTTCTCAACTGGTAGAGCATCTGCCCAGTGAGTCCCTCCTCGCGTACGAGTCCCTCCTCGCGTACGAGTCCCTCCTCGCATACGAGTCCCTCCTCGCGTACGAGTCCCTCCTGTGAATAGAAGGTATGTTACATACAACAGTAGTAAACAGGGCTGGCTCAAAGGGGCATAGACAATAATTAAAAAAATAAAAAGGGGGGTGCCCAATATCGCTACACTTACTCTATGGTTCAACTAAAAATAAACCCGCGCCTATGGACAGCTAGGGCCAAGTTCGATCAAGCGACTATAGTCAATTAGATAGAGTCCCTCGAACGACGGGTAACTCTCATCGTTCGATGGACTATAGTCGACTAGCTATAGTGAACTATAGTGAAATATTCAGATGTCTTGGGGAAACTTGAGGAAGTATACCACTGTGCCTCATAGCTCAGCTGGTAGAGCATCTGCCCTGAGTCAGATGTCTTGGGGAAACTTGAGGAAGTATACCACTGTGCCTCATAGCTCAGCTGGTAGAGCATCTGCCCAGTGAGTCAGATGTTTTGGGGAAACTTGAGGAAGTATACAACTGTGCCTCATAGCTCAGCTGGTAGAGCATCTGCCCGGTGAGTCAGATGTCTTGGGGAAACTTGAGGAAGTATACAACTGTGCCTCATAGCTCAGCTGGTAGAGCATCTGCCTGGTGAGTCAGATGTCTTGGGGAAACTTGAGGAAGTATACAACTGTGCCTCATAGCTCAGCTGGTAGAGCATCTGCCCAGTGTGTCAGAGGTCTAAGGTTTGAATCATGATAATGCCCATATGATTTTTCTCTCATCCCATGCTAGGTTTTGATAAACAAGTCAAATCCCTGTCACTACATCTCAACATTTTAAAATATTGTTTTATTGCACTGTTACATGTAAGTTCAATGAAGTTCAATTGCCAAAAATAAAACTCTTGTCACAGTACAGAAATCACATTGATCATACAAACGGCATTGATAATTGAATCTCACCTGAGGTCAGCTCGATGGATGCAGAAAGTGGTCTTGCAAAACAATAGTACACACCCAGTTCATCTATGGTCAAATCCCAGGTTACCAGCTGAGTGACGAATGGAGAAACTTTCTAAACGAGTCCGGCCCTCGCGTACGAGTCCGGCTCCTCGCGTACGAGTCCCTCCTCGCGTACGAGTCCCTCCTCGCGTACGAGTCCCTCCTCGCGTACGAGTCCCTCCTCGCGTACGAGTCCCTCCTCGCGTACGAGTCCCTCCTCGCGTACGAGGTCAGCTCAATGGATGCAGAAAGTGGTCTTGCAAAACAATAGTACACACCCAGTTCATCTATGGTCAAATCTCGTACGAGTCCGGCCCTCGCGTACGAGTCCGGCCCTCGCGTACGAGTCCGGCCCTCGCGTACGAGTCCGGCCCTCGCGTACGAGTCCGGCCCTCGCGTACGAGTCCGGCCCTCGCGTACGAGTCCGGCCCTCGCGTACGAGTCCGGCCCTCGCGTACGAGTCCGGCCCTCGCGTACGAGTCCGGCCCTCGCGTACGAGTCGGTCCTCGCGTACGAGTCGGTCCTCGCGTACGAGTCCCTCCTCGCGTACGAGTCCCTCCTCGCGTACGAGTCCCTCCTCGCGTACGAGTCCCTCCTCGCGTACGAGTCCCTCCTCGCGTACGAGTCCCTCCTCGCGTACGAGTCCCTCCTCGCGTACGAGTCCCTCCTCGCGTACGAGTCCTTCCTCGCGTACGAGTCCCTCCTCGCGTACGAGTCCCTCCTCGCGTACGAGTCCCTCCTCGCGTACGAGTCCCTCCTGTGAATAGAAGGTATGTTACATACAACAGTAGTAAACAGGGCTGGCTCAAAGGGGCATAGACAATAATTAAAAAAATAAAAAGGGGGTGCCCAATATCGCTACACTTACTCTATGGTTCAACTAAAAATAAACCCGCGCCTATCGACAGCTAGGGCCAAGTTCGATCAAGCGACTATAGTCAATTAGATAGAGTCCCTCGAACGACGGGTAACTCTCATCGTTCGATGGACTCTAGTCGACTAGCTATAGTGAACTATAGTGAAATATTCACTTTGGCAGTCTATGGGAGCTTTCTTTTTTAAACAATGTATCGCTCAGGGAGTTGATAAAAACAACTGCAAATATATTTCATCTAAGTCACTTTATTTAAAACATGTCAAAAAAATGAACATTTCAATACTTACAGGAGTATTTACAAAAGTGCCTCACTATTCTGTCTGGACATTCACAATTGCCTCTGTCACAAGTGCCTCCATACTGGCACGCCTCCAAACATTCAGGAACTGCAAACAAAAGAAAAACATTTGATATCAAGGGAGGTTTCTGAGGGAGGTTTCGGAGGGAGGTTTCGGAGGGAGGTTTAGGAGGTTGCTATTGTATCTGCATGACAGACACACCTTGTCACAGGAATAGGAGAAAACATTGAACCACACTAATATACCTTACTTATTGCGTACGAGTCCCTCCTGTGAATAGAAGGTATGTTACATACAACAGTAGTAAACAGGGCTGGCTCAAAGGGGCATAGACAATAATTAAAAAAATAAAAAGGGGGGTGCCCAATATCGCTACACTTACTCTATGGTTCAACTAAAAATAAACCCGCGCCTATGGACAGCTAGGGCCAAGTTCGATCAAGCGACTATAGTCAATTAGATAGAGTCCCTCGAACGACGGGTAACTCTCATCGTTCGATGGACTCTAGTCGACTAGCTATAGTGAACTATAGTGAAATATTCACTTTGGCAGTCTATGGGAGCTTTCTTTTTTAAACAATGTATCGCTCAGGGAGTTGATAAAAACAACTGCAAATATATTTCATCTAAGTCACTTTATTTAAAACATGTCAAAAAAATGAACATTTCAATACTTACAGGAGTATTTACAAAAGTGCCTCACTATTCTGTCTGGACATTCACAATTGCCTCTGTCACAAGTGCCTCCATACTGGCACGCCTCCAAACATTCAGGAACTGCAAACAAAAGAAAAACATTTGATATCAAGGGAGGTTTCGGAGGGAGGTTTCGGAGGGAGGTTTCGGAGGGAGGTTTCGGAGGGAGGTTTAGGAGGGAGGTTTCGGAGGGAGGTTTCTGAGGGAGGTTTCGGAGGGAGGTTTCTGAGGGAGGTTTCGGAGGGAGGTTTCGGAGGGAGGTTTCGGAGGGAGGTTTCGGAGGTTGCTATTGTATCTGCATGACAGACACACCTTGTCACAGGAATAGGAGAAAACATTGAACCACACTAATATACCTTACTTATTGTGTTTGACTAACCTGGTGTTTCACACAGCGATCCTGTCAAACAAGTTGACACACACACAACGCCCATTGACACAGTTACCTCCATTCAGACACGGTGGGTCACCAACTGCAAATATCAGCAACAATTTGTCAACATTATCATCTTAGACTGAACCTCAAAAATGAGTGGGAAAAAGGAAGGGTTTGTCCTAGTCTATGTCTCACAAATGTCCTAGTCTACAAGGAGTTAAATACCACGGTGTAGAACACGGCCTATAATGTGTTAAACGTTTCAGGTTCACTCATTACACATTTAGTGACTTAATGTCCACAGTGGTTTGTTACTGTGCTCAGTTGAATATCCTTGCAGCACCGAAAGTTGTGTTCACAGGGAAACATTGAAGAAGCATATACCACTGTGCCTCATAGCTCAGCTAATAGAACATCTGCCTGGTGTGTCAGATGTATTGGGAAAACTTGAGGAAGTATACAACTGTGCCTCATAGCTCAGCTAATAGAACATCTGCCCGGTGAGTCAGATGTATTGGGGAAACTTGAGGAAGTATACAACTGTGCCTCATAGCTCAGCTGGTACAGCATCTACCCTGAGTCAGATGTCTTGGGGAAACTTGAGGAAGTATACAACTGTGCCTCAAAGCTCAGCTGGTACAGCATCTACCCTGAGTCAGATGTCTTGGGGAAACTTGAGGAAGTATACCACTGTGCCTCATAGCTCAGCTGGTAGAGCATCTGCCCAGTGAGTCAGATGTATTGGGGAAACTTGAGGAAGTATACAACTGTGCCTCATAGCTCAGCTGGTAGAGCATCTGCCCGGTGAGTCAGATGTCTTGGGGAAACTTGAGGAAGTATACAACTGTGCCTCATAGCTCAGCTGGTAGAGCATCTGCCTGGTGAGTCAGATGTCTTGGGGAAACTTGAGGAAGTATACAACTGTGCCTCATAGCTCAGCTGGTAGAGCATCTGCCCAGTGTGTCAGAGGTCTAAGGTTTGAATCCTGATAATGCCCATATGATTTTTCTCTCATCCCATGCTAGGTTTTGATAAACAAGTCAAATCCCTGTCACTACATCTCAACATTTTAAAATATTGTTTTATTGCACTGTTACATGTAAGTTCAATGAAGTTCAATTGCCAAAAATAAAACTCTTGTCACAGTACAGAAATCACATTGATCATACAAACGGCATTGATAATTGAATCTCACCTGAGGTCAGCTCGATGGATGCAGAAAGTGGTCTTGCAAAACAATAGTACACACCCAGGTCATCTATGGTCAAATCCCAGGTTACCAGCTGAGTGACGAATAGAGAAACTTTCTCAACGAGTCCGGTCCTCGCGTACGAGTCCGGTCCTCGCGTACGAGTCCGGTCCTCGCGTACGAGTCCGGTCCTCGCGTACGAGTCCGGTCCTCGCGTACGAGTCCGGTCCTCGCGTACGAGTCCGGTCCTCGCGTACGAGTCCGGTCCTCGCGTACGAGTCCGGTCCTCGCGTACGAGTCGGTCCTCGCGTACGAGTCGGTCCTCGCGTACGAGTCGGTCCTCGCGTACGAGTCGGTCCTCGCGTACGAGTCGGTCCTCGCGTACGAGTCGGTCCTCGCGTACGAGTCGGTCCTCGCGTACGAGTCGGTCCTCGCGTACGAGTCGGTCCTCGCGTACGAGTCGGTCCTCGCGTACGAGTCCCTCCTCGCGTACGAGTCCCTCCTCGCGTACGAGTCCCTCCTCGCGTACGAGTCCCTCCTCGCGTACGAGTCCCTCCTCGCGTACGAGTCCCTCCTCGCGTACGAGTCCCTCCTCGCGTACGAGTCCCTCCTCGCGTACGAGTCCCTCCTCGCGTACGAGTCCCTCCTCGCGTACGAGTCCCTCCTCGCGTACGAGTCCCTCCTCGCGTACGAGTCCCTCCTCGCGTACGAGTCCCTCCTCGCGTACGAGTCCCTCCTCGCGTACGAGTCCCTCCTCGCGTACGAGTCCCTCCTCGCGTACGAGTCCCTCCTCGCGTACGAGTCCCTCCTCGCGTACGAGTCCCTCCTCGCGTACGAGTCCCTCCTCGCGTACGAGTCCCTCCTCGCGTACGAGTCCCTCCTCGCGTACGAGTCCCTCCTCGCGTACGAGTCCCTCCTCGCGTACGAGTCCCTCCTCGCGTACGAGTTCCTCCTCGCGTACGAGTCCCTCCTCGCGTACGAGTCCCTCCTCGCGTACGAGTCCCTCCTCGCGTACGAGTCCCTCCTCGCGTACGAGTCCCTCCTCGCGTACGAGTCCCTCCTCGCGTACGAGTCCCTCCTCGCGTACGAGTCCCTCCTCGCGTACGAGTCCCTCCTGTGAATAGAAGGTATGTTACATACAACAGTAGTAAACAGGGCTGGCTCAAAGGGGCATAGACAATAATTAAAAAAATAAAAAGGGGGGGTGCCCAATATCGCTACACTTACTCTATGGTTTAACTAAAAATAAACCCGCGCCTATGGACAGCTAGGGCCAAGTTCGATCAAGCGACTATAGTCAATTAGATAGAGTCCCTCGAACGACGGGTAACTCTCATCGTTCGATGGACTCTAGTCGACTAGCTATAGTGAACTATAGTGAAATATTCACTTTGGCAGTCTATGGGAGCTTTCTTTTTTAAACAATGTATCGCTCAGGGAGTTGATAAAAACAACTGCAAATATATTTCATCTAAGTCACTAACTTGAGGAAGTATACAACTGTGCCTCATAGCTCAGCTGGTAGAGCATCTGCCCTGAGTCAGATGTCTTGGGGAAACTTGAGGAAGTATACCACTGTGCCTCATAGCTCAGCTGGTAGAGCATCTGTCCTGAGTCAGATGTCTTGGGGAAACTTGAGGAAGTATACCACTGTGCCTCATAGCTCAGCTGGTAGAGCATCTGCCTGGTGAGTCAGATGTCTTGGGGAAACTTGAGGAAGTATACAACTGTGCCTCATAGCTCAGCTGGTAGAGCATCTGCCCGGTGTGTCAGATGTATTGAGAAAACTTGAGGAAGTATACAACTGTGCGTCATAGCTCAGCTAATAGAACATCTGCCCGGTGAGTCAGATGTCTTGGGGAAACTTGAGGAAGTATACAACTGTGCCTCATAGCTCAGCTGGTAGAGCATCTGCCCAGTGTGTCAGACGTCTAAGGTTTGAATCCTGATAATGCCCATATGATTTTTCTCTCATCCCATGCTAGGTTTTGATAAACAAGTCAAATCCCTGTCACTACATCTCAACATTTTAAAATATTGTGTTATTGCACTGTTACATGTAAGTTCAATGAAGTTCAATTGCCAAAAATAAAACTCTTGTCACAGTACAGAAATCACATTGATCATACAAACGGCATTGATAATTGAATCTCACCTGAGGTCAGCTCGATGGATGCAGAAAGTGGTCTTGCAAAACAATAGTACACACCCAGGTCATCTATGGTCAAATCCCAGGTTACCAGCTGAGTGACGAATAGAGAAACTTTCTCAACGAGTCCGGTCCTCGCGTACGAGTCCGGTCCTCGCGTACGAGTCCGGTCCTCGCGTACGAGTCGGTCCTCGCGTACGAGTCGGTCCTCGCGTACGAGTCGGTCCTCGCGTACGAGTCGGTCCTCGCGTACGAGTCGGTCCTCGCGTACGAGTCGGTCCTCGCGTACGAGTCGGTCCTCGCGTACGAGTCGGTCCTCGCGTACGAGTCGGTCCTCGCGTACGAGTCGGTCCTCGCGTACGAGTCGGTCCTCGCGTACGAGTCGGTCCTCGCGTACGAGTCCCTCCTCGCGTACGAGTCCCTCCTCGCGTACGAGTCCCTCCTCGCGTACGAGTCCCTCCTCGCGTACGAGTCCCTCCTCGCGTACGAGTCCCTCCTCGCGTACGAGTCCCTCCTCGCGTACGAGTCCCTCCTCGCGTACGAGTCCCTCCTCGCGTACGAGTCCCTCCTCGCGTACGAGTCCCTCCTCGCGTACGAGTCCCTCCTCGCGTACGAGTCCCTCCTCGCGTACGAGTCCCTCCTCGCGTACGAGTCCCTCCTCGCGTACGAGTCCCTCCTCGCGTACGAGTCCCTCCTCGCGTACGAGTCCCTCCTCGCGTACGAGTCCCTCCTCGCGTACGAGTCCCTCCTCGCGTACGAGTCCCTCCTCGCGTACGAGTCCCTCCTCGCGTACGAGTCCCTCCTCGCGTACGAGTCCCTCCTCGCG
The DNA here is from genome assembly GCA_037783545.1 of Henricia sp. BOLD:AAB3569. Lineage (NCBI taxonomy): Eukaryota > Metazoa > Echinodermata > Asteroidea > Spinulosida > Echinasteridae > Henricia > Henricia sp. BOLD:AAB3569. Next base: position 320,723 of record JBBELK010000244.1, read on the forward strand.
TACGAGTCCCTCCTCGCGTACGAGTCCCTCCTCGCGTACGAGTCCCTCCTCGCGTACGAGTCCCTCCTCGCGTACGAGTCCCTCCTCGCGTACGAGTCCCTCCTCGCGTACGAGTCCCTCCTCGCGTACGAGTCCCTCCTCGCGTACGAGTCCCTCCTCGCGTACGAGTCCCTCCTCGCGTACGAGTCCCTCCTCGCGTACGAGTCCCTCCTGTGAATAGAAGGTATGTTACATACAACAGTAGTAAACAGGGCTGGCTCAAAGGGGCATAGACAATAATTTAAAAAATAAAAAGGGGGGGTGCCCAATATCGCTACACTTACTCTATGGTTTAACTAAAAATAAACCCGCGCCTATGGACAGCTAGGGCCAAGTTCGATCAAGCGACTATAGTCAATTAGATAGAGTCCCTCGAACGACGGGTAACTGTCATCGTTCGATGGACTCTAGTCGACTAGCTATAGTGAACTATAGTGAAATATTCACTTTGGCAGTCTATGGGAGCTTTCTTTTTTTTTAAATGTATCGCTCAGGGAGTTGATAAAAACAACTGCAAATATATTTCATCTAAGTCACTAACTTGAGGAAGTATACAACTGTGCCTCATAGCTCAGCTGGTAGAGCATCTGCCCTGAGTCAGATGTCTTGGGGAAACTTGAGGAAGTATACCACTGTGCCTCATAGCTCAGCTGGTAGAGCATCTGCCCTGAGTCAGATGTCTTGGGGAAACTTGAGGAAGTATACCACTGTGCCTCATAGCTCAGCTGGTAGAGCATCTGCCTGGTGAGTCAGATGTCTTGGGGAAACTTGAGGAAGTATACAACTGTGCCTCATAGCTCAGCTGGTAGAGCATCTGCCCGGTGTGTCAGATGTATTGAGAAAACTTGAGGAAGTATACAACTGTGCCTCATAGCTCAGCTAATAGAACATCTGCCCGGTGAGTCAGATGTCTTGGGGAAACTTGAGGAAGTATACAACTGTGCCTCATAGCTCAGCTGGTAGAGCATCTGCCCAGTGTGTCAGACGTCTAAGGTTTGAATCCTGATAATGCCCATATGATTTTTCTCTCATCCCATGCTAGGTTTTGATAAACAAGTCAAATCCCTGTCACTACATCTCAACATTTTAAAATATTGTTTTATTGCACTGTTACATGTAAGTTCAATGAAGTTCAATTGCCAAAAATAAAACTCTTGTCACAGTACAGAAATCACATTGATCATACAAACGGCATTGATAATTGAATCTCACCTGAGGTCAGCTCGATGGATGCAGAAAGTGGTCTTGCAAAACAATAGTACACACCCAGGTCATCTATGGTCAAATCCCAGGTTACCAGCTGAGTGACGAATAGAGAAACTTTCTCAACGAGTCCGGTCCTCGCGTACGAGTCCGGTCCTCGCGTACGAGTCGGTCCTCGCGTACGAGTCCGGTCCTCGCGTACGAGTCCGGTCCTCGCGTACGAGTCCGGTCCTCGCGTACGAGCCCGGTCCTCGCGTACGAGTCCGGTCCTCGCGTACGAGTCCGGTCCTCGCGTACGAGTCCGGTCCTCGCGTACGAGTCCGGTCCTCGCGTACGAGTCCGGTCCTCGCGTACGAGTCCGGTCCTCGCGTACGAGTCGGTCCTCGCGTACGAGTCGGTCCTCGCGTACGAGTCGGTCCTCGCGTACGAGTCGGTCCTCGCGTACGAGTCGGTCCTCGCGTACGAGTCGGTCCTCGCGTACGAGTCGGTCCTCGCGTACGAGTCGGTCCTCGCGTACGAGTCGGTCCTCGCGTACGAGTCGGTCCTCGCGTACGAGTCGGTCCTCGCGTACGAGTCGGTCCTCGCGTACGAGTCGGTCCTCGCGTACGAGTCGGTCCTCGCGTACGAGTCCCTCCTCGCGTACGAGTCCCTCCTCGCGTACGAGTCCCTCCTCGCGTACGAGTCCCTCCTCGCGTACGAGTCCCTCCTCGCGTACGAGTCCCTCCTCGCGTACGAGTCCCTCCTCGCGTACGAGTCCCTCCTCGCGTACGAGTCCCTCCTCGCGTACGAGTCCCTCCTCGCGTACGAGTCCCTCCTCGCGTACGAGTCCCTCCTCGCGTACGAGTCCCTCCTCGCGTACGAGTCCCTCCTCGCGTACGAGTCCCTCCTCGCGTACGAGTCCCTCCTCGCGTACGAGTCCCTCCTCGCGTACGAGTCCCTCCTCGCGTACGAGTCCCTCCTCGCGTACGAGTCCCTCCTCGCGTACGAGTCCCTCCTCGCGTACGAGTCCCTCCTCGCGTACGAGTCCCTCCTCGCGTACGAGTCCCTCCTCGCGTACGAGTCCCTCCTGTGAATAGAAGGTATGTTACATACAACAGTAGTAAACAGGGCTGGCTCAAAGGGGCATAGACAATAATTAAAAAAATAAAAAGGGGGGTGCCCAATATCGCTACACTTACTCTATGGTTTAACTAAAAATAAACCCGCGCCTATGGACAGCTAGGGCCAAGTTCGATCAAGCGACTATAGTCAATTAGATAGAGTCCCTCGAACGACGGGTAACTCTCATCGTTCGATGGACTCTAGTCGACTAGCTATAGTGAACTATAGTGAAATATTCACTTTGGCAGTCTATGGGAGCTTTCTTTTTTAAACAATGTATCGCTCAGGGAGTTGATAAAAACAACTGCAAATATATTTCATCTAAGTCACTTTATTTAAAACATGTCAAAAAAATGAACATTTCAATACTTACAGGAGTATTTACAAAAGTGCCTCACTATTCTGTCTGGACATTCACAATTGCCTCTGTCACAAGTGCCTCCATACTGGCACGCCTCCAAACATTCAGGAACTGCAAACAAAAGAAAAACATTTGATATCAAGGGAGGTTTCTGAGGGAGGTTTCGGAGGGAGGTTTAGGAGGTTGCTATTGTATCTGCATGACAGACACACCTTGTCACAGGAATAGGAGAAAACATTGAACCACACTAATATACCTTACTTATTGTGTTTGACTAACCTGGTGTTTTACACAGCGATCCTGTCAAACAAGTTGACACACACACAACGCCCATTGACACAGTTACCTCCATTCAGACACGGTGGGTCACCAACTGCAAATATCAGCAACAATTTGTCAAAATTATCATCTTAGACTGAACCTCAAAAATGAGTGGGAAAAGGAAAGGGTTTGTCCTAGTCTATGTCTCACAAATGTCCTAGTCTACAAGGAGTTCAATACCACTGTGTAGAATATGGCCTATAATGTGTTAAACGTTTCAGGTTCACTCATCACACATTTAGTGACTTAATCTCCACAGTGGTTTGTTACTGTGCTCAGTTGAATATCCTTGCAGCACCGAAAGTTGTGTTCATAGGGAAACATTGAAGAAGCATATACCACTGTGCCTCATAGCTCAGCTAATAGAACATCTGCCCGGTGAGTCAGATGTATTGGGAAAACTTGAGGAAGTATACAACTGTGCCTCATAGCTCAGCTAATAGAACATCTGCCTGGTGAGTCAGATGTTTTGGGGAAACTTGAGGAAGTATACCACTGTGCCTCATAGCTCAGCTGGTACAGCATCTGCCCGGTGTGTCAAATGTCCTGGGGAAACTTGAGGAAGTATACAACTGTGCCTCATAGCTCAGCTGGTAGAGCATCTGCCCAGTGTGTCAGATGTCTTGGGGGGAAAAACCTGAGAGAGTATACTTTGCCTAATACTAGCTCAGCTGGTAGAGCATCTGCCCAGTGTGTCAGAGGTCTCGGGTTTGAATCCTGAAAATGCCCATATGATTTTTCTCTCATCCCATGCTAGGTTTTTATAAACAAGTCAAATCCCTGTCACTACATCCCAACATTTTATAATATTGTTTCATTGCACTTTTAAGTTAAATGAAGTTAAAAAATAAAACTCTTGTCACAGTACAGAAATCACATTTATCATACAAACCAACGTCATTGATAATTGAATCTCGTCTGAGAAGGTCAGCTCAACGGATGCAGAAAGTGGTCTTGCAAAACAATAGTACACACCCAGGTCATCTATGGTCAAATCCCGGATTACCAGCCGAGTGACGAATGGAGAAACTTTCTCAACAAACACACGGATGGTTTTGCCTACCGGTACCAAAAAAAACTGTGAAACCGACTTCAACAGATTTAAGAATACAAAAGGTTCTGTTATGGGCAAAGAGGGATGATGTTAGCCGATAAAAAGATGATAAAAAAAACAATTCATTGTTTTTCAGTGCATGGATAGGAACCGATGAAAAATACGCTCCCAACTTGTGGCCTATTTACTTTTAAGTGAATGACACACTACTCACAAAAAGAGATATTCACATGGTGCTACCGCAAACCCGTACACATATTGATTTCCACCATGCATAGCCTTAAAGATAGTATACATGATTGGTAAACTGTTGTTACAAATAGTTGTTATACCCCGTCTTGGAATACTGCTGTTTCATTGGTCCAGAACGGTCACATGTCCATGCGATAAAAACTCATATCACCCTACCGTATGCGAATTTAACTTCATATCACCCTGCAGTAAAATAAACCGTGTGTTACGCCCGCTAGAGGCGCACAACGCGCACGCACATCCCATTATTCTAACTCTGTGCGCCAAAACAACAAACTGTTACGCGTGCTACTTTCGCAATGTTACACAGACACAGTCCTAAGACTAGCGAAAGTGCACAGACAAATTTGTTTGTACAATATAAAATTCCAAATAATAGAAACGATATTATTATGCTGTACGGAGACCATGAGACGGGATATAACAAAACAATTGTTGACTGGTGTGGTGTGGGATATGGGTTTTAACATCCTCGGGAGCTCATAGCACCCTCAGCATTGCCTCGGGTGCTATGAGCTCCCTCGGGTGTTAAAACTCCATATCTGGTCCTCTGGGATGTCAATCATAATGAAACCTGCAACTGGGTGGTTTGCGATAAAGTTAACATGTCCTACATGTAACTTCTGGGATGTCTTATTAATAATAATAATAATGGTGGATTCTTATATAGCGCGCATGTCCACCCTGCTGGGTGCTCCTGGCGTTGTTGCCATTATTACCGCTAAGCCTGTGTGATTAGTGTGATTAATCGATAATAATCGATGGCTGATGTGCATTACTACCAGTAATCACGTTTTTTTTAAATAATCGATTATTTCCAACTAATCACGATTGCCAGCTCCATTGATGGTATCACAGTGCATGTAGCACGATTATAATCGAGCTGCAAACACGATGTACTGTTTGTACATGTACTGTAAACAATACAATGTACATATCGATGGTAGCGCAGTGCATGCAATGCGATTATAATCAAGCCAAACATGTACAATCATGTAGAGTATACACAGTGTATGCATCATATCAGTGCATCACGTGTTTCGATCACCCTTCCGGCTGCCCACTATTTCCATATTCAATGGTATGTCACTCGCAATCTCACAAGAAGCTTATTCCACTCACCCAATAGAGTAGACGATACATATTCATGACATGCCAGACAGTGCTTTGATTGGTTGAAGTACACTATGCAGTATGCACTAGTAGTGTGCAGGCCGCCCTTTACAATAATAATAGTGGATTAATATATAGCGCACATATCCAACCTGCAGGGTGCTCCTGACGCTGTTGCCATTATTACAGCTGCCATCAGGAAATCACCAGAACCATTTCGCTTTAACTAGGTGGCTGCTCGCTGGCCAGGCGCTCAACCCTATCAGCAGTTACATATTGTGGCATTCCCCTTAACAGCTTCCCAAATACCGCTTCGGTTGATGAGGGAACTGAGATTAAGAGCCTTGCCCAGGGACACAGACATGTTGGTCATAGTGGGGTTTGAACCCACAACATTTGATTGGGAGTCTCGCTTCATACCCACTAGACCACACATGCTCCCTTGCAATAAAACTTGTATCTCAACTTGTTTCTAAAAACACAATTTAAGTTACAATACTCACAATACGTTATTGTGGAGTGTACACAAATCTTTTATTGAGGGCATGCATTCTGTTTAAATTATTTTGTATATGATTAGACAATGCTTAGTTCCGATTTAACCCCGCCCTCTTGAATATTGTTGCTATGCCTCACACGCTATCGTCAAAATGTCCACACATACTGCACAAACGTTAGATTGTCAAAAATAAAACTCTTGTCACAGTACAGAAATCACATTGATCATACAAACGTCATTGATAATTAAATCTCACCTGAGGTCAGCTCAATGGATGCAGAAAGTGGTCTTGCAAAACAATAGTGGATCCGCGCCTGCCCAGGTTACCAGCTGAGTGACGAATGAAGAAACTTTCTCAACAAACACACGGATGGTTTTGCCTACCAAAAAAAAACTGTGAAATACAACTAAAAAATTATGTTATGGGCAAAGACTATTATGGTGTTCCAATTCTTGACCGTGCTTGACCGTCGAGTTATGGAAGTCCAGATCTATTAAAACAATTTCACGAAAGAAATGTACAATACAATGCATCAATTAACTTTAAGAAGTTGGGACAAACTATTTTTGACACAAGTTAATATAATTGTGAAAACTGAAATAGAGAGCCGAAGTGTGACGATGGAAACAAAGCGGCATTAGGGTGTACAATGACGGTGAATCAACATACCAACAGTACTCATTAACTGCGCATGGTTATTGAGTTCAGTTGTTTTCCTTACTCTATGGTTCAACTAAAAATAAACCCGCGCCTATGGACAGCTAGGGCCAAGTTCGATCAAGCGACTATAGTCGATTAGATAGATTCCCTTGAACGACGGGTAACTCTCATCGTTCGATGGACTCTAGTCGACTAGCTATAGTGAACTATAGTGAAATATTCACTTTGGCAATCTATGGATGCTTTCTTAAAAATAAAAATTGATCGCTTAGGGAGTTGATAAAAACAACTGCAAATATATTTCATCCAAGTCCCATCATTTAAAACATGTCAAAAAATGAACATTTCAATACTTTGCAGGAGTCTTTACAAAATTGCCCCACTATTCTGTCTGGACATTCAGGTTTGCAAACAAAAGAAAAACATTTGATTTTAAGCAGACAATAAAATACCTTACCTTAGGTTGGTTCCGGAGGGTGGTTTCGGAGGGTGGTTTCCCAGAGTAATCGCCGCCCAGAGTAATCGCCGCCCAGAGTAATCGCCGCCCAGAGTAAACGTTGCCCAGAGTAATCGCCGCCCAGAGTAATCGCCGCCCAGAGTAATCGCCGCCCAGAGTAATCGCCGCCCAGAGTAATCGCCGCCCAGAGTAAACGTTGCCCAGAGTAATCGCCGCCCAGAGTAATCGCCGCCCAGAGTAATCGCCGCCCAGAGTAATCGCCGCCCAGAGTAAACGCCGCCCAGAGTAAACGCCGCCCAGAGTAAACGCTGCCCAGGGTAATCGTTGCCCAGAGTAATCGCCGCCCAGAGTAATCGCCGCCCAGAGTAATCGCCGCCCAGAGTAAACGCCGCCCAGAGTAAACGCCGCCCAGAGTAATCGCCGCCCAGAGTAAACGCCGTCCAGAGTAAACGCCGCCCAGAGTAAACGCTGCCCAGAGTAAACGCTGCCCAGAGTAATCGTTGCCAAGAGTAATCGATGCCCAGAGTAAACGCTGCCAAGAGTAATCGTTTCCCAGAGTAATCCTTGCCCAGAGTAATCGTTGCCCAGAGTAAACGTTGCCCAGAGTAAACGTTGCCCAGAGTAAACGTTGCCCAGAGTAAACGCTGCCCAGAGTAAACGCTGCCCAGAGTAATCGCTGCCCAGAGTAATCGCTGCCCAAAGTAATCGTTGCCCAGAGTAAACGTTGCCCAGAGTAAACGTTGCCCAGAGTAATCGCTGCCCAGAGTAAACGCTGCCCAGAGTAAACGCTGCCCAGAGTAAACGCTGCCCAGAGTAATCGTTGCCCAGAGTAATCGTTGCCCAGAGTAATCGTTGCCCAGAGTAATCGTTGCCCAGAGTAAACGTTGCCCAGAGTAATCGTTGCCCAGAGTAATCGTTGCCCAGAGTAAACGCTGCCCAGAGTAATCGTTGCCCAGAGTAATCGTTGCCCAGAGTAATCGTTGCCCAGAGTAAACGCTGCCCAGAGTAAACGTTGCCCAGAGTAATCGTTGCCCAGAGTAATCGTTGCCCAGAGTAATCGCTGCCCAGAGTAAGCGCTACCCAGAGTAAACGCTGCCCAGAATAAGCGCTGCCCAGAGTAAGCGCTGCCCAGAGTAAGCGTTGCCCAGATTAAGCGTTGCCCAGAGTAAACGCTGCCCAGAGTAAACGCTGCCCAGAGTAAGCGTTGCCCAGAGTAATCGCTGCCCAGAGTAAGCGTTGCCCAGATTAAGCGTTGCCCAGAGTAAACGCTGCCCAGAGTAATCGCTGCCCAGAGTAATCGCTGCCCAGAGTAATCGCTGCCCAGAGTAAACGTTGCCCAGAGTAATCGCTGCCCAGAGTAAACGCTGCCCAGAGTAAACGCTGCCCAGAGTAATCGTTGCCCAGAGTAAACGTTGCCCAGAGTAAACGTTGCCCAGAGTAAACGCTGCCCAGAGAAATCGCTGCCCAGAGTAATCGCTGCCCAGAGTAATCGTTGCCCAGAGTAAGCGTTGCCCACAGTAAGCTTTGCCCACAGTAAGCATATATTTAACGACTATTAACTTGTTTCATCAGCATCAGAACTTATTTTATTTATTTATTTGTTTATTTATTTATTTTTATTGGCTAAGTCAAAGCAAACTATTTTCAAAATATTTGTTTTAACTTACGCAAACATAAATTGGATCATGAAAGCATAACTTGCATTTGTCATATTGTGTGTGTGCTCATTACCTACCAGTTCAACAATCAATGGATGTCTAACTGGTCCAGCCACACAGTAATAACCAGCTACATCCTCAATCTTGAGATTATTAATACTCAGCATTGTGTGTGTGCTCATTACCTACCAGTTCAACAATCAATGGATGTCTAACTGGTCCAACCACACAGTAATAACCAGCTACATCCTCAATCTTGAGATTATTAATACTCAGCATTGTGTGTGTGCGCTCATTACCTACCAGTTCAACAATCAATGGATGTCTAACTGGTCCAACCACACAGTAATAACCAGCTACATCCTCAATCTTGAGATTATTAATACTCAGCATTGTGTGTGTGCTCATTACCTACCAGTTCAACAATCAATGGATGTCTAACTGGTCCAACCACACAGTAATAACCAGCTACATCCTCAATCTTGAGATTATTAATACTCAGCATTGTGTGTGTGCTCATTACCTACCAGTTCAACAATCAATGGATGTCTAACTGGTCCAACCACACAGTAATAACCAGCTACATCCTCAATCTTGAGATTATTAATACTCAGCATTGTGTGTGTGCTCATTACCTACCAGTTCAACAATCAATGGATGTCTAACTGGTCCAACCACACAGTAATAACCAGCTACATCCTCAATCTTGAGATTATTAATACTCAGCATTGTGTGTGTGCGCTCATTACCTACCAGTTCAACAATCAATGGATGTCTAACTGGTCCAACCACACAGTAATAACCAGCTACATCCTCAATCTTGAGATTATTAATACTCAGCATTGTGTGTGTGCTCATTACCTACCAGTTCAACAATCAATGGATGTCTAACTGGTCCAACCACACAGTAATAACCAGCTACATCCTCAATCTTGAGATTATTAATACTCAGCATTGTGTGTGTGCTCATTACCTACCAGTTCAACAATCAATGGATGTCTAACTGGTCCAACCACACAGTAATAACAAGCTACATCCTCAATCTTGAGATTATTAATACTCAGCATTGTGTGTCTGCTCATTACCTACCAGTTCAACAATCAATGGATGTCTAACTGGTCCAACCACACAGTAATAACCAGCTACATCCTCAATCTTGAGATTATTAATACTCAGCATTGTGTTTGTGCTCATTACCTACCAGTTCAACAATCAATGGATGTCTAACTGGTCCAGCCACACAGTAATAACCAGCTACATCCTCAATCTTGAGATTATTAATACTCAGCATTGTGTGTGTGCTCATTACCTACCAGTTCAACAATCAATGGATGTCTAACTGGTCCAACCACACAGTAATAACCAGCTACATCCTCAATCTTGAGATTATTAATACTCAGCATTGTGTGTGTGCGCTCATTACCTACCAGTTCAACAATCAATGGATGTCTAACTGGTCCAACCACACAGTAATAACCAGCTACATCCTCAATCTTGAGATTATTAATAATCAGCATTGTGTGTGTGCTCATTACCTACCAGTTCAACAATCAATGGATGTCTAACTGGTCCAACCACACAGTAATAACCAGCTACATCCTCAATCTTGAGATTATTAAAACTCAGCATTGTGTTTGTGCTCATTACCTGATAGTCTATAGCACACGTTTCTTGTCCATTATAAAGTCAGCTGGAAGGAGAGTTTTTCTAAGCTGTTTGTAGGTATTATTTTTATCATTAATGGCGTTTTATCACTCTTCATCCCACCAAGATGAAGGGGATTAGGGATGGTTAAGGTTAGTTTTCGGAATGCAACTGGTCATAGCAACATCAAGCTGATCCATGAAACAGCTGTAGACATTTTCGATGTCATTAGAAGTATCTGGCTCAGCAATGTGAGTATTACATGCATCTTGGAATTTCCCCCAATCTGCTTGCTTGAGTGACCATTTAGGTGTAGCATTGGTAGGGTTGCAATAAATGGGGTGGTTTATTTTGATGGAGGTTTCGGAGGGAGGTTTCGGAGGTTGGTATTGAATCTGCATGACAGACACACCTTGTCACAGGATTAGGAGAAAACATTGAACCACACTAATATACTTTACTTATTGTGTTTGACTAACCTCGTGTTTCACACAGCGATCCTGTCAAACAAGTCGACACACACACACAGCGCCCATTGACACAGTTACCTCCATTCAGACACGGTGGGTCACAAAAAACTGCAAATATCAGCAACAATTTGTCAAAATTATCATCTTAGACTGAACCTCCAAAATGAGTGGGAAAAGGGAAGGGTTTGTCCTAGTCTATGTCTCACAAATATCCTAGTCTACAAGGAGTTCAATATCACTGTGTAGAACATGGCCTATAATGTGTTAAACGTTTTAGGTTCACTCATCACACATTTAGTGACTTAATGTCCACAGTGGTTTGTTACTGTGCTCAGTTGAATATCCTTGCAGCACCGAAAGTTGTGTTCACAGGAAAACATTAATGAAGCATATACCACTGTGCCTCATAGCTCAGCTAATAGAACATCTGCCCGGTGTGTCAGAGGTCTTAGGGAAACTTGAAGAAGTATACAACTATGCCTCATAGCTCAGCTAATAGAAGATCTGCCCGGTGAGTCAGATGTATTGGGGAAACTTGAGGAAGTATACAACTGTGCCTCATAGCTCAGCTAATAGAACATCTGCACGGTGAGTCAGAAATCTTGGGGAAACTTGAGGAAGTATACCACTGTGCCTCATAGCTTAGCTGGTAGAGCATCTGCCCGGTGAGTCAGATGTCTTGGGGAATAGTGAGGAAGTATACAACTGTGCCTCATAGCTCAGCTGGTAGAACATCTGCCTGGTGAGTCAGATGTCTTGGGGAAACTTGAGGAAGTATACAACTGTGCCTCATAGCTCAGCTGGTAGAGCATCTGCCCAGTGTGTCAAATGTCCTGGGGGAACTTGAGGAAGTATACAACTGTGCCCAATACTAGCTCAGCTAGTAGGGCATCTGTCCAGTGTGTCAGAGGTCTAAGGTTTGAATCCTGATAATGCCCATATTGCTAGGTTTTTATAAACAAGTCAAATCCCTGTCACTACATTTCAACATTTTAAAATATTGTTTTATTGCACTTTTAAGTTCAATGAAGTTAAAAAATAAAACTCTTGTCACAGTACAGAAATCACATTGATCATAAAAACGTCATTGATAATTGAATCTCACCCGAGGTCAGCTCAATGGATGCAGAAATACTAACTCAGCTGGTAGGGCATCTGCCCAGTGTGTCAGAGGTCTCAGGTTTGAATCTACTTTTAGAAGGCTAAAAGTGTTGTTTTGGACGTTTTATATTGGGACGTTATCATTTTCTATATACACTTTTAGCCCCTTAACATTTTAACCACCTTCGATCGTGTGGACCGTTCTTACACGCCCTCAAGAGGCCAGATACACATGTGTAATATCGTACCGTAAATTCCAAATCAGACATTTAAAAACTCACCATCGGGGTCCTTGTAATCTCAAGACTTTTGTACCCTTGTCGTTCACTGTCCATGATGACTCAAACATCAAAAAAGGATAACAGGGAGCAAAATCTGGAGTAAAATCGACAAATTTGGACAGACGGGAGACTTGACACGTCATGCATGCTGACTTCGCTACCCACGTGATCGCGTCAAAAGGAAAGTAGTCCCACCAACGCGGATCGATTTTGTTTAGCCTAGATCTGCCCCCTGTCTATGTGCGCTACGCTGCTCTCGCTCATATACAACGCGTGGGGAAGTTAGTATGTGGACAGGGGTCCAGTCTAGGCTAAACAAAATCCATCCGCGTTGGTGGGACTACTTTCTTTTTGACGCGTCTCAGCATGAAGTCTGTGTACCGCGCTGCCTGAAAATTGTCGATTTTACTCCAGATTTTGCTCCCTGTTATCCTTTTTTGATTTTTGAGTCATCATGGACAGTGAACGACAAGGGTACAAAAGTCTTGAGATTACAAGGACCCCGATGGTGAGTTTTTAAATGTCTGATTTGGAATTTACGGTACGATATTACACATGTGTATCTGGCCTCTTGAGGGTGTGTAAGAACGGTCCACACGATCGAAGGTGGTTAAAATGTTAAGGGGCTAAAAGTGTATATAGAAAATGATAACGTCCCAATATAAAACGTCCAAAACAACACTTTTAGCCTTCTAAAAGTAGTTTGAATCCTGATAATGCCCATATGATTTTTCTCTCATCCCATGCTAGGTTTTGATAAACAAGTCAAATCCCTGTCACTACATCCCAACATTTTATAATATTGTCTCATTGCACTTTTAAGTTAAATGAAGTTAAAAAATAAAACTCTTGTCACAGTACAGAAATCACATTTATCATACAAACGTCATTAATAATTGAATCTCGCCTGAGAAGGTCAGCTCAACGGATGCAGAAAGTGGTCTTGCAAAACAATAGTACACACCCAGGTCATCTATGGTCAAATCCCGGATTACCAGCTGAGTGACGAATGGAGAAACTTTCTCAACAAACACACAGATGGTTTTGCCTACCAAAAAAAAACTGTGAAACCGACTTCAACAGATTTAAGAATACAACTAAAAGGTTCTGTTATGGGCAAAGAGGGATGATGTTAGCCGATAAATAATTGATAAAAAAACAATTCATTGTTTTTCAGTGCATGGATAGGAACCGATGAAAAATACGCTCCCAACTTGTGGCCTATTTACTTTTAAGTGAATGACACACTACTCACAAAAAGAGATATATATTCACATGGTGCTACCGCAAACCCGTACACATATTGATTTCCACCATGCATAGCCTTAAAGATAGTATACATGATTGGTAAACTGTTGTTACAAATAGTTTTGTTATACCCCGTCTTGGAATACTGTAGTTTCATTGGTCCAGAACAGTCACATGTCCATGTGATAAAAACTCATATCACCCTGCCGTATGCGAATTTAACTTCATATCACCCGGCCGTACTATGCGTGTTCTTGCCCTTGTCCATAGCACGCGTACGTAACGCGCTGTATCATGTGTATGAGGCTCCATTAGTAAAAGAAACCGCGTGTTACGCCCACTAGAGGCGCACAACGCGCACGCACATCGCATTATTCCACACGCTGTGCGCGTGCTACTTTCGCAATGTTACACACGCACAGGTAGTAGTCCGAAGACTAGCGAAAGTGCAGAGACGAATTGTTTTTACAATTTCAACATTCCAAATAATAGAAACGATATTATTATAGGCCTACTGTACGGAGACCATGAGACGGGATATAACAAAACAATTGTTGACTGGCATGACTGGTGTGGTATGGGATATGGGTTTTAACACCCTCGGGAGCTTATAGCACCCTCAGCATTGCCTCGGGTGATAGACCCAGTAACTGAGTCGTTGGCCCTTTTTTTACGAATTTTTTTGTTTTTTTGGGCTAACGACTCAGGCAATACATATACGCGTATGCAGAACTTTAACATTTTTAAATTTACCGCGCCTTTTGCCGAACGATGCGTTCCAGAAACTGCCCCAAAAAACAACCAAACAGACTTCCAACCTGGCCGAAAATGCACTTCCTGCATTCTAGACTTCTCAGATATCATTGTAGTGCCTTCTTCTGGTACTTTACGATCACTGCTTGAGACGGTGTGAATTTTAACAGTTGGAGAAAACAACTCTCACAACTCACGTTGTCATGGTCGAGACGCCATTTTCTGTGGAAAATTTTGGCGATTTGCATAAATGTCACATGTCGTATGACGCCCAATACAAACCGCACGAGCCGTGTCACAGAAACATCGACGACTGTTTTCTGTCACAAAATAAACAGTTTTTGGTGTTCTGGTTGTCGCTACATTATTGGCCTAAATATGCTGTTTAGTTTGTGACAGAAAACAGTCGTCGATGTTTCTGTGACACGGCTCGTGCGGTTTGTATTGGGCGTCATACGACATGTGACATTTATGCAAATCGCCAAAATTTTCCACAGAAAATGGCGTCTCGACCATGACAACGTGAGTTGTGAGAGCTGTTTTCTCCAACTGTTAAAATTCACACCGTCTCAAGCAGTGATCGTAAGTACCAGAAGAAGGCACTACAATGATCTCTGGGAAGTCTAGAATGCAGGAAGTGCATTTTCGGCCAGGTTGGAAGTCTGTTTGGTTGTTTTTTGGGGCAGTTTCTGGAACGCATCGTTCGGCAAAAGGCGCGGTAAATTTAAAAATGTTAAAGGAACACGTTGCCTTCGGGTTGCGCTTTATTGGGCGTTTTTGGGCTATTACAAGCGTTTGAAGTATAATAAGCACGATCTGAAAGATGTTTAAAAAGTAGAATATAATGATCCACACAAACGTGCCTTAGAAATGCTTCAATTTTGCGTAATTTCTCGAAGCAGCACGCTCCGCCATTTATGGGAGTCAAAATCTTGACTCCCATAAATGGCGGAGAAATTATATTAGTCTTATTTCCAGCCTGGAGAAAGAAATTATTTTTCCTTCCTCCGTTGCGTGTGATGTGCCTGTTTTTTTAATTCGTGTCTACAATAACCATTGGGTATAAATCATCCAAGTCCTTTCTATCGGTTTGTCCCATGACAATATTCTTACCCTGATTGGCGAGGTTTTCGTTTTTTCTTTTTTGACGCGTCTGCTGTGTTCTCTTGACGATCCATTTTTTGACAGCCAGTCGGTGTGTGTGTAGATGTGTGTGTTTACATTTCACACATGTCTCGGGAGGCGGAGAATGGTATGGTACCTTGCGTTCATCTGATAGGTTTACCTGACCACTGGCTACGGCGCCAGCCTAACTCCTGTTCGTCGCTGCATTTTGCCCACTACCCGGACGATCGTATTGACGGCTGAAATACGTATACATTTCGCGGGACATGTAGTGGGGGTCAGAGGTCAGTGTTTGTTTTTTAAAATTACCATTCACTAATTATAACACATTAAATGTGTTTTATTGCAAGAAAAACTCTTAATAAGTATAAGGAACACCCTCAAACGTGAGATTTCGTGAAATCTGAAGGCAACGTGTTCCTTTAAAGTTCTGCATACGCGTATATGTATTGCCTGAGTGAATGTCGGTTGTTTCGTACCCAAGTTGTTTCGTACCCAGTCGTTTCGTACCCAGGTCGTTTCGCAACCAGGATTCATTGCACACGTGACAAAGGGTTCCAAATCCTTTTCTATTGAACAACAATGCTACTGTCAATCACTCTTGGTGGTTCACGGGACGGTGTTGACGGCGCTGCGGTTTGTTTTGTCTGATTTTTTTAACCTGCCACTGCTCGTTTTTTTTTCCTTTTTGGAGCTTACTGTTTGGAGCTTACCCTGCGGTTTGTGGGTCTTTTGAGCTTGGGTTATGATCGACGTTGTTTGTCTTTAATATTGTAGCGTGATTTTCTTTGGTTGCCGGTTTTTTTTTAAATTGTACTTTTTATAATTATCAAGTTTTGACTTTAATTAAAAACTGTCATAAAGTGCAATTCAAGAGTTTTTAAAATGTTCAATGCCTGAATCTACCCTGGTGTTAATGTTTTCACTCTTTTATAATTATCAAGTTTTGATTTCAATTCAAAAAACTGTTGTGAGTAATAAAATGCAAATCACTAGTTTTGAAATTGTTTAATGCTTTTCAATGTGTTCAGTTTGGCATTGTTTTGGCAGTAATAAAAAAAACAATTTCGCATTGCTTAAAAAAGTAGGCTCAATTCTAACCTGTGGAGAAAACAAAATAATTGTAATTTTTTATTAATCATTAATTTCCGTTTTTATTCTGCCTTTGATGCAAATCTTGACCAATCTCTCTTGTAGATGTGTTGGTCCTGAAAAGGACCGGTTGTTTTGTTGTTGGTCCTGAAAAGGACCGGTTGTTTTTTGTTGATTTACAGGGCTGGACCTGTCAGGTACTTGCAGGCTGCAAGGAGTCCCGATGTTGTGATGCGACGGGCTTGGTAGTCGTCTCACAACTTGAAAATCTTGCCTTGAATCTGCCGGTACATCCGCCGCTGGTTCCTGCAGAGTCGCGCTTCTTTGACCAGCCTTAGCTGGACGTTTACGTAGCTGGATTCTGCGTACAGGAGCTTGACGTGCCAGCCTTCCACGTCGTTGTTCGTGCGGATACTCCGCATGAACACTGACCAGTCACGTGGGCTCCATGTTGAGTTCTCCAGCCACGTGGTGCGAAGGTAGCTGCACAGCTCGACCATGGCGGGTTGATCAGTCACCTGGCTGTTGAGTTCTTCAAAAGCTGGCCCGATATGTTCATGAGGCAAGGATTTTTCGCCGCTAGAGGGCCCACATTCGGTAGCTACTGTGCGTGAATGCGCGCCACCGCATTGGTCGAGACTTCATCAGAATGATTCGAATGATTGACAGTGAAACAGACAGCCAGTACTGTAGGACGCAATCTTAATCCCTGGGAACTTAATACGTACATCTCTATGATGATGCCGCGCGTCGGTGACTAACAGGAGCGGGTTTGCATGACTGGCTTAATCTCCTTTGTGCATCATAATTGACTGGGTACGAAACGACTTGGGTACGAAACGACCAGGGTACGAAACGACCAGGGTATGAAACGACTTGGGTACGAAACGACCAGGGTACGAAACGACCTGCTTCGTCGGCCTGAGTCGTTAGCCCAAAAAAAAAAAAAATTCGTAAAAAAAGGGCCAACGACTCAGTTACTGGGTCTACTCGGGTGCTATGAGCTCCCTCGGGTGTTAAAACTCCATATCTGGTCCTCTGGGATGTCAATCATAATGAAACCTGCAACTGGGTGGTTTGCGATAAAGTTAACATGTCCTACATGTAACTTCTGGGATGTCTTATTAATAATAATAATAATGGTGGATTCTTATATAGCGCGCATGTCCACCCCGCTGGGTGCTCCTGGCGTTGTTGCCATTATTACCGCTAAGCCTGTGTGATACATGTAAGTGTGATTAATCGATAATAATCGATGGCTGATGTGCATTACTACCAGTAATCGCGTTTTTTTTAAATAATCGATTATTTCCAACTAATCACGATTGCCAGCTCCATTGATGGTATCACATAGCCCTAAAGTTACGGCTGTAAATTGCTCGCTTTTTAAATCTGACTTTTTACAGTCGCAAATCACAGCCCTAAGGCAGGGATGTACGACAATACCAAGTCTGAAACTGCTCAAATCTGACATGTCTGACAAAGTTGTACTAGAAATACCGTCCGAAGCACATCAGACCGAGCACTTTCACATACACCATTGTAATCCTGAGAGTCTAGTGTTTCATAAAATAACAGTAACGCTTACGGAATCGTCAATTTGGCCATCTACGATGTCTGGAAACATTGGACAAATGTCGGACAATGTTCTGAGCCGCATTCCCTGGATGACGCCATCTTAGCTGATATGCTGGACGCGTGGTGGCGCTTCTCGGTCAAGGAGCCCGGCTGTGCAATATGCATAATTCATATTGACGTCCGTGTGTCACTCGCACAGTTCGATAACTAGCTGCACTGCGCACGTGACGTACTTGTCAGCTGGGATCACAGATATCTATTAACAAATGGAGGATTTACGTCAAATTACCACTAAACAGCTTTTTGTCAAAGCGACCCACGTAGCAACTTTACGAGTGTAAAGTCATTTGACGTAAATCTTCCATTTACTGACCGCACAGTGGCATGCTAAAACAAATCCCCCCTCGTCCAAAAATGGTACGTGCTGGACCTGGTCTGGTGCTTGACACGTTATACGCGAGCGCCATAACGCAGGCAGGACTTCAGATTTCAGCCACCGAGAGTGGAAATGTGGAGAAGTAAAACGTGCATTAGTTGAAGTTCTACTTCAGAATGTAAATTTGATGGTGAAATTGATAAAAACGAAGGTGTGTACGTCAGTCTTGAGAGTATTTCGGCCAGGGAGGTATGTAGAACGTGTGGAGATTCAGATTTTACCAAAAATAGCAATTTCCTGTAAAATGAGTAAACTAAAGATTCCATTTTGAGCAACGGTTTTGATGGGGGAAAAAATGCTGTTCTTGAAAGCCATATGCAGTTTGATCTGGGTGGCTTTCAGTATTTGGAAGTAGATTCAAACATGAGACCTCTGACACACTGGGCAGATTCTCTACCAGCTGAGCACAGTGGTATACTTCCTCAAATTTCCCTAAGACCTCTGACACACCGGGCAGATGTTCTATTAGCTGAGCTATGAGGCACAGTTGTATACTTCCTCAAGTTTTCCTAAGACCTCTGACACACGGGGCAGATGTTCTATTAGCTGAGCTATGAGGCACAGTTGTATACTTCCTCAAGTTTCCCTAAGACTTCTGACACACTGGGCAGATGTTCTATTAGCTGAGCTATGAGGCACAGTTGTATACTTCCTCAAGTTTCCCTAAGACTTCTGACACACTGGGCAGATGTTCTATTAGCTGAGCTATGAGGCACAGTTGTATACTTCCTCAAGTTTCCCTAAGACCTCTGACACACGGGGCAGATGTTCTATTAGCTGAGCTATGAGGCACAGTTGTATACTTCCTCAAGTTTCCCTAAGACCTCTGACACACTGGGCAGATGTTCTATTAGCTGAGCTATGAGTCACAGTGGTATACTTCCTCAAGTTTCCCTAAGACCTCTGACACACGGGGCAGATGCTCTACCAGCTGAGCTATGAGGCACAGTTGTATACTTCCTCAAGTTTCCCTAAGACTTCTGACACACTGGGCAGATGTTCTATTAGCTGAGCTATGAGGCACAGTGGTATACTTCCTCAAGTTTCCCTAAGACCTCTGACACACTGGGCAGATGTTCTATTAGCTGAGCTATGAGGCACAGTGGTATACTTCCTCAAGTTTTCCTAAGACTTCTGACACACTGGGCAGATGTTCTATTAGCTGAGCTATGAGGCACAGTGGTATACTTCCTCAAGTTTCCCTAAGACCTCTGACTCAGGGCAGATGTTCTATTAGCTGAGCTATGAGGCACAGTGGTATATGATTCTTCAATGTTTCCCTATGAACACAACTTTCGGTGCTGCAAGGATATTCAACTGAGCACAGTAACAAACCACTGTGGACATTAAGTCACTAAATGTGTAATGAGTGAACCTGAAACGTTTAACACATTATAGGCCATGTTCTACACAGTGGTTTTTAACTCCTTGTAGACTAGGACATTTGTGAGACATAGACTAGGACAAACCCTTCCTTTTTCCCACTCATTTTTGAGGTTCAGTCTAAGATGATAATGTTGACAAATTGTTGCTGATATTTGCAGTTGGTGACCCACCGTGTCTGAATGGAGGTAACTGTGTCAATGGGCGTTGTGTGTGTGTCAACTTGTTTGACAGGATCGCTGTGTGAAACACCAGGTTAGTCAAACACAATAAGTAAGGTATATTAGTGTGGTTCAATGTTTTCTCCTATTCCTGTGACAAGGTGTGTCTGTCATGCAGATACAATAGCAACCTCCGAAACCTCCCTCGGAAACCTCCCTCCGAAACCTCCTCCGAAACCTCCCTCAGAAACCTCCCTTGATATCAAATGTTTTTCTTTTGTTTGCAGTTCCTGAATGTTTGGAGGCGTGCCAGTATGGAGGCACTTGTGACAGAGGCAATTGTGAATGTCCAGACAGAATAGTGAGGCAGTTTTGTAAATACTCCTGTAAGTATTGAAATGTTCATTTTTTTGACATGTTTTAAATAATGTGACTTAGATGAAATATATTTGCAGTTGTTTTTATCAACTCCCTGAGCGATACATTGTTTAAAAAAGAAAGCTCCCATAGACTGCCAAAGTGAATATTTCACTATAGTTCACTATAGCTAGTCGACTAGAGTCCATCGAACGATGAGAGTTACCCGTCGTTCGAGGGACTCTATCTAATTGACTATAGTCGCTTGATCGAACTTGGCCCTAGCTGTCCATAGGCGCGGGTTTATTTTTAGTTGAACCATAGAGTAAGGAAAACAACTGAACTCAATAACCATGCGCAGTTAATGAGTACTGTTGGTATGTTGATTCACCGTCATTGTACACCCTAATGCCGCTTTGTTTCCATCGTCACACTTCGGCTCTCTATTTCAGTTTTCACAATTATATTAAAGGCACAGGCTCGTCAGCAATGCGCGCCCGCCAAATGTGTGCCACGCAATACGCAGCTCCATAGCAAAGGCATGGAGCTGGGGGGCGCGCATTGCTGACAAGCCTGTGCCTTTAACTTGTGTCAAAAATAGTTTGTCCCAACTTCTTAAAGTTAATTGATGCATTGCCAGATGTACCAGCTATTGTACATTTCTTTTGTGAAATTGTTTTAATAGATCTGGACTTCCGTAACTAGACGGTCAAGCACGGTCAAGAATTGGAACACCAGAATAGACATGGCCAGACGGACAGCCTTGCTTGATAAGCAAGTCAAATCCCTGTCGCTACATCCCAACATTTTAAAATATTGTCTCATTGCACTTTTAAGTTGAATAAAGTTAAATTGCCAAAAATAAAACTCTTGTCACAGTACAGAAATTACATTTATTATACAAACGTCATTGACGTTTCTACTCGTACGCAAGCCCAACTCGTATTGGTGGTGCACGGCTTCAAACGTCAAACTTAATTGCAAACTCCCCGTTGAGCTTAAATACCCCGGGTTGGGTTTAGGAAAACAGCCCAACTCGTACGCGAGCCAGACTCGTACGCGAGCCAGACTCGTACGCGAGCACCACTCGTACGCGAGCACCACTCGTACGCGAGCACCACTCGTACGCGAGCACCACTCGTACGCGAGCACCACTCGTACGCGAGCACCACTCGTACGCGAGCACCACTCGTACGCGAGCACCACTCGTACGCGAGCACCACTCGTACGCGAGCACGAGCACCACTCGTACGCGAGCACGAGCACCACTCGTACGCGAGCACGAGCACCACTCGTACGCGAGCACCACTCGTACGCGAGCACCACTCGTACGCGAGCACCACTCGTACGCGAGCACCACTCGTACGCGAGCACCACTCGTACGCGAGCACCACTCGTACGCGAGCACTTTCTGCATCCGTTGAGCTGACCTTCTCAGGTGAGATTCAATTATCAATGACGTTAGTATGATAAATGTGATTTCTGTACTGTGACAAGAGTTTTATTTTTTAACTTCATTGAACTTAAAAGTGCAATGAAACAATATTTTAAAATGTTGGGATGTAGTGACAGGGATTTGACTTGCTTATCAAAACCTAGCAATGGATGAGAGAAAAATCATATGGGCATTATCAGGATTCAAACCCGAGACCTCTGACACACTGGGCAGATGCCCTACCAGCTGAGCTAGTATTAGGCACAGTGGTATACTCTCTCAGGTTTTTCCCCCCAAGACATCTGACACACTGGGTAGATGCTCTACCAGCTGAGCTATGAGGCACAGTTGTATACTTCCTCAAGTTTCCCCAAGACATCTGACTCACCGGGCAGATGTTCTATTAGCTGAGCTATGAGGCACAGTGGTATACTTCCTCAAGTTTCCCTAAGACCTCTGACACACGGGGCAGATGTTCTATTAGCTAAGCTATGAGGCACAGTTGTATACTTCCTCAAGTTTCCCTAAGACTTCTGACACACCGGGCAGATGTTCTATTAGCTGAGCTATGAGGCATAGTTGTATACTTCCTCAAGTTTCCCTAAGACCTCTGACACACCGGGCAGATGTTCTACCAGCTGAGCTATGAGGCACAGTTGTATACTTCCTCAAGTTTCCCTAAGACTTCTGACACACTGGGCAGATGTTCTATTAGCTGAGCTATGAGGCACAGTGGTATACTTCCTCAAGTTTCCCTAAAACCTCTGACACACCGGGCAGATGTTCTATTAGCTGAGCTATGAGGCACAGTTGTATACTTCCTCAAGTTTCCCTAAGACCTCTGACACACTGGGCAGATGTTCTATTAGCTGAGCTATGAGGCACAGTGGTATACTTCCTCAAGTTTCCCTAAGACCTCTGACACACTGGGCAGATGTTCTATTAGCTGAGCTATGAGGCACAGTGGTATACTTCCTCAAGTTTCCCTAAGACCTCTGACTCACCGGGCAGATGTTCTATTAGCTGAGCTATGAGGCACAGTTGTATACTTCCTCAAGTTTCCCTAAGACCTCTGACACACTGGGCAGATGTTCTATTAGCTGAGCTATGAGTCACAGTGGTATACTTCCTCAAGTTTCCCTAAGACCTCTGACACACTGGGCAGATGTTCTATTAGCTGAGCTATGAGGCACAGTGGTATACTTCCTCAAGTTTCCCTAAGACCTCTGACACACTGGGCAGATGTTCTATTAGCTGAGCTATGAGTCACAGTGGTATACTTCCTCAAGTTTCCCTAAGACCTCTGACACACTGGGCAGATGTTCTATTAGCTGAGCTATGAGGCACAGTTGTATACTTCCTCAAGTTTCCCTAAGACTTCTGACACACTGGGCAGATGTTCTATTAGCTGAGTTATGAGGCACAGTGGTATACTTCCTCAAGTTTCCCTAAAACCTCTGACACACCGGGCAGATGTTCTATTAGCTGAGCTATGAGGCACAGTTGTATACTTCCTCAAGTTTCCCTAAGACCTCTGACACACTGGGCAGATGTTCTATTAGCTGAGCTATGAGGCACAGTGGTATACTTCCTCAAGTTTCCCTAAGACCTCAGACACACTGGGCAGATGTTCTATTAGCTGAGCTATGAGGCACAGTGGTATACTTCCTCAAGTTTCCCTAAGACCTAAGACACCCTGGGCAGATGTTCTATTAGCTGAGCTATGAGGCACAGTGGTATACTTCCTCAAGTTTCCCTAAGACCTCTGACACACTGGGCAGATGTTCTATTAGCTGAGCTATGAGTCACAGTGGTATACTTCCTCAAGTTTCCCCAAGACATCTGACACACTGGGCAGATGTTCTATTAGCTGAGCTATGAGGCACAGTTGTATACTTCCTCAAGTTTCCCCAATACATCTGACACACCGGGCAGATGTTCTATTAGCTGAGCTATGAGTCACAGTGGTATACTTCCTCAAGTTTCCCTAAGACCTCTGACACACTGGGCAGATGTTCTATTAGCTGAGCTATGAGGCACAGTGGTATACTTCCTCAAGTTTCCCTAAGACCTCTGACACACTGGGCAGATGTTATATTAGCTGAGCTATGAGTCACAGTGGTATACTTCCTCAAGTTTCCCTAAGACCTCTGACACACTGGGCAGATGTTCTATTAGCTGAGCTATGAGTCACAGTGGTATACTTCCTCAAGTTTCCCTAAGACCTCTGACACACTGGGCAGATGTTCTATTAGCTGAACTATGAGGCACAGTGGTATACTTCCTCAAGTTTCCCTAAGACCTCTGACACACCGGGCAGATGTTCTATTAGCTGAGCTATGAGGCACAGTGGTATATGCTTCTTCAATGTTTCCCTGTGAACACAACTTTCGGTGCTGCAAGGATATTCAACTGAGCACAGTAACAAACCACTGTGGAGATTAAGTCACTAAATGTGTGATGAGTGAACCTGAAACGTTTAACACATTATAGGCCATGTTCTACACAGTGGTATTGAACTCCTTGTAGACTAGGACATTTGTGAGACATAGACTAGGACAAACCCTTCCCTTTTCCCACTCATTTTTGAGGTTCAGTCTAAGATGATAATGTTGACAAATTGTTGCTGATATTTGCAGTTGGTGACCCACCGTGTCTGAATGGAGGTAACTGTGTCAATGGGCGTTGTGTGTGTGTCAACTTGTTTGACAGGATCGCTGTGTGAAACACCAGGTTAGTCAAACACAATAAGTAAGGTATATTAGTGTGGTTCAATGTTTTCTCCTACTCCTGTGACAAGGTGTGTCTGTCATGCAGATACAATAGCAACCTCCGAAACCTCCCTCCGAAACCTCCCTCCGAAACCTCCCTCCGAAACCTCCCTCCGAAACCTCCCTCCGAAACCTCCCTCCGAAACCTCCCTCCGAAACCTCCCTCAGAAACCTCCCTCAGAAACCTCCCTCAGAAACCTCCCTCAGAAACCTCCCTCAGAAACCTCCCTTGATATCAAATATTTTTCTTTTGTTTGCAGTTCCTGAATGTTTGGAGGCGTGCCAGTATGGAGGCACTTGTGACAGAGGCAATTGTGAATGTCCAGACAGAATAGTGAGGCACTTTTGTAAATACTCCTGTAAGTATTGAAATGTTCATTTTTTTGACATGAAATATATTTGCAGTTGTTTTTAACAACTCCCTAAGCGATCAATTTTTATTTTTGAGA
This sequence comes from Henricia sp. BOLD:AAB3569, assembly GCA_037783545.1. Classification (NCBI taxonomy): domain Eukaryota; kingdom Metazoa; phylum Echinodermata; class Asteroidea; order Spinulosida; family Echinasteridae; genus Henricia; species Henricia sp. BOLD:AAB3569. The sequence continues at coordinate 345,726 of JBBELK010000244.1, forward strand.
AAGCTTCCATAGACTGCCAAAGTGAATATTTCACTATAGTTCACTACAGCTAGTCGACTAGAGTCCATCGAACGATGAGAGTTACCCGTCGTTCAAGGGAATCTATCTAATCGACTATAGTCGCTTGATCGAACTTGGCCCTAGCTGTCCATAGGCGCGGGTTTATTTTTAGTTGAACCATAGAGTAAGGAAAACAACTGAACTCAATAACCATGCGCAGTTAATGAGTACTGTTGGTATGTTGATTCACCGTCATTGTACACCCTAATGCCGCTTTGTTTCCATCGTCACACTTCGGCTCTCTATTGCAGTTTTCACAATTATATTAAAGGCACAGGCTCGTCAGCAATGCGCGCCCGCCAAATGTGTGCCACGCAATACGCAGCTCCATAGCAAAGGCATGGAGCTGGGGGGCGCGCATTGCTGACTAGCCTGTGCCTTTAACTTGTGTCAAAAATAGTTTGTCCCAACTTCTTAAAGTTAATTGATGCATTGCCAGATGTACCAGCTATTGTACATTTCTTTTGTGAAATTGTTTTAATAGATCTGGACTTCCGTAACTAGACGGTCAAGCACGTCAAGAATTGGAACACCAGAATAGACATGGCCAGACGGACAGCCTTGCTTGATAAGCAAGTCAAATCCCTGTCGCTACATCCCAAAATTTTAAAATATTGTCTCATTGCACTTTTAAGTTGAATAAAGTTAAATTGCCAAAAATAAAACTCTTGTCACAATACAGAAATTACATTTATTATACAAATGTCATTGACGTTTCTACTCGTACGCAAGCCCAACTCGTATTGGTGGTGCAGGGCTTCAAACGTCAAACTTAATTGCAAACTCCCCGTCGAGCTTAAATACCTCGGGTTGGGTTTAGGGAAACGGCCCAACTCGTACGCGAGCACCACTCGTACGCGAGCACCACTCGTGCGCGAGCCAGACTCGTGCGCGAGCCAGACTCGTGCGCGAGCCAGACTCGTGCGCGAGCCAGACTCGTACGCGAGCCAGACTCGTACGCGAGCACCACTCGTACGCGAGCACCACTCGTACGCGAGCACCACTCGTACGCGAGCACCACTCGTACGCGAGCACCACTCGTACGCGAGCACCACTCGTACGCGAGCACCACTCGTACGCGAGCACCACACTATTGTTTTGCAAGACCACTTTCTGCATCCGTTGAGCTGACCTCAGGTGAGATTCAATTATCAATGACGTTTGTATGATAAATGTGATTTCTGTACTGTGACAAGAGTTTTATTTTTTAACTTCATTGAACTTAAAAGTGCAATGAAACAATATTTTAAAATGTTGGGATGTAGTGACAGGGATTTGACTTGCTTATCAAAACCTAGCAATGGATGAGAGAAAAATCATATGGGCATTATCAGGATTCAAACCTTAGACCTTTGACACACTGGGCAGATGCTCTACCAGCTGAGCTAGTATTAGGCACAGTGGTATACTCTCTCAGGTTTGTCCCCCCAAGACATCTGACACACTGGGCAGATGCTCTACCAGCTGAGCTTTGAGGCACAGTGGTATACTTCCTCAAGTTTCCCTAAGACCTCTGACACACCGGGCAGATGTTCTATTAGCTGAGCTATGAGGCACAGTGGTATACTTCCTCAAGTTTCCCTAAGACCTCTGACACACGGGGCAGATGTTCTATTAGCTGAGCTATGAGGCACAGTTGTATACTTCCTCAAGTTTCCCTAAGACCTCTGACACACGGGGCAGATGTTCTATTAGCTGAGCTATGAGGCACAGTTGTATACTTCCTCAAGTTTCCCTAAGACTTCTGACACACTGGGCAGATGTTCTATTAGCTGAGCTATGAGGCACAGTGGTATACTTCCTCAAGTTTCCCTAAGACCTCTGACACACTGGGCAGATGTTCTATTAGCTGAGCTATGAGGCACAGTGGTATACTTCCTCAAGTTTCCCTAAGACTTCTGACACACTGGGCAGATGTTCTATTAGCTGAACTATGAGGCACAGTGGTATACTTCCTCAAGTTTCCCTAAGACCTCTGACTCACCGGGCAGATGTTCTATTAGCTGAGCTATGAGGCACAGTGGTATATGATTCTTCAATGTTTCCCTATGAACACAAATTTCGGTGCAGCAAGGATATTCAACTGAGCACAGTAACAAACCACTGTGGAGATTAAGTCACTAAATGTGTGATGAGTGAACCTGAAACGTTTAACACATTATAGGCCATGTTCTACACAGTGGTATTGAACTCCTTGTAGACTAGGACATTTGTGAGACATAGACTAGGACAAACCCTTCCCTTTTCCCACTCATTTTTGAGGTTCAGTCTAAGATGATAATTTTGACAAATTGTTGCTGATATTTGCAGTTTGTGACCCACCGTGTCTGAATAGAGGTAACTGTGTCAATGGGCGTTGTGTGTGTGTCAACTTGTTTGACAGGATCGCTGTGTGAAACACCAGGTTAGTCAAACACAATAATTAAGGTACATGTATATTAGTGTGGTTCAATGTTTTCTCCTACTCCTGTGACAAGGTGTGTCTGTCATGCAGATACAATAGCAACCTCCGAAACCTCCCTCCGAAACCTCCCTCCGAAACCTCCCCCCCGAAACCTCCCTCCAAAACCTCCCTCCGAAACCTCCCCTCCGAAACCTCCCCTCCGAAACCTCCCCCCCGAAACCTCCCCCCCGAAACCTCCCTCCGAAACCTCCCTCCGAAACCTCCCTCCGAAACCTCCCTCCGAAACCTCCCTCCGAAACCTCCCTCCGAAACCTCCCTCCGAAACCTCCCTCCGAAACCTCCCTCCGAAACCTCCCTCCGAAACCTCCCTCCGAAACCTCCCTCCGAAACCTCCCTTGATATCAAATGTTTTTCTTTTGTTTGCAGTTCCTGAATGTTTGGAGGCGTGCCAGTATGGAGGCACTTGTGACAGAGGCCATTGTGAATGTCCAGACAGAATAGTGAGGCAGTTTTGTAAATACTCCTGTAAGTATTGAAATGTTCATTTTTTTGACATGTTTTAAATAATGTGACTTAGATGAAATATATTTGCAGTTGTTTTTATCAACTCCCTGAGCGATACATTTTTTAAAAAAGAAAGCTCCTATAGACTGCCAAAGTGATTATTTCACTATAGTTCACTACAGCTAGTCGACTAGAGTCCATCGAACGATGAGAGTTACCCGTCGTTCGAGGGACTCTATCTAATCGACTATAGTCGCTTGATCGAACTTGGCCCTAGCTGTCCATAGGCGCGGGTTTATTTTTAGTTGAACCATAGAGTAAGGAAAACAACTGAACTCAATAACCATGCGCAGTTAATGAGTACTGTTGGTATGTTGATTCACCGTCATTGTACACCCTAATGCCGCTTTGTTTCCATCGTCACACTTCGGCTCTCTATTGCAGTTTTCACAATTATATTAAAGGCACAGGCTCGTCAGCAATGCGCGCCCGCCAAATGTGTGCCACGCAATACGCAGCTCCATAGCAAAGGCATGGAGCTGGGGGCGCGCATTGCTGACTAGCCTGTGCCTTTAACTTGTGTCAAAAATAGTTTGTCCCAACTTCTTAAAGTTAATTGATGCATTGCCAGATGTACCAGCTATTGTACATTTCTTTTGTGAAATTGTTTTAATAGATCTGGACTTCCGTAACTAGCAGGGGTGTGAAATCTCCGCTATTTAGCGGATTTCCGCTTTTTTGTTCAGCGTGCCACATTTTGTTTTCCGCTTTTTTTCTTCCGATGGTCCAGATTTCCCCCCGCTTTTTCCCCCGCGCGTAAGCATTGATTTTATTTCCGTTTATTTTATTTTCCGCCGCCGCCGAACGCACGCGATCCGCTCTCGACAACATAGATCGAAACTTTTGGTCATGTACTTTTGTTGAGTGTAGTATCGATAGTATTGCCCGTTTATAATATGCTTGAAAACGTCTGGGAACGAGAGTATATGTCGTAAACAAGTTTTTCGGTTAGTACAGTATCGATACTACTATTGCAGGGCACCAGCGTGTTGATTGATATACTGGTATGTGTATGGAAACCAGCGCGCGTGTGATCGCTATTCAAAATGGCGCCCAAAACATTTTGACGTTCGTAGTTTTCATAGAACTATTTTTCAAACGTAAATTTATGTGAGCGCCATCGTAAAAACGGGTCAGTTTTACAGTTTTATAATTAAACAAAATTATGCTAAAAAAATTCAGAGGAAAGTGGCAACGAATGTCCTCAGATTGCGCCACAGAGCATATGGAATCCAACATTTTCCGGGGCCCTTGGGCGGGCCCCGGACCCCACGCCGTGAGGGCTTCGCGCTCGCAAGTTCAGTTACACAGGTTCAGCTATTTTCCGCTATTTTGTTTAAGCCCCACTCACACCCCTGAACTAGACGGTCAAGCACGTCAAGAATTGGAACACCAGAATAGACATGGCCAGACGGACAGCCTTGCTTGATAAGCAAGTCAAATCCCTGTCGCTACATCCCAACATTTTAAAATATTGTCTCATTGCACTTTTAAGTTGAATAAAGTTAAATTGCCAAAAATAAAACTATTGTCACAGTACAGAAATTACATTTATTATACAAACGTCATTGACGTTTCTACTCGTACGCAAGCCCAACTCGTATTGGTGGTGCAGGGCTTCAAACGTCAAACTTAATTGCAAACTCCCCGTCGAGCTTAAATACCTCGGGTTGGGTTTAGGGAAACGGCCCAACTCGTACGCGAGCACCACTCGTACGCGAGCCAGACTCGTACGCGAGCCAGACTCGTACGCGAGCACCACTCGTACGCGAGCACCACTCGTACGCGAGCACCACTCGTACGCGAGCACCACTCGTACGCGAGCACCACTCGTACGCGAGCACCACACTATTGTTTTGCAAGACCACTTTCTGCATCCGTTGAGCTGACCTCAGGTGAGATTCAATTATCAATGACGTTTGTATGATAAATGTGATTTCTGTACTGTGACAAGAGTTTTATTTTTAAACTTCATTGAACTTAAAAATGCAATGAAACAAAATTTTAAAATGTTGGGATGTAGTGACAGGGATTTGACTTGCTTATCAAAACCTAGCAATGGATGAGAGAAAAATCATATGGGCATTATCAGGATTCAAACCTTAGACCTTTGACACACTGGGCAGATGCTCTACCAGCTGAGCTAGTATTAGGCACAGTGGTATACTCTCTCAGGTTTGTCCCCCCAAGACATCTGACACACTGGGCAGATGCTCTACCAGCTGAGCTTTGAGGCACAGTGGTATACTTCCTCAAGTTTCCCTAAGACCTCTGACACACCGGGCAGATGTTCTATTAGCTGAGCTATGAGGCACAGTGGTATACTTCCTCAAGTTTCCCTAAGACCTCTGACACACTGGGCAGATGTTCTATTAGCTGAGCTTTGAGGCACAGTGGTATACTTCCTCAAGTTTCCCTAAGACCTCTGACACACTGGGCAGATGTTCTATTAGCTGAGCTATGAGGCACAGTGGTATACTTCCTCAAGTTTCCCTAAGACTTCTGACACACTGGGCAGATGTTCTATTAGCTGAACTATGAGGCACAGTGGTATACTTCCTCAAGTTTCCCTAAGACTTCTGACACACTGGGCAGATGTTCTATTAGCTGAGCTATGAGGCACAGTGGTATACTTCCTCAAGTTTCCCTAAGACCTCTGACTCACCGGGCAGATGTTCTATTAGCTGAGCTATGAGGCACAGTGGTATATGATTCTTCAATGTTTCCCTATGAACACAACTTTCCGTGCTGCAAGGATATTCAACTGAGCACAGTAACAAACCACTGTGGAGATTAAGTCACTAAATGTGTGATGAGTGAACCTGAAACGTTTAACACATTATAGGCCGTGTTCTACACAGTGGTATTGAACTCCTTGTAGACTAGGACATTTGTGAGACATAGACTAGGACAAACCCTTTCCTTTTCCCACTCATTTTTGAGGTTCAGTCTAAGATGATAATGTTGACAAATTGTTGCTGATATTTGCAGTTTGTGACCCACCGTGTCTGAATGGAGGTAACTGTGTCAATGGGCGTTGTGTGTGTGTCAACTTGTTTGACAGGATCGCTGTGTGAAACACCAGGTTAGTCAAACACAATAAGTAAGGTATATTAGTGTGGTTCAATGTTTTCTCCTATTCCTGTGACAAGGTGTGTCTGTCATGCAGATACAATAGCAACCTCCGAAATCTCCCTCCGAAACCTCCCTCCGAAACCTCCCTCCGAAACCTCCCTCCGAAACCTCCCTCCGAAACCTCCCTCCGAAACCTCCCTCCGAAACCTCCCTCAGAAACCTCCCTCAGAAACCTCCCTTGATATCAAATGTTTTTCTTTTGTTTGCAGTTCCTGAATGTTTGGAGGCGTGCCAGTATGGAGGCACTTGTGACAGAGGCAATTGTGAATGTCCAGACAGAATAGTGAGGCAGTTTTGTAAATACTCCTGTAAGTATTGAAATGTTCATTTTTTTGACATGTTTTAAATAATGTGACTTAGATGAAATATATTTGCAGTTGTTTTTATCAACTCCCTGAGCGATACATTTTTTAAAAAAGAAAGCTCCTATAGACTGCCAAAGTGATTATTTCACTATAGTTCACTACAGCTAGTCGACTAGAGTCCATCAAACGATGAGAGTTACCCGTCGTTCGAGGGACTCTATCTAATCGACTATAGTCGCTTGATCGAACTTGGCCCTAGCTGTCCATAGGCGCGGGTTTATTTTTAGTTGAACCATAGAGTAAGGAAAACAACTGAACTCAATAACCATGCGCAGTTAATGAGTACTGTTGGTATGTTGATTCACCGTCATTGTACACCCTAATGCCGCTTTGTTTCCATCGTCACACTTCGGCTCTCTATTGCAGTTTTCACAATTATATTAAAGGCACAGGCTCGTCAGCAATGCGCGCCCGCCAAATGTGTGCCACGCAACACGCAGCTCCATAGCAAAGGCATGGAGCTGGGGGGCGCGCATTGCTGACTAGCCTGTGCCTTTAACTTGTGTCAAAAATAGTTTGTCCCAACTTCTTAAAGTTAATTGATGCATTGCCAGATGTACCAGCTATTGTACATTTCTTTTGTGAAATTGTTTTAATAGATCTGGACTTCCGTAACTAGACGGTCAAGCACGGTCAAGAATTGGAACACCAGAATAGACATGGCCAGACGGACAGCCTTGCTTGATAAGCAAGTCAAATCCCTGTCGCTACATCCCAACATTTTAAAATATTGTCTCATTGCACTTTTAAGTTGAATAAAGTTAAATTGCCAAAAATAAAACTCTTGTCACAGTACAGAAATTACATTTATTATACATACGTCATTGACGTTTCTACTCGTACGCAAGCCCAAGTCGTATTGGTGGTGCAGGGCTTCAAACGTCAAACTTAATTGCAAACTCCCCGTCGAGCTTAAATACCTCGGGTTGGGTTTAGGGAAACGGCCCAACTCGTACGCGAGCCAGACTCGTACGCGAGCACCACTTGTACGCGAGCACCACTCGTACGCGAGCACCACTCGTACGCGAGCACCACTCGTACGCGAGCACCGCTCGTACGCGAGCACCGCTCGTACGCGAGCACCGCTCGTACGCGAGCACCGCTCGTACGCGAGCACCGCTCGTACGCGAGCACCGCTCGTACGCGAGCACCGCTCGTACGCGAGCACCGCTCGTACGCGAGCACCGCTCGTACGCGAGCACCGCTCGTACGCGAGCACCGCTCGTACGCGAGCACCACACTATTGTTTTGCAAGACCACTTTCTGCATCCGTTGAGCTGACCTCAGGTGAGATTCAATTATCAATGACGTTTGTATGATAAATGTGATTTCTGTACTGTGACAAGAGTTTTATTTTTTAACTTCATTGAACTTAAAAATGCAATGAAACAATATTTTAAAATGTTGGGATGTAGTGACAGGGATTTGACTTGCTTATCAAAACCTAGCAATGGATGAGAGAAAAATCATATGGGCATTATCAGGATTCAAACCTTAGACCTCTGACACACTGGGCAGATGCCCTACCAGCTGAGCTAGTATTAGGCACAGTGGTATACTCTCTCAGGTTTTTCCCCCCAAGACATCTGACACACTGGGCAGATGCTCTACCAGCTGAGCTTTGAGGCACAGTGGTATACTTCCTCAAGTTTCCCTAAGACCTCTGACACACCGGGCAGATGTTCTATTAGCTGAGCTATGAGGCACAGTTGTATACTTCCTCAAGTTTCCCTAAGACCTCTGACACACGGGGCAGATGTTCTATTAGCTGAGCTATGAGGCACAGTTGTATACTTCCTCAAGATTCCCTAAGACCTCTGACACACGGGGCAGATGTTCTATTAGCTGAGCTATGAGGCACAGTTGTATACTTCAAGTTTCCCTAAGACTTCTGACACACTGGGCAGATGTTCTATTAGCTGAGCTATGAGGCACAGTGGTATACTTCCTCAAGTTTCCCTAAGACTTCTGACACACTGGGCAGATGTTCTATTAGCTGAACTATGAGGCACAGTGGTATACTTCCTCAAGTTTCCCTAAGACCTCTGACACATGGGGCAGATGTTCTATTAGCTGAGCTATGAGGCACAGTGGTATACTTCCTCAAGTTTCCCTAAGACCTCTGACACACGGGGCAGATGTTCTATTAGCTGAGCTATGAGGCACAGTGGTATACTTCCTCAAGTTTCCCTAAGACCTCTGACTCAGGGCAGATGTTCTATTAGCTGAGCTATGAGGCACAGTGGTATATGATTCTTCAATGTTTCCCTATGAACACAACTTTCGGTGCTGCAAGGATATTCAACTGAGCACAGTAACAAACCACTGTGGAGATTAAGTCACTAAATGTGTGATGAGTGAACCTGAAACGTTTAACACATTATAGGCCATGTTCTACACAGTGGTATTTAACTCCTTGTAGACTAGGACATTTGTGAGACATAGACTAGGACAAACCCTTCCCTTTTCCCACTCATTTTTGAGGTTCAGTCTAAGATGATAATGTTGACAAATTGTTGCTGATATTTGCAGTTGGTGACCCACCGTGTCTGAATGGAGGTAACTGTGTCAATGGGCGTTGTGTGTGTGTCAACTTGTTTGACAGGATCGCTGTGTGAAACACCAGGTTAGTCAAACACAATAAGTAAGGTATATTAATGTGGTTCAATATTTTCTCCTATTCCTGTGACAAGGTGTGTCTGTCATGCAGATACAATAGCAACCTCCGAAACCTCCCTCCGAAACCTCCCTCCGAAACCTCCCTTGATATCAAATGTTTTTCTTTTGTTTGCAGTTCCTGAATGTTTGGAGGCGTGCCAGTATGGAGGCACTTGTGACAGAGGCCATTGTGAATGTCCAGACAGAATAGTGAGGCAGTTTTGTAAATACTCCTGTAAGTATTGAAATGTTCATTTTTTTGACATGTTTTAAATAATGTGACTTAGATGAAATATATTTGCAGTTGTTTTTATCAACTCCCTGAGCGATACATTTTTTAAAAAAGAAAGCTCCTATAGACTGCCAAAGTGATTATTTCACTATAGTTCACTACAGCTAGTCGACTAGAGTCCATCGAACGATGAGAGTTACCCGTCGTTCGAGGGACTCTATCTAATCGACTATAGTCGCTTGATCGAACTTGGCCCTAGCTGTCCATAGGCGCGGGTTTATTTTTAGTTGAACCATAGAGTAAGGAAAACAACTGAACTCAATAACCATGCGCAGTTAATGAGTACTGTTGGTATGTTGATTCACCGTCATTGTACACCCTAATGCCGCTTTGTTTCCATCGTCACACTTCGGCTCTCTATTGCAGTTTTCACAATTATATTAAAGGCACAGGCTCGTCAGCAATGCGCGCCCGCCAAATGTGTGCCACGCAATACGCAGCTCCATAGCAAAGGCATGGAGCTGGGGGCGCGCATTGCTGACTAGCCTGTGCCTTTAACTTGTGTCAAAAATAGTTTGGAACCTTGGTTACTTGGAACCTTGGTTACTTGGAACCTTGGTTACTTGGAACCTTGGTTACTTGGAACCTTGGTTACTTGGAACCTTGGTTACTTGGAACCTTGGTTACTTGGAACCTTGGTTACTTGGAACCTTGGTTACTTGGAACCTTGGTTACTTGGAACCTTGGTTACTTGGAACCTTGGTTACTTGGAACCTTGGTTACTTGGAACCTTGGTTACAACCTCGGTTCCAACTTATAACCTTGGTTCCAACCTTGGTTCCAACTTGGAAACTAGGTTCCAACTTTAGTTCCAACTTGGAACCTTGGTTCCAACCTTGGTCAGTTACGGCCAAAAGAGTGACCATTTTTTGAATGGCTGTAACGCCGGCTAACGCAGACTGATCGGTCCCAGATGTCGTACCCACGGAGTCGTCTAACCTGAGGTACAACATGTTAAAAGGGCGTGGCGATCGGACATTGCGTTGTCCAGTTACGGCCATTTGGAGTTAGACGTAAATCCCCATAGACCGTGCACAAAGCCAAGTCATGGAGAACCCTTTGACCGATCGGGACGAAACTCGGACAGAGTGTATGGGACGGCCTGCGAGAATTCTATTAAAGTATCAGCTCGATCGGACATTGCAATATTCAGTTACTGCCAAAAGAGTGACAATTTTTTGAATGGCCGTAACTCCAGTCAACGCTGACTGGTCGGTCTCAGATTTCGTACCCACGGAGTCGTCAAACCTCAGGTACAACATGTTAAAAGGGCGTGGTGATCGGACATTGCGTTGTCCAGTTACGGCCATTTGAAGTTAGACGTAATTCGATCCCCATGGACCGTGCACAAAAGCCAAGTCATAACTGGAGAACCCTTTGACCGATCGGTACGAAACCTGGACAGAGTGTATGGGGACGGCCTGCGAGAACGATATTAAAGTATCAGCTCGATCGGACATTGCAGTGGTCAGTTACGGCCAAAAGAGTGACAATTTTTTGAATGGCCATAACTCCGGCCAACGCTGACCGATCGGTATCAGATTTCATATCCACGAAGTCGTCTAACCTCAGGTACAACATGTTAAAATGGCGTAGCGATCGGACATTGCGTTGTCCAGTTACGGCCATTTGAAGTTAGACGTAAATCCCCATAGACCGTGCACAAAGCCAAGTCGTAACTGGAGAACCCTTTGACCGATCGGGACGAAACTTGGACAGAGTGTATGGGGACGGCCTGCGAGCCCAGGTGAAAATTCCAGTTGAAACCAGTTAAACTTTAAATTTTTAACTGGAGTCAACTGTGTGTAACTGGACTCAACTGGAGTCAACTGGAGTTTAACTGGTGCCAGTTCGAGTCAAATGGAATAAACAGGCCACGCAACTGTTTTCAATAGGAACCATTTGAAACCAGTTATTGCAACCAGTTACTAACTGGAAATGTCTGTAAAGTCAATAGGAACCAGTTGAAGACAACTGTTTATATAAAGGGCCAGTTAAAAAAAACAGTTCCACTAAACAAGTTACTAACTGGTCAAGTATAACTGGTTAAAAACAAAACGGTATTAACCAGCTACACTGCAACGTGTATTCATGTATTTGGTAATAAGTATTGGGAACCGTCTAATATCCCTTATTGACAAGAGGTCCTTTATTTCAGATTATACCTCGTTACAACAGAAGCATTTATTAGGCGTATCGTTCATGGAAGGGAAACAATTAACAATTAAAGTTGGAATTTGGACTTCCATAAGCAGAATGTACGTCGTACTACCAGCCCTCTCTTTGTCGAAGTTAGGCTGTATTTATAATTAGAATTATTGGACCAGTTCAAGCCAGTTGAAAGAACCTTTTTACATACACGGACCAGTTGAAACCAGTTGAAGTTAAATGAAACCTAACTATGTGCAGGGGTTATCCAACCACAGCTGACCATGATCTGACCATCATACTATGAGAGGAAGTTCCTTGAATCTTGGCCAAGGGGTCTACAACAGTTGCTTGGACTTACCAATCACAATTTTTGGCATTATGTAAAGCCACAACACAAAGAAAATCTTTTTCTCAAACGTCGCTCCCCATCCATCAATGGACTAGTCCACACCTCATTTACATACACAACCATTAGAAACGATGTTGTACTGTATTTTCTTCGTGATTTTGTAATTATGCAAGGTTTTTATAGATATGGTGTTAATTGTGAAAGAGTAATTTGATACTATAAGTGAAAAAAAATCATGTGCTTGTTTAATGTGAGCAGATAGCATTAAATCCAGTTCATTTTGATTCAACGTTTGCATGCAAACCATAAACATTGTGTTGTATATATGACTAGACTTTCTGTATGGGGTACTGTTTTTGTTCAAATTTCTCCAAGGATTATAATAAGTAGTCTAAAGGTAATTGCCTGTCTTTCATTGCACAACCGAAAGACTAGTCTTTGTGAAAGACGGTCTAATGTTGCTTGGTTCGTGTGGACAGGGAACTAGTTTATGCGCCGTACGTGCGGTCGATATTGCACTGTGTGGACAGGGAACTAGTTTATAGGTGAGGTTTGTTATACAGACAGAACGCCGATAGCGCGTAAACTAGTACCCTGTCCACACGGTGCAATGTCGACCGCGCAGTACACAAACAAAGCAACGTAAGACAGTCTTTCACAAAGACTACCGAAAGACAGGAAAAACGCCTGACGCATTCAGAATAATGTAAGTGCTGGCGTATAAAACAAGAAAATATCTGCTACTGAGTTATTAAAGGTAAACTGTTTTCCAACTGAGTTCAAGACCAGTAGGAACAGTTTAAAACCAGTTTTAAAACAGTTTAGGACCAGTAATACACCAATTGAAAACTTGTTGGAAAACAGTTTAAGCCCAGTTCAAAACCTATTGCCAGCCAGTTCATTCCAGTTGGAAACCAGTCGGAAACCAGTCGGAAACCAGTCGGAAACCAGTCGGAAACCAGTTGGAAACATAATTATTCAGCTCAAAACCAGTTGAAAACCTGTAACCAATTCCCAGTTGAACTGGACCAGTTGAAACCAGTTCAACTGGTTTCAACTGGAATTTTCACCTGGGAGAATTCTATTAAAGTATCAGCCCGATCGGACATAGTCTTGATGCAAGACCGAATTTACTGTTAGAGTTCGCGATCCCCACATTGTTCATTTTAGCCGCCAGAGGGCGTACCTACACTTACAACGTGAACTCGAAAACTCGGTCTTGATTACTCCGTAAGAAAAAAGTTCGATAACCTTTATGGAAGTACATTAATAATTAAACAGCAAGGTCAAAAATTATGGGCGCCTGCGTAGAAGAGAAAGCGATGCCTCCATAAATAGGTCATGTGGGATGGTAACTTGCCGTGTACATTTGTACGTGTGCAGTGATTCACCGTGCCGCGCGAAAATGATATCGGGCCGTTTTCGTGCAGTGACCGTGGTGCATGGCCTGCCGAGAAGCGGAATTTCTCGGTACGAGTGCGCGCCCAGCCCAGCCCGGTGACTTCCTGTCCCCGGCCGGGGGTGCCTGTCCGTGTAGATTAAGACCCAATGCCATGGCCAAAACATTGAACAATGTTGGACAACAGTGGGAAAAAAATCAAAAAATCATGCAAAATTTAATAAAATAAAGACGTTTATAGTGGTCGGATATGGCATTCAACCTAAAAATTCAAATTATTTCTGCACTTGAAGTGAAATATTGAACTAACCCAGTGCGCAAGCCGCGGTCAGGCCGTCAGCGGCCCGCCAGCGGCACCGCGAGTGGGCCGCTGGTGGCAGCCACCCGCGGACCGCGAGTACTAATGTCCGCCGGCGCACCGTCGGCCCGCCGTCGGCAGCCGATAAAGGCCCGCTGCGAGCCGCGGTCGGGCCGTTAGCGGCCCGCTAGTGGCACCGTGAGTGGGCCGCTGGTGGTAGCCACCCGCGGACCGCGAGAACAAATGTCCGCTCGCCCATCGGTGGCCCTCCATCGGCAGCCGATGGAGGCCCGCTGGTGGGTTACTGCTCTAGCGGTCCGCCGGTGGCAGATTTCTGGGGGTCCGCCGTAGGCATACCAATTGGGAAAAAGACGTCTTAATTAGGTCGTATACATTACTTATATTACTTATACGTATTCATACATTACTTTTACATTACTCAAACACTACTGATACACTATACTCATACACTACTCATACACTTATACACTATTTATATATTATCCTTATGCGCGACTTCTATTTATGCTCCACAAAAACCTGAACCCTGTAACACATGGTTGGCACACACCTATAACCGAATACCAAATTTAATTATAATCTCTCGTCACTTTGAGTTTGTTCATTCCCGACAATTGCCAATTTGCCTATTATCAAGTAACAACCCGTTTACAAAAATCAAAACAACTGCTAAAACTGAAGCAAATCCCTTTTTTTTTACACGGTAAATATGTTCAGTTACATGAATCCCACAATGCATTGCATTTTTTTAATGTGGTCTGGTGGCGGTTTAGGAGCGGCAGGCCACTGGTGTTTTCACGATGACCCCCGCTAGTGGTCCGCTGGCGGTTTAGGAGTGACAGACCACTGCCGGTTTGCCGATGGCTACCCCTAGTGGTCCGCTGGTGGCTTAGGAGAGGCAGGCCGTTTGTGGTTTTTGCGATGGCTACTGCTAGTGGTCCGCTGGCGGTTTAGGAGTGGCAGATCACTGGCGGTTTGCCACTGACTACCGCTACTGGTCCACTGGCGGTTTTAGAGTGGCATACCACTGGCGGTTTGCCTCTGGCTATCGTTGGTGGTCTAGTGGCGGTTTAGGAGCGACAGGCCACTGTCGGTTTGCCGATGGCTACCCCTAGTGGTCCGCTGGTGGCTTAGGAGAGGCAGGCCGTTGGTGGTTTTGCGATGGCTACTGCTAGAAGTCCGCTGGCGGTTTAGGAGTGGCAGATCACTGGCGGTTTGCCACTGACTACCGCTACTGGTCCACTGGCGGCTTTAGAGTGGCATACCACTGGCGGTTTGCCTCTGGCTATCGTTGGTGGTCTAGTGGCGGTTTAGGAGCGGCAGGCCACTGGTGGTTTCACGATGATTCCCGCTAGTGGTCCGCTGGCAGTTTAGGAGGGGCAGACCACTGTCGGTTTGCCGATGGCTACCCCTAGTGGTCCGCTGGTGGCTTAGGAGAGGCAGGCCGTTGGTGGTTTTGCGATGGCTACTGCTAGTGGTCCGCTGGCTGTTTAGGAGTGGCAGATCACTGGCGGTTTGCCACTGACGACCGCTACTGGTCCACTGGCGGTTTTAGAGTGGCATACCACTGGCGGTTTGCCGATGGCTACCATTAGTGGTCCGGTGGCGGTTTAGGAGCGGCAGGCCACTGGTGGTTTCGCGATGGCTACCGTTAGTGGTCCGATGGCGGTTTCGGAGCGGCAGGCAACTGGTGGTTTCGCGATGGCTACCGCTGGTGGTCCACTGGCGGTTTTAGAGTGGCAGACCACTGGCGGTTTGCCGATGGCAACCGTTAGTGGTCCGTTGGCGGTTTAGGAGCGGCAGGCCACGGGTGGTTTTGCGATGGCTACCGCTAGTGGTCCGCTTGCGGTTTAGGAGCGGCAGATCACTGGCGGATTGCCGCTGGCTACCGCTAGTGGTCCACCAGCGGTTTAGGAGCGGCAGACCACTGATGGTTTGCCGCTGGATACCGCTAGTGGTCCGCTGGTGGCTCGGGAGCGGTAAAACGCTGTTTGCATGCCACTTGCAAGCCACCGTCGGACCGCCGGTGGTTTTTGGTCGGTGTGCCGATGCCGACCGGCCGCTTTCCAGCCGACGGTGGTCCGTCGGTGGCTTGCGCACTGGGAATGAATCAGACAATGTTGACGAACATTTCTTTGGACAATGTTGGACAGAAGTGGGAAAAATTTTAAAATCATGACAATTTCTCTATTATTTTTCACACCATGGTTTTTACAACCAAACTAAAATTTTACATGGTTTTATAGCGATGGAAATCCAGGCTGGGGGCCCAAAATCAGACATAACAGAATTGTATTTCTCATTTTTATCATCAAACTTGTTCTAACATGCATTGTTTATTTTTTATTTAATACAAAATAAAGACGTTTATAGTGGTCGGATATGGAATTCAACATACAAATTCAAATTATTTCTGCACTTGAAGTCAAATATTGAAATTATGAATCAGACAATGTTGACGAACATTTCCATTTTTTTTAAAGTTAACCAAACTGTGCAAATTTCCTTCAAGGGTTTCTGTCCTATCTACAAAGTAGTTTGCTGTTGTTCCCTGGAATTCGTAAAAACAGCTTCATATCCACAAAATTAATGGGCCTTCTCAAAGCATTCTCCTCAAAGCACTGAAAAGGGTGAAATTTTAAACATTTAGTATTAAACTAATAAACATCAAATTTAAATTTGTTCCATTAAACGTTATTCCAGTATATTTTCGGAGGCTTATGCAAGCAAGTTGCTCTAATTAATTTTCTGCAATTCTGCTTGCTGTAAAAACAAAAACATGCACGAAGAATCAGAAAAAAAGTATTATTTTAAATAGGCCGTAAAAGGTCGATCCTTGGGTCACAACAATTTGCCTTATTTTTTGTTGGCCTAAATGAAAATCAAATGGGTCATATTTGACTTTAGAAAATGTACACTTACTTTTGTAAAACCATGTGGCTTTGAGAGACTCCTTTCAACATTAAACTTACAAAAATTTAATAAAGGGCATTTTGAAATTTTTTAAAATCTGCCCAACAATTTATAATACTTCAAACATTGTGTACAAAGCATGTGATAGTGAGTGAAATTAGTAGTTTTTAAGAAAGTGGGTTGAATGGTTGAATGGTTTATTGATCTCTACGACCCCAACTGGAGTATGAGAGCCAGTACAGGTTACAAAGTAATTAATATATAGGTTATGTAGGTTAAGGAAATAAAGTACAAGTTAGCTTTATATAATACATTATCAATATGCAAGAATTAGTATAACCAAATGACTTACGGAAATTTAGATAGTATTATCTTAATAAATTTAGCTATTAAACAATTGAAGGGAACCTTTTACATTAAACAATAACTCCAATTTAACAGTGTTTGGGTTAGTCAGATAAAACGTCTTTATATAAGTGCGTCTGTCTTCGCGAAGTGCATTACAAACAAGAGTATAGTGGAATTCATCACAATTGGCTTCAATATTACATAACGGGCATACTGTGATATTAACAGGTGATTGGGTGGGTAAATAACGGACTTCGGATGATGGAAGGTGGTGGTTTCCACAACGAAAGCGAGCTAATGCTGATCTACTAGAATTATTTAATTTGACAAGGTACTTCTCAGAATCTAAGTTAGTTTTAATCAGTTTATAAAAGGTACATAGTCTGTTATTTGAAATGTCACATTCCAAGTGCTGTTTAGCAATATCCTGCAGTCTACGATCAAAATCTTTAGAGAGTCTATTTTTAGAAAAAAACACTTATTTCAGTTTGATTCCATAGAACAGAAAATCCAGTATCATCTAACATTGATTTAACACACCCGATCCATTTAGAATGTACAATATTTTGGTCAAAAAGAGCTCTCATAAGACGATACACAGTGTTAGAAAGACTATTAGGACGGGTAGTTAAATGAAGCCAAAAATTAAACATACGTAAATACACAGTATATTTAAGTTCTATTCTACCCAATTCACCATAAGCAATACAATTAGCAGTCCGGTAGTTGACCCGTAATAAGCTTTTCAAAAACTTTTTATGAAAACTCTCAATTTGGGCAATATTAGAAAATCCCCAAATCTCACATCCATACAAAAGGACAGGAGAAACAATTTGGTCAAATAGTTGACACTGGATATCGATAGGTAAATCTAGTTTGGTAGCTTTAGTCTTTAGGCTAAACAACGCTCTTCTGGCTTGATCGACCTGCTTGTTGATGGCTTTATTAAACAAGCCGTTATAGTTCAACTGTATACCCAAGTAAATATAATCATGAACTACTTCTAGCTTATCCTCTCCAAATACAAAATCCGGGAAAGATCGAACTTTACCTTTAGAAAAAATTACAATCTTTGTTTTACTTGGGTTAACACTTAGATGCCAAAGTTTACAATAATCGTAAACAGCATTTAAAGCACATTGTAATTCATGGGGAGATTCTGAAAGTACAACAGTATCATCTGCATAAAGTAAGGTGTACAATTTCAAAAATACTTCTACATCATCATCACTCAGAAGATTACTAATGTCACTAGCTACAGTGGAAAGACCATTATAACATTTGCTAATAAACTTTTCAAAGTCATTTAAATATATACTAAATAATAATGGCGAAAGGTTTTCACCTTGTCTAACACCTAGCTCACAGGGGAACCCTATTGAGACTTTGTTACCAACTTTCACACAGGATTTTGCATGAGCATACATGTTATAAACCACAGTAATTACCTTCCCATTGATACCAGTGGAGATAAGCTTAGACCACAGTGAGGGTCTATGTACCAGGTCAAATGCCTTTTTGTAATCAATAAATGCACAATAAACTCTGGTATGTCTGCTGAGATAGATTTCAATGAGTGAATGCAACACAAAGATGTGGTCAAGAGTACTTAATCCTTCCCGGAAACCAGCTTGTTCATCCCCTAGGATGCCAGAGCCTTCAATAAACCATGTAAGCCTAGTGTTAATAATACTGGTGAATAATTTACCTAAACAGCTAAGTAAAGTGATTCCCCTGTAGTTGTCAGGATCAACACTATAGACCCCTTATTCTTGTAGATAGGTTTTATAATCCCAGTACACCAGTCGCTAGGGACTATTCCGGTATGCAAAACAATATTAAATAATTTAACAATTAATGACACAACACTTTCAGGGCAGTTTTTTAGGTGTTCATTTAAGACAGCGTCAATTCCTGCTGCTTTATTATTCTTAAGTTTTTTAATAGCTGAAACAACTTCTTCCGTATAGTAAAGGATTCATTAATAAACTAATTTGTAGAATGAGTTATATTTCTCGGATCGAAATTATTAGAGTCAGAAGTGTTGTTACTGGAGCTTAACTGTTTGAAATGCTGGTAGAAGGATGATAGAGATATGTTGTCAGCAGAATTATTTTTAGTATTAGTGGCTTCGTTAAGGATGTTCCAGTACTCTTTAGGATTAGTGCTTCTAAGATTTCTTAATTGTTTGTGTAACTGCTTAGAGTATTGCTGCTGTTTTAATTTAATAAATTTCTTAAATTTTTTAGCATTAGATTTAATTTCTGAACGTGCCTCTGGTGCATCTAACCTTTTTAGACTGTTTTTAACACGCAGATAATTGGCTCGTTCGGATCTACATTCTTGATCAAACCAAGGTTTGTTTAGCTTCTTATTAACTGGTTTAGGTTTATTGTTACATGCGGTATTTTTACACATTCCGATAGATTTGGAAGGATCGAGGCATAATGTAACTAATTGTTTAGTAAAGTTATCAATATTAGTCTGCGACGTTAGATCAAGATTTAAATTATTCAATTGTGAATGAAGGTCATTAATATCATCCTCGTTAAACTTTATCTTATATTCACCGGCAAGTTGCCGTTTCCACAGATGTTTAAACTGGCTATGGTTAGGATTAAGATACTTATCGTCATTATCAGTACTAGAATTATGATTATCGGAAGTATTAATTAGATTACGATTTATGGTGAACTTTAAGGTTAATTCTAAAGGGCAATGAACGTCTGACAGACATGGATCAAAATCACAGATTCCAAAGTTGGAAATACAGGTTAACAAGGCAGGAGAAGCCAAGATGTAATCAACTACGCTGCTACCAGCAGCATTATTACATGTAAAATCCCCAACTAATTTGTCATTGCCAAATCTGCCATTAACAATCTTAAGGTCGAAATCTTTACATAAATTAATAAGCCTCTTCCCATTGTTGTTTACTGTAGTGTCCTTATTGAACCTACTCGTGGTTATACCCACATCATCTAAACATTCTTTGGTATTTACAAACGTATTGTCAAGTGCGTCAAGAAGAATGTCATCAGTAGAAACAAAGTCATCAAGATTTCCAGTTCTTGCATTAAAATCACCGGCAATTAGAAACGGGCAATCATACTTAGCAGTGAGAAAAACAATGTCATTAGAGATTACATCAAATATAGTAGAATCAAAATGGACCGACCCTTCATGAGGCATGTATATATTACCAACAATAAACTGAGAACCAAAAGCATCTTTATTAATTAAAAGCCATAATATGTTATCAGACTGGGTTTCCTTTAAAACGGTTACATGTGGGAAAAGAGTATTTTTCACAAGACAACAAATTCCATGTACGCCTGGATATTTGTGGCCAACACCCTTTCTGTGCATAATAACTGGAGAGTGATTAGTAAAATAACTGTTGTCAATAGAGTCTAATTTAGTCTCAGAAAGGCAAATTAAGTCAAAATCGTTAATAAATTTATCAAGTACACCATACTTAAGTTTACTGCGTAAGCCACAGACATTAAGACTTGATAAACGAAACAAGACATTGGGTTTGAGAAAATAACAATGATCATTGTAAATTACTTGGCTCGATTTATTTACAACTTGGATGGGGTCGGGCCTGTCCTAGTGCCTTGAGTTGAAAAGGCCACACTCCTTGAGCTTGAGCTCCGACCAACCAAGATGAAACAAGTCATCGGGCGAGTCAATGACCTGCCGTCTCTCCCTGCCACCGTCTTCAACCACACAGTTGATGCGACCGTCGATGGTCCACAATTTATTGACTTTCGCATCCTTTTTAAGTTCCCCCACGATTCTTCCGCGGAAGCGTGTCAAGTCTTCATTGACGAAGACTGACTGCCGGTCGACTTTCTCTCGCAGGTTCTTTTTGTTCTTCATGATCGTCACTTTCGTCTCCCGTCGAACGAACTTAACTATGAAAGGCCGTGGTTTGCCCTGGTTGTTATTCCGCTGCGAAGATAGTCGGTGACTGACACTGATGTCTTCGCGGCGGATCGTTACGCCCATGTCTGCAGCGAGGTCAATCATCAGTTGACTGGTGTCTTCTTCCGGGGATTCAGCAATGCCGAAAACTCTGACATTTTCCCTTCTGCCATATTGTTCCAGCCGGTCCAGCTCGAACCTCTGGCTGACTGCCTCGGCGTCCGATTTGGGCATGTTGGATGCTGGTTCTGCCTCCTTGCTGCTCTTCATCTCTGTCAGAATCTGGGCTGTAGAAGTTTGAATTGCAGCTGTCACAGCCGCGATGATGAGAGGCTGGATTGCTGCAATCACTTGGGACACCACGTCCGACAAGCCACCCGGCACGCCAGAGGTGACATGCAGCGCTTGACCGCCCGCACCACCCGCTTGCGACGCCGACGCTGACGCTTTGTTTGCTCGGTTGGACTTCCTCGTAGTTGTACTTGTACCCGCCTTTGGAGAAGAAGGCACGGGCTTGTTTCCCTCCGGTTTCCCCCCAAATTCGGCCATAGCCTCTGCAACAGCAGTCACGACAGCAGATTTGATAGAATCCACGTCAGGTGTTGAGATTTCCTGGGAATTTTGGGCAATTTCATCGGACAGAACTGAGAAACGAGACATGCTTGCTTGTGGACGTGGTGGTTCTTCACTCAGATTAATTCACTCCTAAATTCCGGTTTTTTTTTCTATCATATCTGAACTAACTGATGCTTGCAAGTCATTTTAGGGAAAAATAGTAGTGGATAACTTCTCTGAAATCGTTTAGCACTTTTTTTTTTACCGAAGCCAATAATATGAAAAGCATGCCATAGTATAGAGGAGAAGAAAACAATCCCAGTCGTTTTCTTCCTCCATGCGTAAGCGATGAAAAAAAATCGTGACCAAGCAGAAAATGCCCTAAGAAAATCTCTCTAAATGCCAGTCTTTAATAGCCTTTGAACTTTTCGATTCCCAACTTGGAACGAAATGCTTCGTCTTCACTGGCCGCCCAATCATCACACCCGACCGTAGACCCGTTCACGGGTCTAACCCGACCGTACGAGCAACGCAGGCCGGCAAGCGGTAAGGCCCGGACGCGAGGTATGGTACAGGCGAGCCACTGAGTGCAACGCGCAAGATAGCTTTGTCCGCGTGGACAATGTGTTTGCCTCATATCATGTTTGCCTGCTGACTAGACTGTTGATCGATCGATCGATCAGCGACTGGAAAAGCAGCGACATATGTATGCACTGTCCTGTCCAGTGTGTACTCTGGGTACCAGACAGACCAGAGCTGTTGTGAATTATGGAAATTAGATGACGTCACGCATTTCAACGTGTCACACAAAGGTATGCCAGGAATTCGCTCGGTATTTTGCGAGCGATTTATACGGAATATGAAAGACTGTCTTTTCGACTGTATTTCAGGTGCGCCCTCTGGCGGCCAATGGTGAATAGTCTATGTACATCGTGTATTGCGCGCAAAAAGGCAGTCTTTCCGAAAGACCAGATCGGACATTGCATTGACTCGACAATTCAAACCTTGTCTGCATCACCCAGTGAGCTCCTACCGACCGTAACTATAGCCACTGCGTAGTTTTAAATCCGTGGCATATGAAATACACACGCAGCGGACGCGTACGTACGTACGTACGTGTTGCACGCGCGACGTCAATTCAAATTATCGAAACAATGACGAATTGTACCCGACGATTAACGGTAACGTCCGGCCAGACGACAGGACGTGCATTTGGGTAACTAATTCAGGAACCTTCGGAAAAAGGAGGAATTCCTCCTGTTTCAAAATGGCGGAATTGGCGGCTGCCGGACCTTAAATTCAGTCATGGAGCTATATATAAGAACTAGAGTGCGCACTTATCACGTGACCCCGTGCCTGTGCGCGGTACCCGGGCGTGCCGCCCTGGGACCGCGTCCGCCATTTTGTTAGTGGTCAAAATGATTGATAAATACCCGGATGTATCCACTGCAGTCAACGGCGCGGCAGCTATAAATGGGCTTTTAAATGATTTATTGGCTGTTTAACGCCAGTCATGAGTGAGCTTTTTCTATTGTACCTAGGCAGGTATAAGTAACGTACACCTCTGCCACTAATTATGACATAATAATGTCACAAAAAGTGCGAATTTTGTTAGAAACGTGATTTTAGAAATGAAAAAAATACAGTTTTTCTCTTGAAAACGCTAGGTTATGCTATGTACTTAATGCATGGTGAACGGTAGAACGGTAGTTTTTCCCTTAGGCAGTCGGTTTCACCGGGAAATCCTGCACCTTACAGTCGCGCTGAACTAAATTATCCCAGAAATTTGAATTAAGTTCGACGTATGAAACAATTTGGAGCGACTTGGTTCGCCAGAAGTCGAAAGATCGAACGACTGAACAGCGACTTGGTTTCAGACGTCGATCTTAAGTGTGCGCGCGGCTCGCATACCGACGCCTGTCTGAAACAAAATTTTAATCGGAACGATCGTGCGCCTGTATGAAACGGGTGTTACTTTCCCCCAAGTTAATGGCTGAGGTACTAGTATACCCGAATGCTCTACCTACACACGCAAAAAGCAGTGGGGGACGTAGCAGGAAAGAACTAGGAAGTTGATCGTGGCTTCAGACCTTGTGTGCAAAATAGATGAGGCAGGCTGAACAAAAATCTAGTGTTTCCTCACAAAATCTTAAACTTTCCCACTCCAAATTTCGAGTTTTTCCATCAAATCTGCACATTCTAATGCTAGATAAGTCATTAAAAAAAATTATGATCAACTCCCCAAATCTTGTACAGTACCCGGGCGACGATTTTGAATGTTGTTTGGCCCATGGGGAAAGAAAAGTGTTTGGCCTAACTAAAGTTTCAATCTTTTAAAGTAAAATATAAACATGGGACAATGATCCGACAGTCAGGATGATTGTAGTTAGCAACCACATCTTTCTGCACCCCTATCGCTGAAAGCATAATCTTAAAATAAAATTAAAGCTGAAAATACGCATGTCGTCAATACATTAGCACGTACTTTTTGCCCACTAACAAAATGGCGTCCACGCACCCTTGAGGGCACGGGGTCACGTGATAAGTGCTCACTCTAGTTCCTATATATAGCTCTGTGAATTCAGTCTAGTCAACAAATATTTGGTCCGGGGACGTTATACCGTTAATCGTCGGGTACAATTCGTCATTGTTTCGAGATTATTTGAAATGACGTCGCGTGCGCGATATTTTTTTCCGTACCACTGTTTAGCGAACATTGCTTCTGATTGGTTTAACCCCTATGCATATGTTGCATACTGATGTATTTTGTCGATAACTACCTCAACATAACCCCACACCATACCACACTCTTTCCTCAATTAATAGTAAAAAAAATTTAGTACGACTCTGAGGAGATTCGATCCTGCCATCTCTGGATTGATAGCACTACGTCTTAACCACTAGACTACCAAACGACTCGACAAACTCCTGAATTTTCTTTATTATATCCTTTTATTTAATAACTCTTGGAGGCGCTATATAGAAAATATGAATATTCATTTACAATGCACCAATCGATGAAGCC
The DNA here is from genome assembly GCA_037783545.1 of Henricia sp. BOLD:AAB3569. Taxonomy (NCBI): domain Eukaryota; kingdom Metazoa; phylum Echinodermata; class Asteroidea; order Spinulosida; family Echinasteridae; genus Henricia; species Henricia sp. BOLD:AAB3569. The sequence continues at coordinate 370,193 of JBBELK010000244.1, forward strand.
CCATAGCGAATATGTGGTACGGAAAAAAAAATCGCGTCGCGTGCACGTACGCGTGCCGATGCGTGTCACGCCACGCGTATTTAAAACTATGCAGTCTGTGGCTATCAGTGGCTATAATTACGGTAACCGTATAATGAATGACTATAGTTAGGCCTACGGGATTGCCCAGCAGATTAAAACTACATGTACAATATGGAGCTCACTGTGTGATGCAGACAAGGTTTGAATTTTCTTTTTGATGCTAGCCTATACATGTATATTAAAATGGGTATATTTAATATTTTAAGGTTAATATATTAAATTTGTATTGGTCAGATATAACCCCTTTCAAATCGTTGTACACTCATGCCGAAAGTTAACGGTTATGTGCTTCTAAAAATAAACGCATGACGTAATGCTTAAAGTGCTATTTTCAACACGACAGTAGCCGGTCCTCATATTCAGTCGTTGTATGTGGAATATGTGGAGCGGGAACCAGTCTACTTTACCGATCCCCATATTTTCGCAATTAGCGAACCAATCTGTAGGGATCGGGAACCAATCTACGTCGCCATACAACGCTAGCTTTGTTTAAGACTGGTTCCCGTCCACATATTCCACACAGGAGAATATAATATATTTACGCAATGGATCACGTTCAAATGACGTCACTTCCTACAACACGTGTACAAATTGCCACGTGCATCATGATTTGAGCGTATTTGTTGGTGACGCGCATCGATTGCGCCGTATTTCGAACAACACACGCGCGTGTCTGGAACATGTTCCAGCGTGTGCGTGCGCGTACTTTATGGCGTTTAATACGTAACATGTTTTCCTACGAAGATGGCGTCTGTGAACGTGATCTATAAGCGAACCAATCTATAGGGATCAGGAACCAATCTAGCTTTGTTTTTGCAAACATATCACACTACGGTGTCCCCGTTGTGCCCAGACTTTTGCTTAAAACGTAAAGCAGTTCCGACCCTCTTCACCCAAATTCTGAAACGCTCGAGGTCACTCGGCTTAAATGTTTATCAACAGGGTTTTGACGTCATCCTGAGATCTCGAAACATACACAACGGTCTGTGCAGTATTGAATGGAAAATACACGAAGTGAATGTTTATCATGCCTATTTTGTCCTTGTAATCTATTACCTGTTTTGTAAATACTGGTGCATTGCGACGGGTGGTTTTGTCACGGAACGAACGGCATTCACAACGGTCTGTGTACGGTCCACTTGCGGGCGTAGTTTCACGTGTTTGGACATCGGCCGTACAAGTTATAGAATGAGCGACTCATTTTTCTCTCTCTTGGTAATAACAAAGAAAATCTTTCTGCTCTTTGTTTTTCATAGTGTCTGGTAAAACATGCAACCACGCAGCTACTGAGCCTGGGCATATCTCTGGCTTTTTGGAACAACACAATTCTTCAAAAAACACCATCTAAAAGAGACGGTTTTCCAAGTTTTTTGCGTATAAACGTATGGAGCTAACTATCGTGTTGACTTCTCTTTCTCAGGATTGCGTCACGGGGTCACGCGCATATCATGAATACCTAATGAGCGTTTCAGAAATCGCGAAAATCTCATTTTCGAAAAGCGCACTTTTGCTTGCAATTTATCCACTTAAAACCGACAATTAAAAAATAATAAAAATCCACGTCGGCAAGAGGGATGTTTGGACTATCGAAAAAACCTAAATGCTGGATTTTCGTCAAGGGGGATTCTTCCTCTTTAAGCAGTATAATTTCGAATTGAAAAGCTATAAGACATGTCTTTCCTTAAGACCCGTACCTTTCAAAGCGCCCTCTTTTGGAAAGTAAAACCTAATGTATCGGCCGTTTTTTAGTGCCTGGAGACTGAGTAGACGATCGGTGGTAACAATTTTCCTGAATTTTAAAGATTTCTCAGAACCGTTTTGATTGTAGGCCTAGTATTTTGTACCTATGCCTTAAACAGTTATTCAATTACTTAATGAGAAACTCTTAATTGTTCTCATTTGAATGCAAATTTAGGGGGTGACAAACAACTTTCAAGAAAAGTTTGAGTACGTCAGTCAGCTGTGCTACTGCTAGCTAGCCCCGCGAGCAGTGCTTCGGTTTTCGGTTTTCGGAACCTAAACCGAAGCACTGCTAATTAGGTTCCGAAAACCGAAGCACTGCTCGCGGGGCTACGTCAGTGCGTGATTTTCTGATATTAGGGAGGTTTCGGTCGCATACGGTTAGGCAAAACGACGACTATTAGTAAATTTAAGTCATCGATTTGTGCGTACTTGTGGGCTTATGTGGCGTTTACACAAATATCCCAAGTGTTGTTTTGTTGTTTACACTGATAGCAACGCCTCTACACATTAGTGAAAAACGGACAGCGAAAGGTAACGATTTTGAGGTTTGGCTAATCGTAGTCGTAATCACTAACCGTGCACACCGAAACCTCACTTTTGTTGAGAAGATACGCCGACGATCTAGGAATAGACCTTTATCACGGTGCGGCCATCTTCCCCTTTCTCCTATTAAAATGAACGTAACCAAAGCGAGGCTTGCAGAAAACAATACACGAATCCGGTTGCTAAGGACTCCTTCCCTGCAAGTCCGCCATTACTGGGGGCCATCCACTGCCATGCACTGGGCGCTTTGTCTTGTTGTTATATCGAACAGCGCACAACGCGTACGCGTACACAGGCTTCGCAAGCAAATAAACGCGCAAAATTGTTCGAAGTGACAACATAATGTAACAGCATATCATCAACACAAAACCCTCAGTTCATGGCACTGGATGGCCCCCAGCTATGGCGGACGTACACGGACCATGACTTTGCAGCTCAGATTGGTGTATAGTTTGGTCCCGTTTTGTGTGCATCACAATGGCACAGGCGTTGCGCGCGCGGTCAAGAGAGTGTGCAGCGTGGACGGGTGATACTATATACCGGAAAATACCGGAAAACTCACCGGAAAACACCGGAAAACATACTAAATACCGGAAAACACTAAATACCGGAAAACACCGGAAAACATACTAAATACCGGAAAACACACTAAATACCGGAAAACACACTAAATACCGGAAAACACCGGAAAACATACTAAATACCGGAAAACATACTAAATACCGGAAAACACCCGAAAGCACTTAAAACACCACCCCCACTACCTGCAGAAAACACCATAAAATACTGTTTTCCGGTGTTTTCCGGTATTTAGTATGTTTTCCGGTATTTAGTATGTTTTCCGGTGTTTTCCGGTAAATAGTACTACCGGCATGGACGGGAGATTACACACGCTATCGCTCGGTCACGCAGACGCACTGATCGTGCCTGACACGTACTATGGGGAACAAGACAAAGATGGACGCACCGTGATATTAAAAGGTCTATTAGACTGGTTCCCGTCCTCATATTCCACACATGAGAATATAAGGACAGGTAAAGTGCGCTTCATCTTGATCTATAATTGGTCGTCTTTGCGCGTGCGCATTGTGTTTTTTATATTTAAAAATTGGCCAAGCCCTTTGTTTTTATAGGCAATGTACTTTATTTACATAATTGGATATGTTCGACACGCACGGCCAAGTTACAAATGTTAATGCAAAATCTGCGCACTTACTTTAAAAAAAATAATAATAATAACCACGTGACGGGCAGAATTCTGCCCGTCATGGCTGCCCTTTACCGATCCCTATATTTTCGCAAGAAGCGAACCAATCTATAGGGATCGGGAACCAATCTACTAGAAAAGCAGCAGCGCGCGAAATTACGTGCGTGTGAATTTTGTTCGTATACATTGAACAAAGATTTGAAGGAAATTACCTCCTGGAACCAACGCATAATGTAATTTTAAGATATACTTCCCACTTGCACTTTTGTCGCAAATGTTGCTTTTCTGTAGAAAAATCACATTTTCTCCTTCAAAAATTGCCTTCAGTTAGTGCACAAGATAACCATTCACGCACGTGCACAGCGCCCTCTGTTGTCGCGCTTAGTAGAGTCTCGTGGCTGCGCCGTGCGTCAGCATCCGTGCCCTGGTCAGCGCGTATTGAAACACGCACACGCACACAGAAACTGCACGCTCGAAAGCAAAATGCGCACTTAAGTATCCGGTCGTGTGCGTGCACGTACAACACGCCTGCAATACGCGTAACGCGCGCGATCGAACAAAAACATATCTCGGCACACATCTAGAACACAGTGAATGCACAACATAGCAAAACGACAAGCTAATTTTGGTGAGTTTTTCCCGTTTACACAAAAACACATTTATGAAGGGATTAAAAGTAGGTTAGGATAGTCTTATACAATCGGTTTTAAACCGGCTGTAGGGTCCTCTGCGCTGATAAAAATGATGTTTATGGTGTTTTTGCGGCACTCGTGCTGCATTTTGCCGTAGCTCTGTGCACAAAATTGAGGACTCAAAACCAAAATGGGACCCACTTTTTGGTTACCTCAACCTGAGGCTGTGATTGGTAAATTCCAAATTGGGCGGAGCTTACTGGATCGGTCTATTACATGTACACGTAAAACCGCATGCGCACTTTCTCAATGTTTGTGATGATCACGCGTGTTATGTTCAAACACAAAACGCACTACACGTGCACACGTGCCATATTCAATAACACAGTAATTTCTTATCTAGCTGTGGGCGGACACACAGGCACGTTTCCCATGGTTATGGGAATTGTACGGTCTATACGGCAAAGGAATAAATCGTAGCTAGGTCAAACGGCGTTTTCCAGTGTCTTGTTAGTCTTGTCCCAAGACCGAATTTTGGTTCCCCCTTCCACGCCCCGTCTACGCGCTGCACCCACTACCGATAGAGGCACCATTCACACTTCGACTTAACGAAGTGTGAATGTTTTCTGGTATTAAGTGTGTTTTCCGGTATTTAGTATGTTTTTCGGTGTTTTCCGGTATTTAGTATGTTTTCCAGTGTGTTTTCCGGTGTTTTCCGTATATAGTATCACCCGTACCTGCAGCCGATTTCACGAAAGAGTGCGCAACTTGCGCAACTTTTTAAAAATGGCGCAAGCCAGCTTGCGTGTTTATCATCGCTAAATTGTTGCACAACTTAATACGCAATAAAACGTTGCGCAAGTGGGCTTACGCAACTGCGTAAGTTTCGTGAAATAGTATGTTTTCCGGTGTGTTTTCCGGTGTTTTCCGTATATAGTATCACCCGTACCTGCAGCCGATTTCACGAAAGAGTGCACAACTTGCGCAACTTTTTAAAAATGGCGCAAGCCAGCTTGCGTGTTTATCATCGCTAAATTGTTGCACAACTTAATACGCAATAAAACGTTGCGCAAGTGGGCTTACGCAACTGCGTAAGTTTCGTGAAATCGGCTGCAGCTCCACTAGTGTTGTGCGCTCAACCGGAGAAGTAAACTCGACCGTTGTTTAACTCGTGTAAATTTTAAATAACTTTTATCTTTTTTTCTCTCATTTTCGCCAATGAGCTAGACAGATTACATACGAATTGTACAACTGAGAGAGGAGGGTTTCTTTCGGAACTAGGCCTACTTTGATCTTGTTGTCTTGACAACCAAGGTGAGATGTCAGTTTCAGAGCTAATATTGGTATTTTTTTCCTACATCCTGGAATCAACAGGAGCCGATTTCACAAAACATTGTGCAACTTGCGCCATGGCGTAAGACTTACGCCATAACTTTATGGCGTAGCTGCGCAATAAACCCAAGACCAATTTCACGAAACTCTCCTTAGCTGCGCAACGTACATTTTTTTACTTTAGCACTTGTAACTTCTAGGAGGAGGATAATTTATAGTTTATCAATGACTATTTGATGTTTGCGCTTGATAAAATAGTTGGACATAAAACATACATGTACGTCGATGTTTTTAACAAATTTTTCACTGTCATCATGTCTGCCATCGCTCATGTGCAGATGTGTCACGTCGCAGATTTCACAAAGGCTGTTTTCTACTAACAGAAGGCCGGGGTTCAGCTTGTTGACGATGCAGTAAATAAGCATACCTGCATTAGCACCATTTTTAACTGTCTTACTACACAATTTTCTAACTTACGGCACCAACAACTATTGCGCAAGTTACGCCACATTTTATGGCGTAAGTCTGCCAGTTGCACCATATCCAAATATGCCACAACTTTCGTGAAACGCGCCGCAACTTATTGCGCAAGTTGCACAATTATTATTCAAGTGGACTTGATAGGTTGATAGGTGAATAAGCATTGCGATTTTTCAAGATTTGTTACAAAATTACTGTCCGAACAAGTCGCAGATGTCGTAGATTTGAACTGTGTCATCGTAAGGAATCGTACAATGCGTGATCACTAAGAAAATCGCAGACATTCGTATGTATTGATAAAAAAATGTATATCGCAACAATACAATAAGTGCTAAGCGTTACGATATTGTAAGATATTATTTTATCGTGCACATACGCAGTATATAGATGTTCGTGACTGAAAGAAGACTTAGCATATTTTGCTAAAAGCTAAACGCAGTTCATCTGAATAAAGATATCTATTTATTGAAAAATTTCCTAATACTGTTCATTTAAACATTAGACCGCTCCCGCCCCCCCCTCCACCCACCTCCCACCCACCCTCCCCTTCCCCCTGCCCCCTCCCCCTCTCCCCTCTCCCCCCCTCCCCCTCTCCCCTCTCCCCCCTCCCCCTCTCCCCTCTCCCCCCTCCCCCTCTCCCTCCTCCCCCTCTCCCCCCTCCCCCTCTCCCCCCTCCCCCTCTCCCCCTCCCCCCCTCCCCCTCCCCCCCTCTCCCCCTCCCCTCCCCCTGGTAAAAATGGACGCTACCACTACAATGAGTGAGGCACGTGTGAATTACCGTGATTGGCTCTTGCTATGGTACATTGTAACAGCATCCCATTTTGAATCATGAATGAATATTGTCACTTAAATTTGTCTACGTGCACGCGCGATGACCTTGCAAACTGAAATGTAGTACGCTAATCAATATTCATATAAGTCTCGAATACAGCCTAGCTCAACTCATTTCAGCAAGGGTTTTGCGGAACTCGGAGCAAAGACCCTTGCAACAGGAAGAAATCTATAAGCGTGTCTCATATATGGACTTTTCACCTCTTTTACTAATGTAGTGATTCGGCGTGGAATGGCAAGTCATGGAAAGGCAAGGAGGTTTTTCATATTTCCAAGCCGCTTTCAGGACAGAAGATTTTTCAGGGGAGTGGTATGTATCCCATTATTAGGCTAATGAAACTCGATGTTATGTTTCCCGTAACCCGCCCGCGTTTGGATTTTTCGGCCGCGTTTGAGATGCCAAAATCCTAAAACAATTCATTATTTTGTATTTTCCCAAAAATATCAAGTTTTTTATTTTTTTCTCCTGCCATTTTGGTTGGATTTTTAAAATCAGCGGTCGAATTTCACATTGCTCATTCTCGTCCTCCCGCCAAAAAAAATTTAACGTCATTTTCTTCCCCCCAAAAAATATACCCCAGTAGCAGAGTACGTACTAGTATTAAGCGAGGCTGGCCGCCGCCACGTGAACAGTGATTTACAATAAATTCCTGGAGAAGACAGCGCTGCCATTTTTTTGCATGTTCCCGGTGTGCAAAACCCTGCACGTACGTACGCGCAAGCCCGGCGCGCTGCTGTACAAACACAACTGTCCACTCCATCGTAGTTATTATATCGGTGGTTTGTAGCTGCGAGTGCTAGCCTAGAACTACACAAACTACAAATAGGCGATTGTATTTATCGTTAGCGAGCGGCGCGGACCACAAATGGGCCATCGTACGTAGGCCTGCTGACAATTAAGTTGACTGCGGCTAGCTTTATACTACTGTCGACGCATCAGAATCGTAAATCGCACATGTCGCATCGTTTGTCGTGTTTTGGAGAGATCTCAAGAAGGTTAAATCATGCGAGACAGATAAAATGTTTGTGTCAGTAAAGATACAGGAAGGGGGTGTAACCAAGATGCCATGGACTATCACGACTGTGTCTCAAACGTGCACTTTGTTGCAGTTATTTGAGTCAATTGTTGAACTCGGTAACGACAGTGTAAATCATCATGTTGTACCAATATCTGTCTATGTTGGATCTTCACAACAGTCCAACATGTCCAAAGCAGCTGTTGACCTGGCCAAATGCTTGGCTCACGAAATTTGTCAAGTTTTTGGCAATTTTGTGTGCTTTGAAGTACAAACAACTGAAGAGATATGTAACCGTTTTAGTAACACCTGGTACAATCACAACAACTTGTGTATTTATAGTGCATTAAAAACCATACCTCCTGTTGATGAGAATGTAAGTTAAATAAAGGTAGAAAAGCATGGTTTGCAATTCCCTTTTGAAATGTGTGGACTGTTATAAATGTGTTTTGTTATTTAAATATATCTTGATCCTTAAATAAATCATAAATACCTGGGAAATGGTGAAGGATATTTTAATAAATACAAATTTGTGTCTAAATTGATCAGGGTTGTGTTTTAACACACTATCAGAGGGTATAGAGCGCGCTAAGTTTCGATCAAAAAGCCGTTACTTTGCAAATAATGAAATGCTGAAAAATAATGAATAATGAATAATGAAATAGTTGCCTCATTTGGGCTTGACAAAAATGTTACGGGAAACATAACATCGAGTTTCATTAGCCTTACGCATATGAGAGACATACCGGTAGCCCTTCAGTGAGAATGGCGGTGGTCCAATGAAATTATGATGGAAACTAGGCTCCGTCCATAAAGTACATACGCATGAAATGCCGACGTTTAAGACACTCACCCCCCCTCACCCCCCCTCACCCCCCCCCCGCCCCCCCCCCCCCCCCCGCCCCCCCCCCCCCCCCCCGCCCCCCCGCCCCCCCCCCCCCCCCCCCCCCCCCGCCCCCCCCCCCCCCCCCCCGCCCCCCCCCCCCCCCCCCGCCCCCCCTCAACCCCCCTCACCCCCCCCCCCCCCCGAAACCCCCCCCCCGCCCCCCCTCAACCCCCCCCACCCCCCCCCCCCCGAAACCCCCTCACCCCCCCCCCCCCGAAACCCCCTCACCCCCCCCTCACCCCCCCTCACCCAACCCCCTCACCCCCCCCACCCCCCCTCACCCCCCCACCCCCTCACCCCCTACCCCCCCCCCCCACTCCCCCTCCTCCCCCTCCTTCCCCTCACCCCCCTACCCCCATTCCCCCTCACCCCCCCCTCACCCCCCCCCCCCCCGAAACCCCCTCACCCCCCCCACTCCCCCTCCTCCCCCTCCTCCCCCTCACCCCCCTACCCCCATTCCCCCTCCCCCCCCTCACCCCCCCCCCCTCATCCCCCTCCCCCCCCCCTCATCCCCCTCCCCCCCCCCCTCACCCCCCCTCCCCCCCGTATGCAAAATTTGTGAAGTAACCCATATACACTACTCAAAAGAATTAAAGGAACAAGATAACATAATGTTTTTGTCATGGTCTATATGGGCTACCGTTAGAACAAGAGGAATTAAAGTTATGTGAAAATCATTCAGGTGTTGTCAATTGATTCTCAAACAATACTCAACAATGTATGGCGAAATTTATTGATGTGGTAGCCTGTTAACATGACTAAAACATGAATGAACAAAAATATGGACATAATCATCTGGCAGGTTATCATGACTATCCGTACATTGTCCACGTTTTGGCAAAGTAAACGTTAATTATCAAGTAACTGGATATGACCTCCACGTGCTTGTATGCACTCCTGACAGCGTCGAGGCATGCTTAAAATTAACTGTCTTATGGAGTCTTGAGGAATGTTCTCCCACTCTTCAACCAAGGCCTCTCCGAGTGTCTGTACAGAGTCTGGAGCATGTTCTCGACCTGCAACACATCTGCCAAGCATGTCCCATGCATGCTCTATAGGGTTTAGGTCAGGAGATCTTGCCGGCCAGGGCATCGTGCTGATTCCCTCATTCTCAAGAAAGTTCATGGACACTCGTGCAGTGTGTGCACGAGCGTTATCTTGCACCAGGATGAAATTTTCACCTACGGCAGCAGCATATGGCCTCACAACAGGTTCCAGTATCTCATCTCGATACCTCAAACCTGTTAGTGCACCACCAGCTACCACTACGAGGTCCGTACGCCCCTCCAGGGAGATACCCGCCCACACCATAACTGATCCACCTCCAAAGTGGTCAAATTCGACAATGTTGCAGTTGAAATATCGTTCCCCCGACCGTCTCCAAACCCTTACACGTCTATCATTGGTTGAAACAGTGAACCTGCTTTCATTTGAGAACAGTACTGGTGCCCACTGGTCCATCTGCCAAAATTGATGGTTTCTAGCAAAGTCCAGCCGGGCTCTGCGGTGTACTACGGACAAAATGGGGCATGTGGCTGGTCGTCTGGCTCTCATACCATCTTCATGCAGACGATTCCTGACTGTTTGATTGGAAACACGGACATCAGTTGTCCTGTGGAAGCTTGTGGCTAAGGATCTTGCTGTAGATCGTCGATTTCGACGTGCCAGGATCCTCAGGTATCGGTCCTGGGGAGGGGTAGTCACACGTCTGCCACCTTGTCCTGGCCTCCTGGTGTACAGACCATCTTCCTGAAAACGTCTCCACAACCGGTTGATGACACTTACGGACACATCAAAATGTACAGCCACCGCACGCTGTGTATTTCCAAATTCAAGGAGCTGGACAGCTCTAGCAACCTCAGCTTCAGTTAACTGACGGCGAACACCAGTATTCAGTCCCAGCAGACAGACAACAAACAACAGAATTGGAAGAACCTTCATTTTGTTGCAAGAAGTGATAACAACTAGTGATGACAAGTGTACCAATACCAACACCTTATACAGGGTAAAAGAACACGCCTGTGGACACCCCCGTGTCCACGTGTTAGAAGACACGCATGATTTCACCAACATTGTTGAGTATTGTTTGAGAATCAACTGACAACACCTGAATGATTTTCACATAACTTTAATGCCTCTTGTTCTAACGGTAACCCATATAGACCATGACAAAAACATTATGTTCTCTTGTTCCTTTAATTCTTTTGAGTAGTGTATATTCTTTGTTGGGTGTACGTATTGGCTCTAAATTGATTTTAAATTATTTGTAATTTATGTAAAGCGCCTTGGGCGTCAGCTTTTGACGGAGATTGCGCTATATAAAAATGCATTATTATTATTATTATTATTAATGTAAACCCGTGTTGCCGTTTCCCACCCAAAATCTGTGACAAACTCACGAAAATAAAATTTGTCCATTGGGTCTGATATTTGCTCAATAAATTGTAGGTATACTCATCCAAGCGTTTAAATAATCCGAAGAGTACGCATTGACCTGATGTCTAGTTTCGGTAAAATCGTGGGGCAAATTTCGACCCTCTGTTTGATAAAAAAAAAAGGGTAGTTTACTCCAAAATATCAAATGTGTGCAAGAACGGAGAGTTCAACAGGCTGCGTTCAAGCCTACAGTTCTCTCTCACTGACCCGAGTGTCGTTCGCGCATGCAGGGGTATACTCATGTTAACACGTCGAGTACACACTCGAACGAAGCCCTCGATTGACCTCTCGTAATTGACCTCCACTTTTGCGCATGCGCACATTTTATTTTGGAGCAAACTGTCTTTTTTCTTATCTCACGGAGGGTCGAATTTTGCCCCACGATTTCACAGAAACTAGACATCAGATCGATGCATACTTTTCGTAATATTTAAAGAGCTAGAATCACCCTTGAAGGAAAATTCAGGAGTTAGGATTTTTTCGATAGTCCAAACATCCCTCTTGCCGACGTGGATTTTTGTTATTTTTTTTTAATTGTCGGTTTTAAGTGGATAAATTGCACGCAAAAGTGCGCTTTTCGAAAATGAGATTTTCTCGATTTCTGAAACGCTCATTAGGTATTCATGATATGAGCGTGACCCCGTGACGCAATCCCGAGAAAGAGAAGTCAACACGATTGTTGGCTCCATTTCTGAAACGCTCATTAGGTATTCATGATATGAGCGTGACCCCGTGACGCAATCCTGAGAAAGAGAAGTCAACACGATTGTTGGCTCCATTTCTGAAACGCTCATTAGGTATTCATGATATGAGCGTGACCCCGTGACGCAATCCTGAGAAAGAGAAGTCAACACGATTGTTGGCTCCATACGTTTAATTACACTTAAAAAACTTGGAAAACCGTCTCTGTTCGATGGTGTTTTTTTAAGAATTGTTTTGGTCCAAAAAGCCAGAGATACATGTATGCCCAGTACAGTACAAGTAGCTGCGTGGTTGTATGTTTTACCAGACACTATGAAAAAAAAAGAGCAGAAACATTTTCTTGATTATTTCGAAGAATGAGAAAAATAAGTCGCGTGAAGGTGTACTTATAGGCGAACTTGTACCGGGTAGGCTGCCGTGAGTTGGGTTATGTGTACGGCTAGGCTGCCGTGTGTGCGCGTGTATAGGGGCTATGTATCACATCACAATTTTTGAACTAGCTGTCTATTCATTTTCATTGACGATTCCGCACGTAAATTGGACGCAATTTAACAAGCATAAAACAGCAACCGCTTGATGAATTTTTGAAATCTGTTGCAGCTGGTCTGTTGTTTGAAAGTGGTTTTAACTCAAAATAGATATTTTGATTTTGTTTTTCCAAGTCGCTAACAACGGTCGAGCTGGTGCAACAGTCCACTTGAAGTTGACCAAGTACAACGCTCGACCGGCATTTGTCAACTGCCGCTGTGGCACTCATGTGTTTTGCTTCAATAACAATCATAACTTTGTCTCAGTCGTCTTTTTTTTCATCAAACTCTTACTGTTTCGTGTTTTACAGCTCATAACAAGATGTGGAATTCAACTCCTAAATTCATACCCAATTAATATTTCTTTTTCAATTTCAAGACGGCCGTTCGTGTCAAAACCAACGGCCGCGATTCACTGAAATTTACTTTAAAAGACTGTCGGTTTTTGGCGGAAAACATGTTGTAATCGCGTTGTAGAACATAAACCTCCATGATAAACAGGAAAACTAAAAAAATGTGGATGGGGGGATTCTAGCTGTTTAAATGTTTGGGCGGGTACCTATCAATTGTGGTAAATAATATACTGAGCCACAAAGGAAACATCGCTTTTACAAATGTTGAGAAAAACCTCAACAGAAATATATATTTTCTTGTGATTTTAAGTGTGCTTAATTTGACAAAATGTTGTACCACTACACTGTAAGTTCACCCAAATGCCCAGCTGAATAATATGCTATCTTCAAAATGAAGCTTCCACTATCCAGATTCAAGCGATGTTTCTTTCATTTATATACTGGACTATAGTATGTATTAAAAGAACACTTAAATGGCCAACTCAATTTTATTGTACATCTGTGAAAAGAATAATTGGGCTGGCCTTATTTACAGTAAAGTTCTATTTCCCCATCCCTCAGAGATACTATCGGGTATATGCTGCTTGCAGGAATTATTATTATTATTATTATCTTTGTTTTACCAGGGAGACCCATTCACATAAACATGTGGTCTTCCATGGGGCCCTGGGAAATATAATTAAAATAAATAAAACATAAATAGAATTTCAAATATACTATTAAAAATGTACACCAGACATAAAATGGTAAAACAACAAAACACAAGAACAGAAAGGTTAAAACAATAATATACAGAAATATAATAAAAATAAGTAAATTACCATCAAAGTACACATACATGTAGATACATACGGGAATCCGAATAAAACTAATAAAACTAATTTCAAAATCTGTCAAAAGTAAATAAAGGTTACGATTTGTAATAGTTAAAATAATACAAATAAAATTATATAAATAAAACTGGGTGGGTTTAAAGTAATAAAAATAATGGGTTTATACAAATCAAAATCAAAACAGCGAAAGATAAAATAATTAAGAGGCAGAAGCTAAAAGACTTGTCTTCAGAAGTGATTTATAATGTGATAGAGATATAACGGCGCCGAACGAATTATAGTACTTAGGGTATTCCATATTCTGGTGCAATTAATGATTGGACTATGTTTGTAGCACAGTCCTCTAGTATTGTAATCGTGTGCATCTGAAAGTTTTATTACATTATTGGTTAAATACAACGGCGCAAGTCCATGAGTATACATTGAAACATAAAACTGCCTTTAAGTAAAAAAATCGTTCATGTAATGGCAACCATCCTAATTCTTTAAAAAGTTCACTTGATGGAGTGTCAAAACCTTTAGACAAGATTAAACGGGCTGCATACTTCTGTAACTTAATTAATTTATCATTGTGCATCTGATACCTATCCGACCATATTTGTGAGCAGTAGTCGAAGTGTGGTAAAACGAAAGCATTATACATTGTTTTTAGTACATTAAATGAATTACATGGTTTTGCGCGTCTCAAGATTGCAAGTTTTGTCCGAACCATCTTGACAACATGATCGACATGGTCAGTCCATTTTAACTCATCATCAATTATTACCTTGGCTGGCCTTATTTACAGTCAAGTTCTATTTCCCCATCCCACAGAGATACTATATGCTGCTTGCAGGAATACCTTGGCTAGCCTTATTTAAAATCAAGTTCTATTTCCCCCATCCCACAGAGATACTATATGCTGCTTGCAGGAATACCTTGGCTGGCCTTATTTACAGTCAAGTTCTATTTCCCCCATCCCACAGAGATACTATATGCTGCTTGCAGGAATACCTTGGCTGGCCTTATTTACAGTCAAGTTCTATTTCCCCATCCCACAGAGATACTATATGCTGCTTGCAGGAATACCTTGGCTGGCCTTATTTAAAGTCAAGTTCTATTTCCCCCATCCCACAGAGATACTGCTTGCAGGAATATCTTGGCTGGCCTTATTTACAGTCAAGTTCTATTTCCCCATCCCACAGAGATACTATATGCTGCTTGCAGGAATACCTTGGCTGGCCTTATTTAAAGTCAAGCTCTATTTCCCCCATCCCACAGAGATACTATATGCTGCTTGCAGGAATACCTTGGCTGGCCTTATTTAAAGTCAAGCTCTATTTCCCCAATTCCCACAGAGATACTATATGCTGCTTGCAGGAATACCTTGGCTGGCCTTATTTACAGTCAAGTTCTATTTCCCCATCCCACAGAGATACTATATGCTGCTTGCAGGAATACCTTGGCTGGCCTTATTTAAAGTCAAGTTCTATTTCCCCATCCCACAGAGATACTATATGCTGCTTGCAGGAATACCTTGGCTGGCCTTATTTAAAGTCAAGCTCTATTTCCCCAATTCCCACAGAGATACTATATGCTGCTTGCAGGAATACCTTGGCTGGCCTTATTTACAGTCAAGTTCTATTTCCCCATCCCACAGAGATACTATATGCTGCTTGCAGGAATACCTTGGCTGGCCTTATTTACAGTCAAGTTCTATTTCCCCATCCCACAGAGATACTATATGCTGCTTGCAGGAATACCTTGGCTGGCCTTATTTAAAGTCAAGCTCTATTTCCCCAATTCCCACAGAGATACTATATGCTGCTTGCAGGAATACCTTGGCTGGCCTTATTTACAGTCAAGTTCTATTTCCCCATCCCACAGAGATACTATATGCTGCTTGCAGGAATACCTTGGCTGGCCTTATTTACAGTCAAGTTCTATTTCCCCATCCCACAGAGATACTATATGCTGCTTGCAGGAATACCTTGGCTAGCCTTATTTACAGTCAAGTTCTATTTCCCCATCCCACAGAGATACTATATGCTGCTTGCAGGAATACCTTGGCTGGCCTTATTTAAAGTCAAGTTCTATTTCCCCATCCCACAGAGATACTATATGCTGCTTGCAGGAATACCTTGGCTGGCCTTATTTACAGTCAAGCTCTATTTCCCCCATCCCACATAGATATGCTGCTTGCAGGAATACCTTGGCTGGCCTTATTTACAGTCAAGTTCTATTTCCCCATCCCACAGAGATACTATATGCTGCTTGCAGGAATACCTTGGCTAGCCTTATTTAAAGTCAAGTTCTATTTCCCCCATCCCACAGAGATACTATATGCTGCTTGCAGGAATACCTTGGCTGGCCTTATTTACAGTCAAGTTCTATTTCCCCATCCCACAGAGATACTATATGCTGCTTGCAGGAATACCTTGGCTGGCCTTATTTAAAGTCAAGTTCTATTTCCCCCATCCCACAGAGATACTGCTTGCAGGAATACCTTGGCTGGCCTTATTTAAAGTCAAGTTCTATTTCCCCATCCCACAGAGATACTATATGCTGCTTGCAGGAATACCTTGGCTGGCCTTATTTACAGTCAAGTTCTATTTCCCCATCCCACAGAGATACTATATGCTGCTTGCAGGAATACCTTGGCTGGCCTTATTTACAGTCAAGTTCTATTTCCCCCATCCCACAGAGATACTATATGCTGCTTGCAGGAATACCTTGGCTGGCCTTATTTACAGTCAAGTTCTATTTCCCCATCCCACAGAGATACTATATGCTGCTTGCAGGAATACCTTGGCTGGCCTTATTTAAAGTCAAGTTCTATTTCCCCCATCCCACAGAGATACTATATGCTGCTTGCAGGAATACCTTGGCTGGCCTTATTTACAGTCAAGTTCTATTTCCCCCATCCCACAGAGATACTATATGCTGCTTGCAGGAATACCTTGGCTGGCCTTATTTAAAATCAAGTTCTATTTCCCCATCCCACAGAGATACTATATGCTGCTTGCAGGAATACCTTGGCTGGCCTTATTTAAAATGAAGTTCTATTTCCCCCATCCCACAGAGATACTATATGCTGCTTGCAGGAATACCTTGGCTGGCCTTATTTACAGTCAAGTTCTATTTCCCCATCCCACAGAGATACTATATGCTGCTTGCAGGAATACCTTGGCTGGCCTTATTTAAAGTCAAGTTCTATTTCCCCTATCCCACAGAGATACTATATGCTGCTTGCAGGAATACCTTGGCTGGCCTTATTTACAGTCAAGTTCTATTTCCCCCATCCCACAGAGATACTATATGCTGCTTGCAGGAATACCTTGGCTGGCCTTATTTAAAATCAAGTTCTATTTCCCCATCCCACAGAGATACTATATGCTGCTTGCAGGAATACCTTGGCTGGCCTTATTTAAAGTCAAGTTCTATTTCCCCATCCCACAGAGATACTATATGCTGCTTGCAGGAATACCTTGGCTGGCCTTATTTACAGTCAAGTTATATTTCCCCATCCCACAGAGATACTATATGCTGCTTGCAGGAATACCTTGGCTGGCCTTATTTAAAGTCAAGTTCTATTTCCCCCATCCCACAGAGATACTATATGCTGCTTGCAGGAATACCTTGGCTGGCCTTATTTACAGTCAAGTTCTATTTCCCCATCCCACAGAGATACTATATGCTGCTTGCAGGAATACCTTGGCTGGCCTTATTTAAAGTCAAGTTCTATTTCCCCCATCCCACAGAGATACTATATGCTGCTTGCAGGAATACCTTGGCTGGCCTTATTTAAAGTCAAGTTCTATTTCCCCCATCCCACAGAGATACTATATGCTGCTTGCAGGAATACCTTGGCTGGCCTTATTTACAGTCAAGTTCTATTTCCCCCATCCCACAGAGATACTATATGCTGCTTGCAGGAATACCTTGGCTGGCCTTATTTAAAATCAAGTTCTATTTCCCCATCCCACAGAGATACTATATGCTGCTTGCAGGAATACCTTGGCTGGCCTTATTTAAAGTCAAGTTCTATTTCCCCATCCCACAGAGATACTATATGCTGCTTGCAGGAATACCTTGGCTGGCCTTATTTACAGTCAAGTTCTATTTCCCCATCCCACAGAGATACTATATGCTGCTTGCAGGAATACCTTGGCTGGCCTTATTTAAAGTCAAGTTCTATTTCCCCCATCCCACAGAGATACTATATGCTGCTTGCAGGAATACCTTGGCTGGCCTTATTTACAGTCAAGTTCTATTTCCCCATCCCACAGAGATACTATATGCTGCTTGCAGGAATACCTTGGCTGGCCTTATTTAAAGTCAAGTTCTATTTCCCCCATCCCACAGAGATACTATATGCTGCTTGCAGGAATACCTTGGCTGGCCTTATTTACAGTCAAGTTCTATTTCCCCATCCCACAGAGATACTATATGCTGCTTGCAGGAATACCTTGGCTGGCCTTATTTAAAGTCAAGTTCTATTTCCCCCATCCCACAGAGATACTATATGCTGCTTGCAGGAATACCTTGGCTGGCCTTATTTAAAGTCAAGTTCTATTTCCCCCATCCCACAGAGATACTATATGCTGCTTGCAGGAATACCTTCGCTGGCCTTATTTACAGTCAAGTTATATTTCCCCATCCCACAGAGATACTATATATGCTGCTTGCAGGAATACCTTAGCTGGCCTTATTTACAGTCAAGTTCTATTTCCCCCATCCCACATAGATACTATATGCTGCTTGCAGGAATACCTTAGCTGGCCTTATTTACAGTCAAATTCTATTTCCCCATCCCACAGAGATACTATATGCTGCTTGCAGGAATACCTTGTGCCGTGGGAATTACATTTGTCAATGTATTTATCGGTAAGTATGTTCCCAAGGATTATTTCTTTCCCTTTTTATACAATGTGCAGCTTTCATGCAAATGTATTTAACAATGACAAGCAGTATGCTAAGATCAAAAGTACATGATATATCCCCAAACAAGTAGTAGATAGAAATTAGCACAAAACTCCATTAAAAGAAGCTTTTTGTTGCCAGTGCATTTTTTACTGTTGTTTCCACTGACCTACCCGTATATAAAATGGATTGGCTGTACAACAGCACTTGACTGTGCGAGAAGCAATAGAGCTTTTCAGGGTTTTCCCGCACACAATGAAATAGACCTTTATCATGTTTATCACGGTGAGTCCATCTTTGTCTTGTTTTCCATAGAATGTGTCGGGTACGACCAGTGCATTTTCGCTACTGCGCGGCGGTAGTAGGTATAATCTACCATTAAGAATCACTCTCCGTGCTGCACGTTTTCTTGATCGTACAACACCTGTGCCATTGTGATGCACACAATGAACAATTTCAAAACGGGACCAAACTATTTTTTTTCTGCAAGCCTCACTTTGGTTACATTCATTTTAATAAGAGAAATAGGAAGATGGCTGCACTGTGAGCCAGCGGCGTAGCTACAGGGGTGCCTGCATGTGCCCCCCACAAATTGTCAGTGCCCTCCCCAGCTGCGCCCCCCCCCCCCCCCCCCCCCAACAGAAAAATCCCGATATATGCTTTTTGTTATATTGTGTTAAAAATGCAAGGAAAAGTTTAAACAGCTAGAATCCCCCCTTCCACATTTTTTTAGTTTTTCTGTTTATCATGGAGGTGTATGTGTCTACAACACCATCGCAACTTGTTTTTTACAAAAAATCGACAGACTTTTGCTTAAAACGTAAAGCAGTTCCGACCCTCTTCACCCAAATTCTGAAACGCTCGAGGTCACTCGGCTTGTTTATCAACAGGGTGTTGACGTCATCCTGAAAAACATACAAAACGGTCTGTGCAGTATTGAATGGAAAATACACAAAGTGAATGTTTATCATGCCTATATTTTGTCCTTGTAATTCAAAATACAAACGTGAAAAACACTTCATGTAATATGACAACACTCTACTATTACCTGTTTTGTGAAAAAACAATGAAATTGTGGCTCACAGTGACTTACTGGTGCATTAATTGCGACAGGTGGTTTTGTCACGGAACGACCGGCATTCACAGCGGTCTGTGTACGGTCCACTGTGGCGTAGTTTCCACGTGTTTGGACATGTTTCACAATGAGCAATAGGATCAGGAACCAGTCTATTGGTACACCTGACATTTGACATGCATTGTGTGCGGAAAACCCTGAAAAGGTTTAGTGTGCATCTGCCATCTTCTCAAGAAAAGATAATGCCTTGCGTAGAGCGGTCCCCAGTCCACAAAATCGGTTGTAGTCCACTTACTGTGTACAGTGTACTTTAATAAAGGTTCTATAATCAGTCTTGCTAAGGCATTGCCTTAATTGTGAATGGTTGTTTCATTCACTTTATTTGCTTGCTTTGTGTGCAGGACCAGCTCAACTAGCAGAGATACCAGAAGGCTATGAACCAAAGGAATATGAATATCACAGGGTAAAGTATAATCCCCCTGACATGAACCAAAGGAATATGAATATCACAGGGTAAAGTATAATCCCCCTGACATGAACCAAAGGAATATGAATATCACAGGGTAAAGTATAATCCCCCTGACATGAACCAAAGGAATATGAATATCACAGGGTAAAGTATAGATTATTACACTGAACTGCTTACCTTGTTCCATAGTTGACTGAACAATTGCATTCCTTTCGCGAGAATGGAATCACCCAAACAAACACAAAAAACACCCCCTCTAGCCCATGTGGTCTAGCCCTTTGACCCCAGGTCATGCCATGTGGCCCAACAATCATCCTCACTTTTCGTTTAGCTTCACCCTGGCCAGACGTACTTCTGTAGTGCTCCGGTGTTCAGCCAATTTCGAGATCGGATTTCTGATAGTCTTCCGAAGAGAGTCTCCCCCAGATTCTACCCACGTTCCTTCTCCTACCAGTTCTCCTGGAAAACGAAGCGATTCTGGGACGGATTTCACCTCTATATCCTTTTAGTGCTCGTGCGAATTTCAGTTGTAGACTCGCACGTAGTAGCGGCCTGACCCGACGCCATTTTTGTTAAATAGCATTGGGAACCGGCCTCTGTGTACTTGGGTGTAAGAATACAGTAATGTTTTTGTCGATGTGCTTACGCCACTGCATTTCCTTAACCCCTTGCTCTTGTTAGTTCTCGGGAGCGGACAGTATCGAACAGTTCGACACTCGGTTAATATATTTTTTTTACAGCTTCAGCGGCGTGCATATCCACCTGGTACCGCCCCCGCCTCGGTGCGTTTGCTATTCACTACTGCTCGCGCCTTTTTCCCCGGTCCCTTACCCTGTCTTCGCGCTCCCGGGCCGTGTTCCGTTAGCCCAGTGCTCCTGTGCTGCTCTGGGCTTACCGTCGCGCAGTTCCACCAACGAACGTTTTTCTCTGTGGTCTAGCGTAAGCCGCATACACTATGAGCGACTCACGGTGGAGATTGGGCGCAGACCACCGTTGTTAACGGTGGTGTGTGCCCATTTTCCATTGTTAACTGCTCGTGGTGATAGAGCCTCCGCCGCGAGCGCGCTAGGTGAGGGACAAGGGAAGTTTGGGGGTTTCTGATGGGGACGCTGCCCAAGGGGCTCCAGAACCGTCTCTAACCCTAACAGGGCTCCGGTCCTCGTGCCCGCGGTACTTGCTGGTACCGCTACGGGCACGAAAGGCGAGACCCCAGCGGGATCGGTCAGGCCGATTCAAGCAGGGGACTCGCGGTGTACAACCTGCGAGGAGGACGGAGGTGATCTGTCCTCTTCTGCTCACGCTACACCTCTGGCCGTCGACCAGCAAAGCGACCCCCAGGGGGACCGCTGTCGCTGGTCGAGGGAGCTCAGCTCGGTGTTTCCCTAGGGGTTTCACCGACGCAGAGTTTTCTGGGCCGGCAAGACGTGACCGCTCCGGGTTCCGGGCCAGGCTCGGATCCCCTACACGGTTACGCACCCCGTCGTGCGGCCCGCCTTCTAGCTCCATGTTGGAGCTAGCGTGGCGGGCGGGGTCCGTCTTTCGAGACAAACCCCAGGGAAGCTTGCCTTTCCACAGCACGGCGGGCAGCTGGTCGAGGGAGCTCAGCTCGGTGCTTCCCTAGGGGTTTCACCGACGCAGAGTTTTCTGGGCCAGCAAGACGTGACCGCTCCGGGTTCTGGGCTAGGCTCGGATCCTCTACGCGGTTACGCACCCCGGCGTGCGGCCCGCCTTTTAGCTCCATGTTGGAGCTAGCGTGGCGGACGGGGTCCGTCTTCCGAGACCAACCCCAGGGAAGCTTGCCTTTCCACAGCACGCCAGGCAGCTGGCTCGCGGTGCAGACTTCCTCGGTGGACTCACCGACGATAAAATTCCCGGTGGTTTTCCTTGCAGCCGAGTATTCGGCGGTGGGACCTCCCACGCACCGCGCAAACGGCTGGCTCGCGTTGCAGACTTCCTCGGTGGTCTCACCGACAGTAAAGTCCCGGTGGTTCCCCTTGCAGCCGAGTATTCGGCTGTGGGACCCCACGCACCGCGCATGGGAGGCGGAGATGCCAATGTATATTGGCCCCTCCACCCCCCAGAGCCGGGCCGGGTGGACCAGGGACGGAGCTCCCTGGTCCACGATGCCAGAGCGTGGCCGCTCTGGTTCCGGGCTAGGCTCGGACCTCCCCTGCGGTTACGCGCCTCCGATGTGCAGCCCGCCTGTCAGCTCCAACGGAACTGACGTGGCGGGCGGGGTCAGCCCTCACGGGCAGTTCCCAGGGAAGCTTGCCTTTCCTCAGCACACCGGGGAAGGAACAGAGCGTGTCCGCTCCGGTCCGACATGCGGCACGCCTGCTAGCTCCATGGCGGAGCTGGCGTGGCGGGCGGGGCCAGCCCCTCGTGGGCAACCCCCGGGAAAGCTTGCTTTTCCTAAGCACACCCGGAATGTTAACGTGCGGCCCACCTGCCAGCTCCATCAGAGCTGGCATGGCGGGCGGGGCCAGTCCTTCGGGACAACCCCCAAGGAGGTTTACCTTTCTACAGCACGCAGGACAACTCTGAGAGCGTGAACGCTCCTCGTGCGGCCGCCTGCTAGCTCCACATCGGAGCTAGCGTTCCAGGCGGGGACAGTCCCTCGTGGGCTATTCCCAGAAAAGCTTGCCTTTTCTCAGCACGCCGGGTAAAGTTGTGTCCCCGGTGCTAGTTGGCGCCTCTGTGGACACTGCGGTTACGCGCTGCCGACGTGCATCCCACCTGCTAGCTCCAACGGAGCTGGCGTGGTGGCGGGGCCAGTGGCTCAGGCCGTCCCCCTTTTGGAAGCTTGCCTTCCCACAGCACGCCGGAAAATCCGACCTCCCTACGCACGACCCGTGCGGGAGCCGGCTGGTTTGTGGTGCAGACTTCCGCGGTGCCTCTGATCTTGTCGTCCAGGAGGAGTCCTGGAGCGCAGACGGGCTGTCCACTTCAGGGCTTATATTGGTCTGATTGGCCGCACACAGCCCCTGGACAAACCCTAGTGTGGACCCCGCAGGCGCCTCAGATGGGCATTCCAGCTTGGTCCGCACGCGGGTCTCTCCTCGCGAGCGGATGTCCGCCCGTCGAGACCTCCCCTGCACACTCGATAAGCACTATGCCGTGTTCCCTCGCGAGGTAATGCCCCTTCTATCGGAGGGGCCCGCTCGAACCTCGCCCGGGGTTCCACCACCTCAGGAACCCATGTACCATCCCAGGTTGCTACACGGGTTCAGCCAGGGCGGCGGGTTTTTCAGGCTCCCTTGTTCGCTGCTATGTGGACACCCCATCAAGGGAACCTGTTTCCCAGATTTCGGGACCTGTTGTCTCTTAGTCAATCTGGCCCGACCGCCCGTACGGCTGAGGAAATGGAGAGCATTCCAGTCGCGGTGCTAGGCTGTTGTGGGGCATCCCTTATGCCCACGGAATGCCGCCTCTTTTCCTACGAAGACCTCCTCAGGAGGACTTTGTCTCTTTCCTGCGGAAGCCTCCCATGGATGTCGATATCGCTAAGCGACCACCAGATGCTGGTCGCCCACGATCACAGACAATCCTTGAGTATCGTGGCCTCGTCAGATGTTCGGACGGGCCCACCTCCTGGCGGCCTCCCCGGGCCTGCCAGTTGGGGCATTCGAGACCTTTCTCAGGCGCATTCCAGGTCAGACGGAATAACGCCGGCGTGCCCCTCCATTCAGTTCCTAGTTCTGACCTCGTAACTGGGGTCAACCCCTGACACAAACCGTTCTCTTTGAGGACTTGTTTGCGTCACGGTTCTTGGACTGGCGGATGAGGCCGAAACAAGATTAGGCCAGGATAGTCAGTTGCTTTATTAGCAACCCGCCCAGTAGACTAGGACATTAGAGCGTGCACCACCGTTCGGTGGATGCTTCAAGTCCGTCCAAGCGGCGTAGGTAGAGCGGTGCTGCCTCCACCCCAATCCGATCACACCCTATCCTATAGCTAAGACACTGCTATGGACAGGTCCGTCCGACTCCGCCTTCCAAGGTCAAGAGACCGCGGAAGGCGAAGCAGGGCTGTGACGGTTGGTCCTCGGGCCGCCGTTTTTACACTCCTTTGGGACGGTCGCCGAGGTCTCCGCGCCCGGGAGGGGCCCCCATTCTCCCGGGCCCATGGGTTATGGTGGTCAGCAACCGGGGGTATCGCCTTGTGTTTGGCGACTTTCTTCCCCCTCAGTGACTTTGTCCCTAAAGTCATCACCGCTCCCTCCAGAGGGGAACAGAAGAGTGACCCACTCCGAATGTCTACCACTGAATACGTTCCCCAGGACGGGGGTTCAGAATGGGGACATTGACCAGCACTCTTCGGTGCCCGCTCTAGGGCACGTAGGCATCCTTTACCCCAGGAATGCCTACTCGCACGTCCCTATTATGGCCTACGACCAGCGGTGACTCAGTTAAGGTTGGGATCTCTGGTCTATCTCAATAATTCCTCATGGCTCCCCGCCAGGTCCTGGTATGCCTGGGTGCCCGACCACATCTGAGTTAGTCGGGGGACCCATCGGCGGAACGGAAATGGATCCCTTAGGGCCCTCGCTCACCGCTTTTGGCAGAGCTAGACGGCCCTGTCCGCCCCTGGCTCTGCCTGCTGGATCTTATGGCAAGTACATGCATACATTTCTCGCCATATGTCCGCCTTTACAGGGATGACTCCTGTTGAAGCGTTACAGCAGGCTCCCAGACTCCCAATCAGTCCCAACGACGGTCCTGATAGGGACGAGCTCACCTCGTGGAACCCCCATCCAACCTGACGCGGGGACTGTCTCCCCCGCACGCATCCATTCGATCGGACGCGTCTGGTCAGGCTGACTGTTAGGCGCACGAGTATCCGGGACCTGCTCCCAGGATTAAGCTTGCTCATACTCCAACCTCCTCGAACTGCGGGCGGTCGGGCAGCCCCCGCTCCTGAAGTTCGAAGCGACGGTGGCTGGAGGCAACATCCTTGTTCGATCGGACATTCCCAGTGGTGATATTACAATTAGCAGGGTGGGATTTACTTCCTCGCCCTGTGTCTCAACACCTTCCAAGCAGGTGCAGAGACAGGATCACCTCTCTGTCCGCAGTCCATATACCGGGAACGGTTTATCTGCCCGCCGACGGCCTCTCTTGAGGCAGGGCGTCTTGCGCAGAATGGACCATGAACCTGGATATAGCCCGGGAGATCTCCACGGACTTCCACACGGGGATCGATCTCCTTGCCTCCGCGATCAGTTGCCAGCCCCCAGGGCATTGCTCCAGGGTCCCCGACCCAGGAGAATATACAGTCAACACTCTCTGGGACCGGAGGACGACTCCCCCTTTTGGGAGTCCCTCCCCCATGGTCCCGATCCGCTCATTTCCCTGAAGCGCTTAGGAGGACTGCTTCCTATCCTGCCTGTAGAGAGTATGATCCTGACTGTACGGCCACTTTCCGGCGACGTTGCCGGGAGAAGGGCCTCCCTGGGGGGCCTTCGTCACCTTCGCCACCGGGGGGAAGTGTCTACCCTCGCCGATTACTCTGACGCCTGGGTCCCTTCTATCGGTGGTGTGACGGAAGAGGTTGCTCCCCAACTAGAACGCTGTAGCTCTAGTTGCGGGATCCCTCTCTGAACACCTTGTCTTGGGCCTTAAGTCATCTACATGGCTCTTTCGGCCCTTTATTCTGGCGGTTCATAGAGGGTTCTGAGGTAGGCTCGAACATCTACGGCGATGTTTCTCGCTTCTGCCTCTTGGAAGGAATGTCTGTTTGAGGCCGCCAAGCCTGTACTCTCGTTCCGGGAAACGTTCTCACGAGGGCCACATCCTGTTGGTGTTGCCTAGACTTTCCGAGGGCTAGGCCTCCCTGCTCTATGTTCAAGACGCTGTTGTCTGGAACAGGTCTGCATCCTTCCCGCACTCGGCTATCCTCCTTGGAATTAACTATTCCTCTGGAACGGGGGATCGCCTTGGTGCCCGGTCAGAGTCCCGGTCAGTCCGCTGCTGTCCGGGACCCGACCAACCTTCTGTTTGGTTCACGCATTCCCCCATCGTCTGGCGCCTAGTGGTTGCCGACCAGATCTTTGGATATGCACCGGATTCCCTGACGGTGCTGTGGAAGCTTAGCTCTAACTCCTTCTCTTCGGTCTTCTCGGGCATTATGCCTGCCCGGAAGGAGTTTTCCATTTCCATGCTGCTAAACAGAGTCCAGTCAGTCAGAATCATAGTAGCCCTAGAGTCCTCCGGGAGGTACTCCTCCTCTGGGCGGAGTCTCCCCTTAGCTCGTACTCTACAAGGGCTTTTGAGTCTGACCAGTCTGCGCATTGCCATGTCCTAGCCCTGACATGCCCGGAGCCCTTGATTGTTGACATCTTGCTCCGACCTCCAACTAAGTGTGCTAGTCTGGAAGTTGAATGCAATTGTTCAGTCAACTATGGAACAAGGTAAGCAGTTCAGTGTAATAATCTGTTACGAAACATATTCTGTTTCTTAGATTATTTATACTGAAGCCTGCTTACCTGTCCATAGTTGACTCCCACGCCGTACCCGCCCCACAGCAAGATGTGTACGTCTTTGTTGTCGGGCCAAACGTAAAGTGAGGATGATTGTTGGGCCACATGGCATGACCTGGGGTCATAGGGCTAGACCACATGGGCTAGAGGGGGTGTTTTTTGTGTTTGTTTGGGTGATTCCATTCTCGCGAAAGGAATGCAATTGTTCAGTCAACTATGGACAGGTAAGCAGGCTTCAGTATAAATAATCTAAGAAACAGAATATGTTTCGTAACAATCCCACTGACATGAACCAAAGGAATATGAATATCACAGGGTAAAGTATAATCCCCCTGACATGAACCAAAGGAATATGAATATCACAGGGTAAAGTATAATCCCCCTGACATGAACCAAAGGAATATGAATATCACAGGGTAAAGTATAATCCCCCTGACATGAACCACAGGAATATGAATATCACAGGGTAAAGTATAATCCCCCTGACATGAACCAAAGGAATATGAATATCACAGGGTAAAGTATAATCCCCCTGACATGAACCACAGGAATATGAATATCACAGGGTAAAGTATAATCCCCCTGACATAAACCAAAGGAATATGAATATCACAGGGTAAAGTATAATCCCCTGACATGAACCACAGGAATATGAATATCACAGGGTAAAGTATAATCCCCCTGACATGAACCAAAGGAATATGAATATCACAGGGTAAAGTATAATCCCCCTGACATGAACCAAAGGAATATGAATATCACAGGGTAAAGTATAATCCCCCTGACATGAACCAAAGGAATATGAATATCACAGGGTAAAGTATAATCCCCCTGACATGAACCACAGGAATATGAATATCACAGGGTAAAGTATAATCCCCCTGACATGAACCTAAGGAATATGAATATCACAGGGTAAAGTAAATCCCCCTGACATAAACCAAAGGAATATGAATATCACAGGGTAAAGTAAATCCCCCTGACATGAACCAAAGGAATATGAATATCACAGGGTAAAGTATAATCCCCCTGACATGAACCAAAGGAATATGAATATCACAGGGTAAAGTATAATCCCCCTTGTAACGATATGCTTACGGTCCACCTATATAGCGCCCTCTTTTGTGAGTAGTGACACTCTAGCTCGGCTAACTGTAACAACATGGCTGCTGACATGACTCAATAAAACCTGACATAAGTTACACAATCAAGTGTCATCCTTGTACAAACGAAACATGGTGTCAGAATCGCGAACCTTCTGTACGTCCCCTACACGCAAGAATGAGCCATCTTTATTGACTATATCGAGCCGTTAGAACTCAATTTTGGGAACATCGATTGTGCCTTCCTCCAAACCCAACTGAACCGTGCCGCACGTCAGCACGATCACGCACAGTGCAACGTGAACTGAAATCGAAAACGAGGAATGGTTGCTCACGAGTGAACTTTATGAACGGTACTTCGTGAACTGAATGGACACTAGGATTTTGGTGTAGTTTATGTAGATCTGAGGTTAGCACTTGCGAAAATTTTGTAATATATTTTCCAGAGTTAGACCCTAGACTTGCCACTAGTCGATCAGTGCATACAACTTAAAACTTTGCATTTTTTTTGTAGCTTATTGTAGTTACAATAAAGACCAACTGCGATGGCAACTCCCGCACATATACCACTCCCACCTCCATTGCAGGTGACTGGAGATCTAAAGTCAAACTGGAAAAAATTCAGACAGCTGTGGGACAGCTATGAAATTGTGACCAACATTGTGAGCAAATCTGACAGAGTTCGGGTAGCCACATTTATCACCGCTGTTGGCAGGGATGCTTTAGACATCCACAACTACCTCCCTTACAAAACTGAGGAGGATAAACAAAAAAATATCGGCAATCCTAGAGCTCTGGGAAGAGCACTGTAAAGGAAAGACCAACATAATATACGAGAGATACCAGTTCAACAACTGTGTACAAAAAGCGGATGAACGTTTTGACCACTTCTTAGTGAGATTGAGGGAGTCGACATGTGACTTTGGGGTTCTTGCAGATGATTTCCTGCGAGATAGGATTGTGTGTGTGGCATAAACGACCATGCAGTGCGAAAGCGTTTGTTACAAGAAGCAAACTTAACTCTAGACAAGTGTGTATCAATGAGCAAAGCTGCAGAGGCCACTATAATTCACATGCAAGCCATGAAACTGCCTAAACATGAAGACTCGGCAGAAGTGAAACTAGTGAAACATAAACAAAGCAAAAAACCCGCAGCAAAAGATTTCACAAACGACTGCAGGTACTGTGGTAAAAAACACGAGTTGGTGAAAACTCAGTGCCCGGCATTTGGCAAAACATGCACAAGCTGTGGGAAACCAAACCACTTTGCGCAGAAGTGCAAGCAACAACGGCCAAAGCAGCACAAATGGTCCCAAGGGAAAAAAAGAGTGCATGCATTATACGAAGATACATATGATGATGACTCTGATTTTGAGGTCATGACTATAGATGTAATTGGTAAAGTAGAGACCAAAGTTAATGGAAAATCCAGTAGAGAATACCCAAACAAGATTATGGCCACATTTATGGTCAATGGTCAGAGGATAAAAATGCAAATTGATTGTGGTGCAACATGCAATGTGCTACCTCAGAAGTATTTACCAGTGGATACAAAGATTGACAAGTCTATGAAAACCTTGTCACTGTACGGTAACCAAGCAACCATTCCCGTCGTTGAAACGACAACTGTACTACTCGCGAACCCGAAAAATAAGCGGGAATACGCGGTGGAATTTGCCGTAATAAAAGGCCAAAGCACGCCACTCATTGGGTCGCGAACTGCACAAGAACTAAACTTGATACGCGTACAGCGTCACAATATCGCGATAGTCAACGAACCACGCTCGCAACAACTCGCGGTAGGAGAAATCCCAATGGACTCGAAAAGCGACGTCAAAACCGCATACCCAGATGTATTTCAGGGTCTTGGACACATGCCAGGGACTGTGCATCTTGAACTGGATAAGTCGGCAGTTCCCACAGTAATGCCACCCAGGCGAGTCCCCATCGCACTTAAAGACAAACTCAAAAGTGAACTTGATCGTATGGAGGGACAACAAATCATAGTAAAGGTCGTTGAACCCACTGACTGGGTGTCAAGCCTTGTAACTGTGACCAAGCCAAATGGAAAACTTCGAGTCTGCATTGACCCTAAGCCTCTAAACAATGCTCTCAAACGGGGGCATTACCCACTGCCAGTGATCGATGACATCTTGCCACAGATGTCCGGTGTGAAAGTGTTCACTAAGGCTGACTGTAAGGAGGGATTTTTACAGTGTGCACTCGATGCTGATTCCTCCTACCTCACCACCTTCCAGACACCATGGGGGCGATATCGCTACTTACGAATGCCTTTCGGCATTAGTCCAGCCCCTGAAATCTTTCAGCAGAAACTGGACCACAACTTGGAGGGTCTGGTTGGCGTCTGCGAGATAGCGGACGACATTTTGATCACTGGACGCGGTGAGACACTTGACGAGGCCAATCACGATCACGACAATAATCTGCATCAACTTTTGCAACGATGCAGAGAGCGACACATCAAACTGAACTTTGAAAAACTTGAGTACAAATTGTCTGCAGTGACATACATGGGACATGTATTGTCAAACGACGGACTTAAGGCAGATCCCAGTAAAGTGGCTGCCATAAAGGACATGCCCAAGCCACAAGACGTGGCTGGAGTCCAGCGTTTCGTCGGCATGACGTAATACCTCGCAAAGTTCCTGCCACACCTGTCAGATATCAGTGAGCCTCTACGACAGCTTACCCACAAAGACACCACCTGGAACTGGGGTGTGGAACAAGACCAGGCTTTCGCAGCCATCAAACAGTGCGTCTCTGAAACCCCTGTCCTCGGATACTTTGACCCGAAACTTCCTACAGAGGGTCAAGGCGACGCATCCTGCAAGGGCTTAGGATTTGCTCTGTTGCAGGACGGACAACCAGTAACGTACGCTAGCCGCGCCCTAACTTCTGCAGAGACACGCTACTCGCAAATCGAAAAAGAGCTTCTAGCTCTGGTCTTTGGAATGGAGCGCAACCACCACTATGTCTACGGTCGAAAAATAACACTGTGGACAGACCACAAACCACTGGTTGCTATCAGGCTCAAACCGCTCAATGCCGCACCGAGGAGACTGCAACGTCTTCCCATCCGCTTAAACCAGTATGATGTGGAAATTAAGTACAAACCAGGGCCAGAAATGTACTTGGCCGACACACTATCTCGCGCCTATCTTCCACAGACAGACCGATCGCCCGCGGAAATTGCAGTGGAAAGTATTAACATGGCCAATTACTTGCCGGTCTCCAAAGAGCGACTCGCGGAAATCCAGCAAGCAACAGCGAGCGACTCGACACTACAGTTGCTCATACAGCAAATCACAGTTGGTTGGCCAGACACGGTGCATGAATGTCCACCCGAGATTCATGCATACTTCAACATTCGCGATGAACTGACAACTCAGGACGACATTGTCTTCAAAGGGTATCGCTGTGTCGTGCCAAAGACACTAAGGCCAGACATTATCAAACGCCTTCACGCCGCCCACACCGGAATACAAAGCACACTTCGACGGGCCAGGGAATGTGTTTACTGGCCCGGGATGAACAGCGACGTGAAAGACTTTATTTCCAAGTGTGAAACTTGCAACACTTATCAGTCCAGCCAACCCAAAGAGCCCCTGATCAGCCACAAAATCCCAGAAAGGCCTTGGCAGAAAATCAGCTGTGACATTTTCACACTGGGAAACCATGACTACCTATGCACAGTTGACTACTTCTCAGACTACTTTGAAATCGATCCACTCTCTGGCAGCAAAGACGGAACCACCATCATAAAGAAACTAAAAAAACACTTCTCCGACCATGGCATACCAGACACTCTACAGTCCGACAACGGACCCCCATACAACTCGCGGCAGTTCGAGAACTTTGCCAAGCAGTACGGCTTCAACCACACGACCAGTTCTCCGGAATATCCGCGAAGCAACGGAAAAGTCGAAAATGCTGTCAAGATCGCAAAGCTCTTGATTAAAAAGACCCAGCACGCTCAAGGCGACTTCTACCTGAACTTGCTCATCTGGCGTAACACTCCAACTGAGGGGTTAAACAGTTCCCCTGCTCAGCGATTTCTGGGACGCCGCACGAAAACAGACATTCCAGTGGCCAGCAAGTTGCTCAACCCACAGATCATCAGGGATGTTGCAGCAAAGAAAAGCCAGAAACAAGCCAAGCAGTCATTCTACTACGACCGCACTGCCACACCTCTCCCTTCTCTCTCTAACGGAGAAACGGTGAGATTTAAGCAAAAGCAGGATAGCAAGGTATGGCAGAAAGCCCAGGTCCAGAAACAAGTGGGCATCAGGTCGTATCAGATCATTACAGAAGACGGTCGCGGGTACCGCCGCAATAGACAGCATCTCAGAAAGAGCACAGAGACATTCGTCGAAACTCCGCAAACCGCTACGATCCCCTCGCCATTGTTTCCTCATACTGACACTATACAAACGCCAAATACGCAAATGATCTCAACGCAAACTACTAACGCCACCTCAACAGCCACCTCACAACCGACCCTCAGGAGAAGCAACCGATTTCGCGAAAAACCCAAATATCTGGAACAGTACGTTACTAAATGACTCTGAAATCGGAAAGAACACCACAAGGACGAACATTTTTATAACTATGTATCACTTTATTGTTTATGGTAGTTTTAGTGCATGCGTTATTAATTAAGAGTAATTCTGTAGTGAGCATCAGTTCAAACAACCACTAAGAAACTATTTGTTCTTTATAAAAGGAAGGGTGTAACGATATGCTTACGGTCCACCTATATAGCGCCCTCTTTTGTGAGTAGTGACACTCTAGCTCGGCTAACTGTAACAACATGGCTGCTGACATGACTCAATAAAACCTGACATAAGTTACACAATCAAGTGTCATCCTTGTGGAATATATAAACGAAACACCCCTGACATGAACCAAAGGAATATGAATATCACAGGGTAAAGTATAATCCCCCTGACATGAACCAAAGGAATATGAATATCACAGGGTAAAGTATAATCCCCCTGACATGAACCAAAGGAATATGAATATCACAGGGTAAAGTATAATCCCCCTGACATGAACCAAAGGAATATGAATATCACAGGGTAAAGTATAATCCCCCTGACATGAACCAAAGGAATATGAATATCACAGCTAGGGTGAAGTCACAGGGTGACATGAACCAAAGGAATATGAATATCACAGGGTAAAGCATAACATTCCTGACATCTACATGTACCATGTATATGTGACCGGGCCCAATAGTCAGTCACTTTAAATCTAAATTGTTTAAATAGTTTTCTCATAGTTTTCCAAGTTGCATTTCAGCCTGTCACATGCCACTGTTGTCACTTGATATAATTCCTTAGGAGCAATTGTTACCTCGAACCCTGCACTTCTGAGAATGGTTTACTTGATTTGTTGATTGCTGGTGTTAAACCATGGCTAGTACTAGCCGTTTTCAAATTTGTGGTACTATACAAATACAGGTAAATTGTATATAATACCTGGAAAATTGTGTTTTAAAAATAAACTTTAAACCACAATGTGTATATTCTGAAATTGATTCAAAAGCCTCCATTTGTACGAGTCGACCCCCCTGTTCCTTGTATGTTATTTTACCACTTGGTTACATATAACACACCTTTATGGCTATTTTGTATCATTTAGCAGTTTCTGATATCTTGTTTACATCCTGCAGCACCCCATCACGCGAATCTTGGCCAAATATCTCATCCCCACACCACAACAAGAATATGAGAAGATGGCTCATCGCTTGGCTATTGAGCAGGACAAGATTGAAGCCAGGTATTAAAGGTCAATGCTATTATGCTACTAAAACTCGATGTTATGTTTTCCGTAACCCGCCCGCGTTTGGATTTTTCGGCCAAAATCCTAAACCAATTCATTATTTGGTATTTTCCCCAAAAATACCAATTTTCTTTTTCCTGTCATTTTTGTTGGATTTTTAAAAGCAGCGCTCTAATTTCACATTTTGGGCGAGGTGCTTATTCTCGTCGTCCTGCCAAAAAAAATGTTAACGAAATTTTCTTCCTCCATAAAAAAATACCCCAGAAGCAGAGTATCGGTGCGGCTGGCCGGCGGTATGTGAACGTTTGTAACAGTGATTTACAATAAATTCCTGGAGAAGACATTGCGCTGCCATTTTTGTGATGCATGTACCCGGTGTGCAAAACCCTACACGTGCAAGTCTGATGCACTGCTGTACAAACACATAGGGAACGTTCGCTCCATTGTAGTTATTAAATTCGTGGTTTGTAGCTGTGAGTGCTTAGCCGAGAACTAACACACAAACTACAAATGGGCAATTGTATTTATGTTAGCGAGCGGCGTGCGCGCGCAGACCACAAATGGGACATCGTACGTACTTGGACACCTAAGTTGACTGTGGCTAGCTTTTTAGGTACTGTCGACGCGTAGAAACGAATCGTTTTCTGTAGTGTTTTGGAGAAGGTTGTATGATAACCACAACAACTTGTGTATTAGTGCGTATAAAACGATACCTCCAGTTGATGAGAATAAGTTTTGATAATAAAAGTAGAAAAGCATGGGTGCAATTACCATTTAAAATGTGTGGACTGATTTAAATGTGTTATCCTTAAATAAATTTGTCATAAATACCTGGGAAATGGTGAAAGATATTTGAATAAATACAAATTTGTGTTTTAAAACACTATCAGAGGGTATAGAGCGCGCTACGTTTTGATCAAACGGCCGTTATTTTGCAAATAATGAAATGCTACAGAATAATGAATAATGAAATAGTTGCCTCATTTGGGCTTGACAAAAATGTTATGGGAAACATAACATCGAGTTTCATTAGCCTTATGTGGGTAATTCCTAAAATTAGTGGGACATTTAAAAAATGTTTCAACTGATATTTCACTGTTTATACAAATGTTTAATGTTGTTTGCCAGATGCACATTATACCCATTAGAGCCATTTTAGTGCTATTTTATAACTTTCTCGGTCAGTTTCTGTGCAAACAACTGCACCACACACGCATCATCAAGTGGTTTCGTGAAGACGTTTGTTTGGGTTGAAATACGTATGTATATAGCCGGCTTCGTCACTTTCCATTGATTTGTGTGTTTTTCGGCTGTCGCAGCCGAACGTCTATTAGACCGGTATATTGCATTGAGCTAAACCAGTGACTAAGCTGAGACTGGCCTAAGTTTGATAGCCGGCTATTAAAACAGTGGTCTTATAGACCAGTGGCTAAGTCGATTTTATTGCAATCCGCCCCTGAACTTGCAATTTACACTGTATTATTATATGAAGAGTTTCATTGCAAAATGCTATACATTAATATTTTTGGCATTTTGAGAAATCTGCCATTTTGGATTACAATTAACTAAGCACTGCGCAGTCCATGGCGAATTCCGATATAAGTAAAACAATTTTGGTGGGATATAACAGAGTTTGCCAATAATCTATTTGACAAATGTATATAGGACCAACGATCAAGAATGTACTGACATCAATGGGCCGAATACATAAAAACTAGCAATTGCGTTTTCTAGGCTTTTACTTACATGTACATTCTTATACATAAAAATAAGCAAGTGCTCACAAGCGAAAGCTTCCACATGTACTTTAAAGCAAGAGTAAAAACTAATTTCCTCCAAGCAAAAGCTTCCTAAATTAGCAATTGCTTAAAAACATATACCTAAAAACGAGCTTTATTTGCTTTTGCCACTAAGCAATTGATTGCTTTCCGGTGACGTCACCCCTTCCATCCACCATTTTGGTTGTCATTTTTCACGACCCAAGTGGCTCGAGTGATACGTCCAAAAAAGCAATAAAAGCGCATTGGTTTGCACTTACCTCTGTTACTTAACCTTGCTTTATTGCGCTATGGCTGTCGTATCGATAACGATAAAAATGTGTTTTTACACGCTGCAGTGCATGCTCAATAATTCAAACGTATCAAAACGCACGCATGCGGCACCTTCGAATGAAAGTACGCTATATTTTACGCGTGCCCATGTGCCTCAAGTGGCGCGCGCGTGTCCGTTGACCACCAAACACGTCACGGAGAGCAATCGTTACATACATGTAACACACTTACCTCTTGGTGAATAGGGCTATTGTTCAGAACCCCAAGCAATGCATAGTTCCGACCTGTCAATCAACCGAACCCGCCGACCAATCACAACAGAGCTAGCAGATGTCACCCACATAGGTCAAAGTGCACTGTACCCTCACAACAACATGATCACGCGATATGTTCTGCCGGCCCCATACAATTTGTACAGTGTTGTATGCGATGATCCGGGTGAATTTTTGGTTTCAAAGCCGGTCGTTTCGTTGTTCAAAGGTACGAAAGCTATATTTCGTAATGATATGACATCCCTGTATTACTGGCCCTTTACTCGGTGTGTTCTAAGATAACTGTTGACCCTGAAACATGAATACCTTTGAGTTTTCTTCAATGAATCTGTGCTTTCCGTTGAAAGTCACATTGCTTTGTGCGTTGTGTGTCGCCATTTTCGACGATAGCGTGTGAGCCATAGCAACAATGTCCAAGGGAGCGGGGTTAACTGGGAAAAATCGGAACTATGCATTGCTAAGGAAGCTTAAGAAAAAGCTGTCTGCCTAAGCAAAAGGTTATGTTTTCAATTGCTTTTGCGTTTGCTTCTGCTTGATGAGCTTATGCTTCTGCTTGATGGGCTTCTGCTTGATGGGCTTATGCTTCTGCTTGATGGGCTTATGCTTCTGCTTGGTGCTTCTTCTTGTTAGCAGTTGCTATTTTTTATGTATTCCGTCCATTATCTCAATTTTGTTGGATTTGGCATTTATCGCGTTTTGCAATGAAACTCTTCATAAACATGACTATGTACATGTACATGTAGTTGGGACACTAAATTGTTTTGGACGCCTAATGCAGTAACTAACAGGGCTGTCTCCTGCTCAAGTCCCAAGTCAAGTCAAGTGAAGTAGTCATTACATTAAATTTGTTCAAGTGCTAAAACATGCATATTTTTAAAGGGCATTTTTGTTGTTCTGGTCACGAATTTCTTAATTAAACATACATGTATATAGGCCTACTGCATAATATTCCAAAAGAGCGGGTTGGAGCTCTAAACCAAGTATTAATCAGAAATTCTTATCAGACTGAATGATTTATTTGTGTGTTTTAGGGCAGCCGAGAAAACTGTGAAAAGACTGATGAGGAAGCGTGGTGATGGCCAGTGGTATTACTACCCTGTGGGATCGCCTGTAGATAAGTTTGATGAAGAACTAAAAGACTAAATCTAAGATCTTTAAAGTAATGATCTCATTTTGTAGTATTACATTGTACTACCCTGTGAGATCCGCTGTAGATAAGTTTGATGGAGAACTCAAAGACCGTAGAATCTTTGAAGTTATAATGATCTCAAATAAAAGATTTTGCTTAGAAAAAACATATGTTTGGTAGGATAATTCCAGCTTCAGTTTGTCCTACTTCATCTTTGTGGCTGACTCGTATAAAAAGGTAAACTGTTACAAAGGGCATTATTTCCGCTCTTGATTAAAAGCCCTTGTTGATAAAACTGCCCTGTAGAAATTTCAGCCACATGGAGGCAGAAAAATCCATTCATGGCACGTCTTTTTTAGAAAACCACCTTCAGTTGTTAATTTCTGACACAAAAATAACATTTAGGACAGAAAACAAAATTCATGCGGTGTTTGGTACCGTGATTATTTTTCTTGTAAACTCAGTGAACAAAATTGGAGTCGCTGCAAATGTACTAAAAGTTAGTGATAGTGGACTGAAACAGCAAAGCACCATCAACATTCAAAAATAATAAATTTTTATTATGTTTTATGAATATGTGCAGTAAGAAGGCAACACAAGTCGTATGCGGCTTGTTGTCCAGTGATTGGTTAAACGTAGATCATGCAACATGGGTTAGTTTAAATGTTCCCCCAAGAAAAAGATCACAGGAGGTACAGGCTCGTCAGCAAGAAAATGTAATGTAGGTCAAACAATAGTACATTATTACACTTGTACGTTTTACGAAGACAGTGCATTTAGTTTCACGGCGAGTGTATATTGCTTCTGGCAAAACCCCATTTACATGTACCAATCACTGGACTGGAAACAAAATCAATGTACGAGGTGTATAAAAACAAATGTTGACTGTAATTTATTTAGGTGATGGTGCAAATGACTGCACCTCAATGATCTTGAAAGAGTAGACATGCAGTCTAGTATCAGGATCACCCTCATGAACAGTCAATATTTGAATTTATGTAGATTCCTGTCATCTGATTGGTTAAAAGTGGGGGCATTAAATTAGCTAGACCAGGCGCGTGTAGAATTCTGACTATGCCCACAGGCATAGTTGTATAACGCGTGTAGCATAGCTGTGCGCTTCACGTAAACATTCAGCAGGACGGTAATGGTGGAATCTCAATGAAGTCATTCTGTCGTAGATGGTGAAATGTGCCAGGTGGTTATGCTACAATTTGTTGCTGTAAATATATAACTTTTCCTCCGTAGACCAGCTTCCGAAATCGAAACTCAAAGGACACTGTCAATCGTTACTTTTAACCAACCAGATGACAAATCTACACATTTGGTATATAAAACAAATATCCAGAAATATCGACTTCTGTTTATTTGGGTCATGGTTAGATTATAGGCCCTCGGTGATCTCGAAGTCATGACTATGCCCCTCGGCTTCATCCTCGGGGCATTGTCATGGCTTTGAGATCACCTTGGGCCTATAATCTTAACCATGCCCCTCATTGCAGTCAATATTTGTATAATATTGTTTTACTGACCACTCAAAATGTAACAATTATACATCCTGTTAGTGACAAATATACGGTAGTACATGTACATACATTTTCGTTTACTTGTATGGCAAAGACAATGTGGCGTGTTACTATTCGTTTCATGACGGTGACTGGCAAGAATTTTAAGAATGAAACTTTTTCTTGAACAAACTTGGACTCTATTTGTGATGAATCTCAAGTTGTACACAAGCCCCCCACTTCTAGAATTCTGCCAATATACATGTACTAGTAATTTCAACAGAGACATTCATAACTAAATATAATTTGACTAACGTCGTGCTGATTGTTTGCCTTATGTACACTAGAGGCAGAGATGCCAACATTGCAATTTGCCACGGGTTACCAGCTTTTGACAAGAAATTTTATGAATTACACCCAAGCCCATATTAAATTCCCACATTTGAAGCTTTGTATTTGAGAATCACATCACAATACTCATCGTAATTAGCTGAAACAATTTTACAATTTACGCCTAAATTGTAAATGTTGGCATCTCTGTGGAAGCCGTCCAAAGTTGTCACGGTTCTACTTATGCCAATTCTCCTTCTGTGTAGAAATTCAGTCACAGGCAGCTAGTTGCCATGAAACTCTTCCTACAGGAGGCTCATGCAAATGTCGCATATTCTCATTTTCAACTTACAAAGCATTATTTTTTAGATCATCAAGTCCAGTTTCGCCTCACAATTCCACTGCAGCATAGCCATGCCCTTTGCATTGGCACTGGAATCACTATTAGTAACTTGGAGGTCACTTCCTGCCAGAGTGCAAAGGTCATCAAGGTCAACACAACTTGCTTCCTGTTGCTGGGTGGAGCCAAAGATTCTGACCAGTAGGCCACACCCAGCATTGTCATGGATTCTGCAATCTGTTATGACTTTGGTAGGACTGTCACTGTTTAGGTTGCTCTCAGGAATCTGTTGTAGCTGTCAAAACAAAAATACAGACTTGCTGAAAACATTACCAATAACTAAATCAAGTATTTTGTTTACGAGTTTCTAGCCAAACAGTACTAGATTGAGTCTCAAGTCAAGGCACGTAGTCACAGCACTTAATATTTTGAAGCTCCCCGTTATTTAAAATTTAGACAAAATGCTGTAAGATTTAAGAACGACTGACTTTCTCAACAGCCAATGAGGTTTTTCAAGTTGTCCCCCAAACCGGGTCAAGTCAAGTCAATATAAATCAACTCATGCCCCAAGTCAACTCTGTCATTACAAAACAATCTTAAACCGATTACTTCCTAGGGTGTAGGTAAAATTGTATTGATTTTTGAGGATTGAGGAGTGTTAGGGTTAAGAGATTACATGTGAAGTTGACAATGACTTACATCAACAAGGATTCCACACTTGTCTTGAGGCAACGCCGATGGTGTAGCTTTCCCACAGTGGTGGATGTTGCTCGACTTGAGACTCAGTCTAGACCCTTGCAGTGCAGTCACGCCAGCTGACTTCAAGTAAAAAATAAAAAAAAGTTGACTTAAATACAAATACATTGGGATGCAAGTGGCGTAACTGAACTGTGTTTACCAAATTTGACACCCGCTGCGATGATTATACAGTAAGCTAACGTAACGCTCGACAGCGGTGCTAGATCACTTTCATTCTTTAATTTCTTCATTTTTTGGCAGACAGCACCATGAATTTGCCGACAAAAATTAATAATGAGGGAGAGAGGGTGTCACACACATGACCCCCTCAACCCCTCTAGCGACACCGCTGGTAAAGCACACTCATATTTTAAGCTTCTTTTTCAAAGTCCTGGTTATTATTCTCTGGGACATTACTCTTTGGATATAAGGCTCGCAATAGTTTAGTCCCTACACGTATGAGAGTTTACTGTATGTAGTGGAAAATGATGTGCATGTCATGGCATAGTGCAATATATCCCACAGTGCCTTGTTTACAGCGGTACATATCACCAGCGATCATCTAATTCCATGTCAACAATGCTGCATATCAGAGTTGTAGTCGAGTCCATGGGTCTTAATTCAAGTCTCAAGCTATTCAAATGAACTCCAATATGTTCATCCTTTGCTTTTTGTTATGGGACTTGTCACAGACTTGTGATGGACTCGACTACAACCCCGTTGCATATATACCTGCTATGTTTATGGTCCATTACGGTACGTTCCACATGGTTTAAATATTACCAGCATTACATCTGAATTCATTGCATACCTGTGCCCCAAACACCTCACAGGAGTCCATCTTAAGGTGACCAAATCCAGCAATAATCCCTAAAGATTGACAACTGAATCGGCAGTTAGTCAGACTCGTTGTGCCTAGTCCCACATAGAGAAGGCCATTTGAATGTCCACAGTCGCTTTCATCCATAAAGGTCAGATTGGTGATGTTAATGTGTTCAGCATGGCAACCCA
The DNA here is from genome assembly GCA_037783545.1 of Henricia sp. BOLD:AAB3569. NCBI lineage: Eukaryota > Metazoa > Echinodermata > Asteroidea > Spinulosida > Echinasteridae > Henricia > Henricia sp. BOLD:AAB3569. The sequence goes on from JBBELK010000244.1 coordinate 411,003, forward strand.
CAAGACTGGTCACTTCACTCTGGCCACACGTAATGACCACATCTTGACCATGTCCAATACCTACACACAATGACAGGTCAGAATGATTAAAGTCGACAGCATGGTTATTAGTCATAAAGCATCGCTTGATTGCAACATGATTTTCAGTACCTTGTATTGTGACGGAGTGATGAATCACACCAAATCCCTCTCCTGTATAGGTCCCGGGGAATATAAAAACCGTGTCATTGTCATAGCAACTCTTAAGCGCCGAAGTGGCCGTGATGTGCGTCTCTAAGACAGTGTCTGCTGGAAGCTGAACACTCTGCAATGAAAACAAATAAAAGCACTTTGTATTCTCAGCGATTATAAACATTAAAAAAGGACAACTTTTAGATGTATTGCTATAATCATTTCAGACCTTAATAAATATACCTGACTTTGCTATTATATTCCTTCTAAAATACTAAAACATTCTTTTATAAATTCTAATAGTACAGCTAAATGGATTGCAATTTTAGACCTTTCAAATTGCAGTGTTAGAGACAATTAAATCATTATATCTGAAATTTGTAGTTCAATCATTTGGAGAAATACTTTGCAGATGTTTGTAGTTCAGTCCATCCATGACAAATCCAGTAACAAGAAGCAAAGGATGAACACGCACAAAAGAATGCCTTTGTTGGAGTTCGTTTAAATACATGTAGCTTGTGACTTAAATTAAGACCCTGGGACTTGTGAAGGCTTGTGAGGACTAATTGTGATGGACTTGACTGATATTACTGAGCCCAATGACCAGGGGTAATAATGCAGAAATCGCATTGAGAGATCCGTTGGATCTGTAATGCGCTATATAAGAACTGTCTATTATTATTATTATTAACCCTGATTTGTACCTGAAGCATAGCAACAGTAAGTATCTCGGCAACAAGATGTGTGACCGGTTTGTTGTGATGTCGCGTCTGTTTAAGCTGTAGCGCTGTGCTTGGTCGCCGTCGACGGCTGGATGGAGGAATAGCCATCAGATACCTGTGGTTAAACAGGTTTAAATTAAGCCATTTACTCTACGTATGGTACTCATGCTATCAACATCTGTGATCGGTTTGTTGTGATGTCGCGTCTGTTTAAGCTGTAGCACTGTGCTTGGTCGCCGTTGACGGCTGGATGGAAGAATAGCCTTCAGATACCTGGTTGGTACGTATGGTACTTATGCATTGATGTGAACGTCTGTGTTGAGACTGGGGTTTACCCAGGCAAACTGCATGTACTATCCTTCCAATCTGAAGTGAGCAGAAAAGTCAATTAACCTCAGCTGACATTTCAGAAAATGCCCTTAATAAATTTGTGTCATGCACGATACATAATTTGTGAACACTTTCAACCAGTTTGTTCACATACCATAAAGGTATCGGGTTGTAATGGAACCGTATAAATTCGTTTACAAAACAGTGGTTTTTGGACGATATCATTAAAAATATACGGATTGAGAGCGCGAAATTTCAAAATGGTAATGAAAAAAATATGACACATGATATGGCATCAAAATCTCAAAACCTATGGGAAAAATCGGGTTGGTCAAAAATGTGATTTAGACACGCTTAATTTAAAAAATAATTTAATCCAACATGCCTCATAACGGGGTTCTCCATGACCTCCAAAGAATCCTCTAGTATTTCAATATCCTTCCACAGATGAGCCATCTCCAGCACTCCCAGCTCGTCCATCTTGCTCTTGGACTTGTCTTTAAGTCTGTCACGTCGGCCTTGACCGGTCTTATCTTGGTTTTGGTCTTTGTCGTTGTCATTGTCAGTAGTCCAGTTAATGACCTTAATGTCACTGCAGCTTTTGTCATTGTCATTCTGGTTAATGTCCTTAATGTCACTACACTTGTCCTTTACTTTGCTAGTACACCATTTGTCACTGCTTTGGTCACTAGCCTCTACGTCTGTGTCTCTTTCTTTAACCATTTCTCTGTCCTGGTCTTTGTTCACCCCATTGCTTTCCCTCTTGCTATTGTCAATGTCAATGTGTAACTTGTCACTGTGTAACTTGTCACTGTGTAACTTGTCACTGTCTAACTTGTCACTGTCTAACTTGTCACTGTCTAACTTGTCACTGTCTAACTTGTCACTGTCTAACTTGTCACTGTCTAACTTGTCACTGTCTAACTTGTCACTGTCTAACTTGTCACTGTCTAACTTGTCACTGTCTAACTTGTCACCATGTAACTCGTCCATGCTTGTGTCACTGCCCTGGACACTGTCCTCGTCACTGTCTAGGCAGGCTTGCTGGTAACGAAGCTGTCTACACTTGGCCTGGTATTCAGTCATTGTGTCTTGGTACTTCTGGCAGAACCCTGTTGATACCTTTCTTTTGAGAACATCATAATACCTATAATGCAAGATGAAAGGTGTGCATTGTTTATAAACAGAGCTCTTATCTATGTTGGTTAAAGGGGTGTGACAAGATTTTTCAAAAAATGGATAGTGTGCCTATAATTATATTTTTAACCGAGTTAAAATTTTACTGCCATTTTTAATGTAATGCGCTCTCGAACAGGCTTGCCCTGGAAATGGCGCACTATAAGTGCAATTATTATTAATATTATTATTATTAACCCAACAACCATACAAAATACCTCCCCAAAATACTATCCATGGGAAGAAAACAAAATGCAATCCCCAATTTGGAAGTGGAAGCAAAAAGGTTGGTGTACATGTAATCACTGCACTGCTTTGCGTAACCGAATAAATTAGTTTACTAAACTTCGGTGGATATTTGACGATATCCCTGGCTGGAAGTATAAGATTTTAGAATGTAATGAGAAAAATATGACACATGGTATGGTACATGTATGAAAATCTCAACACCCATGGGGGAAAAATGGGGGGGGGGGGGGGGGTGGTGTTCTCGCTCTTTTAAATGCACAGTAATTTGGTAAAAGTTGTCCATGAAGAAATCACAAGATGAATCCCAAACATTCTAACATTGCCGGCACACCATTTTGCACCCCATTTTTTATCACTTATAAGGTCAACTGAAGTTTAGCTCAAATGTCACAAATAAAGACACATTTCCTCTGCAACTTTTACTTTTGTACTTTTTGAAATCAGACTGTTAGTAAAAATATTTACGCATACAACACAAGTCAAATTATAGAAACTGCATGTCAGTCTGGTTTTCTAGCTTTGTACTCAGGACACTCACAGTTTCAATCTTGGTTCAAGATGACGACGAGCGAAGCTGTAATCTCCCATATCATTGCTGTCGGATAAGCGCCAAATGTAATGGAAGAAAAACCTGTAGAAAGACAGAAACTTTAGCTTGACTACTAAGACTGAACTGTAGTAGTACTAAGAGATGAAAATGTTGTTACGGTTAAAATCACTTTTTCAATTTTACAACATAGGCTTGTTTCACCCATGTAAAACACAATCTGTACAAATCGTCAACTTTACACAGTCAACTTTACACAATGGAATCCAAGCAAAGGATTAAAAGGGGCGATCAAAACATTAGAAATATGAAATGCATCATTCATGCATTCAATGAACTAAATAAAACAAATGTTTACGATGTCTTGAATGACAGACACACCTCATCTGCTCAATGGCTAGAGCAACCTCATCCAGACCACCAGAGTCATCATAAACAGGGAATATTTCCATCATGTCCACCTTGTGGTTATGGTTCTGTAAGAGAAAAAAACATGTCATGCTGTAATTAACAGGAAAGTGACTGTATGAAAATCCGGAACTCTCTGTGCAAACTCAATGAAATGTGGGGTGTTATGGCCGAGCGGTCTAGTGCGTCGAACTCAAGTTCCTGTACGAGCCAGTACTAAAATGTGGGTTCGATTCCGGGCCGTGACGGGTTGTGGCACTTGTGCTCTTGAGCAAGGCACTTAATCACACTTGTTCCGTCCTTCGGAAGGGATGTAAAGCCGTTGGTCCAGTGTGCAGTTAATGCACTTTAAAGATCCCAGAGCATTCATTCGTGAAGAGCAAGGGGATTCCCCGGTGTCTCTGGCCATTTCTAATTCTAATTCTTCATGGGTTTCCTCACGCTTGCGAGTGACAGTGCAATGAGCATTATTGAGGAATCCCTGGTATGAATACCAGAAAATAATAATAATTATAATAATTTCAAATGGCCAAATTTACTTCTACTATTAAAAGAACTCTTGTATAAATATTCATGAAGGATATACTGCATTGGTCTTAACATTGTTCAATGATGTAATTTGCCCATACACGACGCGGTACAATAGTGCATTTCCCTAAGACACACTCAATACTCCTAGTATTATTTTATTTTTTTTTGTACATGTGTATTTTAAGTGTTGGCATGGCGGCATTTGGAGAGCCAATCGATTGTGATTTAGTTCACATTTGGCAATCCTTCAGGAGTGTTACCATGTAATGTTTTGTTTTATGTCAATTTTCATCTGTGTGTACTGTACCTTTTCATGTTTGCCCTGAGAAATAATAAATCAAAAATGAAATGAAATAGCGTGCTCGTGCTAGCATGCTTTGAGTTTTTAATGAGCACACCCGAGCAAGCTACAGTTTGTTGTGTATGGGCAAATTACATCCATTTAACAACAAAATACCTACCTTGAGAAAAGACTGGACTAAATCCTGGGTGATGGTGCTGCCTGTTGGGCAAATCTGGAAACAAAATGGCTCCATCAGCTCAACTCTGACCACAACAGGGAAGGAGTTCCAAGTTACTTCTCTCATCTGGAAAGAATCAATATTTAGCTGTTCAAAATTAGCTCTATGTACATGTGTATCTATTATAGTGCCTGTTTTGTCAAAGTTAAATGTGGTAAATGTACTACATACCACCATTTAGAACACCTCAGCTCATGTATTATACTATAGTAACCCACCCAAAACTCAGAGGCTTATACAACTTTTTAAACATTTTTTACAAGCTATACAAGGTAGCGACTTGGACAAAAAATTAAACATTTCTATTTTGAGTTAAAACCATTTTCACACAACAGACAAGTTGCAACAGATATCAAAAATACTCGGTTCCTATTTTATGCTTAAAATGTGTCAAATTTACGTGCGGAATCGTCAATGAAAATGAATAGACAGCAACTTCAAAAATTGTGATGTGATGCAAAGCGCCCTCCTTGTCACGAAGCATGTCATTTTTTCTTGGTTAGTCTTAAATTCAAGCGTTACACATTTTGATCTTGTCCTTCAAGAGCAGACAGGGCGCCATCAACTGACAATAAACAGCTGTGCCAAGTAGAGCATAATGAGGGCAATATAGGCGCGGGCTTTTTTATGCCTATAGTCGTGCCTGTATTGGTGTCTTGAATCAAGACTAGGTAGTTGACGGCACCCGCCAACTGCAAATTTTGGTGCTATTTTGGGGCGGAAAATCTCACCACTGCACAGGTGGATTTGCGTGATATTTGGCGCAAATACAAAGAAAACCAGCCCCAATAGGCCCGTACCAAAAATAAATCAGCCTGGCAAATTAAATAACAGAAACTAAAGGCAGCATGATTTACAGTGCAATTTCACGCAGCGGCCCATCAAGCTTGCAAACTTCAGTTACGGATTTGACCAATAATACTAAATAGTGTCACGACTGCACGGCTGATGTCACAGATTTCCAAGTCCTTTAACAACATGAACAAGGTGATAGTACTACCAGAGTATAAACTTAATAATATTTTAAAAATTCGGTTCGCCATGTATTTCGACCTACCTGAACCAAGACATCACATGCCAAATCAGATGACCGCCACACACATGTCATAGTACGAATGCCATCCATTCCAATAACTCTTTCCACAGCCGCATCAACGTGGTCAGCAAATGCCTGCTCTGCCTCACATGGTTTGCGATTGGCTAAGATTTCTACCAAGTCATCAAATCGGTCAACAAAACTGAGATTTGAGAAATCAAAAACTTCTGGCAATCTCAACGGAGGCAGCTTAAATTCTTCCACGTCGCTTGACTCGGCATCCATGGTGCGAATCACCACCACGCTGTGCGCGCCACCACCTTGAATTTCCCGCGGTATCTCGACGTCCCCACACGGTTGGGTAATCGCGGTCGCTGCATAATCCATGGCCGTATTGAGGCCATCACCTTGGCCCAAAAGGGACTCGTGTTGATCGGTCTTTTGCTTCTTGGCATTCATGAATATCTTTTCTCAGTGCAATGTCACAATTGTCCTGCTAAAAATCAAACCATAAATTGACAACGATTGATAGATTTCTGTGTGTCGTCAGTCAGTTTTCAATCACCCATAAGGTCTATTGCTGATCGTGTTTCACCAACAGAGGGCGCCCTTTTGCAAAGCATTATGGGATTAATAAGGGAGCAAAACATCGATGTTTTGATCCCTTATTAATCCCATAATGCTTTGCAAAAGGGCGCCCTCTGTTGGTGAAACACGATCAGCAATAGACCTTATAGGGGGCGCTCGAATACTGAAATCAAATGGGCGGGCTCCCAAGTTGGGTACCAGCATTGGGGAGCCAAAATTTAACTGACAAAGCTCCTAGATCCTGGTAAGATCGCTGAGTTTTCTCATTGATATGTAGGCTACGCCTTTTTTTTCCTGTTAGCTGACCAAACCCACATGCACACCGTACCCCCGCCCCCTCCCCCATGCCTCACCTTTCGACCATAAAATCAGTAGGGCGCCCTCTGTATTTTCTTGACACTGGCAAACCGACGTCAATTTACATCCGGGGATTTTTTATCAATCCAAGATGGCGCCGATCGGCGAAAAAAGTGGAGCTCGATCAGCCGACATGCATGACGTGGAAAACGGCGACGAAGAACCTCAAAACTTGTGGTAAGCCTTTTAGTTTTATACTGTTTCGGAGCAGTTATACAATACAGCCAGGGTCCACCGAAAAACGCATGTTTTAAAAAATCCGCGGAAGAGTGGTCATAAATTATGATTTATGTTTTGCAATCGATCGCGGATGCATGCAGACTTTTCCAAACTCCGTCTGGCATGTCTGGTCTCCCTTTCACCATCCTAGCCAAGGTTACCTCATCTTCCTTTCGCAACGGTCTTTCCTGCACACGTACCTAGTTTGCCAAGAACCCTTGCTGAAACGACTTATATGGGGGCTGTATTTCAGGAATGGGTCATTCTTACCCCTAGAACTATGGGGGACTGTATCCCCCATAGGTTATGTTGTTTTTTTCCAATATGGCGGCGCCTGAACTTTAAGATCGGACCGATACGGTTTAAGCTAGCGCAATAATCCGCTCCCCAATCGCCACCAAACTCCGTCTGATAGTTCTTGAGACACTCACCTTGCGTGTGTCTACGGAATTTCGGTACCATTTGTCCATTAAATTCTCCGAAAATAATGTTGGAAAATGAACGGGAACATGTGCGATGCATGTGGATGCATGATCGAGGCATTCGGTGCGATGCATGTGGATGCATCGCACATGTTCCCGTTCATTTTCCAACATTATTTTCGGAGAATTTAATGGACAAATGGTACCGAAATTCCGTAGACACACGCAAGGTGAGTGTCTCAAGAACTATCAGACGGAGTTTGGTGGCGATTGGGGAGCGGATTATTGCGCTAGCTTAAACCGTATCGGTCCGATCTTAAAGTTCAGGCGCCGCCATATTGGAAAAAAACAACATAACCTATGGGGGATACAGTCCCCCATAGTTCTAGGGGTAGGTCATTCTATAAAATTGGGGTCCAACGTGTGACATTTTTCGGGTGTCGTTGAAACCCGGAGGTCGGAGGTAACCCGGAGGTAGAATTTGTTGTGACCGTGTAGTACATGCTACAACCTACCTCCGGCTTGTTATTTTAATACTGCGTAGCTCCGGGCCACCGTCAACGCACCAACTACACGTTAGCAAAAACAATCTACCTCCGGGTACCTTTGGGTACCTCCTACCCCTAGAACTATGGGGGATACTTATCCCCCATAGGTCATGTGGTTTTTTTCCAATATGGCGGCGCCTGAAGTTTAAGATCGGACAGAAACTTTTCTTGCTAGCGCAATAATCCGCTGCCCAATCGCCACCAAACTCCGTCTGTTAGTTCTTGAGACACTCACCTTGCGTGTATCTACGGAATTTCAGTACTATTTGTCCATTAAATTGTCCAGAAATTATGTTTCAAAATAAACGGGTACATGTGCGATCATCCACATGCGTGGTTCAGGCGCCTGAAACACGCACATGTGGATGGATCGCACATGTACCCGTTGATTTTGAAACATAATTTCTGGACAATTTAATGGACAAATAGTACTGAAATTCCGTAGACACACGCAAGGTGAGTGTCTCAAGAACTATCAGACGGAGTTTGGTGGCGATTGGGCAGCGGATTATTGCGCTAGCAAGAAAAGTTTCTGTCCGATCTTAAACTTCAGGCGCCGCCATATTGGAAAAAAACCACATGACCTATGGGGGATAAGTATCCCCCATAGTTCTAGGGGTAGGTACCTCCGACCTCCGAGTTTTATAAATTTCCACATTTTTCTGTCCCCGTTACACCCGACAAACTGCCATTTGCTATACAAGTATCATTAAAAATGCCTTCAAAACATATTTTTATGAATTGTACTTTATGTAGGCCTAATACTTTTAGAAGGCTAAAAGTGTTGTTTTGGACGTTTTATATTGGGACGTTATCATTTTCTATATACACTTTTAGCCCCTTAACATTTTAACCACCTTCGATCGTGTGGACCGTTCTTACACGCCCTCAAGAGGCCAGATACACATGTGTAATATCGTACCGTAAATTCCAAATCAGACATTTAAAAACTCACCATCGGGGTCCTTGTAATCTCAAGACTTCTGTACCCTTGTCGTTCACTGTCCATGATGACTCAAACATCAAAAAAGGATAACAGGGAGCAAAATTATGAGTAAAATCGAAAATTTTCAGGCAGCGCGGTACACAGACTTCATGCTGAGACGCGTCAAAAGGAAAGTAGTCCCACCAACGCGGATGGACTTGTTTAGCCTAGACTGGACCCCTGTCCACATATTTACTTCCCCACGCGTTGTATATGAGCGAGAGCAGCGTAGCGCACATAGACAGGGGGCAGGTCTAGGCTAAACAAAATCCATCCGCGTTGGTGGGACTACTTTCCTTTTGACGCGATCACATGGGTAGCGAATTCAACATGCATGACGTGGTCAAGTCTCCCGTCTGTCCAAATTTGTCGATTTTACTCCAGATTTTGCTTCCTTTTATCCTTTTTTGATGTTTGAGTCATCATGGACAGTGAACGACAAGGGTACAGAAGTCTTGAGATTACAAGGACCCCGATGGTGAGTTTTTAAATGTCTGATTTGGAATTTACGGTACGATATTACACATGTGTATCTGGCCTCTTGAGGGCGTGTAAGAACGGTCCACACGATCGAAGGTGGTTAAAATGTTAAGGGGCTAAAAGTGTATATAGAAAATGATAACGTCCCAATATAAAACGTCCAAAACAACACTTTTAGCCTTCTAAAAGTATAGGCCTAATTACTCTTTGAAATAGAAGGCATTTAAAGAATATGTCCTAAATTTACAAAGTACAAGGAAAATTGGACCCCAAATTTATAGAATGACCCATATGAATATTGAATTGATTAGCCAGTGACAGTGATCGCAACTGACCAATCACGCGCCGCGCATGTTTCTCGGTCATCGCATGCAGTGCCGATATACTAAAGCGCGCGTGCACGTTGCACGACATTCAAAATGCATCATAGCTACGGATGCTGTTGCCAACAGCAAGAGCCAATCACGCGCCTCGCTCCGTTTAGTGGTAGCGTCCACTTTTACTAGGGGGTGGGGTTTAATGTTTAAATGAACAGTCACTGTAAGGGCGTTTATTAGATAGGCCTATCTTTTTTCAGATGAACTGCGTTTAGCTTTTGGCGAACATTTATACTGCGTGCAAGATAAAATGATATACATATGTACATAAAAAGATCTCCCCCACACAAATTGTGGTAATTGCGGCTACAATGTCGCGAGATAAACAACACGCGAGATGATTGTTCGAAATGGCTTCATTAAAAGGTCAAAAGATCCAGGTCAAAAGATATCTTGTCTCTCATTGGTCGAACAGCCCGAGGCCTGAAATACAGCCCAGTATAAGTCGTTTCAGCAAACTGTCGTTCTTGGCAAACTAGGTACGTGTGCAGGAAAGACCGTTGCGAAAGGAAGATGAGGTTACCTCGGCTCAAATTTTATCATGTGGTTAGACTGGTTCCCGCTCCACATATTCCACATACAATGACTGAATATGAGGACCGGTCCTCAATGAGTCAATCGTTGTATGTGTAATATGTGGAGCGGGAACCTGTCTAGACAGAATCATTCTGTCCCTACGGGATTTCCCGTAGGGACAGAAGGTACCCCTTTCATACAGTGGATTGTTGTCATTTTGCCTCGAAATTAGTATCACACCCAAATATTTCCTCCTAGTTGTGTCCTACAGTGGTTTGAGATGTCCATGATTGGAAAGAAATACTTACAACACCGTTTTTGAAGCCAAAAGTTGCTCTCACATTCAAACTCAACAGCAGTTTCTGTCGTGACCGTGTTCATAAATCTCGACGTGAAATCTCGCGAGAATGTACACTAGTTGGGCCTGCCCAATTGCAGACAGACTGTATCAAGCCTTATCGTTAATCGGGCACAAATACATTTACACGTACGCAGTCCTTTCCGTGCCGCTAGTGCTGTACGCACTGAGGAAATGACTTGGCTGCTCTTTCCGACAGCTGTTTCATTACTTAACACTTAATGTCAACCATGTCACATGTTATTAAAGGCAAGGCTCGTCAGCAATGCGCGCCCGCCAAATTCGTGCTCGAAACACGCAGCTCCATGCCTTTGCTATGGAGCTGCGTATTGCATATTTAATAAGAAATACATATTTATTAAACAAATATATTCAGCACATTCGGCAGATTGGAATGTTAACGTCTAAAATTAACTGCATGCACCAAATACATGTAAATAACCAAGCAGGGGTCCGACTTGGTCATGCATGGGTCCGACTTGGTCCGGGTCCGACTTGGTCCGGGTCCGAGTTGGTCCGGGTCCGACTTGGTCCGGGTCCGACTTGGTTCGGGTCCGACTTGGTCCGGGTCCGACTTGGTCCGGGTCCGACTTGGTCGTGGGTCCGACTTGGTCGTGGGTCCGACTTGGTCGTGGGTCCGAGTTGGTCAGGGTCCGACTTGGTTTGGAGAACAATGGTTGACCCATAGGGGCCCCACATGGGCGTTGGGTGTAGTCCATACGGGACCCATATGGGGCCCATATACTTGCCCATATGGGCCCATATGGGCCCAATATGGGCCCAATATGGGCCCCATGTGGGAATGTTACCTGGGTTAGGGCTGCCCAATGCCCAATTGCGGACAGACTGTATCAAGCGGAAGCCTGATCGTTAATCGGGCAAAAATACATTTACACGTACGCAGCCCTTTCTGTGCCGCTAGCGCTAGCTGTGCTGCGCTTTCCGACGGCTGTTTCATTACTTAACACTTACATGTAATGTCAAATGTGGACCTTTAGCGTGCATTGTGTACATCCGGTACACCTGGGAAGTGTTACACCTGATTGTGTTTCTACTGCGAAAAACAATCGGTGTTACACTACATGGACCACCTCCGAAGGTGGTTAACGGTTCACAGCAGGATACCTGGCATCACACGGAAATGTTGTCATTCCCTTCTGTTTCTACTGGGTCGATGAACCGGTTTTACTCTGAACTGTATCACCTGGCAACCACTTCGTAATAGATGAATCATATATGGAAAATTGTCCAGTTGTGTCAAATGTTAGAGCCATTTGATTGTCAACAACTCAGAGTCAATTTTTATCATTGCAGGTCGTCTATTTTGGGTGAGGTTTCTTCACATTCTGGCTCAAAGTTGCCATCGTGCAAAAACATCCTTGTTCTGGGTAAGCAGCTTGCAGCTGGGGAATAATTCCATACCTCTAGTTCCCTGATATGTTGTGATAATGGCCCCACAACATATACAAAATTTGTGGTTTTTTGTGACAAGATTACTCAACATGGACAATTCAGATTTGTCCAAAAATGTGAAAATGCTATTTTGACGGTAAAAACAAAGTGAAGAGAAAAAAGTTGCAATTTTACTCACGATAAACTTGATTTTTTCTCTAACTTTTCCCATACATGTAGGTTGTGTACAATGTACATGAACTTGGGGTCCCGTGTATGGTATTCTTTCCATATACACAATTCTTTCCTAAGACAATTGTAAATAAAAAATACAACTTTTAAATAAAGTTTCAATCATGTAGTGCCCAAGTGACAATAATGCAGTACAGTGTTAAATACTCATACAAGCACTGAAGCAGCTTAAATTCATGAATGAACTGTTTATTTTCTGTTTTGTTTTTTGCAGGTGAAGATGAGTGTGGGAAGACAACTCTTATATCCCGGCTGCAAGGAACAGAAGATCCCAAAAAAGGCCATGGTCTGGAGTATCTGTACCTTGATGTTCAAGATGAAGACCAAGATGGTAAGTTGACTCTAAATGGAAGCAACTAGTGGCAATTAGAAGCAACTCGCGGCAACTGGGAGCAAGTGATCAGTTGCCTTAAAAAGGTTGATGTACGCGCCCTTGCAACCACTGGCAATTGAACAAATCCCAGTTGCTACGAGTTGCTCATGTTCTACTTTCTGGTGACTAGTTGTATCCAGTTTCATTGATGTACACGTACGTGTTACGTACTTGCAACTGGTTGGTGTCAGTTAAACGATTGCGTCTAATCACGTGGCCACTGTTGACAGCAACTGATCAGTTAAGTTGCTTCCAGTTACAAGGTCGATGTACGCTATGTAATACTATGGATATTAACATCTGTGACGTCATTACGGGCACACTGGAAACACTTAAACCTCAGGTCGACCTTGTGACAATACAAAATAGTTGGCGACTGGCTTTTTTAGGACCAAGCTGTGCCTGAGCTATACCCACCGGCATAAAATAGCTAGCAATTCTTTTGAGACCTTTATTGAGCTCCGGCGACATTACAACAAGCAGCATGAGGTGGCATTAAAAAACAACAATTGCAAGAGTAGAACATGTGCACAGTTTGTGACGTGATGCCGATCGTCATAGCCAGTTTTTCTTCAGCCAATTAGTGTGCAGAAAAACCATGCCATGGAATTATTGTCACTTCAAGTCATGCATGATGTGAGCATGGTTGTGATTATTTTATGTGGAGTTGCTGCTTGTTCATCGATACTCACACCATTTGCTCAATTTTGTGACCTGGGCATTGCTTTTTGATATAGAGTGTTCCATCAAGACACAAGAGATCCACAGGTCGACCTGAGAGCAGCTTTATCCGGTTCGTAAGTGACTATGTCACATGCACACGTGCTGCCATTAGTTTGTACATTACTTCCGGTTCCAGTTAGAACCGGAACTACATACATGTAGTGTACAAACTATGGCAGTGTGTACACGTGTGACGTAGCACTTACCCAACTTACTAACCGGATACTGGTCAGATTCACAACATCATTGAAGATGCGCATCATGAAAAATATGCTTTTAATTATCTCAACATTACGTAATGTATTTAAAAGTGTATTTTCTGACGATATGCATCTTCTAAAATGTTTTTTTTAAATTTTAGGGCACAAACAAATGTTTGTTCGGTGATGAAATTTAAGTTCCAAATAAAGGTGCTTTATGCTGCCAGACCGACTTGTAAAACTGGGCAGAGTTTTGTTTGTGTTTATGCCAAATTTCACTCTTATTGACCTTTATCACTGCAGCCATCTTTGTCTTGTTCCCCATAGTATGTATCGAACACGATCAGTGCACCTGCGCGACTGCACAATAGCGTGTGTAATCATCAGTTGTTGTTTCGAGAGAGTCACTGTCCGTGCTGCGCATTTTCTTGATCGTGCTACACGTGTGCCATTGTGATGCAGACAATGAACATTTTCAACACAGGACCAAACTATTTTTCCTGCAAGCCTCGCTTTGGTTACATTCATTTGAATAGGGAAAAGGGAACATAACCGCACCGTGATAAAGGTCTATAGACGTTCAGCTACATTGTACATGTACATGTATTGGTAGTTATTTTTGAGAAAAACAGTGATAAGCACCTCCTCTTTGCAAAATGTCATTGAGTGTGTGGTCTTCCTCCAAGACTCCCACACAAATGCATACATGTACTTATACCACGTTTATTGACTGATGGCTATTCGCGCATGCGGACTGCAGACTTGCTGTTCGCGTAATGTGACCCGAGTGTAATCAGGGCTCGAATTTCATGAAAAAAAATCTATTTTTACAAGACCAAAGCCACAAGGAATGTGGATTTACTGTTCGTTAGTTTAAAAATGCACTGGACCACTGGTCTAGTACAGTAGAGAAAGCTCTTGACCGAGGCTTAAATTACTGGCCTCGGTCCACCGGTCCAGTGGGTATTTCGAGCCGTAATGCGCACGCATTACTCCGGAGTAGCGAGAACTGCACGCCCGAACGCAGCCTAGAAAGTAGATGTATTATTATTATTATTATTATTATTATTATTTCTTTCTGGTATTCATACCAATGATTCCTCAATAGTGCTCATTGCACTGTCACTCGTACCGGTAAGCGTGAGGAAACCCATGAAGAATTGGAATTAGAATTGTATGAATACAACATGTTATACATGTATATTATATTCTGAACTTGAATAATCAATAAGGATAATTACCAGATGCATGTCATATTGTATGTGAGAACAATGATGCACACAGTTATATCATATGCATAAAAGCATTTGTGCATACATTGTTGTGTTGCGAGGTTCCCCATCACCAACAATCCATTATACATAGTCTATGGTATTTGTCATTGATTAACACCTGTTGTGCTTCAGACAAATGTTTAAACATAGCACCTAATTACTATTAACAACAAGATGATACATGTAGTACCGGTATGCAGATGTACAAGATCTTTAAGCTAATAATAAAATGCCTGTTTCCTGTAACATAAACAATTGGGTGGAAGCTTATTTTCCCCCCCTAATTTCTCTACCAACAAATGGTAGGGTTGGATGATGGGCATTTTTTTCAACTGATACGGTAGCCTGTAATATCAGTTAACATGCTCCTGACAATATCTCATTCAGGCACTGTCAAGAATCACTGTTTTCACTGTCTTGGATCACTGTTTTCGCTTTCCTGGTGCAGATTTTGAAAAGATTACCATGCATAGACACCCACTGGGACCCCATACACTAAATTTGTAGTTTTTCCTTAGTAAATGTATGACACTTTCCCTCTGAATTTTACGTTTTTATATGCTATAACAAGGGAAATCCTGGGTGTCCGTGCATGTTAATGAACTCACACTAAAATTGTCTTTTTGAGTTGTTTCACATTTCCAAATGCAATGTATTACCATTACATACGTGTACATGTGTATATATAGCTTGCTCAAGTGAGACTCGAACCCATGGCCTCCTGTATTCAACAGTAGATGTCTAACGCCAAACACTAGTTGATTTCCATTTTGTGTATTCAGACAGCACACTGAGATCAACATGGTTTTATTTTGCCTGCAGACAGTACACGATGCGGCGTGTGGATTCTCGGAGGAGAGAAAGAACACTCGGATCTTCTCAAATTTGCCCTAACTGCAGAAAGCTTACAGCATACATTGGTTATTATGGGAGTTGACATGGCTAAACCATGGTGCATTATGGAAACACTCAACAAATGGGTAGACATCTTAAGGAGACACATAGACACACTGCATATGCCACCTGGAAGGCTACGCCAGCTGGAGGGAAGATGTAAGTTACTTCTTCTTCTTCTTGTGTTTGAGGCAGCAGAAATTAAAAATTAAGTAATGCCACCCAGACGCTGCAGCAAGTTACTCACTTATAGGCAATTAATATTGACATTAAAGGAGTGTGTTCAGATTTTTGTTTACCCACTAAGAATCATATAAAATACTTCCCAAGAAAGAAAACAGAAAATTTGCAAACTCCGATTTGGATGTGGAAGCAAAAAAGGTTGGTGTAATCACTGCCGTGCTTTATGGAACCAGATAAATTAGTTTACAAAACATTGTTTATATTGAAAATATACGAAATGAAAACGCGAAATTTCAGAATGGTAATGAGAAATAATATGGTATCAAAATATGGGAAATTATGGGGAAATTGGGGGAGTTAAAAATGTCATCTGGACACGCTTCTTTAACACTAGCTCCTTGTGCAGATGTTTACCAAATGGATTGATATCGTGTGATGACACATAAACATGTCTCTTGAGAAGCTAGGCAAACTGTGTAGAGACATATATTATATTAGAATGCTTATAAAGCAGGCATACTCATGTTCTAGTGTCATATCTCCTTAAATGTGCCCTGTTAATACTGGAACTATTTATTACAATGTGTCTTTTATTGTATTTTAAACTCAGGCAAACAAATTAAATTGATTAAGCCTACATATTACTTTATTAGCAAATTGTTGAAGTGCACTCGCACATTATCTCATTTGAATAGAGATTTCAACATGTATACTTGAAATACATGGATTTAGTAGCATGGAACTACATGTACATGTAAGTGTATACCGTACAATCAATGTGTGGTGTCATGTATCATATTGTGCCGAAGCAGACATATGCTGTACGTTAATGAAATACATTCATGAACAACTACTACGTACACATTGATGTCAGGCAATTATTGATAAGTGCTGTCAATCAAAACTGCTCTTCAGTATTCAGTCACAGTTGTGGGGGAAACATTGTCTTATTTATCAGTGCAGTAAATTCCCATTAGAGCACTGTTTGTTGCATAAAGGTCCTATTGATTTCGTTCACAGGCGCCATCATCGTAGGAAAAAAATGCTACTGCGTATTAAACGCCATAAAGTACAAGCACGCGCACACTGAAACATGTTCCAAACACACGCGCGTGTTGCTCAAAATTTGTTCGAAATACGGCGCAACCGATGCGCGTAAAAAAATAATACGCTTAAAATCATGATACACGTGACAATTTGTAGGAAGTGACGTCATTTGAACGTGATCAATAGATGATCTGTTGTTGAACGATTCTTGGAATAAAACCGTTATAAATAAGAAGAAAGACATCAAGAAACTCATTCAAAGGAATTTCAGCTGTGTCAAATGTACCACGTCTTCTAAAAACAAGAAAATCCGTATACATTTTACCGATCTGTGGCTCGCATCATGCACTCTATGGCGCACGTCATACTGCGTGTGTGTGCGCATTATACTGCGTGTGTGCGCGACCCACGCGATGGATTAAAAATGCATCGCGTTGGAACAGCATACACGCAGTACACAGCGCCCATTTCGGACCACCCAGATGAGAAGTAAATCGTTTGCAAACGATCTAGATAATTTCATCTTCATGGACTATTTTCTGGTAAAATTATATCATCTCGGTTGGAAACATTTCATTGGATAGTTGCTACCAATTCAATCTTTACTTTGAGTAAGGTTTTCCTAGTCAACTCATTAATTAACTTTTGGGGTCATTGCAAATGATACAGTGGCCCTTAAAAGGAGAAAGTTCAAAAAAATTGATTTTCTTTTAATCTAACATCTATACAAAATACATGTACATGTATACTCCTCCAAATATCCATGGAAAGAAAACAGGAAATTTGCAATCTCCAATTTGGGTGTGGAAGCAAACAGATAAATTAGTGTGGAATACATTGGTGTTTTTTTTTGGGGGGGTTGTTTTTCAACAATATCTTTGGAAATACATGTATACAGATTGAGAATGTGAAATTTCAGAATGGTAATGAGAAAAATATGACAATTGATATGCTATCAAAATCGCAACACGCATGGGAAAAATACATGTACACATGTAGCAAGGGCAAAAATGTTATCTGGGTCCTATTTCACAAAAGTTAAAAACATTCTTAAGTGGATTTAGGAACAATAAAATATAATTTTTCCTATCTTTAAAAACATTAAGAATGTTTATTTAGGAATGTGTTTAAGTGGGCTTTATGAAATAGGACCCTGGACGCGCTCCTTTGAAACATGCTTCGTTAACCAGCATATTAACTCGGATCAAAATTAAAAAGTAAATGTTTCACTTAATACGCATCTCACATACCATTGCCCCTGTGTGTATACGTGAAGATGCCTGTGTAAAATTACCAGCTACTGTATGAGCCTGCCAGTACATTTTGCTGTCACATGTCACTTCAACAATGAAAACTGCACTATTAGTGGGGGAAAAATCCTTGTACAGTTACAGGAAAACTGGAAGCCATGTGATGCAAAACAGCAAACAATAAAACCATAAAATGATCCTGCATTAGCAATGCTTCAAAACATTTGCACACAGAAACGTAACCTGCATTTGTAATAATTTGTACTGACACATCTAGTTGCTAGGGTTACCCATTATAAGAAGAAAAATTGTGTACTATTGCTGTTTAAGTTTGTATTTGTGAGACTTTGTGGTAATTTTCACAGTTTCTAAAACCTACAAAGTATCTTGAGTGATATTATATTGAAGTAAACACTGTGTTATACATGATGTCATTACCACAGTGGTTCAGCAATTCCAAGAGTACGTTGAACCTGAGGAGGGGGAGGAGCCTAAATCACCAAGGAGGACCACATCTTCAGC
This sequence comes from Henricia sp. BOLD:AAB3569, assembly GCA_037783545.1. Classification (NCBI taxonomy): domain Eukaryota; kingdom Metazoa; phylum Echinodermata; class Asteroidea; order Spinulosida; family Echinasteridae; genus Henricia; species Henricia sp. BOLD:AAB3569. Next base: position 429,654 of record JBBELK010000244.1, read on the forward strand.
AACAGTGGGAGGGGAGGATGAGAAAGTTATCTTACCATTAGGAGAAACGACACTTACACATAACCTGGGGATTCCCATCGTTGTCGTAATAACAAAGGTAAAGCACTTTAATACAGTACATGTAGCTTGCTGTTTTTATCCTTGTACCACCCTAACATGGATTAACTAATAACATAAATGTTGGCATAGTCGCCAGGGGCCAATTCCATGGTGCTGTTTAAGCGCTAGCTGAAAACGTGTGCTTATTGTAGCAGAAACGTTGTGCTAACGTTAAGGCTATTTTACGACCGCGGCGTGCTTAAGCATGCGCATTGTAACGGGATTATCGTTACTTTAAGGTTCGGATGGATAACCAGGACACGAAAGACAGAGAGGATTAACGACAACTATACGAAGGATAAACAGGTTTAATCACACATGCGTCTGATCTTGCCAACCCAGGGGAAGGCATGGTTTTTCCCATCATGCACTTGGTACATGAATATACATGATATGCAAATAAGCACTAAAGTATGAAGGGCACAATGTGACATAGTATGTACAATATACCGTTACAGCATGCTTGGAAACGGGCAGTGCTGCGTCACCAGTGTTAAGCAAATTTTGCCTCTCGGGTTAGCAAATGTTTAACAGTGCTTAAGGTTACGGTCTCCATGAAATAGCTAGAGCATCTGTAAGCACAGAATCAGCTGCTAAACACCGCAATGAAATTGGACCCAGGGTCCTTTTTTGTAAAAGTTAAAAACATTCTTAAGTGCATTTAGGAACAGTAAAATATAATTTTTCTTCAAAAACATGAGTTAAGAATGTTTATTTAGGAATGTTTCTAATGGTACGTTCAGACGAGGCGTAAGTTAATCGTTAATCCGAAAATACTAAGTTATTCCTCGTTGGAATGCTCTAATCCACCCGCAGAGGAATAAGTTACGCCAACAAGGTGGCGTAACCTATTCTCGCGAAAAGTGGAGGAATAGTGCAAGTTGCGCCAAGGACAACTATCACCCCCTGCTGCGCCGAGTCGTAAATCTCCGGTGGAACGCAACTGACCTGCCACTTCCTGTAGTAGTTTATTCGCGCTGACCTACATGTACTATACCCTCCATTACCGTAATATCCACGTGTAATTCTGATGAGAGAACAACTGGAACATGGCTGCTGAAAAATCTACTCAAATTCGTGGATCAAATTGGCAAAGTCGGGAAATCCTCGCTCTAATAAATATTTGGTACCAGGAATTCCGTCATTCTGCGCCGGTGATGATCCTTTCACGAAGAAGAAGACCATACTGGAAAGGATCGCGTCCAGAATGGCGGAGTTGCACTTCGGCTACCCTCCACGGACGACACTCAAGGGGCTGAAACGGAACCCTAACCCTAACCCTTCTCATGATTTTCTCCAGCACTCGATTGTTACACTCGGCCTCATCATCCAAAGACCTCTCTCTTTCACCCCGAATACAGGCAAGCAAAAACGCGAGAAATATATCGTTGATCAAATTGCACTGAGCCATTTTGACATATCCCACATGCACAATGCGCGGTGAGCATACACGATTGTGTGTACATACATGTATTTGTACATGTGCAAGTACTGGGCCTTGTTTATTAGGGAGGTTTAGATGCACGTAAAACACAAACGTGAACGCGAAATTATTTCAGCATCGGTCACCTCAGGAGGTGGTCTTACTCTTAGAACTCGGGCTCGAATCTTGGTCACATCAAAAGTTTTATCTCACCACAAAAGTAAAAAATGTAGATTTTTGTTTTCATCTGTTCTAAGATCTCCTCAGAATAATGACCAAGTGTTTAAAGCATTTCACGTTCGCGTTCGCGTTTTACGTGCATCTAAACCTCCATATTATGTTGTGGATGCATTATGGCGCGCCGCCGTTTTCCCGCACGCGCGCTTGTGTGACCGGAAGGTCACCTCAGAAATTTGGCGTTGCTTAACCTCGGAGGAATAACTTGAGCCACTTTTATCGTGAAGTGCCGGCGTAACTTTTCTGTATGAACGCAAGCGTATTTTGGATTAAGGAATTCTTATCTAAACAACCCAAGCGCAATTAAAAAAGTACCAACTTGTGCCTCCGTCTGAACGTACCCTAAGTGGGCTTTATGAAATAGGACCCTGGTCCATGACCTCGCCACCCTATTCATAAGCCACTGTTCATCAATAGTGTGGGGAGGTCACAGACAATGCTGACATTTACGTTAGTTACTTTTCATGGTTACTTCCATCTATAATCTTGAGTTTCATCATTTACTTATAACCACCTATAGTTACACCAAATCAGCCATGTAGAAAGCAGAATATTTTTTCAAATACAAAATTGAAGAGACTTGTAGTTTAACCCACTTGCACTCACTGGTAACAAGTACATGTAGTGTGTCTTATTACTCCCCACTAGCACTCAGTGGTAACAAGTACATGTAGTGTGTCTTATTACTCCCCACTAGCACTCAGTGGTAACAAGTACATACATAGTGTGTCTTATTACTCCCCACTAGCACTCAGTGGTAACAAGTACATGTAGTGTGTCTTATTACTCCCCACTAGCACTCAGTGGTAACAAGTACATACATAGTGTGTCTTATTACTCCCCACTAGCACTCAGTGGTAACAAGTACATGTAGTGTGTCTTATTACTCCCCACTAGCACTCACTGGTAACAAGTACATGTAGTGTCTTATTACTCCCCACTAGCACTCAGTGGTAACAAGTACATGTAGTGTGTCTTATTACTCCCCACTAGCACTCAGTGGTAACAAGTACATGTAGTGTGTCTTATTACTCCCCACTAGCACTCACTGGTAACAAGTACATGTAGTGTGTCTTATTACTCCCCACTAGCACTCAGTGGTAACAAGTACATGTAGTGTGTCTTATTACTCCCCACTAGCACTCAGTGGTAACAAGTACATGTAGTGTGTCTTATTATTCCTTGTCAAAGTCAATAACCAGTTATCCAATATTAGCCGCCCTTTACTGAACACAAGATTTGAAAGAGGATGAGTCAAGCTATGAGTACATGCCTGACAAGAGAGTGTTTGCAGAAACGTTAATTTCAATGAGTTATACCGTATAACTATTTTTCCCGTATTAGGACGACCGTTTTGGGTAGAGTGCTTACAGAGACCACTAAAACCACAAAATTGTCGGAAAGAAACTCATGAATTGACACCCATTTTCTCGACCTAATTCTCTGAAAAAAAGTTTTGCGACCTAGACGAAAATGGTTTGTGACCTAATAAAAATGGTTAAGAACCTAATAAAAATGGTTTTTGACCTAATAAAGATGGTTTTTGAAGCACTTGGCGTTAGGACAACCGGCTATCGGTCGCCCTAATGCGGTCGGTCGTCCTAATACGCCGTTTTTACCCATAACCGGTCGACCTAAACGCGAAGGAGTAAGTTGTTCAATATGGAAGAAATACAGGGTGGTTTGGGTGCCTTGAGGACTAATTACATGTAGTTAACCTGATTATTTTGCACTATTTCTTGTCTCTCTGTACAGTCTGATGCCATTTCTAGTTTGGAGAAGGAACATGACTTCAAGATGGAACATTTAGATTTTATCCAGCAGCATATTAGGAAGTTCTGTCTGAATTGTATCCTTTTAAATCAATATATAATGCTAATATACCGGTATAATGCTATACATACTGGCAGCGTTTTCTGTGTAGTGCTGCGTAACCAAATTGAGTATCCATATTGCTCGTGTTCAGTTGACTCAACATTCTGCCCTAACATTTTATCATTAACCGTCAAGCATACAAATTTGTACTGTAACTCTGTGCATTGAGGAAAAATAATTTTGTTGTTTTTGTCTGTGGTGGTGGTAGTGAGTGAATTTGAATATTACTTATTATTATTATTATTTCTTTATGGTCTTCATACCAAGGATTTCTCAATAGTGCCCATTGCACTGTCACTCGCAAGCGTGAGGAAACCCATGAAGAATTAGAAATTAGAAATGGCCAGAGACACCGGAGAATCCCCTTGCTCTTTACGAAAGAATGCTCTGGGATCTTTAAAGTGCATTACCGTTACCTAACACACTGGACCAACGGCTTTACATCCCTTCCGAAGGATGGAGCAAGTGTGGTTGAGTGCTTAGACTGGTTCCCGTCCACATATTCCACACAGGAGAATATAAGGACAGGTAAAGAGCGCTTCATCTTGATCTGTAATTGGTCGTCTTTGCGCGTGCGCATTGTGTTTTTTATATTTAAAAATTGGCCAAGTCCTTTGCTTTAGGCAATGTACTTTATTTACATAATTGGATATGTTCGACACGCACGGCCAAGTTACAAATGTCAATGCAAAATCTGCGCACTTACTAAACAAATAAAAAATAATAATAACCACGTGACGGGCAGAATTCTGCCCGTCATGGCTGCCCTTTACCGATCCCTATATTTTCGCAATAAGCGAACCAATCTATAGGGATCGGGAACCAATCTAGTTGAGTGCTATGCTAAATGGCACAGGTACCGGTACCGCAGCCGGGGGAGGTTGAAAGCAAGGGGTTTTCATAGTTGACAATGTTGTAAGTTTTTTGTATATTGTTTTCAGCAAGAATACTCAAACTTTTGACTAGAACCTGACATACATGTACTGTCCAAACACGTGTTGCTTTGTATTGAGTTTCCTTAAGTCTCTTTTTCCAAGATGGAGCAGCGTTATTCTACACATCGGTCAAAGAAGGCAAGAATTGTGATTTACTCTACAAGTATCTGCTGCACAGGATATATGGCTTTCCCTTCCATAAGCCAGCTCTTGTGGTTGAAAAGGATGCCTTGTTTGTGTAAGTCGATGCACTCGTCTTCCTTGTAAAAAGCGAATGTTTTATTGAATGATGGGTATCTCAAGTTTCATCTCAAACAGAGCCACAAACTATTGTACCGGTATCTGTACTTGATTGTCTTTGTGTGTTGAAAGAATGTCAGAAAGAAAGCTAGAAGTACATTGTGTACATGTACATGTACGGCAGGTCCTGCTATTTCTCTGAGGCCACAGGCCTAACCTACATGTATGACGCGAAAGGTCAAACAAAACAATAGTATTTGTATATTTTTTTCACAGAAATAGTTGAACTACAGGTAGTCCAATTTGCTTGATCTACTTTTAACCAATCACTGAACAAGAATCAATGTACAGTTGAAGTCAGAAGTATAAATACAACTGTATGCAACCAAGTGTTAAAACTGCTTACACCATTTTTGTAACAGTCTTTACTAAATTCTTGATTTTGTGGAATTCCTCACGTGCATGCAGTACTTAAAACATAGCTTGCACACCTTGCAATGGTTTGGGTAGTCATGTTTACCATTATGGGTGATGATGGTAGTGGTGTACATGTACATGTATTTATACTTCTGACTTTAACTGTACTGGTATATAATTAACTATTGCCGACTAGAGCCCCTCGAACAACAGGTGTTTTTCATTGTTCCATTGTTCAGGGTCATTAGGACTTCAACAATTATCATGTTTGATGAGTACAAACTTGAAATGTTAGTAACAATTTTGCAACAAGACATCAAATGTAGCTTACTAGAAGTATAATGTTAGAAAGTTTATCCTAACTGTTATTGGTTGCAGGCCTTCTGGGTGGGACAACCTACAGAAGATTGGCATTCTGTATGAAAACATGCCAAACATCAACCCTGAGGAGCCATTTGGAGACGTCATAGCCAAACCAGTTATACGAAAAGTAAGACTTTATCATCTTAAACATCCACAGACAGACATGTTGACACTAACGGAGATACGTGTACTTCTACCTATCCAGCTTAACGGTATTCTAAGCAATTAATATTATTATTACCCCATGTCATTGGGCTCAACAAATATCCATCCTTAAGCAGATCTGGGTTTGATTTCACAAAGTGCTACAATCCTTCATAACTTGAGATGCATGTTGCGCAAGATGCACGTTACGGTGGTTTACCCGTTGCAACTAGTGTTACGAAGGATTCTTGAAATCAGCCCCTGGATCTCTTGTCCATGGTAACATTTTGTTTGATTGAAGTATTGAATCTTTGTCTATTTATATCAGCCATTACAAGACAGTAAAGAACAAATAGCTGAAGATGAACAGGTCTTCCTGATGAAACAACAAGCTATGTTGAGTAAGAACCTCCCTCCCGCTAAGCAGCAGGTCAGTCGCTTAGCATGTTTGTCTGTCTGTTGGTTAACTATTACAAGACAGTTGTGTGTGTATGTACATTACGTACCTACTGTTGACTGTTGACAAGTGACGCAATTTGGACTGGCACACGTCCACAGGCAGGTTGTCCAACCTAAATAAATAGGGTTAGGGTGGGGATGGGGGAGGGAGGGGTAGGTTGCGAATTAGGGTTTAGGTAACAGTTTAAAAGAGAATCATTTTAATTTTGGTGAAAAAAAAATTGTTTTTATTTTGGAAAAAGTGACATTTTGGAACAGTTTTCTTAACTACACAAGAACAAAGGAATGTCCACAGTTGGTATGGAATATAAAGCATGTTGTATTTGTCTGTTTTTATGTCTCAGAATGTCAGCGATCAGGCATTAGTTCAGGCATTGACTGAATACTCATTATTTTCCCAGTGAGCAGGCATGTGATTTCTCCATTTTTTTCCGGAAATCCGGTTTTTTTGGCCCAAAAACATGACCCCTGTGAATCGTGTGAATCCGTTGAGAAATTAGGTAGAGTATGCTAATTTAAATAGTCATAGCGCGCGACAAATTTCACGCGAAATAAAATTTCTGACTAAATACATAATATTGGATGGACTGGTTCAAGTCTAAGTGAAGTGTCAGGTACCCGATGCATCCATACGCATGACGCGTGAGACTGATTCAGGACCCGACTGAAATAACTGTGAGTGTGTGGCATGATAAAACGTGTTGTGTACGTGTTTGTGTGGCGAGGTTGTACTGCATGCACAGCGAGCGAGCGGTGCATACGGTACGGCAGCAAGGTGCAGCGGCAGTACAGTGCATATGATCTGCGTGGCAAACAGCGTCGCATGTAGCCATGTAGGCTACGTGTATGTTGTGAAAAATGTCGGCCGTGGGAGCAATTTTGCCGCGGGGAGACGTGTCAGTTCGAGAAATAGACAAGGGAGTCGGAAATAAATTTCGATGGGATTGGTTCCGGTTGCAACCATGGTCAATGGTTGGCTTTGCTTACGTGGACGGGCCGAACAAACAAACTGTTTTCACCCTCAAAATGGCCATCAGATGGTGCTTGACACCATCCGATGTACAAATGGATATCGAGATTTAGTCCAAGGTCAGTTTAGTTAAATTTAGTTAAATTGTTATCAAAAGTGCAATTTTGCCCTCCGATTTCGAGACCGCGACCGTTTCTTTCGTTACAAATTTCCATGTTGCGCTAGCGCGCGCACAGCCGCGGCCGTACTGTCGGTCGCGCATTGTAGAAACCGCTCGAGTGCAGCGCGGGTAATATTACAACGTGTAGTTAGTGTGAACTCTATAGCCATGCCTAATGCATGCTGTAGATTTCACACCAACTACACAGTTGTAAATATACGCGCTGCATTGCAGCGGTTTCTAACTACAACGCGCCCGTGGCCGTGTGCCAATCCTTGGTGGCCGAATATTCATAGATTTCAACCCAATTTTAGACCTTGTGTCCAAAACATATGAGACAGGTTGAACAAAGAAGAAAAAAAATAACTTTAAAACAAGCATAAAATGCAAAAAGAAAATCGCCCATTAGTTGCCCAAGGAGGCTCTAGAATGCACCACAGAGCATGTACAGTTCCAAAAAAATACGGTCCCCTTCAGCGGGCCCCGGACCCCACGCCCTAATGACTTCGCGTTGCGCGCTCGCAATTTCAGGGTTTTTTTCAAACATCCAATAACATCCCTGAGTGAGTATTCTGCTTGTTATGTCACCATCTGGGTGACTGATTTTGAAGCACTTTTTGTTCATGTTGTTTTGACAGCAGGAATCGCCACAGAGACCAGGAGGGATGAGAACACCAGAGAGAAAAGCCAATGTACCCAGTGTTTCCCCAATCACGGCCTCAGGAAAAGCTAAGGTATATAACAATAGCAGAGCATTTATAAGGCACACAGTATCTAACGCTGTTATTCAATGGTGCCAAGGCTATTATTATTATTGCTGGGCCTCGTGAAATCACTAGAACCATTTCGCTTCAACTACATGTAGGTGGCTGTACTCTGGCCAGTGGCGCCGACCCTTTCAGCAGTTAGATTGTGGCATTCCCCTGACAGCTCCTCAATTATTGCTTGGGTCGACGAGGCAATTGGGATTAAGTGTCTTGCTAAGAAACACTAACACATTGGCCATAGTGGGGCTTGAACCCACAACTTCCTGATTGCGAGTCCCACTTCATGCGTATGAAACGTGTACGACGGTTACACATAAGAAGTATAGAAAGTCATAGCGTAACCGTATCCGAGCTGGTATCTGTGATCGTGCGAAACCTCTTTTTTTGCTGTAAACGATTATTCAAATGAATCTTTCTTCAATAATTAAGCCATTCTGACATTACTTATTCCCTGCTTTGAATTTCAAGAACCAGATATAGTATCAATTGTTAATTTGTTGGCATGTATGTATATATAGATGGAGGCAGGCAAGCCGGGAGCAACAAACGAAGGAGTGTTGGCAAATTTCTTCAACAGTTTACTCAGTAAGAAAACAGGGGCAGGTACACCAGGGTCACCAGTGAGTCCCAAGCCAGGTCAGTACTGCGTCATTCACATACAGCAAAAGCAGTGTACTGGAATCTATCCTAGTTTAGCAAAAGGCAGGTCTAGACTGCTGCAATACTGAGTGGTACTCGGTAAGAAAACAGGGGCAGGTTCACCGGGGTCACCAGTGAGTCCCAAGCCAGGTCAGTACTGTACCATTTACATACAGCAAAAGCAGTGTACTGGAATCTATCCTAGTTTAGCAAAAGGCAGGTCTAGACTGCTGCAATACTGAGTGGTACTCGGTAAGAAAACAGGGGCAGGTTCACCGGGGTCACCAGTGAGTCCCAAGCCAGGTCAGTACTGCGTCATTCACATACAGCAAAAGCAGTGTACTGGAATCTATCCTAGTTTAGCAAAAGGCAGTTCTAGACTGCTGCAATACTGGGTGGTACTCGGTAAGAAAACAGGGGCAGGTACACCGGGGTCACCAGTGAGTCCCAAGCCAGGTCAGTACTGTGTCATTCACATACAGCAAAAGCAGTGTACTGGAATCTATCCTAGTTTAGCAAAAGGCAGGTCTAGACTGCTGCAATACTGGGTGGTACTCGGTAAGAAAACAGGGGCAGGTTCACCGGGGTCACCAGTGAGTCCCAAGCCAGGTCAGTACTGTACCATTTACATACAGCAAAAGCAGTGTACTGGAATCTATCCTAGTTTAGCAAAAGGCAGTTCTAGACTGCTGCAATACTGGGTGGTACTCGGTAAGAAAACAGGGGCAGGTTCACCGGGGTCACCAGTGAGTCCCAAGCCAGGTCAGTACTGCGTCATTCACATAGAGTGCAGTGTCCTAGTTTAGTTGCAATACTAGGTGATATTGAGTTGGCTATACTCCAGGGCTGCGTTCGGGCGTGCAGTTATCGCTACTCTGGAGTAATGCGTGCGCATTGCACTCGGGTCACATTACGCGAACAGAAAGTCTGCAGTCCGCATGCTTAAATGGCCATGACTACACAAAAAACGCCGTTCGATCCACTGCTCGCAAGAAATTAAAGAAAATACAGACCGTAAGTCGTGAGAACCTTTGATACCGTGTAAAACAAACCTTAGTGAGTTGTTGTTTCGGTTATCCAGTTGACACGTTTAGCAAATTCACCAAAAATCCAACATATATCCCACCATCTTCGTACAAATCACATGGCACTCGTCAGGAGTACGAGCACACTCCCCATTTGTTGGGGAGTAGGGAGAGCATACTCTCATTGACCCGAGTGTCGTTAATCTTGCCGTTCCCGCGCGCAGGAGTACACGCCTGAACGCAGCCCCGTAGTATTAGTATTAATGTTTGATAGTACTTGTTATCAGCACATCAATTCAGTAACAAACGTTTGTCACTTCTGAGAGTCGCCAACATTTGTAGGAATTTGAGTTATCCCCTCTAGCAACAAAACAAATGTACCACTGTGACCATAACCAAATTAGCTTAATCTGGTAGCATGTTTGATTGAGCGACTATAATAGTTGGCTATAGTTCCACAATCAATACAAAATACCCGTCATTTAAGGTACTCTAGTCGACTATAGTCACTCAATGGAACCTGCTATAATAAGATGTTTTAGTAATACCCATCGTTTAAGGGACTCTAGTCGACTATAGTCACTCAATGGAACCTGCTATAATAAGATGTTGTAGTAATACCCATCGTTTAAGGGACTCTAGTCAACTATAGTCACTCAATGGAACCTGCTATTATACACATATGGACTGGCAATGAGGTCACTAGTGCACGTCTATGGGCCCCGAGGGACTGTGAGTGACCACAAGAGGGTCCTATAGGACCCTCTTGTGGTCACTCACAGTCAGGAGGGGCCCATAAACGTGCACTAGAGACCGAATTATGCCAGTCCGTATGTGTTTTATAACACGCCTCAGGCAAAAATACACACGTACAGATAAAATTAAATACATTAACAAGCGACCTCCAGAGGGCGCAGTAACCGGTCACTAGTTTTTGAGACTAGTGACCGGTCAGGGAAACACGCGCTCGTGAAGTCTTAATGCTCGCGCCCGAAACTTCATACGCACGTCTAGTTCACGCTGGCGCAAATTTCATGCACTAGCCTAGATTAGTGAACCTCACGTGACTGCGTTTCAGCCAGTCAGGATTGAGAATCAGAAAGAGGCGTGTTATAAAATAAGATGTTGTAGTCCAAGTAACTAGCTTGTAATAATATAAACGACTCATTTTAATTTTCCTTTAATTTGGGCAGGAGACAAATCAGTACGAAGTGATGCAGCGGCAGAATTGGATCGTATGACCCGAGGTCGCAAGGCCGTACCAAGTCAGAACTCAGCAGGGGCGTCCTAGCAAGGTGATGACAATAATAATCAATTATAGAAAATAGTGACTCATCGGTGTAAATGTACACAAATCTTATCAGATCTTTTTGCTTGATTATAAAATTGTCTAAATGGAATTATTCCTGGTGCCTGAGCTATGACGTTTGTCCACACACTTGCCATTTCTGTGAAATCGTGGGATGAGATTTATGGTGATTTCATGGCGGACACAGATTGGGATTTACTTGAAATAGTGCACAATTACTGCATGTTGGATTTGTCAGAATTGGGACGCTGTAAACTTGTAGCTCCATGGTGGGTGTTTACGTAAAACCAATGTTTGCACAATGTAACCATGGACAGGCTAGTTAATGATAATTGACTGCACAGCAGGTTGGTTGTGTTTACTGTGAGCACCAGCATTCAATGGTTTATGCCGATCCATTTGGGAACACATTTAACCCTTTGGTACACAGATTGTTTTGGGCGGTCACTAGAGACCCCCCTGTGCACCAAAGGTTTAACAGTTTTCTTGGCTGCATCTACTACAGACAAAATACCGGTTATTTGGCACAAAAGTCTGAGCAGACTTCAATTGCCGCTGCGCACATCAGCAAATAACTGGTTAAGGCTGTTTCTAGTGGATGGATGACGATACCAAAGTGTTTCAGAAACGGTAATCGCACTATGTAAGCATTGCAATCCAAGATAAATATTGACACTGTAATAAAAATGATGGGCTCAGTTTTTGTAGCATTTTCAGTTAATCACACTCAAACTGTCGGTTGGGGTGGGGCTGGGGCTTGAGTAGCCTCATACTAGTTACTTCAGGATCAGAAAAAAATGTTTAAAGGAGCGTGACCAGATTACATTTTTGACCCATGGGTGTGGAGATTTTGATACCATATCATGTGTCATATTTTCCCATTACTACTCTGAAATTTCGCACCCTCAATCCACATATTTCTAGCAATATCGTCAAAAATCCACCAAAATTTAGTAAACTAATTGTTCTGGTTATAAAGCAGTGCAGTGATTACACTAACCTTTTTGCTTCCACATCCAAATTTGTTGTGTCCAATGGATAGTATTTTACATGATGCCTAGGTTATAACGAAATCAAATCAGGTCATGCTCCTTTAATGTTGGACCCATGAGATGAGACAAACATTTTATAGCATAGATTTGTCATTTACAAGCTTGGCCATAACAAAATTTAAATGCTTCCTATTGATTGTTTCCGAACAAAATATATTTTTCAGTATTTCAAGTGAGTTCTTTTGATGGTGGGAAAAGTAATGATGACTTGTCAGTGTTGGGAATAGGGGGATTCCAGGGGAATTATTAGGTGATCGGGCCAACAGCCCGATCACCTATTGCTCTCGTACGATTTCTTTTTTTTTTTTTTTTTTTTTTTTTCTTTTTCTTTTTCCACTCAAACGTTTCCAGAGGTTTTCTTCAAAACGGTTCAAGCTATCAACTTAAAACTTGGTAGGAACATCAACCCCAATGTGAAGATGTGCATACAAGTGTGACGTCATTGTGACGTCATTAGGTATCAAATTACAAACCAAAAATGACCAAAATATGCATGTTTTAAAATGCTTCCGTCTGGAAAACCACGTGACCCATGATCTTCGTATTTGACAGGCTTATATATCAGATCATGGCCTACAATTTTCTTCGTGTGGGCATTTTCATCTGACCCTTCCTTCTGGGGTCAATCTGAGGTCAAAGTTCAACGAAAACGAAAATCTCAATTTTTGCACTTATTGAGCAACAATGCCCATCAAACCAAGCTGAATCTTTAAGAAACTAAGTACAGGCATAGGTCCTATAGCAGACTTTCACCAGCGTGTTTAATATTATGATGGCATCAAGCGTGACGTCATCGTGACGTCATCAAGTATCAAATTACACCTCCCAAAAAACCAAAATATGCATATTTTAAAATGCTTCCGTCTCGAAAACCACGTGACCCAGGATCTTCGTATTTGGCAAGTTTATAGATGACATTCTGTGCTACAACTTTCTTTGTGTGGCCATTTTCATCTGACCTTTCCTTCTGGGGTCAATTGGAGGTCAAAGTTCAACGAAAACGGAAATCTCAGTTTTTACACTTACCAGTAACAATGCCCATCAAACCAAGCTGAATCGTTAGTAAATTAGATACAGACATAGGCCCTACGGCAGACTTTCACCAGCATGTATAGTATCATGACGTCATCAGGTGTCAAATTACAAAAATTCAAAGGTTATTATTTTCAAAATTCATATCTCAAGAACCGTAATACTGTTCCACAGACGGACTACTTCTGTTATCGTAAACAGAGAGCCCCATATACTCTACACACAGTGCCCGTGGTTACTGCACATTCCTATGGGCACACACAACTTCCGGCGAGTTCGTGTCAGTGGTACACACTTCAACGCTAAAACGAATCGGGCTAAATAAGATCGGAACACTTCGGGTAAAGATTTGCGCGTTCTGATTGGCCGGTTGGCTTAGAAACGTCATCATCGGAAAAGAGTATGTTTCCAGCTGGCCTGGGGTCCATTCGCGTACAAAATCGACCGCGGGTTGCAACTTTTGCGATCAAAAACATTTTTTCTCGTCCATAAAGCGATCCATAATCAACGTGAATCACCAAGCGACAAGGTATGTATACAAAAGTAGACATTAAACAATCCTACCATACTGACAAAAAGTCCGTAAGGCCTACCATTTGTCGCAAAAATGTACTTTTAGGAGGGCATGTTGAGCAGGAATCCGAGACTTCGCTCGCGTGCAATGTCCACACCGACGTATGACCGAGTTCCACGCCGTGTGTAGGGCCGGGACGTACGGCGGTGGTGTGCCCACTGCATACGCGATGATCTCGTAATTCCCGTGAAACAAGCAATGATGCAGCGTTAGAAAACCTGCGTTTTACGTCAATCTGTGCAAAATTGTGTGCCAATTTTGTAACTGATATTGAATTTATTAACATTCAAAGACAATACGTGATATCAGATAGACCAATTAAAGATATTTAGTTGTTACTTAACAAATGAAGGCAAATAATTTGTTGAGTAATATTATTCTTTGTCAATTATTTTTGCAGCTTTTCTGTGGTCCTCGTCCTGTGACATACCACCAGTGAGCCTGAAGATGAAAAAGGGTAGTACGAGTCCCTTGATGATGCAGAATCGTCATCCATAGTTGAGCCTCCTGCCCGTAGTAACATCTGTAATTACTATTATTTGTAAATATTTAAATATAACCTCTAGGCTCCACATCCGTTTGTTTTGATCAAAACATAAATTATTTATCTCTGAAGAATAATACGTCATTCTCTTCTCTGTTTTGTATTTAATGTAACTTTGTAAGCAATTTGGAAAGTTGTACAGTTTGTGTGTGGATGCGCTACCTGTCATTATTTTTTGCTGCCCTCAATCCACACCTCTCCAAAATAGTATTGGCTTGGTAATTAACACATACAGTGATTGATTATGTCAATTAAATTATTGATGCAAGTCCCAATCTTGACTATAGACAGATTTGATTATATCAGTATCTCTTATCAATCTATTTTTCAACATTAATTGGGGAAAAATAAGGTTCCCTTAACAATCAACATTTTTGCATAAATTATGCAAATTATGGGATTTCAATATAAACTAATTATCTGTAGTTAAGCAGGTTTGATTATTACAATGTCTTGCATCATTTAATTAAAGTAAATACTTTAATTAAATGATGCAAGATGCATTGTAATAATCAAACCTGCTTAAGATAAATTTGAGAAAAATGAGTTTTCCCTTGAAAATTGACCGTTTTTGCATAAATTATTAATTTATTATGCAAATGAGGTATTTAAAATATAAATTAATTATCTGTCCTTGTACATATATTAATAACTGTTGTTTGTACCAACTTTGGGCCATCCAGGATAGAGTTGAGCAAAGATATATAACCAAAAGTATAAGCCACAGTGACCATTGTCGGTGCCAAATTAGAAATAAAGAAAAACATAGGATAACCTTTGACCTGCCGATGAATTTTTACCCTGTTTTCAATTATCCAAACCGACTGTAGCTTCGCAATGCAAAATCCGATTTGAAAAAAATAAACAGATTTCTTCTAGTCAATAACCACTCTTTCAATTGACACTGATTTTAAATCGATGTGGGCTTTAAAATAAAAGGGTTGAAACTGCCTAAATTATAATTATAGATACTTGAACAATTCTTTCACAACATGATAAGTCTAAATGAACTGAACAAATCATACGATGTCATGACCCCTGTGTGACGCCTACTTCCGGTCCAAACCGGAAGTTCTTCGAAAATGTGCAAATTTTTAGGATTTTTAATGCAAATAGATTCAAAGTGGTAGTGAATTTGACCATATTTCTACGGAACGAAATGTTTCCACACATGTGGACCTTTTGACTATACCATTGGTGACGTCATGACATGGACGGTGGTTACGTAATGTGGTGTCAAATTACGCAAATTTGGAGCCGAGATGTTTTAAAATGCTGTATCTTGAAAACTACAACAGATATTGGTATGATTCCTTCGCCACATTTAAGAACTTGATGTTCAACATATTGTTCAACAATTTGTGCACAAAATTGTGACGTCATGATGTCGTCACAGGTGTCACATTACAAGATTTCAAAGATTATTATTTCAACAATTCATATCTCAAAACGGTGCAAGCTATCAACCCCCAGCTATGGCGGATATGCAGGGAGGAGATATTAGTTACCGGATTAGTGTATACAGCAGCCGATTTCACGAAACTTTACGCAATTGCGCAAGTCCACCTACGCCATAAGTTATTGCGCAAGTAATGGCGTAAGTGGACTTGCGCAATTGAGTAAAGTTTCGTGAAATCGGCTGCTGAACTTCAATTTTTGCCATTCCACAGGTGATAACAACGTCTGAAATTCATCACAAAATGTTCATTTACCCCGATCACCTGGCGTTTGTAACAACAAACGTCATACCTCTAGTTAATGGATTATTGTAGTTTCACAACATCAAAGGGATTTTAGTGCACATTTTTATTCAAAGTCGAAAGTCAGTTTTTTTTTGTACTGGCCTCTTTTTCCAAATTAATTGGGAAAACCCAAGTCATTAACTTATTTCATTTTTCTAATTTTTTTCTTGTAAAAATAGAGCAGCCCATATTTTCTTGAAATATAAATAAGACGGCAGAATCTATTGTATTTTAGTTATTTCTTGCAAGGGGCTGCTACATTTTGGTTGAAGTTGCTTTTTGTATTTTTTTTTCTGTAAGAAACATTTTTCAAGCGCGTCTCCCATTTTTGGCAATTTTTGTAGCATACAGAAATGTAAATTCACAATAGATTCAATCAGAATACTTTGCCATTTTATTTCATAAACCAGGTAATTGAGGTCAATTTCTATCAGTGGAATTTTCATGTTGTATTTGATAATTTGTTTCTTTAATCCGTAAATTGAGGATTTGCATGTGCATTTGTAAGGATCTCTTAGCATCAAGATGGAAGTGACCCTACTCAGAATGTTCCAAGTTATTTATGGCAGCTAAAGTAAAGATGATACTCTGTAACTTGCTACTGCTCCTCAAAGCTCCAAGTAAGTTCATATCAATTTCAATTTGGGGGTCTGGAAATGAAAAGATAGAGTTGTAAAAAATTACTAAGGCGCCATTCAAAGTTGTCAACATTTTCACGATGTTTTTCAAGATGCCCCTCCCTTACTCTAAAATACTACTTGTCACCATTTGTTGTCACTACGTGTAAAGTCCTATGCTGCCCTTCCCTCATCCCCTTCCTACGCCCTGTAGACCCGTGAAAATGTAGACAACTTTGGATGACCCTAAATTACCTTTTGTTTTTGAATTAAATGAGAAACTAAATCTAGGTACCGAAAAGCAAATTATGAGCCCCTCAATGCTTAAGCTAAGTTAGTTTCTAATAAAATAATGCTTATTGATGGCTCCAAAATATTCACTATTGCAGATTGAATGCATTGAAATCTTACTAATTTTCTTTGAATTGTGGCCCTGTTTAAATCATATAAAATGTGTTGACGTGCAATTTACAGAAATGTGAGATAATTCTTTAGAGCAGAGACTAAACTGTTCAATTAACTCTGTGCAGATGCCAACAGTTATATCAGTGACCTGAGGAAAGGCTACTACCGGTAGGCCTGTTGATGTGCATATAGAAACATTTCCTGGGGCAAGTTCGAGTGACTATTTCCAACTGAACGCCGTGTCTGGTTGTCCATTTGGAACTAGCTCACTGGTACCCATCAGGTATTGAGTTGATGCAGCGTTGTGCGTGGAACCAATTGACTAACCAAAGGCATTCGCACATGTGTGTTGCCAGAATGACGTTCGACCAGTGGCTAACTAGTCGTGCATCGAACTTGCCCCTGGCTGTTCACCAAGGAACTAAATAATGTGAGATATTGGTCTGACGCTTACATGTATATGGATTAATGGTTGTATCGTTCCACTGTATATATAAATATGTACATGTCTTGATGTATTTGTAGTCGATAGTGTAATATTGTAGCCATAGATATAACCATGGAAATCCAAGCTGGGCTAAAAGCCTATTAATCTAATTAAATGCAAGCAAGCATTGGAGCCTGTAGTATAATCACATATTGTTTGTAATTAATATTTTCATTTTTATTTACAATATTTTCTTTCCAGTTTTCTTTTACAAGGCACGTGGAAAAATAAATTATGTAATGCGATGCATGCCATGTCAATTCTGGTACAGTATGTACATGTATTTAAAACAACTTGTGAAATTATTCCTTTTTCACATTTTCTAGAAGGAATTTGGAGCCAATCGGTTTCATTTTTTAAGAAACCTTTGCACCAGCAGCCATTTACAGGGGACTTATTTCAATGATGTGACAATAGGTACACACTGACAATGTCATGGCTGCCCGTACAAGATGTCTATAGCCACAACTCATTCAGTGTTTTGAAAGCTGTTGAGTACATCATCTTCGCAATCGATCCATAATTCACCAGGTGAGACAGAAATTTTTAGAGAAGATGCCTGATTTCCCAACTTCAAACGCATCTAAGAATCACTGGTTGTTAATTGACAATCCAGGGGGGATTTATCTGTGTCAGGGGGTCAATGCATCCGTTGCCAAATCAGGAAGGTTTGGCAGCTGCAATAGAGAGCTACGGTGATGGTTCTCAGCAGGCAGCAGTTGAGTGAACTGGACACGATGGCATCAATGTAAAGGTGATGTACTGTCATTTGATTTTGTGTTTTCCCTTTTTCTTCATCCCCCTTTCATCCTGATTAAAAATAGAAAAAGTAGTCATATAAATTGGATTGTAATTTCCAAGATCCAACATTGATTAGCCGTAAAGTCAGCTATAAAATGCAGGAGGTCGTATATTTGAGTCCCTCCTGATCTCACTGATATTTTTATCACACTTTGGAAAGGGGAATATTTAACAAACCAATGTGATGTCTTTAATCATTGAGCTGTTGGTCCAAAACTTAAGCTTGGTTTCCAACAAACGCAGAGATCTACCGTAAACTGCAACACAAACAGTAACGCAGACAGTTGGCAAAGTTGAACCAAATTTAACTTTGTCGATTGTTTCTGTTTGTGTTACGATTATATGGAAACTGAGCTTTAGGGAAACAGTTGAGTGATTCTGTGTACAGCCATTATCTTGGCAAGTGCCGAAGATGACATTTCATTCAGCTCTCTATTGCATATATTGAGCTCGTGCCAATGACATCATTTTGGGAGAAAAACAATGCCGCGTCGTTGTGGAAGCAATGTGCGTGCGCGTTGTGTGTGTCCGTAACGCGCTATGCTGAGGCTCCCATTGGTGAACTAAACCGCGTTACGCCCACCAGAGACACACAACGCGCACGCACATCGCTTCCACAATGACTCAGCATTATTTGACTCCCAAAATGGCATTTTCGCACGTGTTCGAAAGGGGTCAATATCATTGTCAGACAAAATTTATCTGGTTTTGTTTTAAAACAATTCGGATGCTTTTCCCTAGAATGTTAATAGTTGTGAGTTGCCTTCTTACCTTTTGAATGTGTCCGTGAGTTTCCAGTATATTACGAGCAGCGTTGTTGATGTGTTTGAAGCGATCTGGTCCCAACTGTATCCCTCCATACCAGCGACTCACGATCACCAGCACATTCCGGACATCCAGGATCTCAACATTTTGAAAGGTAAAACTGAGGTATTATGCTGGAGTTTTAGGGGCCGTCCAAAGTTGTCAACATTTTCGCAGTTCTACAGAGCGTAGTATTTTTCAAGAGCCCCCGAAATACTACTTAACTTTTTTGTTTCTGTCAGTACCATGAAATGTCAACATTTTACAGTGCATGTAAAGTCCTACACAGTCGTAGAGCCCTGGCCTCCCCTTCCTACGCTTTGTAGAACTGTGAAAACTTTAATTTGGACGTCCCCTTAACATTACAAATTACCTTGTTATATCAGAAACCCTTGTATGGAGTATTATGGCTCAATGGCAAATTGAACTTAAGACCTTGTTTAGTTCTAATAGTTGTGGGTTGCATCTATGGTGTGTGTGTGTGTGTTTCCTCTCTCCACTTTAGTTAACGAGTACCTACAATGGTTGTATCCCCTGAGCGCTTGTGTCTGGAGCTGCATACTTCCAGTAATTTTTGTAATATAAAGTGACGTGCTATCGAGTATCTTGCAAGATAGACAACTGCATTGTTATTATCAGACTACATCATTAATTATTAAGGCCAGAAACACAATTCTTATTGGGGAGAATGACAAACCTCTAGAAGATGAAGTAGGCGTGGTCCTGCGGCTGCCTCCCCGTCATTGTCACAGTCTTGAAGGAAACAGCTGCGATCCTGGCAGTAAAACCTAGACATGATAAACACCAGAGGGCCAAACAGCTTTCAGACTTTTACAGTAAGACGAGATATTACTGCATATTATTCTGGCTCCAGAATTATGGACATTTAAGTTGTCATCATTTTCACATTTCTACAGAGCGTAATATTGTTCAAGACTCCCCAGCTCCTTACGCAGCCCTACGCAGCCTTCCACCGCCTCCCCTTCTTGTGCTCTGTAGAACCGTGAACATTTCAACTGTTTTGGAAAACCAGCGAACTGATATTAGTTTTTCTTGTGACATGAACCAAGCACTCCCCGTCCCCCTTTTAAACTAGCTACAGCTACATGAACTCTGCCCGTAGGCTGTTGGGGATGAGCAGGTAAGGAGGATTTTAATAAAATCCCCATTTGGAGGCCCAAGGTCGCTCATCATTGTTTTGGGTGTACTTTATGACGCCATTGTTTTTTATCATGTCACTGGTATTTTCAATGGGGAAATTAATCCACCCTTTTTTACCAGAATCCCACCTCCCCCAAATCGGACAAACCAGCGTTAAGAGATCGGTATAAGCAACTTCCCCTCACCTGTATGCCAAAATGTTATGCGTTGCGCTGGCAATTTTCCTGTTTTCAAGAAGTTTCTGTCGAATCTGTGCAACCTTCAAGAGAAGAAAATGAATTAGTGAAAGTAAGTTATAACCTAATCACACATACGTGGCTGAGCTATGTAGAGGGTTGTTAATAGGATTACCGGTACCTGTTTGACTGTAGTAATTGGTGCAGCTAGGTGCGCTTGGAATGTGCTTCGCCGATCCGTGATTGGCTCTCCATGCTCTATGGGGGGTATCTTACACTCGTGGCTATCCGCTTGATGCAAACATGCCGAGTCCGGAACAGATGCCAATGCTAATGCATCATCTTGCAAGACATTTCCTGATAACCGATAAGATTCCGGGTAAGAAGACTGCAACATATCCATTACTGGTACACTCCAAAATTATAGCTGCTCTTTAGACCAGGGTTATTGGGTTATAGTCGAGTCCATCACAAGTCCAGAGCTGATAAAATCACAAGTCTCGCACAAGTGCATCACAAGTCCGGTAACAAGAAACAAAGGATGAACACGCACAAAGGAATGCCTTTGCTGAAGTTCATTTCAAACTTGTGGTGGACGTACGAAGGCTTGTGAGGACTTGTGATGGACTCGACTACAACCCTGCTTTAGAGGCACATAAAGGCCGTAAGCGGCCACTAGCCTAACAATGTTTGAATACTTCACATGTGCACACTGTACTCAACATCTCGATATTGTTGTGTAGTATTCTGCTTTAGAGGCACATAAAGGCTGTAAGCGGCCACCAGCCTCACAATGTTTGAATACTTCACATGTGCACACTGTACTCAACATCTCGATATTGTTGTGTAGTATTCTGCTTTAGAGGCACATAAAGGCCGTAAGCGGCCACCAGCCTCACAATGTTTGAATACTTCACATGTGCACACTGTACTCAATATCTCGATATTGTTGTGTAGTATTCTGCTTTAGAGGCACATAAAGGCCGTAAGCGGCCACTAGCCTAACAATGTTTGAATACTTTACATGTGCACACTGTACTCAATATCTCGATATTGTTGTGTAGTATTCTGCTTTAGAGGCACATAAAGGCTGTAAGCGGCCACTAGCCTCACGATGTTTGAATACTTCACATGTGCACACTGTACTCAATATCTCGATATTGTTGTGTAGTATTCTGCTTTAGAGGCACATAAAGGCTGTAAGCGGCCACCAGCCTCACGATGTTTGAATACTTCACATGTGCACACTGTACTCAATATCTCGATATTGTTGTGTAGTATTCTGCTTTAGAGGCACATAAAGGCTGTAAGCGGCCACCAGCCTCACGATGTTTGAATACTTCACATGTGCACACTGTACTCAATATCTCGATATTGTTGTGTAGTATTCTGCTTTAGAGGCACATAAAGGCCGTAAGCGGCCACCAGCCTCACAATGTTTGAATACTTCACATGTGCACACTGTACTCAACATCTCGATATTGTTGTGTAGTATTCTGCTTTAGAGGCACATAAAGGCTGTAAGCGGCCACCAGCCTCACAATGTTTGAATACTTCACATGTGCACACTGTACTCAACATCTCGATATTGTTGTGTAGTATTCTGCTTTAGAGGCACATAAAGGCCGTAAGCGGCCACCAGCCTCACAATGTTTGAATACTTCACATGTGCACACTGTACTCAACATCTCGATATTGTTGTGTAGTATTCTGCTTTAGAGGCACATAAAGGCCGTAAGCGGCCACCAGCCTCACGATGTTTGAATACTTCACATGTGCACACTGTACTCAATATCTCGATATTGTTGTGTAGTATTCTGCTTTTGATTGAGGTACTATGTATATTCTCTTCAAGATATTCACATGACTCTGGGCATATAGCTTAGGACATGTGGGAAAGCATCGTCTCTAAAGGGTTAAATTCCCCCGTTTCCCGAACAGCCTCCGAAACTCGCGTCTTTGCAATACCGATAGAAAATGCCACATACTGACCCGCACCCAGCTGTGTGTCCTCCGGACTTTTCTTGTCCACATGTTCCCGGAGTTGCTCACAAAGTAGATACAACACACAATCTCCAGCATTATCCCTGAAGTTCAAATAAAAACAATGGACATCTTTTAAATTTGTAGAATTGCTTGCAAAAGGTAAGAGAAAGCATTACTAGTGGGATATTCATCTTATATCAAAACGTCAAAATTACTCCCCTATAAGCCAATGCAGAAAACAGGTTTTAGTTCCTTTTTCATAATCAGATTTATGTTTGTATGAAACTGATAATTGATTAATTTGATATTAGTAATAATTCATGCTTTGATTCATGCTTGGAATTATTAAGTCGATCACTTACCTACACACATGCTCTAAATTCTTGACAACCAACCGTCTTTCAACATCCTTCAACCAGGGTGCACTGTACACAAGACAAAGTCACATTTAGTAGATACAGTATACATATTCAAATTTGACCAGTATTATACAAACATCTCTTTCAGATTTGTTAAAACCAAACAGGATGAGAGAAAAATCGTAAGGTACGCGAGACCTCTGACTCACCGGGCAGATGCTCAACCAGCTGAGCTATAAGGCACAGTGGTATACTCCCTCAGGTTTTCCCTATGAATATCTAGTATGGTGCCCTAATCACCCCCTCCCCCTCCCCCGCCCCATTCCCCAGCCTACAGCTAGCTGCACTCTTGAACCAAAAGACTTAAGCTCAGATCTGTAAGACCAAGACCATGCTTGTTCAACACCAAACCCTTTCCAAATTGGTCTTGAGACTATTATGCTGCTATATATTAAATAATAAACAAGACAGTAGAATATGGTACATACTAGATTAGATAATCTGGTGGAGCTCTGCTGGGATATTCAATTGGAAGGGAAATCTGCAATGAAACAAATCAGTACCAAGCAGACATGAAGTTAAACAAAATGGTTACCGGTAATTTATACGGCATTCAATTTGTTGATATTTAAATTGAAAAACAAAGCCGCATTGACAAATTTAAATTGCAATTAATTTATTTTTAGCATTTTTTTAAGGTGCAAAACAATTAAGGAATACAAACACAATGTTTAGGTGGATGCTACTGTTTTAACATAACCCCACCTCCCCCAGTCGAACCACTAAACAAAAGCACTGCTTATTACAAGGAAGTTTGTACCGGTACACCCTAATTCCTTGATCTTCATCGTTTTCATTCCTGATAAGACAAGATTTCTGTTATAACAAGGTAATCTACAAAGATCCAAGGTTTGACTGTTTGTACAACAGGGTTGTAGTCGTCCATTACAAGTCTAATACAAGTCCAAAGCCGATAAAATCACAAGTCCGTCACAAGTCCAGTTACACTCCTTTAGCAGTGCTTTGCGCGCGCCACTTTAGTTAGCGGGCAAACTGGTGGAGCACGCAAACCACTGCTAAAGGAGTGTAAAGTCCAGTAACAAGAAGCAAAGGATGAACATGCACAAAATAATGCCTTTGTTAGAGACTTGAATTAAAACCCAGGGACTTGTGATGGACTCGACTACAACCCTGTTGTACATTAAGCACGTACCTGCAAGTCAATCCTGCGAGTAGACGATTTGTCGTTGCCATTTTCCTGTGAAGCAACCGTGACTCTGTAAACACGGTTGGCCTCATCAAGCACGCACCAATCCTCACCGTATATTGCTGTTAATGCCTCGACCTCATCTGCCTTGATAACAAATCATGTCAAACGACGACGTTGCCAGACTTTTTAAAATGGGGGGAGCACAAAGGGTTGCACAACACATTAGAAGGGAGGCACGCAAAGCAGCAGCTTACACATTGTTGTGCACATCAAGTCTCATTTGGGCCGGAAAACATTCCACTTTTTTGCGGGAGCACGTACTCCCCCATGCCCTTACATGTACTTGACGACGCTGCTGCTGATTTGTATCTGTATCTCATACTATACTGCCAAGCACTAGCCTAAAGTCCAAATTAACAAAACTGCACAAAAGGAACATATATACAATGTACATTGTGCACATACACAAACAATATCACCCAAGTGCTGAAATTATCACCAATTATTAGGGAGCTTCAGATGCACGTAAAATGCTTACCTGAACGCAAACTTCTTTCAGCACCGGTCATACCATGAGGTCGTCTTAGAACCCAGGTTCAAATCTTGGTCACAGCAGAACTGTTATATCACCACAAAAGTCACAGATGTGGGTTTTTGTTTTCATATGTTCTAAGATATCCTCAAAATAATGACCAAGTGCTAAAAGCAGTTTACGTTCGCATTTTACGCACATCTAAACCACCTTATTGTCCAGTACACACCCGCCCCATCACCCAACACCACTTTATCACTTATCTTCCACACTCCTTCAACCCAACCACGCCCCCCACCCCCACCCCCAACCCCCATGTACATCAAAC
Source organism: Henricia sp. BOLD:AAB3569 (assembly GCA_037783545.1). Classification (NCBI taxonomy): domain Eukaryota; kingdom Metazoa; phylum Echinodermata; class Asteroidea; order Spinulosida; family Echinasteridae; genus Henricia; species Henricia sp. BOLD:AAB3569. The sequence goes on from JBBELK010000244.1 coordinate 454,526, forward strand.
CTTCTGTAAATACTGAACTGCAGAGTAAACAGAAGAAAGAATTGCATTATGGGAAGGATAGTGATTAAACACCCTTCCCACAATTATCTTTTCTCCAAGTTCACTCAAGCTGGGGTGCGTTTTGGCAATGCCTGACCAGAAACTTGTTTTTGACATTACGTACACAACCAAAAACATGTTTACTAGCAGGCGCCAAAATGCCCATCTTAACTCGATGCAGCTGTCAAACAATCATGGCGGAGGCAGAAAAACGTCATTTTCCCCACTTTATTTGGCATGTTTTTCACCCCTGCAATGCCGCATGCTCTTCTCGTAATTGTAGAATAAAGTACTCCATTGTGATTTGTTGCATGCAATAACAAATTGCGGAACACAAAGCCTTCATAACAAGGACAACAAGAACTTCCAATTACATATCTGCGATCTTCCGCCATTTTGAACCGCGCGATGAACATGCACCAAACCAGCTCCAAAGTTCGGTTCTCGTTTGGTCAGAACAATAACGTCACACAGCATAACCGAAGTCGCGAAAATGGCCAACCAATGTCTGAACCAGAAACATGTTCCCGGTTAGCTGTCGCCAAAATGCGCCACAGTATTTACAAAAAGTATAACACTGTATTCATACAGATGTAGTTTTCAATCTTGTCCAGGTAACTAACAGTTCACACATATAGACTACTAAAGTGAAAACATCACCCTTTGTGTGCTGCCAAGGTTACTGGGTCTACATTAAAACCAGTGAACTGTTTCCCTGCACTTTACCAATGGAGTTTCAGATTACCAGCGAATGTTTAGACCCAATTACCATGGTAACTGACGTCACACTTTAGTAGTCTACATGTATGCAATGGTCATTCAGTGAAGAGAGAAGTATTGTCAAGAATTTCAGACTTTCTACATTATGTAAAGTGCAACCTTTAATAGTCATGTACGTATATATGTATGTTTAATACAGGCATGCAACTGTCGTTACAAAAAAAAGGGAAAAAATGCAATAAAATTCCAACTTTGTAGAGTGTTTTTCAATGGGGCAGATGAGGAAACAGACAAGAGGAAATCAGCTGATGTTGAATCAGCTGAAAGTTGCATGCCTGTTAATAGCCGGGTCTGTCTAATTTAGGAAGACAAATTCTACAAAATGTCAAGCAATCTATATACAGTTTTTCTACATTTTCTTTTCAGCATACATGTATGGGTCATTCTATAAATTAGGGGTCCAACTTTGGTGTCCCTCGTTACATTTTACTTGTTTTTTTAAATTCAGGACACATTTTTAAAATACTTTCCATCTCAAAGAGTGAGTACATAAAGTACAATTCATACAACATAGTTTACAGGCCATTTGAATGATTAATAACACAACGGGGGACACTAAATGTTACACTTTTGGACCCCTAATTTATAGAAAGACCCATATACATAACAATTTGCCCCTGTGACCCAATTATGTTCATAGAGTTCATTCAACGGTGTGAACATTATGTACATGATGTAGCTCACTTATCGCTGTTAGTGTAAAGTCAAGCTGCAGCTTCGTAATCCAAGATATACTGTTTTTAGTTTAACTTTGTCAAATCTAAACACTCAGTTTTGTTGTTAGGAAAAAGTCCTAACGACAAATGTTTGTTTTGCCCCCAACGCAATTTCAGCCTTTTTTCAGTCTTCATAATACCGATACTGTGTCTAGTAGTTGATTTAACAAAGATCTAAAAATAACTTTCTGCCACTTGGAGTACATATAAATGGTCTAAATAACTGGCAAAATGCTGATCACCTAATTTTGGGCGTATCTAATCCTTGCACATAAAGTCCATTCTAGTTTGAAGCATGCAATTGCTCTCGCTTGCCTAAAACAAGTGTAAACATTTACAAGCCTGTAACATTGTTATAGTTTTTACATATATACATGCAGTATGAAATTTAGGACAACTGGTATGGCTGAAATGAATCAAATGAGAAAAGGCACGCCTATGTTTTTCAATTCCAAATGACTGTACCCGCCAACACTAGAGCCTCCAAATTCATTTTCAAAAGGGCACCTTAATGAGGAATTTTTGAAAACTTTTTAAGAGCAACACGGAAAAAGCATAGGGCACCGATGGCAATTTGCCGTGGTGCTGGGGGTTATTTCAAGGCCTGGACACTCATTTGTGCATCTGATAGTGTTGATTATTTACTTTGTAAAACAATATATTATGAGGCACATATTCTGTAAGATTAATTTGGGATACTCTCTGTAAAAATGAAACGCAGCCTGGGGCAAGTTTTTGCGTCCATAACTAGAAATCAATGGCAGATCCAGGTTCATTAAAATACTAAGACACAATGAAAATTCCTGACAGTACTTAGATACTGCTTGGAATTTCCAGGTACCGAATGAATTTGTTTTGTATATTCGTACATTGTATACATTTTAACCAACCCTACGGGTGACCGGCTCAGCGCCACACATGAAATGACAAGCTTGGCAGGGTCCATGTCATTCTTAAGGGCACAGGCTCGTCAGCAATGCGCGCGTGCCAATTTCGTGGCGCGAAATACGCAGCTCCATGCCTTTGCTATGGAGCTGCATATTTCGTGGCATGAATTTGGCGCGCGCGCGCAAATTTGCCGCGTGTTTGAAGCAGCCGATACCGCTAGCTCCACTCACCTGTCAATTCTCATTCGATTCTACACGAGAAGATTGAACGCCGAGGCAAAGCATACTACATGTAGATTTGTATCCCATCATGCACTGCGCCACGTACCGCACGCGCAGTGAATTGTGGGGGGACCGTAAAGGCACGTATTGCACTGAAAATAGTCATGCTTGGCAGGGGTCCTGCTTAGCCCATCACCTGCAGGGTTAATGTGCCTGGAGTTGCCACTGATTTCTAGTCATAGTTGCAAAAACATGGCCCAGGCTGTACAAGAAAAAACTCATTTTCACAGAGTGCACTCAGGCATCGTGGACTTCATAAATCCTGACTTGCTTTCTCTCCTTGATCTTACAACCAGAGCTGAATGTTGTCCATGTAACAGTCTCCGTCATCTTAGTCAGTTTTCCTTCCTTTGCAGTCTCCGTACATCTTGCCTCGGTAGTGGTTTCATTGGTCCCAGGCTCATTCGGATTCTCAGTATCAGATGAATCTCCATCACCGGTCTTCATCACCATCTTAAGGGATTCTAGAGGATTAGCATTGAGGATCTGAAGGGATTCTGGTGGATTATCATTGGGGATTTGAGGAGATTTTGAGGGGTCGGCATCAGCGATTGTATTTGACCATTCCTGACTTCCAGAAGCTTGTGATAAGACAACCACTTCCCCCCATGCCGGTATCTCACTGTCTCTTAAAATACTCTCAGGCGTCAACACAGACCGTGTCAGCATCTTTCTTGGAGAGTACACGGGTATAGCCGAATTATTCTGTGGTTCATCAGGTACTTGTTGAGGGGCTGCTTGGTTAGAGTTAGCGTCATAGGTTGCAGCACCATCTGATTTGCTATCTGAAGCCAGATTCATTGAGTCATGAGAGATCTTGCCCGTTTCAGCTGTAGTTTCCTTATGAGAATTTTTAATTGCTAGCAGAGCCGTCTGTATATCAAGTAATGTAGCTTCCATTTGTGGTGTAGATTCACCATCTGGTTCAGTTGTTATTGATTTAATATTATCTCCTTGGACACATGTCTCGGTTTCAGTCTGAGGAGAGACCTGTGTATTTACAACTTTAGCAGTCTGGGCATCTGGATTCAATTCAGCAGTCTGGGCATCCGGATTCAATTCAGTAGTCTGGGCATCCGGATTCAATTCAGCAGTCTGGGTATCCGGATTAAATTCAGCAGTCTGTGCATCCGGATTCAATTTAGCAGTCTGTGCATCCGGATTCAATTCACCAGTCTGGGCATCCGGATTCAATTCACCAGTCTGGGCATCCGGATTCAATTCACCAGTCTGGGCATCCTGATTCAATTCAGCAGTCTGGGCATCCTGATTCAATTCAGTAGTCTGGGCATCCGGATTCAATTCAGCAGTCTGGGCATCCGGATTCAATTCAGTAGTCTGGGCATCCGGATTCAATTCAGTAGTCTGGGCATCCGGATTTAATTCAGCAGTCTGGGCATCCGGATTCAATTCAGCAGTCTGGGCATCCGGATTCAATTCAGCAGTCTGGGCATCCGGATTCAATTCAGCAGATTCTTTGCTCATCTTCCTAGGGTTGCCTTTCCTAGGCCTTCCCAGACGTGTCTGAACATTTAGATCCATGTTTCTGGCTGCAGCTACATCAGTTTGTTCTTCATGTTCTGCATCACTCTGATCTTCCATTGGGCTACATTCTCTTTCCATGTCAGATGACGGCTGTTCGCTCTTTTCATTTTCGGTAGTCTTAATATAACTGTGATTACCGAAAAAGAAAGCTGCTTGAGGACATGCCTGTACGTGTGTTTGGGGAGAGGTTAGAATGGTCTGGGTGTTTGGACAAAGTGCAGCAGAAGACATGTTATTAGTTATCTTTCTAGGCCTGCCTGGTCCTCTTTTGACATTTTGAACCAATTTTCTAGGTGCGGCCATCTTCCTAAGTCTCCCTGAACGTCTTGTGGAAAAACCCGTCACATTTTGGTTCACATTTCTAGGAGAGGCTTCATCAGTTAGTTCATGTTCTGGATCACTTTCTGTTTCCATGTAAGAACATGACTGTTCAGTGATTCCATGTGTATGAGTGTGATCATTCCTGCATGTGCTACAAGAACCAGCCTCCGGAGAGTGACTGCCTTGGAGGATTTTACAAGATTTTATTCTGTCAGATCTTCTAGAATCCGTTGGAGGCTCGAGTTTCTTTGATTTCTTTCGGCGTGTTTTCCCACCTTGATGTTTTCTTGGTTTCCAGTCATCATCAGCAGTCCATTGTTTTCCAACACCTCTGCCTTTCCTCGCTACGTCCCCTGTTTTCTTCAGCGGTATCAGTGGAATCTGTTTAATGTCCTCCAAGTGTTCCGGATGCAATCTTCTGTAGTGTCTTTGCAAATTGTTCATGTACTTTGTGTAGTGAGAACATCTCAGGCATGACATGTAGATTGACGGATCAAACACCTTGCTCGGTCCTGGAATCTTAGAGAGATTAATCACCGGGTGATTAATCTCTCTAAGATCGTTCCTATATTCTGGGTGTCTCCTTGCGTAGTGCCTGCACATATTATTACGGTATCTGGTGCGAAATGAACACCTAGAGCATGACAGATAATTCAAATAACCCTTCTCGTTCAGATGCACTGGACCAACATCTCTCAAAAGTTCGGGTTGTTCAAGATCAATCACATTTTCTGGGTGTATTCTATGGTAGTGTCTGAACATACTATGACGGTATCTGGTGTCAAATGAACACCTCAAGCATGAGAGAAATACAACAGAAGGCTCGACATTCTGGGCTATTTCATCAACATCTTTCACATGTCTGATTTGTTCAACATCACTCGAATTTTCTGGGTGATTTCGCTGGTAGTGTCTCCTCATACTATTTCGGTATTTGCTGCGAAAAGAGCATCTCAAGCATGCGAGAGAATTTGAAGGAACCTTATCGTTTGAAGGGTCGTCTGGATCGTCTCTAAGCTTCTGATATATGTCATTAAGATCGTCCAAATGTTCAGGATGCTTACTCTGATAATGCTTCTTTATATTCTTATGACCAGTGACAGCACCGCACCTCAGGCACGCTGCAAGAGCCTGGGTGTTATGCTCTTTATCCAAGTGTTGCTTCAAGAAAGAGCCGGTCCTGAATGGCTGGAAACAGATATAGCACACACGGTTTGCATCTTGGAAAGCTGCCAATGCCCTTTTCTCCACAAACAGATCCTGCAGAAACAGAAGGGCAACATTTTCTGATGATACGAGGCCCATAAAAATATACAATGCCACATAGACAGAGTATGACAAAGTTAAAGTTGTCTTCAATACCCGGGCTCATTTCAAAAGTCAAACATCTTGCATAAAACTGTTTTCCCTCCAAAATATCTTTTTATATTCCAGCAGCACACACACACTAGTTAAATTTATTGTGAAGACATCACATCACAGAAAAGAAATTTAGCAAAAAATGAAATACCTGTTTGGGACAGATCTCATCAATTTCTTCCTTGTGTTCCGGATGCTTTCTGTCATAATGCCTTATTACAGCCATTTTAGTTCCGCAGACAACATCGCACCTCCGACATGGGAAAGCTTGGCAGCCCAAATCCTCCTTTACATGTCTTAGCAGGGAATTCTGGCTTCTAAACTCTCGTGTACAGTTCTGGCATGTCAGTTTAGGCTTTGGGCCAGCTGGACGTACTTGTACATGTACTTCATCTTCATTCACTTCCATCTGCAAAACAACAACAGGACCTCACTGACTTTATGACCACTTCAGACATCTACAACTGACTGATTACGATGCATCGTCCTCCAAGACAGGGTTCTTCAGTTATCATTGGGATACTGCCATCATCGGGTATTCTGGTTGTCTATTCTGTACTCGGCTACCTTACATGTGTGCACAATGTACACGAAACGAAAGCTGTCTGAAAGATCTGCAGGATTGTTTGTGTAGACATTCAACACTTCTTTGTTCCTTTTAATGTGGTTGTTTATTGTGTTGTTCCATGGTTTTTTTGGATGTGTTTGCTATTGTCATTTTGTCGCTATGTTTGTCCAAAGCCGTACTATTTGTTGTTTTGTTCAAAGCCGATAAGCTGTATTTTAGGCAATTTATGTAATGATAAGAGTTGACAAGTTGATCAGAATTTTTTTCTTTAAAATGACTCATCAAGCAACGGAAAATGCAGAGTTGATGGAAAGACTCACATTTTTTAGTGAGAGAATTTTAAGATTTTGTGAGGAAATGCATAATTTTGTTTAGCCTGTCTCATATATTTTGCACACAAGGTCTAAAGCCATGATCAACTTCTCAATTCTTTCTGAAAAAATAGGCATAGACCTACATGTAATACAAAAATAATTTTTTTCATTTAGATTTTGAGAAAATTCAATCCAATTCTAGTATACCGGTACTTCCCACTTGCACTTCTGTCGGAAATGTTGCATTTCTGAGATACCGGTAATTATAAACGATAATTATGACGCACCTCGGAATGTGTCCTGGAATGTGTCATAATAGGTGCATTAATTTATAAGATTACTGCAGAGAGTAATGCAAGCCTTGAAGGAGAAAATGTGATTTTTCCTTAGAAAAGCAACATTTGCGACAAAAGTGCATGTGTTAAGTATATCTTAGAATTGGATTATCTGTTGATTCCAGGAGGTAATTTCCTTAAAATCTTTGTTCAATCTGAACAAAAAAAAGGCAATTGATATTTTGCAGAACTTGCGGAACTTTGCAGAACCTTGCCAAAATAGCAAACGAAAAGATTAAAATAAAACTACTAGGCTACTACTACTACCGGTAGCCTGTAGGCCTACCAAAATGTAATTTGGTTTATATTTCTACCGGTGTGAAGTTGATTACTTATTCGACGTTCGACGTTCAATATTCAATAAGGAGCGGTTACTTATTGAACATTCAATAAGGAGCTACATAACTTATTCAACATACAAATGCACAGAAAATGTTATTTCAAATGGTCAAATGCCCCACCCTGTAGGGACTTGGAAATCTGTGACATCATCAGCCAATCAGTCGTGACACTATTAATGGTCAAACCGTAACCGAAGTTTGCAAGCTTGATGGACCGCTGCGTGAAATTGCACTGTCAATCATGCTGCCTTTAGTTTCTGTTATTTAATCTGCCAGGCTGATTTTTTTTTGGTACAGGCCTATTGGGGCTGGTTTTCTTTGTATTTGTGCCAAATATCACGCAAATCAACCTGTGCAGTAGTGAGATTTTCTGCCCCAAAATATCACCAAAATCGGCAGTTGGCGGGCGTCGTCAACTACCTAGTCTTAATTGAAGACAACAATACAGGCATAAATATATAACAAAGCCTGCGCCTATAGTGCCCTCATCATGCTCTACTTGGCACCGCTGTTTATTGTCAGTTGTTGGCGCCCTGTTTACACTCTGCTCTTGGAGGACAAGATAAATATATAACGCTTGAATTTAAGACTAACCAAGAAAAAATAACGTGCTTCGTGCCAAGGAGAGCACTTTGCATCACATCACAATTTTTGAAGTTGCTGTCTATTCATTTTCATTGACGAATCCGCACGTAAAATTGACACATTTTAACAAGCATAAAATAGGAACCGCTTGATGTATTTTTGCAACAAAAGTATTTTTGATATCTGTTGCAACTTGTCTGTTGTGTAAAAATAGTTTTAAATTTTTTTCCAAGTCGCTACACCTTGCATGGGGCATAAAAAACGTGACCAATTAAACCCCCACCTAGGGGATGGGATGACACCATGGCTCGATCCGAATTACTGGCTTTGGCTGTTGCTATGGCTGTTTCTATGGACGGACAATGAAAATCAATTATGGGATGGTGTCATCCAATTTTTTTGCAAAATAATGAAATTTTTGTTATAATGAAATTTTTTGGTGCGGGGTCAATATCACATAGGCTAGACCCGTGAACGTGGCGTTGTATACAACGCCACGTTCTTGTGTCATTTTGAACCTAGCGAAAATCGATCCGCCCTCCATAATTCCGTATGGGTGTTGAGTACTCACCTAGAAATCTACATTTTCCCGTCCGATTGTTCAGGCTGTGTAATTTCGACGAAATTTGCCCATCGGTAAAGACCCATACGAACGTGTAGAATTATATTTTAACCTGACAAGGGAGCCTGACATCTGACCCCGGACAGGTCATTTGCGTGCAACAGATCGACGGCTGTTTCATGTCGCAACCCCGAAAAAAAAAACTGAACAATTTACCCCCAAAAATTGAGAAATTAAAGTGGCAAGAACAAACAAATGGAAGCTCCAGGTGGAACCTAAACTTGTCAAACAAAAGCAAAATAAAGAATAATAAACTAACTTTATCATGTATATATGGTATGGATGCAAATATGGTGCTCTTGCCAGATCCTGTGGGGAGGACGGCTATCACATTCTTGTTGTCCATAAGAAGACCTATAGATTGTTTTTGTGGTGAACTCAATTGATAACCGAGTTCACCAACAAGATCAGAAAGGATCTTTTCCATCCTGGCCGTTTTACTAATTTTTCAAGGACCAGGTATTTCTGATTTAAGAAGCAGGCGTACACTAGAGCATGAATAGCAACTCGCTATCAATGTCATAGCACAAGAGGTGAAAAGTGTATTGACTGCATCTTTTAACTCAGTTATTAATACAATTTGGATATTAAAGTGAAAAACAATTAGAATATTCTTTTATGATGAATTATATTTACGTATATATATTTTTTTATTGAAAACCAAATTAAGCACAAGAACTAATGTTGCAAAGTAAGGTGTAAATTTGCTTTGCAGGTTTTGCTTGGGAATTCCTTGTTTTTGTAAAGTAGGTCCTTGTTATTTGTTCAGGAAATTAACAATAAGATTTTCTCTCGATTTCAGTCTCGCCAAATAATTTTCGCGTCGCGGCGAGTAATGCGCCCGTGCGCGGTGCGGTGAGAGAAGAAAGGACTTGAAACTTGTCTAAAACGATGTCTCTTTTAGCTGCGACAGTAAACAGCCGTCGGATCATACGAAACGGGCAGCACAATATAACGCAATGCGCATGCGTCAGTTTGGAGAAAATGGCGGCTCGCAGTAGCAACAGGACTTCATGAACTGGGGCCAGAATTTTCCTCAAATTTCGTCAAATGCAAGTTTTGACGTACAAACAGATTTCAAGACAGCTTCATATGTGAGTACTTATTACATGGGCAAAATAACATCCAGTGTGTGTAACATTTTTAACTTCGCCAGGTTCAAAATGACACAAGAACGTGGCGTTGTTTACGCCACGTTCACGGGTCTACACATAGGCCTATGCCATGTATGCGGGCGCTGACGAGAAACTAGTCATCTAATTTCATTGGCCTAACCAACTTCACACCGGTTATATTTCTAGGAAATTTGGGCTGAATTGGGGGTCAAAATGTTTTTGCCGTTTACATGTTTTGGCGGTCGAGTTGGGTTGAAGGTCGAGTTGTCTACTAAGTTAAGTCTTTGCTGCGCTTTAGTCAACTTTTTGGCTCGCCGAGGTCGAGTTTTTGACTTTGTATTTTATGATCGTTACTTCAACTTACTTCCTCCTTATTTCTCTCTCATTCTCTCGCTCCTGTATTCTATCCCATCAAAGTCAACATCTAAATACCAACCTGTCGAGTTAAATTGTCCTCTTCAAATGCTTCACTTTGTTCAGAACTCGCGTCACTGTCGTTGTCAGCCATCTTGCCGCGTTTGCCGCCGGATGTAATAGCAAACAGCGCCCTCTATCTTGACCCCGGTACGGAAATTTATAAAACCCGGAGGTCGGAGTACCCGGAAGTAGATGTTTTTTGCTAACGTGTAGTTGGTGCGTTGACGTTAAGAACGTAACAAGCCGCAGGTTTGTCGGCAAATCAATAAAGTATGGACCATAAGCATTGTTTTTCCGTTTGAGACAAGTTTGTCCATTGTGAAGTTATGGGGCAAAAAGAGCGCCAAGGCCTCAGTGGGGTACCGTGGCCGAGTGGTTAGGGCCATTGACTCGCAATCATGGGTAAAAACTTGGGGTTGCGGGTTCGAATCCGGCTGCGGTACCTGTGCCCTTGGGCAAGGCACTCAACCACACTTGCTCCATCCTTCGGAAGGGATGTAAAGCCGTTGGTCCAGTGTGTTAGGTAATGGTAACGCACTCTAAAGATCCCAGAGCATTCTTTCGTAAAGAGCAAGGGGATTCCCTGGTGTCTCTGGCCATTTCTAATTCTAATTCTTCATGGGTTTCCTCACGCTTACGAGTGACAGTGCAATGAGCACTATTGAGGAATCCTTGGTATGAATACCAGAAAGAAATAATAATAATAATAATAATAATAATACCGTGGCCGAGCGGTTTAGGTCATTGACTCGCAATCATAGGTGAAAACTTGGGGTTGCAGGTTCGAACCTCCCCACGGCTACGGTACCTGTGCCCTTGGGCAAGGCACTCAACCACACTTGCTCCATCCTTCGGAAGGGATGTAAAGCCGTTGGTCCAGTGTGTAAGGTAATATGGAAACGCACTCTAAGATCCCTGAGCATTCTTTCGTGAAGAGCAAGGGGGATCATAATTCTAATTCTTCATGGGTTTCCTCACGCTTGCGAGTGACAGTGCAATGAGCACTATTGAGGAATCCTTGGTATGAATACCAGAAATAAATAATAATAATAATAATAATAATCCATGGCAAAGCACCGCGCGCGCACACGTACGCGCTGTTTAAACATAATGCTTTACCAAAAGTTTCTTCCTCCATGCTTTACCTGACATTCATGAATATGGGAGCTCCGGGTTAAGGTTTCGCGCCCGTTTTTTTTAATGCGTCACCGTGCACCGTTGGGTAGCTCCTGGATTTTGTTATGTTCTTGTACGACCACCGTATGTGCACCAACTGCACGGTCACAAAACAATTCTACTTCCGGGTTACTCCGACCTCCGGGTTTCAACCACACCCACCCGCCTCGCGCTGTAGTATATCATGCTAGTTTTTAGCTTTTGTAAAATTATGTCAAGTCTACTGTCTTAATTTGGTATTTTCAGGTAATTTTCCGCGTCCCCTGGCTTTCCCATGATTTTATATTCCATATAATAAGAATTTATTTTGTCATGACTTGTTGTATTTGTAAGTCATTAAGTGGGCTATTGTTATAAAACATGCAAGTCTGATGATAAAAACACAAAGTGGGCATGGTGGGGAAATGGGAACTAAGAAAGATCTTTGTCATACTAAAACATCTAGGCCTAACGTAAATGTCGGCATAGTCGACGAATCCTTACGCACTGCGTAAGCACTGCGTAACCCCGCTTGCACAACTTTGTATTGCATAGGCTGCGCAACATTCCTGTGATAATTACACGCAAGCTTATGCCATTTTCAAAAGTTGCGCAAGCTATGCAATTTTTCGTGAAATCGGCTGAAGGTCCGTGAGGTCGCCACCCTATTAATCGGCCATTGTTCATCAATACGTTAGCGAGATCACGGACCTGGCGACTACGCCGACATTAGTGTGCTTTTCCATTTTCAAAAAATGTTTCCCCTTATTTTTCTTGTTTACAGTGCAGTGTTGAGAGCAGCACAATAATCCAAAATATGCTTGAAGGAGTGGGCGTGGTTGGAACCGGGTCCCTGGCAAGGATCCTCATCCCAACACTTCAAGCTGTTGGCATCAAGATCGTGGCCTTGTGGGGACCAACCCTTGAGAAAGCAGCTGAACTAGCGAGACAGTTCAACATTACATTCCACACGGATCAGATTGATAATGTCCTACTCAACCCAGAAGTTGATTTAGTTTGTATCAATACACCGCCTCATCTACATGCTCAGGTTGCATCTAAAGCTCTTGGTATTGGCAAACACGTTCTGTGTGAACGACCTGCTGGATTAAACAAGCATGATGCCTACAAGATGGTGACCGCGGCGCAGTATTACCCCTCTCTCATGTCCATCATGAACCACTGTCTACGATTCTTGCCGGCTTTCATTCGTCTCAAGCGCATGATTCAAGATGGCGAAGTCGGCGAAGTCTTCCTGTGTGATGTCAAGGTCACATGTGGGTCTCTCTTGAGAGACAAATACAACTGGATGTGTGATGAGAACATGGGAGGTGGTGTCTTGAACACCTTCGGTTCGCACCTCATAGACATCATTACATTTATCACAGGCCAAAGGGCAGTACGCGTCAGAGGCATGCTGAAGACGTTTGTCCGACAGACAGATAAGATTAATGGCATCCGACACATCACTAGCGATGACTTCTGCTCATTTCAGATGGAACTTAGCCGCCATGTTTGCGTCTCAGTGACTCTGAATACTCACGTTCCCGGCCAGTTCAAGCAAGAAATCTTAGTGGTTGGCTCCGAAGGTCGCTTGACCGTCCGGGAGGCAGATTTGTATGGACAAGTGGGCGGAATGCCCAGGGAACAACTACTAATGGCCGATATACAACACATCACTGAGAGACAAAAACAAGGAATCCCAACAAACCAAGTTCCTCTGCCATACCTCAAAGGGATGCTTAAACTCATTGATGCCTTAAAGGAGTCCTTTGAGCGAAAGAAGGAACGTCTTAGCTGGGAGCAGGAACCTGTGGCTCTTGCTGCGACGTTTGAAGACGCTGTGTATGTTCAGACAGTTCTCGATGCAATTCGAGAGTCTAATTCATCAGGTGCTTGGGAACCAATCAATTTAACAAGCAGAGGAGATTCACAATTCTTTCAGTAACCTGAAATTGTGTCCATTAGATTAAATGCAGGGGCGGATCTAGAAATGTTTCCAGGGAGGGGTTTTTCCCCCAGGGAGGGGCTTTGGCCCCAGGGAGGGGCTTTGGCCCCAGGGAGGGGCTTTTCCCTGTTAGATATCTTATGTCAGCTTCTTGCAGACAGGTGGATACATAGAAAATGCAACCCCCCCCCCCCCCCCCCCCCCCCCCCCCCCCCCCCCCCCCCCCACTCTGGATCCGTGCCTGAAATGTATGGTATGACAAATGTTTTGTGCATTTGTGCAAGCGCCATGCAGTTTGTCATTGATTATATTTGTTATTTTTACAATGAACATCTTTAAACTGCAGGAGTCACTCTGTATCAGACTTCAGTTTCTCATTTTTTTTATTGTAACCAAATAAAAATGACAGCACATTAATAGTAATATACTTCAGTGAAATTATAGTTATAAAAAAGACAGTTTCTCAAATATGAAGAATCACTGGTCATGGAGTTTTTAATGTTAATTTTGGCTTCAAGAATACAAGACATTAATTTAAAAGTACAGAATAACAAATGAAGGGACATCATCATTAAACTTGGAACATACCTTTATGAAAATTGTACTTACACCATGAATTTTGCACTTTATAGAATGGTAAATACATGTATGTGTAACTTGTGCTCATTAGTGTAAAATATTTACAGCTCAAAATCAAAGTGTACAAGAGACATTTCAACCACAAAAGTGATAAATTGTCTCTATTTTACATACATGTACATGTGTAGTGCCAAAGCTGTATTTAATGTAAATGTCAGGCATATGTAAATTAGCTCAGTCATGTGTGCTACCATAATTTGTATTACTCTTTCCCAAAAAAAAAAAAAATAGCACTTTACCCTTAGAAACCTCACTATGTACAGTAACATACTAACTATAGATAACTTAAAGGCCCTGTAGATGATCTGTTTTTGAGTGATTCTGCGAATAAAACCATTATAAATTAAAAGAAGGACATCAACAAACTCATCCGAAGAAATTTCAGCTTTGTCAAATGTACCACGTTTAAAAAAACAATGAAAATCCATATGCATTTTCCTGGTCTTGGCGGGGCGTTTCAAATATTCGTTCTCAGTTGATCGGGTACCATGTGGCTTGCGTCATGCACTCTGTGGCGCACATACTGCGTGTGCGCGCGATCCATAAAAATGCATCGCGTTGGAACACGCACACGCAGTACACAGCGCCCATGCATTTTGGACCGCGTAGATGCAAACCAAAAATAAGTAAATCGTTTGCAAACGATCTAAATAATTTCATCTTTACGGATTATTTTCTGGTAAAATTATATCATTTTGAGCGAAAACCTTTCATTGGATAGTTGCTATTAATACAATCTTTACTTTCAGAACTTTTCCCCTGTAAACTCGTCGATTACTTTTTGGGGTCATTGCAAATGATCCACTGGGCCTTTAAAGGACATGTATCACAGGAGCCTTTTTGTGTTACATTAAGATAAATATTTGGGAGAAAAAAATAGTCAATTGCCCGTTTAGTTGGTATTAAAGCTGTGAACTATTTTGTTCTTGTCATTAAAATGGTATTTGTATATTATTCCAGAAAGTACAGCAATCCTGCAGATTTATTTTGTATCATTGTTTATGTGCTATAGGCTCAACCCTGCCCCTCAGTTAAATGAGGTAAACATTCTGGATTTAAGAATACGAGAAACTTGTTGTTACACTACCTATAAATTTGAAGTTTTTAAACTTTGGCAGTTCATCCAGATGTGTCAAATTCCATTTTGGGAAAACCAACAAGCAAACTGGAATTTGACACATTTGCCAAGGACCAAACTGAGTGATACTCGTATGTAAATAAAATAGGAAACTGAGGTAAATAATGTTTATGATCTTTTTCTGGGATCTTTTTAATTCTTCGTCCAAACAGATTTTGCATAATTTCCAGCATTCAGGAAAAAAAACTATTTGCTTTTCTCGGGAACACATAATAATACTAAAATAGTGGAAGAATTGCGAAATGACCCAAGTGTTTTTAAAACAAAAAATGTCCAATAAATAATATACCTTTTGCACTGGCGGCCATGACAGGGGTAGTCGCATTGTCATATGTCATGCACGAGTAAGCACGTTGTGGATCTATTGTCGACATTTAAATATGAAAACCTGCCCCCTGTCATGGCCGCCGATGAAAAAGGTATTTTATTTGCTAAAATGGAAGGAACCGGCCGAGGAGGGCGCCCTTTTCTATTACCGCTAGCGCGCGCTCCGCATAAAGCAGCACTAGACAGAGGGCGCTGTCCGACAAGACTTATCCAAGTTTTAATTTCAATGAAATTTGGCGTTCGATAACGCACGAAAAAAGTAGCGAATTCCGTCCCAATGCGAGATATTTGCTCCTCACAAAGTTTGTACTGGGATCATTTACTTCATTCAGAAAGAGAACCCGAGTTTAGAATCTTCTTACTGCCGTGTTTTTCTTCAATTTTCAGGTCAAAGGTAGGCAAAAATGTAAAAACAAAATCGGCATGATCCATTCCATATGATCCGGGAATCTATGCACAGGCAGCATGACATGCAATGATGCATGCATCGGGGTCGGGCATGTTGGGGGCGCTATTCATTTTGTTTAGAATACTGTAAAAGCCAATATTTTCCATCCTCTTGCAACAGTGCCCCTTTAACGCACTCCCTAACTCCTGCGTACAGTGGCCCTGTTGAAAAAGGACCCATTTGGCGGTGGGACTAGCGACAGAAATCTTGTCGCCTCTGCTGGACCAATCAGGACGCTTGCAGTGCATTGCATGCAGCACGATTGCAGGCATTCAAATGTAACGCGCGCAGATTGTAAACACCGTGCACGCATGTGATACATGTACTCGGTAATGCTGGCCGTTGTCCGCGTCGGCGATTGGCTGCTATTTAAAGCATACTGGGGAATCCGTTCCATTACATTCGTCAGCATGCATCCCTGTTATTAATTTGAAAAACTGCGGAGTAAATAAGGTTCGTCGTTTGAAAGTTTGGTAGGAATGGGACAGTCATAAGGAACGGAACCCAATACAATTTTTGGAAAGTATAGAAATGGTTTCTTTTTGGCATAACATGACCGAATTGATTAAATTACATCAAAATGACTCGGGCGTGAGTTGGCTCAAGACAACAGCCGGCTCGCTCCACAGATTTGCGTGTATTTCCTTAGGGTATTGTTACGTCGCTTTGCAGAGTGGAAATTCCCTGAGATCTCAGGATGTTATTTTCGCGGATGGAAATTATGTCACCTCAACAGGGATCGCCACAATTGTTGCAAACAATATTTTTGCGGGTTGTTATTTTCGCGGGCTCTGTCTGGTGCACGAAAATAGAACCACCGCGAATATTTCAGCTTTTACAGTAAGCCAGTTCGGAGTCTCGACTGCGCATGCGTCTCCTGACTTTGATTTGAGATAAACAAAGGCGCACCCTATCCGTATGCATTGTGTTTATCTCAAATGACCTTTGACACAATCCCATAGACGTTCCTTGCGCGCGCGAGATTCCGAACTGGCTTATTTAGGGAAAGATAGAATGCGCCTGAAAGTGAAACATGATGTCACAGTTTCATGAAAAGAATTGAGAAGTTGATCATGGCTTCAGACCTTGTGTACAAACATGAGACAGGCTGAAAATTTTCAAAGTGTTTCCTCACAAAATCTTAAATTTGTCTGTCTCAAAAATGTGGGTTTTTTCATGAAATATGCACTTACCGATGCTTGATGAGTCATTTTAAAGAGAAAAAAATTCTGATCAAATTTTCAACTTCTACCTTTGGCTTGCGTCAATTCTTTCTCTGGAGTTATTTTGGATATCTGGGGTATCATGCACGGACACCCAGGGTTTTCCTTGCTATGACATAGGCTATATTAATAACTATGTAAAAATGTTTCTCTTTCTTTTATTGCAGGTACACTGAAGAGTCACCAAGCAGTGAGATTATAAGAGTCGCCATTGCATTGAGACAACTTTTAGAAATAAGACACAAACAAAAATGACTATGCAGCGTCAAAGCGTTGTACCTTTTTAAACCTCATCATGGCAGACAAAGAGAGCGGCAAAGAAAAGGAAGGTGCCCAGGATTCCCCCGTCCCTTCCCCCATTCCCATCATCACTGAGGAAGAGAAGGCACTAGCGTCTGCCGCTCGAGGTGACTTTGAGTCAAGTCAGTATGCAGCATGCATTGAGAAGCTGCAAAGTCTTGGTAAAATGAGAAGCAGCGATGTTAAGGTTAACCATAACTTGATGGTCACCAAGTTCTATCAATCTGGCTGTATGAGGAATGATGATATGCGTAAGAGTCTTGGTGTAATCTGTAGCCAAGCCAAGATCAGTCTCAGTGGTATTGAATCGTTGGAGGACACCGATCATGCAATACTGTTCTTCAATCACTCAGTCATCTTGTATCATATGAGACAATATCATGAGGCCACGCGCATTCTGGAGAAACTGTTCCAAATTATTGAACCTCTCGGTAAGCACAAGAAATCTGTATGTGTGTCATTTTACCAGTGGGAGTCTTTTACTTGGTGGCCCGGCAGCAAACAAATCGATCCTTTTCCTATGACATATTGAGCATGCGCACTTTACTTCAAACGTCGTGTAAACAATCAATTAATCAATCATTCAATACTTTATTAATCCTTAAACGGGAAATTGCACAGTAATACTTCATATTATCGATGGATTTCTATCATAGTATGCTTTGTGTTTCTAAATAAAAATAAAATTCCCCTAAAAATACTTGCTGTTCCCTGACCCCACCCCCTCCCCACCCTCCCCCCACCTACTCAAACGCAATCTTCAGCTCATTTGCTGCAGTTTGGAAAGGACTGGTTTGTTTGCTGCCACCACGCATTTTAAAAGTCTCCCATTACAAAACTCATTCCAAATGTTTTGTACCGGCAGCCGATTTCACAAAACTTTACGCAATTGCCCAAGTCCACTTACGCCATAAATTATTGTGCAAGTAATAGCGTAAGTGAAATCGGCTGCTGCACTTGTTTGTGGTGTAAACCCTAATAAGGAAGACACAACCTGAAAATGCCATCTGAAATCTCAAGTCCAATAATGGCCTTGATTTTTAATTATTTATCTTAAAAATCTATCTTAAAGATCCTTTTAAAATCGTACTCACATACCTTTCACACATTCACTAGCCTACAATTCCACCCATTTTGATATTAAACGGTGTAAAGTGTAATCCGAGCAACATTTAGTGAGCCTGCCCTCTTGTATTTATTCCATTGTTAATGCGGTGTATTTCTATTGTGATGTCACGTAAACACCCTGGAGATACACCGCAGTTTTCATTCGTCGGATTAGTCTATAGTATAACATTTGTAGCCTGAAACAACTAAACTACCTTTGATCTTTGACAGTTTCATTTAACTTCATAATAAATAAATGTTTTAATAGTTTGTCTTACCTTATGTTTGCAGAGGAACACCTTGCTCTCAGGATCCTCCTGCTCCTTGTGGAGACCTACCTATGTACCTACCAACCTGTTTTAATAGTGTGTCTTGCCTTATATTATGTTTGCAGAAGAACACCTTGCTCTCAGGATCCTCCTGCTCCTTGTGGAGACCTACATATGTACCTACCAACCTGTTTTAATAGTGTGTCTTACCTTATATTATGTTTGCAGAAGAACATCTTGCTCTCAGGATCCTCCTGCTCCTTGCGGAGACCTACCTATGTACCTACCAACCTGAAAAAGCTCTGGCATTCTTGTCATATCTGGAGAATACTTCACAATAAATAAATGTTTTAATAGTGTGTCTTGCCTTATATTATGTTTGCAGAAGAACACCTTGCTCTCAGGATCCTCCTGCTCCTTGTGGAGACCTACATATGTACCTACCAACCTGTTTTAATAGTGTGTCTTGCCTTATATTATGTTTGCAGAGGAACACCTTGCTCTCAGGATCCTCCTGCTCCTTGTGGAGACCTACCTATGTACCTACCAACCTGTTTTAATAGTGTGTCTTGCCTTATATTATGTTTGCAGAAGAACACCTTGCTCTCAGGATCCTCCTGCTCCTTGTGGAGACCTACATATGTACCTACCAACCTGTTTTAATAGTGTGTCTTACCTTATATTATGTTTGCAGAAGAACATCTTGCTCTCAGGATCCTCCTGCTCCTTGCGGAGACCTACCTATGTACCTACCAACCTGAAAAAGCTCTGGCATTCTTGTCATATCTGGAGAATACTTCACAATAAATAAATGTTTTAATAGTGTGTCTTGCCTTATATTATGTTTGCAGAAGAACACCTTGCTCTCAGGATCCTCCTGCTCCTTGTGGAGACCTACCTATGTACCTACCAACCTGTTTTAATAGTGTGTCTTACCTTATATTATGTTTGCAGAAGAACACCTTGCTCTCAGGATCCTCCTGCTCCTTGTGGAGACCTACCTATGTACCTACCAACCTGTTTTAATAGTGTGTCTTGCCTTATATTATGTTTGCAGAAGAACACCTTGCTCTCAGGATCCTCCTGCTCCTTGTGGAGACCTACCTATGTACCTACCAACCTGTTTTAATAGTGTGTCTTGCCTTATATTATGTTTGCAGAAGAACACCTTGCTCTCAGGATCCTCCTGCTCCTTGTGGAGACCTACCTATGTACCTACCAACCTGTTTTAATAGTGTGTCTTGCCTTATATTATGTTTGCAGAAGAACACCTTGCTCTCAGGATCCTCCTGCTCCTTGCGGAGACCTACCTATGTACCTACCAACCTGTTTTAATAGTGTGTCTTACCTTATATTATGTTTGCAGAAGAACATCTTGCTCTCAGGATCCTCCTGCTCCTTGCGGAGACCTACCTATGTACCTACCAACCTGTTTTAATAGTGTGTCTTGCCTTATATTATGTTTGCAGAAGAACACCTTGCTCTCAGGATCCTCCTGCTCCTTGTGGAGACCTACCTATGTACCTACCAACCTGTTTTAATAGTGTGTCTTACCTTATATTATGTTTGCAGAAGAACACCTTGCTCTCAGGATCCTCCTGCTCCTTGTGGAGACCTACCTATGTACCTACCAACCTGTTTTAATAGTGTGTCTTACCTTATATTATGTTTGCAGAAGAACACCTTGCTCTCAGGATCCTCCTGCTCCTTGTGGAGACCTACCTATGTACCTACCAACCTGTTTTAATAGTGTGTCTTGCCTTATATTATGTTTGCAGAAGAACACCTTGCTCTCAGGATCCTCCTGCTCCTTGTGGAGACCTACCTATGTACCTACCAACCTGTTTTAATAGTGTGTCTTGCCTTATATTATGTTTGCAGAAGAACACCTTGCTCTCAGGATCCTCCTGCTCCTTGTGGAGACCTACCTATGTACCTACCAACCTGTTTTAATAGTGTGTCTTGCCTTATATTATGTTTGCAGAAGAACACCTTGCTCTCAGGATCCTCCTGCTCCTTGTGGAGACCTACCTATGTACCTACCAACCTGTTTTAATAGTGTGTCTTACCTTATATTATGTTTGCAGAAGAACACCTTGCTCTCAGGATCCTCCTGCTCCTTGTGGAGACCTACCTATGTACCTACCAACCTGTTTTAATAGTGTGTCTTACCTTATATTATGTTTGCAGAAGAACACCTTGCTCTCAGGATCCTCCTGCTCCTTGTGGAGACCTACCTATGTACCTACCAACCTGTTTTAATAGTGTGTCTTACCTTATATTATGTTTGCAGAAGAACACCTTGCTCTCAGGATCCTCCTGCTCCTTGTGGAGACCTACCTATGTACCTACCAACCTGTTTTAATAGTGTGTCTTACCTTATATTATGTTTGCAGAAGAACATCTTGCTCTCAGGATCCTCCTGCTCCTTGCGGAGACCTACCTATGTACCTACCAACCTGAAAAAGCTCTGGCATTCTTGTCATATCTGGAGAATACTTCACAATAAATAAATGTTTTAATAGTGTGTCTTGCCTTATATTATGTTTACAGAAGAACACCTTGCTCTCAGGATCCTCCTGCTCCTTGTGGAGACCTACCTATGTACCTACCAACCTGAGAAAGCTCTGGCATTCTTGTCATATTTGGAGAAACTTCTCTTCTCATCTGACTCGAGCAGTAACAAAGGAGCACAGGAAACTGTGGGTATTTCCTTCAATAATCTGATCCTGAAATATTTATGCCTTCGTAAAATTCACCAACCAATCATATTGAAGGATAATTGTGCTCCATGTGGTCTTTCAGTGACTCAAACAATCTCATAGGGGCGTGTTTGTTTCATGACAGATCCGAATCCAGAATCCAGGTTGTTTTACCGCGCAGAAACAAACAAAACTACTCTCGACTCGTATCTAAAATCACGTGAATTGCAATTTATTTTTAAAATTTGTTAAATTTCTGTTTGCAGAAGAACACCTTGCTCTCAGGATCCTCCTGCTCCTTGTGGAGACCTACCTATGTACCTACCAACCTGTTTTAATAGTGTGTCTTACCTTATATTATGTTTGCAGAAGAACACCTTGCTCTCAGGATCCTCCTGCTCCTTGTGGAGACCTACCTATGTACCTACCAACCTGTTTTAATAGTGTGTCTTGCCTTATATTATGTTTGCAGAAGAACACCTTGCTCTCAGGATCCTCCTGCTCCTTGTGGAGACCTACCTATGTACCTACCAACCTGTTTTAATAGTGTGTCTTGCCTTATATTATGTTTGCAGAGGAACACCTTGCTCTCAGGATCCTCCTGCTCCTTGTGGAGACCTACCTATGTACCTACCAACCTGTTTTAATAGTGTGTCTTGCCTTATATTATGTTTGCAGAAGAACACCTTGCTCTCAGGATCCTCCTGCTCCTTGTGGAGACCTACCTATGTACCTACCAACCTGTTTTAATAGTGTGTCTTGCCTTATATTATGTTTGCAGAAGAACACCTTGCTCTCAGGATCCTCCTGCTCCTTGTGGAGACCTACCTATGTACCTACCAACCTGTTTTAATAGTGTGTCTTACCTTATATTATGTTTGCAGAAGAACACCTTGCTCTCAGGATCCTCCTGCTCCTTGTGGAGACCTACCTATGTACCTACCAACCTGTTTTAATAGTGTGTCTTACCTTATATTATGTTTGCAGAAGAACACCTTGCTCTCAGGATCCTCCTGCTCCTTGTGGAGACCTACCTACATGTATGTACCTACCAACCTGTTTTAATAGTGTGTCTTACCTTATATTATGTTTGCAGAAGAACACCTTGCTCTCAGGATCCTCCTGCTCCTTGTGGAGACCTACCTATGTACCTACCAACCTGTTTTAATAGTGTGTCTTACCTTATATTATGTTTGCAGAAGAACATCTTGCTCTCAGGATCCTCCTGCTCCTTGCGGAGACCTACCTATGTACCTACCAACCTGAAAAAGCTCTGGCATTCTTGTCATATCTGGAGAATACTTCACAATAAATAAATGTTTTAATAGTGTGTCTTGCCTTATATTATGTTTACAGAAGAACACCTTGCTCTCAGGATCCTCCTGCTCCTTGTGGAGACCTACCTATGTACCTACCAACCTGAGAAAGCTCTGGCATTCTTGTCATATTTGGAGAAACTTCTCTTCTCATCTGACTCGAGCAGTAACAAAGGAGCACAGGAAACTGTGGGTATTTCCTTCAATAATCTGATCCTGAAATATTTATGCCTTCGTAAAATTCACCAACCAATCATATTGAAGGATAATTGTGCTCCATGTGGTCTTTCAGTGACTCAAACAATCTCATAGGGGCGTGTTTGTTTCATGACAGATCCGAATCCAGAATCCAGGTTGTTTTACCGCGCAGAAACAAACAAAACTACTCTCGACTCGTATCTAAAATCACGTGAATTGCAATTTATTTTTAAAATTTGTTAAATTTCTGTTCCAAATTTCTCCTATGACATTCACGTAAATAAACAAGCAGCCTAAATTGTTTGTATTGTGTGTTGCCTCTGAAAATTGAAACGACACTGTTTTACTCACACAAAAATCTTCGTGATGTTTACGTCGCCATTTTGGATCTAGCGCAGAACCATCTCTCGAGAAGGATTCCACAGATCACAGACCTCATTCAGGATGTGCGCGAAGTGAACGAGTTCACCTTGGATATGCGTCGATCTGAATCTGGATCCGTCCGAAACAAACACGCCCCTTGTTTGCACTTTAAAGTTGCTAAATGTCTATCTATGCGTACCAGATCAGTCAGTTTCTTACCTATGGAACAGACAACAAATTCTTCACTAACCAATTACAGTGCATTTTAACATTCAAGGTTGCACAATTTTATTATTTATTTCTTATTTATACTGGGGAACCTATATTCAGTTTATAAAAACTGTTCTCCCATACCGGTAGGTCCCAGTTAACAGTTAAAAAATGTAAAAAATAAGCATTAAAACAACAATAATAATTGATTAAAAATACAATCACAAAACAATTACAGATTTTGAGAGAGGTGCTCCTTAAACGTGTTTAAGCTTGTTGGAAGAGGATTCTCCAGTAACAATAGCAGTTTGTTCCATGATTGCACACCCCGAAATTGAAAAGTTCTCTTACCAAATTCTGCCTAGTTCGATAAGAGTGTTGTTCACTAACATGGGAAAACAAGCTGCTAAGGTATGTCGGAACCATACCAGTTAAGCATTTGTAAACCATTACATTAAGATGGCGTTCACGTCTAACTTGTAGGCTATCCCATCCCAATTTGTAAAAAATTGTACTATTTACTCGCATTCTAATGTATTCAGTACATCTGATGTGAGTTTGTCTTCTCCGATGTTTAGACCAAGGACAATAAGGAGGCATCTAATGAAGAAACACGGACTGATCCTGAGAAATATCGGCCAACTTTACATCTTGTGAGTCGCCTTTTTTATGATATCCTTGAAAATATATACGGATTGGGGATGCAAAATGTCAGAATTTAGTAGCGAGAAAAATATGACAAATGATGTGGTATCAAAACCTCAACACCCATGGGAAAATGGGACGTCAACATGTGATCTGGATATGCTCCTGTAAAAGTAGTGTACTGATTCTGAATTATTATCTAAAAGCTTACTTGTTATCAAGATGGTAATGGTAGTAATCATCCTGTGAAATTATTTCGTCTGAAGTGCCCCCAAAATGACAAAACTATTTGAGTGTCCAAAACCGTGATTCATTCATGTACAAAACCGTGGTTTTCCCAAGTATTACTGTATCTATGTGGCTGATATTTCTACAAGGTATTTTTCTCGACCTAGGCTTTCAATTACCAGTGGAAATCATGCCGTTTTCAACAGTTTACCAGGATACATGTACTACCTTTAAGCACAGCTCAAGAGGATTTGTTAAATAACTGCCCACAAAGTCTCACTTCCAGTATTTTCTAGCTTTTGTTTGAAGAATGTGATTCAGTTAATTGATGAAGTTCCTGTTAGTTTTCAAAAGAGATCTTTTTCTTTTGTTCCAGTTGAAAACAAGATGTTACCTCCAGATGAAGCATGTGAAAGTCTGCAAACGTGAAATAAAGACCGTCATGAACTCCGCGGGGCCGGTAAGTAGCATGCCAGTTACTCTGAAAGTAACACAACACGATGACCCACCTACGTCGTGAGAATCGTTATTTTCTTGTGAAGGGTTTAAAGGCAAAATGAAACATTTGCAAGATGAAACTTTTGACAGATTCCTTGAATAACAGCGTTACGTATCTAAAGAAGAACGTTGGTAAGCTAGCCTGTAGAAATGTCAGCATCATAGATGCAGCAAACATTTCAGGTACATGATTGCATTGATACTTCCGAAAACCGTTCCAAATCCCTGGATGGTGACCACACTCCTTCAGTTAATTTCTTGTGAAAAGGTACCATTTTGCACAGAAAAAAAATAATGTAGTGTTTGTTACCATTGCTACCAACACACACTATGGTTTTTGTTGTCAACTTATGAAGTAAAAAATTGGGTCATTAAAAAAAATTGTTGGCCTATATAAAGCCCGCCGCACACCTTTGCGATTTACCAGATAATCGGATCATCGGACCACTTACCGGAGAGGTGTACACTTAAACATTTCGGGCCGGTCTGACCGCACGCTATAGACCGGAGCAAATCAAACTTGTTTGATTTTTCCGGATGTGCCGGTAAATCGCAAAGGTGTGCGGCGGGCTTAAGTGTTTGGTCTGTTATTTTTGTTTGTCAGTGCGCTGCCTCGCTGTTTCTCAAGAGTAACTTTGAGTACATCCGACAGAACTATCGCAAAGCAATCAAACTTCTCAACAGCGTACAACCTAGCGATACCGCCAAGACAGGCCAGTGTATTCCTGTTATGTACTTCAATAATCTTGCTGTTCTTCATTTCTACATGGGAAAGTATCACTTAGCAGCTTACTATGGACGACGCGCTTTACAGGAAAATGCTTCTGCTATGGCTGAGCTGCCAAAACGAAAAGGTCAGAATTATTTTCTCTTGGCAAAGTAATGATGAAATCAGTGTGTTTTTAAGAAAATTTGAAAATCCAAGTAAAATCTTTTAACCTATAATCTTTAAAGTGCCCCAAACCATCCTGCAGCTTTCTCTTCAAAGTGCCCCAAACCTACCTGTATTTCTTCCATGTTCAACTCAGTGAAAATCAAGTTTGTGCAAACACACCCTCAATTGATAGGCATGTACTCCTAGCTTGACTCATCCTTTTTCAAATCTTGTGTTCAGGAAGTGTGGCGACTATTAGATAAATTTGGTTCTTGACCTAAACAAGGGATATTACATAACATAACCAAATAGTAATAAGACACACTACTTGACAGCAGTGATGAGTGCTACTATGGCCTTTTTCCAAACAAGGCTTCGTCTCCGTCTCCGTCTCCGGCTCCGTCTCCATTCCGCCATCTTGAAGCCGCATACCAAACTTCGGCTCGGCTTCAGGCTTCATTTTGAGGCTTCGATTTGGCCCAAATGAGGCTCCAAAACAAAGTCAACTAAAGAGGTGACTTCGGCCGGTTTCGTGACGTCACGAACTGGAAAATCACTTGACGGCAACAAAAACTTTGAACTTTTGCAGGTTTGCTAAACTTTGCCGCCGACAAAACTCGTCAGCTAGCGCCCCAAAAAAGCCGGTGAAAAAGAGTGGTAGGCCTACTAAGCTCGACTAGTGTTCCAAACGGTTTTTGGTTTGGCTTCGCTAAAGTGAAGCCGGAGACGGTTGGAGCCGGAGCCGCATGAAGCTGGAGCCTGAAGACGGAGTCGAGATTTGGAAAAGGGCCTAGGTTAATCATGTCGGACCTGCAGATTTTAGAATGCAGTGCACATTGTTAGTCCCATGTAAGGTTCACTGGTTTTTACCTTTTGTGGATTACCATGGCAACACATTTAAGATTTCTGGTGAAAATTCCAAGGATCGCTGGTTTAAAACCGACCATGGTGGCCAAATTTGATGGCCGATTAAAAACCATCCTAGCATGTTTCGTTTCAGTATTTTGCTTTTGGTCATCATCGTGACAGGTCAATCACTCAACAATCGCCACATCAAAACCTTGGGAATGAATCGTCGTTACGAGTTGCTCTACAACACAGGTATACAGCTTCTGCATGCGGGGCGCCCTCTAGCGGCGTTTGAGTGCCTAACGGAAGCAATACAGGTCTACCCTTCCAACCCACGACTTTGGTTAAGACTAGCCGAGTGTTGTATTGCTGCACATTCAAACCCACAGGTAAGACCCGGCTTAAGACCACTTCATACTTCAGACAAATGCAAATCTGACATTAGTCTGACATAAAACATTTTGTGGTAAACATTCTTGCAAGTTAAAACTAGTTCAACTTTCTTTGAATCGTTGGTACGAAAACTTCGCTGTGACATCAAATTTGCATATGCGTTTGCTTTGACACGGAATATGTACCAAGTTGTACTCCTTGTGTAATCTGCTATCCTCTCCAGCTGCAAGTGACTCATCCTCCCCCTTACACTCCCACACTCCCTCACCCTACCGACCCTCTCAATTCATGTTATTGCATACATATTGTGCATTTTCACTTATTGTAATTTGGTTTTTACAGAGCTCTGAATTGGAGAACAAAGGATTGCCAGATTCTTCCAAGCGTGGCATTGTGCGTAATGTCATTGGCTCGGGGCCGCATCGTAAAGTTATCTTGTGTCCCGGCTCCTCAGAGTATAAATACAGGTAGGAAACCAAATAGTCTGGTTCTCATCAAAACATTTATTTACTGTATTGTCATTTCTTTCTCAACAATTGACATTTCTAATTAACACCGACAGCCTCGTTTCGCATGCTGACCCATTGTATTACGTCACGCGTCTTTTCATTTCCAAAGTTTATCATAAAACAAAGCACTGAGCACCTTATTTTCGATGATAATTTGAAATTCCTTAAGTTTTTTTTATACTTTCAGTTTAACGGCAGTTGAGTGTAGATCTGATTGTTATTCACATGGATTTAGTACAAACATCAGGGAACACTTCTTGACCGTTTATTTTATTGCAATAGTTTCTTGATAAATAAGAATCTATCTCTCAAAATCCTCTTGAAAGTGTGAACTTTAAATGCTTATACAAAATGTATTGTTGTGTTAAAAAATGAAATAAAAAAGGAAGTAGTGTGACTTCATTGAGTAAATAAGAGTGTTTTGTTGACAAATGTGACAGAATTCAAGCGCATTTTGTAGCCTCTGTGCATTCATCCAAACCACTAGTGCACAGTGCTATGATCATGCAAGATTAACGTGTGGATTTCCAATGTGCTTGGGTTTGTAATATACCCAAGTGCTATTTCACCCCACATACAGTCTTAACATCATATCATTTATGGTGTCCACCTTAAGAAATGCCACATGTTCAAGGAATTATGATATGCTTAAATGCATATTTCATTAGAATGCTTATTTTAAATTCACTAACCAATTTTAAAAAGAGTTATTAGAATCCAGTAATTTCTCCTAAAATTCCACATCAATATTTTGTATTTATGTATACAACAAAATAAAAGCACTTTTTAAGTTTAAAGGCACAGGTTCGTCAGCAATGCACGCCCGCCAAATGTGTGCCACGCAATACGCAGCTCCATAGCAAAGGCATGGAGCTGCGTGTTTCGAGCACGAATTTGGCGGGCGCGCATTGCCGTCGAGCCTGTGCCTTTAATCAAAATTTGAAAATTTCTTTTATAATAAAGTTGACATTGAAATATTCACATAACAGCTTCAATATGGCACGAGTGTATAAAGCTTCTGTTTGCTGAAAATTCCCACTCTCGGATTGACTGCTTTTTTAATCAATGTTTGCATTTCTTTTGTCACTCGGTATATCTAGTGGCGATGGTCAATCTGCAGCCTTCCCAGCCGCGACGTTAGAGTTTGCGTCTCTCTGCCTCTCCAATGCACTGTGTTTGTTACCTGATAATGGAGCTTCTTCCCCTGCTAGTCGTGTCACTTCACGAGGCAGTGTCGGTAGTGATTCTTCAGAAACCACTGAACCAGTCAGGTAAAACTGAGTCTCACTTGAACACCCGGTGTACTGACAAGCAATTTTATATGCCAAAAATTGCACCATCTTTATGATTAACATCTTAATTGATTCCCAACCGAGTCTGCATCGTTACAAATTTGTACCAGAAATTTGAAAAGCAGAATTTAATGAGTACATAGAATTTAATTGATAGTGTCAGCCCAATGTTGCAGGTCCTTTTTAATTGTACATAACTATTGAATGCGAGAATAAGTGTTCTAAACTTCATTAAAACATTTTTTAAAACCTCAATTTAGCTTTTTAGATGATCTTTGTTGCCAGACCACTGGTCATTGTTTTTTTTTTAATTCCCATGGCCAGCAAGCCGCCAGTGACCGATCAATGCCACCAGGCCAAGCTCTCTGGACAGTTAATGTCCATTTTGGCCAGCAGTGCCTATGTCTCACTGTCACTAGGTGATGGTCATTCTTTTTTTGTTTAATTCCCATGGTCAGCAAGCCGCCAGTGACCGGTCATTTTATAACACCACCGGGCCAAGCTCTCAAGCCAGTTAATATCCATTCTGGCCAGCAGTGCCTATGTCTCACTGTCACTAGGTGATGGTCATTCTTTCTTTGTTTAAATTCCCATGGTCAGCAAGCCGCCAGTGACCGGTCATTTTATAACACCACCGGGCCAAGCTCTCAAGCCAGTTAATGTCCATTCTGGCCAGCAGTGCCTATGTCTCACTGTCACTAGGTGATGGTCATTCTTTTTTTGTTTAATTCCCATGGTCAGCAAGCCGCCAGTGACTGGTCATTTTATAACACCACCGGGCCAAGCTCTCAAGCCAGTTAATGTCCATTCTGGCCAGCAGTGCCTATGTCTCACTGTCACTAGGTGATGGTCATTCTTTCTTTGTTTAAATTCCCATGGTCAGCAAGCCGCCAGTGACCGGTCATTTTATAACACCACCGGGCCAAGCTCTCAAGCCAGTTAATGTCCATTCTGGCCAGCAGTGCCTATGTCTCACTGTCACTAGGTGATGGTCATTCTTTCTTTGTTTAAATTCCCATGGTCAGCAAGCCGCCAGTGACCGGTCATTTTATAACACCACCGGGCCAAGCTCTCAAGCCAGTTAATGTCCATTTTGGCCAGCAGTGCCTATGTCTCACTGTCACTAGGTGATGGTCATTCTTTCTTTGTTTAAATTCCCATGGTCAGCAAGCCGCCAGTGACCGGTCATATTACAACACCACCGGGCCAAGCTCTCAAGCCAGTTGATATCTCATCCCTCCGATGCTCCATTTTGGCCAGCAGTGCGTATGTCTCACTGTCACTAGGTGACAACATAACAGCCTTAGAACACAGCAAGACACTTCTGGAACAAAGCCGACTTTCAGGCTCTCTCAGGTAAATTCCAGTTTTGTTGTCATTGAGGCCCGTCTACACGAGCCAGCATTTGTTGGCCAACAAGGTCCAACATCTGTCTGACGATGTCGGCCGACCGAAAGTTGGATGGTGTGGACGTCACTCCAGACAACGCCCAACATCAACAAGTTGGTCCATGTTGGAACATGTATCTATAGCCTGACTTTGTTGGAGCTTGTTGGAGAAACGGGCCAATAGCAGATTAGAACGCCTGTCACGTGAAGGCAGCAACCAACTGTAGTCGAGATATGCTGGAACATGTTGGTTCACACGGTCGAGCGCATCCATGTACCGCCCAACAAGTTCCAACTTCATGTTGGTCCTTGTTGGCCAACATTTCGTGTTTCCATCTGTTCTAAGATCTCCTTAGAATAATGACAAATTGCTCAAAGCATTTTGCGTTCAGGTTCGCGTTTTACGTGCATCTAAACCTCCCTTTTCCCTTGTAACTTGCTCTTTCATGAAGCTAACGGAGGCTCTGGCCATTTCATGGAAACCGTAACCTTAAGCGCTGCAAAAGGGAAAATTTGCTTTTGCTTAAAGGCAGTATCATTGGTAATCTCGAAAATCAGGAATGTTCACAGACTTACACCTAACTTATACAATATAAACATGATGACCCTAGAAAACTTCCCCTGAAATGGTTTTGTCTGAAGTGCTATAGTCTTTGATAAATGAGTAAAAAAATTAGTTTTCGTCTCATGAGACGAAAATTCAATTCGCCCCAAAACCATTTCGCCCGAGTGCCATTTCGCCCTAAACCACTTCGCCCGAGTGCCATTTCGCCCCAAATCACTTCGTCCAAACACTACATCGCCCAAATGCAGAGTGATGCAGCAATGCTTGTTTCTAAGCACACAAATGCTTGAGCACATAGTGGCCGTGAAATTGCAATAGCGGCAATGTTAGCACAACGTTTCTGCAACAGTAAGCATGCCTTTTCAGCCAACACTTCAGCTACACCATAAAATTGCCCCTTGGACGTGTAGTGTACCGGATTAAGCTACCACCATGCTCTAATGAAACCCTGGAGCTGATTTCACAAAGCGCTAAGATGCATCTTAGGAAAGGTTACTCATCTTATCTAGGGACGTTGGTATGGGAATTGGGACGCATTGAACTCGTCTTAACTTTTGTGAAATTGAACCCCTGTTTTGTACGCGATGTGTCTGTTGTGCTCGTTGTTTGTCCACGTTCCTGGGCCATCTGTATGCTGCAGAGGCCCTCATTAATATGGACCAGATAACTGAGGCCATTCAGCATCTGGCCCCGGACTCTGTACGTTATGTGTTTGTTGTGCTCTTTGTTTGTCCAGGTTCCTGGGCCATCTGTATGCTGCAGAGGCCCTCATCAATATGGACCAGATAACTGAGGCCATTCAGCATCTGGCCCCGGACTCTGTATGCGATGTGTCTGTTGTGCTTCCAGTTCTTCCAGAGCAGGGTGAGTCTTTCGTCCATAAAGTACGTACGCATGAAATGCAGACTTTTTAGACCCCCTCTGCCCCTGTACACATATACTTTAACGTTAGGTGTATGCATTGGGTCCAACCCAACCCACCCCCACCCCCCCCCCCCCCCCCTCCCAACCCCCTCCCCAACCCCCCAACCCCCTCCCCCACCCTCTACCCCTAACCCCCTCCTGCGCCCTCCCCCCCTTCCGTGCGTACGTACTTTATGGACGACCCCCTACTAGGGTCAATTTAAGTGCTCTTGTAAGTTTGTGACAGGTTCGGCAAATTGTGATAGATTTTGGTACTTGCAATGCGTCACAAGTCTTTGTGAAATTGACCCTTGGTTTACTTACTTCATTTTGACAGACCTACAATTGCCTAATCGGCATTTTGTTAACATTTTATGCCAGACAAACATTGGTAGAAGATTATGAGGATGATCAAAGTTTTGTAAAGAAGCTAAAACATTTGTCATGCACTCTACGAAAATGAGTTGCTTGATTCGGTTCTCGCACAACCGTGGCTGATTTTTTGCGACCATAACTTGAAATCAATGGCAGATCCAGGCTCATTCAAATTCCAAAACAGAAATCCGTTTCGGTGGCATTTTTGTTTCTTTGTGTGGCATTTCTGTTTTCCATTTGCAGAATGGATACACTGAAATGCGAAACGGGGGGTAAATGAATCGTGTTTCTTGTTTATCGCCTTCCGTGTGCAGCAGGCTTAAGAATTTTCATTGTGTGTTGATATTTGAATAAGCCTGGATCCACCACTAATATATAGTTATGGTAGCAAAGACTTGGCCCAGGCTGAGATGTTGAGAACTAAGAAGCGACTCATTTTTACAGAGTGCATGACATTTTTATATTTTAGGTTTGGATGTTTAAGTTCTAGCTGGCCATGAAAACAATGTTTAATTTAAACTTGCAAATAGCTGGCCATGAAATCAAAGCTTCACACCAGGGTTGTAGTCTAGTCCATCACAAGTCCTCACAAGCCTTCACAAGTCCACCACAAGTCCCTGGGTTTTATTTAAAGTCACAAGCTATTCAAATGAACTCCAACAAAGACATTCTTTTGTGCGTGTTCATCCTTTGCTTCTTGTTACTGGACTTGTGACAGACTTGTGCACAACTTGTCACGGACTTGTGATTTTATCGGCTCTGGACTTGTGATTTTATCAGCTTGTGCTGGGCTCGACTACAACCCTGCTTCACACTTGTAATTCTCCACTTCATTCCTTGCTGCAGGTGATAAATTAGGTGATAAAACGGATGGAGGTACATGTGACCCTCAAGATGTCATGGAGGGCCAAATAGCAGTGTCCAAATACTACCCAGCATCCATTCAAATTGCTAGGGCTACTATGCTACTCAATCTAGCTTGTGCACACTCACTACGCAGTGAATGGGATAAAGCCAAGAAATGTCTGAAACAGGTGGGTGTCTACGATACCTCCCCGCGCCCCTCGCGCCCCTCGCCCCCCAATACCCAGCATCCATTCAAATTGCTAGGGCTACTATGCTGCTCAATCTAGCTTGTGCACACTCACTACGCAGTGAATGGGATAAAGCCAAGAAATGTCTGAAACAGGTGGGTGTCTACGATACCTCCCCCCACACCCCGCCCCCCTCGCGCCCCTCGCCCCCCAATACCCAGTATCCATTCAAATTGCTCGGGCTACTATGCTACTCAATCTAGCATGTGCACACTCACTACGCAGTGAATGGGATAAAGCCAAGAAATGTCTGAAACAGGTGGGTGTCTACGATACCTCCCCCCACACCCCGCCCCCCTCGCGCCCCTCGCCCCCCAATACCCAGCATCCATTCAAATTGCTAGGGCTACTATGCTGCTCAATCTAGCATGTGCACACTCACTACGCAGTGAATGGGATAAAGCCAAGTAATGTCTGAAACAGGTGGGTGTCCATTATACCTCCCCCCACACCACGCTCGCCCCCAATACCCTCCAGATCTCGCAGACAGCTTAAAGGTAAATCTAAGACTTTCAATCAGATTGGCGTAGTGGTACTTCCCTCGTCTTCCACCTCTGTGGCCTTGGTTCGAGTCCTGTCCGGGTCAGTATGTGGATTGGGTTCTCAGTCCCTGCTTGATTCCATATACGGTGTTTTCTGAGCATTTCTTCTTAGTCTTCTCTACACAGGTTTCTTCAGGCTTACAAGCTACAATGCCATGGGCACTTTGGTTTCAATAACAGAACGAAGCAATAATAATAAAAATCTTAAACATTTGATTCTAATACTTTGATGGTACTGCAGTGAATCATTTGATTCATGTTTCTTTATTTTGCCTTTGGTAGATGTGCAACATGCTTTCTACCAGTGAGATCCCAGAACAGGCCCTTTTTCTTGGAATCTACATCGAGTTGCAAACAGGTAAAATGCATCCATGTGTTGCCATTCATTAAAAATTGTTTATGAGCTACACAAGTGTGTTGAATCAAACTCTGCTCAAATAAGTGATCAACTTGTCTGCTTTGTGCAAGATCTGGGGCCAATATTCTGTTAACCGAGCATCAGGGTATTTCATAGACATCGTTAACAATAAGCAACTGAAAATGTCCCTTAACCAAGGGGCCAAAATAGTCACGCATCAATAGCCATCTCTAAGCGCGCATGCTTTAACACACCGCGACCATGAAATAGCGCTGAACTAGTCTGCTTAAAGGTAGAGTACATCATTTGCAGTGACCCAAATTTTATGATTCCCTACCTCAAACTGTCCCAGTCACGCCCACTTTACACCCCCATGTCCATGGTGATCTGTTGCAAGGTAATCATCAGTTGGCCCTACAGATGATCAAGAAGCAACAGCTAATTCCCTACGTCAAACTGTCACAGTCACGCCCACTTTACACCCCCGTGTCCATGGTGATCTGTTGCAAGGTAATCATCAGTTGGCCCTACAGATGATCAAGAAGCAACAGCTAATTCCCTACCTCAAACTGTCTCAGTCACGCCCACTTTACACCCCCGTGTCCATGGTTATCTGTTGCAAGGTAATCATCAGTTGGCCCTACAGATGATCAAGAAGCAACAGCTAATTCCCTACGTCAAACTGTCACAGTCACGCCCACTTTACACCCCCGTGTCCATGGTGATCTGTTGCAAGGTAATCATCAGTTGGCCCTACAGATGATCAAGAAGCAACAGCTAATTCCCTACCTCAAACTGTCACAGTCACGCCCACTTTACACCCCCGTGTCCATGGTGATCTGTTGCAAGGTAATCATCAGTTGGCCCTACAGATGATCAAGAAGCAACAGCTAATTCCCTACCTCAAACTGTCTCAGTCACGCCCACTTTACACCCCCGTGTCCATGGTTATCTGTTGCAAGGTAATCATCAGTTGGCCCTACAGATGATCAAGAAGCAACAGCTAATTCCCTACCTCAAACTGTCACAGTCACGCCCACTTTACACCCCCGTGTCCATGGTGATCTGTTGCAAGGTAATCATCAGTTGGCCCTACAGATGATCAAGAAGCAACAGCTAATTCCCTACGTCAAACTGTCCCAGTCACGCCCACTTTACACCCCCGTGTCCATGGTGATCTGTTGCTAGGTAATCATCAGTTGGCCCTACAGATGATCAAGAAGCAACAGCTAATTCCCTACCTCAAACCATCCCAGTCGCGACCAATACCGATGAGTATGGTGGCGTCCTTCCCCAATGCGGCAGCCGCGTCACCACAAAGTGTCTTCAGTCCAACGGCTAATCCAGGCAAAGCAACGCGAAGTAAAGACCCGTGGCAGAAGTAGACAAGGTACTCAAAACAGTGCTCGTGTTTCTAATAGACTACAGTAAATTTTGGATAAGTCGGATCCAAAGGGACCGAGCAATTTTATCCGACTTAAGCGAAAATTTGACTTAAGCGAAGATGAAAAAACGCATAGGGATTCATTGATCTCCAACCACCCAACGGTCGACAGTACAAACATCTTTTTTTACAGTACATTTTCAATTTCATGCATGTACTTAATTATAAGGCAGAAAATCGTAAGCATTATTTGCCGGGCGCGATCATACTTTTTGTGCCTCGAGCGTCACCATCGTCTGATCGTGGCCATGCAATATATGTACACATGTGTACGGCTCAGGCCACCCACTTTAGCCATTGAAAAATGCAGACTGTGATCACGTGTGCACATAGAAACTGCTGCTGATAAGTGATAATGCACATGTGTGCAAGTGTCCATGCACACACACATCATACAATGTATGTACAGTAAATCAAGTTCGGAAAGCCGCATGTACCGGTATGGGGCGCCGTAAAACCAGGAAATTCCTCAACTCCCTGCGGTAAACTGGAGTGAAATTAATATACGAACATGTCAACTTTCGTCAATCTGACTTAAAAGAGGTAAAACACAAAGGAATTGAACAAATGTTCTAGATTGATGAGTCCGAGATAAGCAAAATTCCAACTTACGCGATCCGACTTAAGCGATGATTTTTATTAGGAATAACATACGAAATCAAACGTTCCAAGCGATTTTGTCCGAGATAAGTGAAAATCCGACATAAACGTATCCGACTTATGCAAGGTTTACTGTATGTTCTTTTTGTTTATATCTAAATGCCTAGAGCTCTGTTGAGAATTGGTTGTCGTTTATGCGCACGCATCCTGTTTTGCATAAATTTACTTTGGTAATGTGCCAAAGGTCACATAATTCAAAGACAATTTGACATCTGACCTCATTCCTAAACCAAATTTTTGCAAACACATTTTTTTGCGTGCACATAACGCCGGGCATGTTTTGGTTTGCTGTGACACCAGAGGGCACATCGTCTATATACATAGTTTAGGAACTTGAATTAGGGAGCCATCAATAGTTGGCAATCATTTCATGGTTCTACTATATAGGGGCTGCGTTCGGGCGTGTACTCGTGTTAACACGAGTATACTCCTGCGCGCGCGAACGGCAAGATTAATGACACTCGGGTCAATGAGAGTATGCTCTCGCTACTCCCCAAC
Source organism: Henricia sp. BOLD:AAB3569 (assembly GCA_037783545.1). Classification (NCBI taxonomy): domain Eukaryota; kingdom Metazoa; phylum Echinodermata; class Asteroidea; order Spinulosida; family Echinasteridae; genus Henricia; species Henricia sp. BOLD:AAB3569. Next base: position 491,210 of record JBBELK010000244.1, read on the forward strand.
AAATGGGGAGTGTGCTCTTACTCCTTACAAATGTCATGTGATTTGTACGAAGATGGTGGAATTTTGGTGAATTTGCTCACCGTGTCAACTGGATAACTGAAACAACAACTCACTAAGGTTTGTTTTAGACGGCATTAAAGGTTCTCACGACTTACGGTCTGTATTTTCTTCAGTTTCTTGTGAGCAGTGAAACGGCGTCTTTTGTGTAGTCATGGCAAGAGACGGCCATCTTGACTGATGGCCATTCGCTCATGCGGACTTGCCGTTCGTGTAATGTGACCCGAGTGCAATGCGCACGCATTACTCCGGAGTAGCGAGAACTGCACGCCCGAACGCAGCTAGGGAGTGGGGAGGGGAGTCGAGAGCCGCATAGGACTTTACATGCACTGTGAAATGGTGACACTTCATGATAGTGACAACAAATGTTGATAAGTAGTATTTCAGGGGAGAGAGGGAGGGGAGTCTTGAAAAATACTACGCTCTGTAGAATTGTGAAAATGGACGGCCCCTTACATGATGGAACTGATTTTTGGTATTGTTTTATGGATGTTATTTGTCCATACGCAACGCGATATATGCACTATATATAAAGTGCTTTTCCCGAAAACATGCTATAGCGTGCTCTAATTTTGGTATTGTTTGGCGTACCAATTCATCTCTAATAATTTGTGTTCGATTCCTTTGTACATATTTTATCTTGTAAGGATTTCTCTGAGAATTTTTCTTCAACTTTTTTAAAATTATAATATGACTCTCTGTATGGTGCATTGCAATGTCTTCAATGACCCTTGACTGATGAACAAAACTGCATCTGAAGAACTCTGTATTTCACATACTCAAAGCAGGAATTAATATAAGATTCATCCTTAACCACTTGACGTTGGAAGACGTGCCTCTTGACTTGGGAGTGTTGCAAAGTATGATCATTTGGTAGAAATGACTGTTGTGCTTGACCTAGTCTTAACTTTTGGCTAATTACATTTGCCTTTTTAAAAAATTGGGGGTTTTTTTGCCACAAATAATCCCAAAGTCAACTGAGTTTACACTCGCCAGTTCTTTTCAGAACCACACATTATACAAAATAGATGTTCACATGGTGCTACCGCAAGCCTCGTACACTAAGATTAATCCTTGCTATGTATTGGTCAACAACATTGCCTCAGAAGACTGGCAATATGCAATCTGAATGCATGGACACGATCCACATCGGTGACGACGTCGTAGCTCCAATGAAAAACCACCTCTTTAGTATTAACTCTGACGATAGGCAAACTGTCAAAAATTTGGTGCTTGAAAATGTTGGTGTCTCTTTTTGCAGACATTCTTGAACCAAATCAAGCATGAATACTATACTTTGGTGGATAATAAGTCGCAATATTGACTCTAACTTCCTAGGGTGAGTAAAAAATTACATGAACACTGTATATAAATTTTGGAAAATTGAGGCGTGTTGAGTTAAACACTTAATATTGCAATATAAGGGGCACTTCTGTTAGTTTCAATAGCTTAAACAAATATCCAACGAGTGTGTTTCCATTTAAGAATTAAGTTGAAAGCAGCAACTGTCAATTATTTTTATCAGTTTTTCTGATGAATATACAGTATTACTAATTTGTTTGAAAAAGTCCAGCACACAAAATAGTAACGAGTGACAAGTCGCATGTTCATTTCATATTTTAATTCATATGAGGTACATTAAAAACGTTCTACAAAATAATCTTATTATAGGCAAGACAAATTGGTCCAATGACTTTAAAACACGTCAGAAAATGTTTCTTATTGCGGTCGTGAAAATAAACCCCAGCTAGAGTGAGCTTGAAGCAAACGTTTGAACTGCATTGTGGGAAGGTTGTTTAATTGCTACCCACAATGCAGTTCTGTCGTTTGTTCAAGAGTATGTGTGAAAATGTCTACTGTTCATGAGTTCATTCGCTTAGTTTGGTTCGGTATCCATAATTTCATTTGAGGCCAATTTCATGGCGCCACTTAAGCGTTAGCTGAAAACGTGTGCTTACTTTAGCAGAAAAGTTGTGCAAACGTTAAGGTTATTTCACGACCGCGGTGTACTTAGAAATGGGCATCATTGCGTCACTAGTGTTAACAAATTTTGCCTTTTGAAGCTGGCAAACGTTTGGCAGTGCAGAACCTCCATGAGCACAAAATCACCGGCTAAACAGCGCCATGAAATTGTCCCCTGTTGACTGAGGCTAGGTTCAAATTATATGTCCATTGCATGAAATTAGGCCAATAAAATTAGATTACTAGTTTCTCGTCAGCGCCCGCATGTGATTTTGACCCCGCACCAAAAGATTTAATTATGCCAAAAAAAGGGGGAAATTAGATGCAAACTACTGTAGAGTTTCCATTTGAGTTGTGCAGTCGCGATCTGTGTTTTGCATGTATATTCAAATACATGTATATTGCTCTTTTATAACCAAACATCTCCTTTGTCATTTCCCATGATTTTGCCATCACAACTTGTTCCTTCAAACACAAGCTACTCGGTATAAGTCAATGGAATCGATACTGGCACCAAACCATTTCTGGGTGAGTTTAGAGCCTTAATAGTCAGTTTCTAAATGGCAGTTCGTATATGTGTAAAGGTTGTATTTTTCCTTGATTAAATAATGAATAATGAAAAAATCCCTCACAAAAATTTGATTAATGTTTGACGAGAAACTAGTAATCTAATTTCATTGGCCTTGCAGTACACACGTCTGGCAGCAGTGATAATAATATTGACAGCACTTTGATACTTGGGTGATACAGCGTTGATACAGCGTTATACAAGAATCTTCTAGCGCTTATTTCTGGAAATTGATCAAGCCATCTACCCGGGAGTCTCCCAACTACTCGTCTGTAATTTCAAGATAAAGCCATGTCATTCGGACAAAGCCTAGTTTATGTACCAAATCAGAGGATTCAGGTTCATTCTTTGTGATTGTTTGTCCCCATGTGTAGTTTACTTACACACAATAAGTTAGGGATATTGTGGGGTGTACGCAGATATTTTATTGAGGGTATTAATTTTGCTTGAATGATTTTGTATATGTTTAGACAATTGTATCTACCTGACAGACACACCTTGTCACAGGAATAGGTAAAAACAGTCAATTGAAAAAAAATCCACTGTAAGTAGTGTACTCGAGTTCTTTCGGTGATTTTAAACAAAGTAAATACGCTCAATGGGATTGTATGTTCATGAAAGCCAAATGTTTAGACCGTATCGAATAGCTGCATTTCGTGGGGCTGTTTCTTTGTTCCTTGAGGACATGCATGGTTGCACATATTATGCTTCCATTGTTGAACAGTTTAAGTAACAAAATGGTGGCTATTCGATACGGTCTATAGCCACGTTAATATTTCCGAAATCCACCAAGCATTAGCCAGAGACAAAGCCAGTCATTTCAAAAACAGCCATAGACTGATACAACTAAATTGTGTTTTTCTTTTGTTTTTACCAAAGCCAAGTTTATGGTATAACTGGTACACTATGTTATCGACTATTGTGGTTTTTACCAAACCCATGTTAGGGATTTATTATGCCATTGGTTCATTAGCTACATCAGTCCCATCTGCACCTTCCTTCTCAACATCAAACGCTTTATCAACCTTCAAACTTCCACAGTCCCAAATCACAGCTGACTTCACCGGCCGGTCATTCTCATTCGTCTCAATTCCTTCAATGGTTCTGACCACGTCCATTCCCTCCAAGACTTTACCGAAGACGGTGTGTTTACCATCGAGCCAGTTTGTCCTGATGGTGGTGATGAAGAACTGGCAGCCGTTTGTGTCGGGACCTGTAACAAAATGTTGAATTAATGATTAGCAATGCTTTAATTGTTAACCAATCTCAACTGATTGACATGGGGGCCAGTTTCTTCGTCACCCGAGGACATTGCCACGTTGACTAATTTTAAATGTCACAAATTGCCTCACAATATAGCAGCTAATCCATACGGTGGTCTATTGTTGCTGTGTTTGCTTCTTTTTGCTTTGTTGGTTGTAGCTCTTTTTAACAATTTGTTGATTAACAAATTGTACTGGAAATTTGATTCTGCAAAGTATTACACTTGAACCTTGTTAATAAGAGGTCCTTGGGACTTTGCAGATCGCCTTGTTATAACAGGAACCTTGTATGTGCCATGATGCACGGTGACAATGTGACTGCCCCCCTCCCGCCCCCTGTCATGGCCGGCCGTGCAAAGGCTCTACTGCTTATGCTGCCTCCACTTTATAATTGTTGGTATATGTTGGAGTACTTTGCTATCAGTGCCCATTCACCCCCCTCCCTTCCCCCCCCCCCCCCCCCCCCCCTCCCCCGCCCCCTCCCTCCCCCAACTCCAGGCAGCTTACCTGCATTGGCCATACTGAGCCATCCCGCCCCGTAGTGATCCAAATCAAAATTCTCATCGTTGAAATACTGGCCGTATATACTCGTTGATCCCGTCCCGTCTTGCTTTGCAAAATCACCACCTAGAATTTACAGAACAATGCAGTTCTTTTACATCATATTTATACAATTTGTCCAAAAGCTCCCATACATCTTTAAAGGGCCTGAAATTGTGTTTTTATCAATGAAATCTGTGCTATGGAACTAGTCCATTAATTTACAATCATAAAAACCCTACTTTATAGTAGGTTTTTGATTTTTATGCTAATGAAAATTTACATATGCATGAGCAAAAGTTTCCACAATTTTCTCCAACTTGCTGAAACTTTTGTAACCCATGATAGTTTAGGTTTGTTTTACATGTTGCCTGTTGCAAACCATGAAAAAACTAAGGCTGGAAACTGCAGCATTTTTCCACAATTTCAGTTTGAAGTCTTGTTTTTTCTTTTCTTTTCTGCTGTGTGTTCCTAAAGTGACATGCGCCAAACAGCGCCCTCTGTCTGTGAGTTTATGTGAATAAATTTTCAAAGTTGAAAAATGCCATTCATGGGGCATCAAAATAAACAGTAGTATTGTGTTTCTACACAAGTAATCCTTCATATGCAGCAAAAACTGTGCATAAAGTTATTGAGCATTTCAGAGGCCTTTAATTAAAGGAGCTGTTAAAGGAACACGTTGCCTTCGGGTTGCGCTTTATTGGGCGTTTTTGGGCTATTACAAGCGTTTGAAGTATAATGAGCACGATCTGAAAGATGTTTAAAAAGTAGAATATAATGATCCACACAAACGTGCCTTAGAAATGCTTCAATTTTGCGTAATGTCTCGAAGCAGCACGCTCCGCCATTTATGGGAGTCAAAATCTTGACTCCCATAAATGGCGGAGAAATTATATTAGTCTTTTTTCCAGTCGCAGCTGTTGAAATACTTCTGAACAATTATTTCTATCGGTTTGTCCCATGACAATATTCTTACCCTGATTGGCGAGGTTTTCGTTTTTTTCTTTTTTGACGCGTCTGCTGTGTTCTCTTGACGATCCATTTTTTGACAGCCAGTCGGTGTGTGTGTGTGTGTGGGGTGTCGTTGAAACCCGGAGGTCGGAGGTAGAATTTGTTGTGACCGTGTAGTACATGCTACAACCTACCTCCGGCTTGTTATTTTAATACTGCGTAGCTCCGGGCCACCGTCAACGCACCAACTACACGTTAGCAAAACAATCTACCTCCGGGTACCTTTGGGTATCTCCGACCACCTCCGACTTCCGGGTTTTATAAATTTCCGTGTGTGTGTGTGTTTACATTTCACACATGTCTCGGGAGGCGGAGAATGGTATGGTACCTTGCGTTCATCTGATAGGTTTACCTGACCACTGGCTACGGCGCCAACCTAACTCCTGCTCGTCGCTGCATTTTGCCCACTACCCGGACGATCGTATTGACGGCTTGAAATACGTATACATTTCGCGGGACATGTAGTGGGGGTCAGAGGTCAGTGTTTGTTTTTTTAATTACCATTCACTAATTATAACACATTAAATGTGTTTTATTGCAAGAACAACTCTTAATAAGTATAAGGAACACCCTCAAACGTGAAATCTGAAGGCAACGTGTTCCTTTAAGTCTACTTATATTTGGGAATGTATCCCAAATTTCGCTTGAGATGTAACAAGAAAAGAGCAGCTCCCATCCACATCTGTTCCACTTGTAACACTAGTACAACCTACCAGTGGCACCCCCCTCCCCCTCCCCCTCCCCCCCCCCCCTCCCCTCCCCCTCCCCCTCCCCCCCCCTCCCCCTCCCCCCCCCCCCTCCCCCTCCCCCTCCCCCTCCCCCTCCCCCTCCCCCCGCCCCCAAAAATGAGATTTACAGCCACAATACATCATTTGCAGTTACACAAACTTTTACTTCACGAGTTGACAAGAAAAACCGGACGAAAATGTTCAGCCTTTCTTTAGAAAGGCTGAACATTTTCGTCCGGTTTTTCCGGTATTACAGCATCTATGTTGCTGAAATTTCTACAAAGCAATTTATTCACAGCCACATTGTTTTAGTTGAATATGTAATGCTGTTTTTAAAAGTTTTCCAATCATGTAATCTGTCTTTAAGATGTGTGAGCTGCTTTGGGAAAATGAATGTTAATCTTCCAAACTACTGTGCCTCCCCTTTGTCCCGCAATGGTTGAGTCAAGTTAAGCTTACCCTGAATCATGAATCCCTTAATGATTCGGTGAAACTTGGTGTTCTTGTACGTCTCGTTCCCCTTGGTATCGGTAGCATACTTTAGGAAGTTTTTGACGGTAAATGGAGCAACTTCCCCAAACAAACCGATCACAATCCTCCCACTATCTTGGTTGTCGATTTGGACGTCAAAGTAAACTTTGTCTGTGACCGTTGCTTTGACCTCTTTGGTTGTGGTGCTCGTCTTTGGCTGGAGTATTAAACAAGAATCGTGGGACCGGGAAGGAGGTATAAAAATCGATAAATATAATCACCGTTTTGTCATTCTGTCGCATTTTAAAACAATGGAATGCACGATGCATCGACAGTAATTTCTTCGTTTCCCAACTTCCAAAGTCTTCAATGCCACAATATTAATTAAGTTTTGAGCAAAAATGCTGGGTTTTTTCATGGTTTTTTTTCTCTTTTAATAACCAGGCTTTTATGGTGGAGCATATTCCCCTGAAAAATACTTAAACGAAATTAAGCTGGCCCTAAACGTGACATAAATAAACGTAGCACAAATAAAAATTGATAACGTGTAGGCCCATGTACCATGCATGTACCCATGCATGTACATACAGCACGCACTTTCAACAGCTTCCTCAAAACGCACCAAAATACTTCTGATTAACAGAGACGGAGTCCGAAATTACGAAGTTAACTTCTCAAATACAATAAAATAGGCTTACCTTGGCAACGGCGAAAGAAACTAATGAAAGAAGAATCAGAACGCAGCTCGAAAAGTCCATTTTGAACACGGTCTCAATGCAAAATGTAAGCAGAATTCTTAACTTGCTGGTGCTACTTCGAAGACCTTTCAAGTACTTGTGCCGATGTGGTATAAGAAATCACACAGTACTAGTAACATGTACTCGTGGCATACACGCACAGCGATCATATTTCACCCAACAACGCGCCACGTTGACAAAATTCCTCAAAGTTTCGGGTGATTCATCAGACGTCTCCGGTTGAACTTCGTGAAGGTTCGGGTAGTTCGTGAGGTCTCGGTTCAAGTCGGTCTTCGCAAGATGTGTTGTTGGTTTTGCGTCGCGTGCCTGGTGGAAATAAAATGGTTGTCTGTGTAGACCATTTGCACCAGTGGCCATGACAGGTGACAGGTTTTCATATTTAAATGATGTGACAATAGATTCACAAAGTGCCTACTCGTGCCTGATGCACTGTGACAATATGACTGCCCCTGTGTCACATCGCTGCCAGAACAAATTTAAGGATCTACCGCAATTATGTCACCCCTATAGAACGAGTCCTGAATATGACCTTGATAATTAGAGCCACGTGTTATCTTTTCCTACCTCCATGTTAATACAAGGAGGTAGGAAAAGTTGTTTAGGTCCCGATCCTTTGTTCCCCATTGTGTTCATTCCTGACAATACAATTTACAAGGTTCCTGCTATAATACAACCGTAAAAATCGGAGCAAAGTTCTAGTCTGTTCGACAAAGGGCGTCGGGGGGGGGGGGGGGGGGGGGGGGGGGGGGGGGGGGGGGGGGGGGGGGTGCGCTTGGGGCACGTTCCTTCTACACTCTACAATATTAGGTCCCATTTATAATTATTTTGTAACAACTAAAAAAGGACAGCGAGTACGAGATCAATGACACTGGAATATTTAAAATTTTGGACAATATATTGGACGGAAAAGGTTATCTGCATTCCCATCATTTTTAATTTGTATATATAATTCAAATTTGCACTCGTAATCAGTCCTGTTTAAACCATGACCATGGATCTTTTCTATTAAAGATATACAATCCGTGCGTTTTGGGTGTGGCACCTCAAAAACAAAGTTTGTTTTAATTGATAATCTAGAAACATAAAAGTTATTCGCTTTAAAATGAGACATCGACGAAAATAAATCGACCAACGTTTAGTTATCGAACAATTACTGTCTATTTCGAAATATTGGCTGTCCGCCAAAATTCAAGGCGTAGATTTGCCCAAGGCTGACCTCCCGTGCTCGGTCTGCGGCGCACTGTGCGCCCTCCAGACAGGTGGCCTGTCCGATCTGTTCTCTTCTGTTTCCTCTGTCTCGGAAAGTATTCCAAGACAGAAGAAAAGAGATTTGACAGGCCACCAGTCCGAGGGCGCGTTGCACGCACCACACTACAGACCTAGGCAAGGCGCAAAAACGGGCGTATAAAACGGCGTTTTTCACAGGGTTGCCGATGTCTAAAATACAAAGTATGATGTTTTGTCGTTAAAATAAATTAAGTGCTTTAAAAATTCGTAGGAGAATCTAATTTGCAGAGAACCACAGACTGTATATCTTTATATACAGAGAACAAATCGTTTTGGGTTGTTGTTGGTTTTTTTTTTTTTTATTGTTTTTTTTGAGAATTTACCATGATAATTTGACTTTTAGACAAAATGCTAACTATGTTGTAGCTTTAATACACTGACGCACGGTGTCATTTGCATGAGTGAGGCGCCCCTACATATCGAGGCGTAGCGCCAATGTGCACAAATGTGCCCTCTGATTAGACTAATTAGTGACAGCTGTTCCCCTTCCCCCGTGGTACCTGCACCCCACCCCACCCCCAAATCACCAAATCATCAGTGTTTGTACAATGTGGGCTCATAGATTAATCGCTTTATATGGAGATTTAGTAGAGCATGGGACGCCATGCAATTATGCTTGCCCAATCAATATTCTGTGAATCTTAATGCGAATGCACCTTGTATGGCATAGTGCGTATCATACTATTGGACAGCCGGACGTGTTGTGTATGAACACAACGTTAGCACGTACATCCGCACATTACATGACCTCGTGTGGATCGTGAAGTGCGCACTGTACGGCTGGCATAATCACGTTTGCTTTAGTAGAGCGGATATCGACGCTTTGGCCCATTGTCATAACACGGAAACAGACACTGTTGCGTCCAGACAAAGACTGAAAGAGCAAGCAAACCAACCGACACTGATTTGACTGTTTCCTGGATTCTTACACGCCAAAGACTAGATATGGTACGTATTATGTGAGCTTGTACATATTTTATGATCAGTTGTCGTCATCTTTCAATATTAATATCATAACACGTAGCCTAGTATATGCTAGTATTAGTAGTCAGGTTATGTGGCTGTTTTCTAAATCACCGGATTCGGTTTTAGGCTTAAAAAATTGTAAAAACACAAAATTAGTGGGGTAAATGTCATGATTTTACTTGAGGAAAAACGTAAACATTTTCTGTATGTACATGTGTATAGCCTACTTGTAAGATAACTCCGATCATGATCCTCAATCGTGATCCGACCATGGAGGAAGGAATCCGATCCATAGTGCTAATCAAAACGTATAGGATCAGACTTAATTAATCCCATATAGGCCTACTGAAACTAGTTCTTTGTTCATTGTTAAGCGGGTCTCCCACTGCGATATTTGCTACGAATTCCCTACGAATTGGTACGATTTGTTACGATTGCTAGAGACTGTCTATAGACTCTACACACAATCGTACCAAATCGTAGCCAATCGTAGCTAATTCGTGGCCAAAATCGCACAGTGGGAGGCCCGCTTACGATTGGGTACGATTGTGTGTAGAGTCTATAGGCAGTCTCCGATAATCGTACCAATTCGTAGGAAATTCTTGGCAAAAATCGCACAGTGGGAGGCCTGCTTTAGACTAGCAAAAATATGCACGTACAACCATTATATAAGTTTCTTTAATTTTGTTTGAATTAATTCTCACAGGCCGCTGAACAACTAAGCGAAGAGCAGATTGGTGGTAAGCCTACATTATTATATTTCATCTAAAAGCCCATAAAACTAAAACAATTTTGGCATCGGCAAATGTTGAAATGTGTAAAGACAGTTGGTCGAAGGTGTTTCATACAAATGATTTTTTTACACTCGTACACAACCTCTGATATTCCCTCATGCAGCAGATTCAATATATGTTTATATGCATGGTAGGCCTATATATAGGCCCTATATACATGTACAAAGAAATTCACAAATATACTGCGAAAATCTGAAACCGCTACAAAACACAATAGGGCCTATATACATCTTACTTTTCTTTGTCCGCTTCATAATTACAAACGTTCTGATTTAACTTAAATCCGGGATACTGTAAGTCGGATACAGCCTATACATAAAACTACATGTATACAACCAAACGGGAGATTCTGGGCTTCCGCCAAGACGTCGGCAGCGATTGATTTTTTGACCGATTTCTTGGCAGAATTCAAGGAGGCGTTTTCGCTGTTTGACAAAGATGGAGACGGCACCATTACAACCAAGGAGCTGGGAACAGTCATGAGGTCACTTGGTCAGAATCCCACCGAGGCTGAACTACAGGACATGATCAATGAAGTAGACGCTGATGGTATGATGCTTCTTTAAATTTATGCCTTTTTAACATTTCAAATAATCCCAGCCTTTATACGTTCAAGCTTATTGGTTTATTTTCAAGTTGAAAACGAGACGTCATCATCCAGATTACAGCGCCTGGCTTTAGTTATAGGATGGGATAACACCGCGTGCGTTTGGGACGCACATTTATTTATAATTTGAGAAGCTATTGGCACAGTTTGTAGGAATTTCCTAAAAATGAGAAATTTGCCCACAACAAAACTATAACATCCAATGATATTGTTTTCTTGTAGGAAATGGAACGATCGACTTTCCCGAATTCCTCACAATGATGGCACGAAAGATGAAAGAGACAGATTCAGAGGAAGAAATCAGAGAGGCATTTCGTGTGTTTGACAAGGACGGAAACGGGTTCATTAGGTAAGCGAGTTAATTGTCTCTCTACAAAAAGTTTTTAAAACCTTTATAGACCCTATCAACAAACTGCCATCTTGTGGGACATGCGTGGTACATGGTGGCACATTTTGTGCTTATAAAATACATTGTTCACTGATAATAAACGTTTCCCTACAAGATGGCAGCTATTCGTAAGGTGTTTTAATTCATACATGCTCCATGTGTACCATTTTACATGAGACTCGGCACCACTAGAACGTTTTCTTTGAAGTGGTGTCCCCTGCTGATTGACTTTCTATAATTACCGTAACATTCATGTCGGAAACATAATTTTTTTTAAACGGACATTAGTGAAGGTACAATCATGGATATTTGTTCATCAACACTTTTTAATTTTATAATTTGCGTGATTCAGTGCTGCTGAGTTGCGTCACGTGATGACGAATCTTGGTGAGAAGTTGACGGACGAGGAGGTTGATGAGATGATCCGAGAAGCAGACATCGACGGAGACGGACAGGTCAACTATGAAGGTACAAACTTATGTAAACTACCTTTAGGTGTTTGATTTTATGTTGACAATTCTATATGTGCCCTGCAGTTGATTGTAGTAATGGTGCACTGCATGATTTCCTTTTTGCAATAAAAGGAACCAGATTTCAAAATAATAATTTGTTCTAGAAAAAAAGTTATATAAAAGAAGATGGTTTTCCAGTCGTGATCTTGCTCTTTAAGTCGGCCTCCCAGTCTGTAATTTTTGCTACGAATTTCTCTAAATTGCGTGAGATGTGTCTCGGGTACAGTCCCAACAAATCGTGCCTATCGTCACAATATCGAAGCAAAAAGCACAGGATAAGTTTCGTGCTAATTGCAAAAACACTTGTGAATATATATCAATTTCTTGATTTTCACCAGAATTCGTGTCCATGATGACGTCCAATAAATAGGAGCGAGAACTGGAGGATTTCAACTCGGCTATAGCCTCATCGATTGGACGCTGAACCATTGGACGTTTCGATGCTTTATCATCGCTTCATATGTAATCGTTACGTCATAGTTACGTCATCTTACATTCCAGTATACTTTGATGGCAATATAAATTCTATACGTGAGAGGAAGCGCAGGTTGATTCAACGCTGGCTACATTCACGCAATAAGAGTCTTTCTATATATGTGTTTTAAAGGCACTTGCTACAAACTGTTAACTTTCGGGTATGATTTAGTTCCTATAGAGTTCGCTTTTATATAATTATGAAAGTTGTCATCTTCGTGTTTAAGATACATTCTGCCGGAGATTAATTGAGAAAAATAAAAAAGGATTTTTATCGCATTGGCAAGCATCCTTTCAAAATGCATCGTTTGACAAAGATACCTTCAGTGGAGTTTCGTGTCCCAGAACTCATGGCTATAGACTTACTTCAGTCGCAACATTTACTTGTATTCTATACATGACACCTTGTACGCAGCTATCTTTTGTTTCCACGACGCCGCCACGACAGGTCAGGTTGTGTCGACAGCTTTAGCCCAAAGCCAATGGACCTGAAACAATGACGTCACAGTTTGTTTGCGAGCAAATCTATGGGTGAGTCGTAGGGTACCAGACGACGTAGGGCCAATTGGAAAGCTTGTAAGTAAACCATGGAGGAAGGAAAACAAACCGTGACGTCATTGTGTTTCAGATCCAATCGGTCGACTACATTTAAATATGGAATGCATAGTTCCGACCTGTCAATCAACCGAACCCGCCGACCAATCACAACAGAGCTAGCAGACATCACCCACATAGGTCAAAGTGCAATGTTTGCGACAACATCACGCGATGTGAATTTTTGGTTTCAAGGCCGGTCGTTTCGTTGTTCAAAGGTACGAAAGCACGTATGTCATGACATCCCTGTATTACTGGCCCTTTACTCAGTGTGTTCTAAGATAACTGTCGACCCTGAAACATGAATACCTTTGAGTTTTCTCCAATGAATCTGTGCTTTCCGTTGAAAGTCCCATTGCTTTGTGCGTTGTGTGTCGCCATTTTGACGATAGCGTGTGAGCCATAGCAACAATATCCAAGGGGGCGGGGCTAACTAGGCAAACTCGGAACTATGCATTGTAGTAAATGTTAAAAGGTCGTCAAATGTCTACTAATACATTTAGTCAGTTTTATTCAACAAAAACCGCCTTGCCAATTCCAGAAATTAGTTTAATTGTATGAACTGATCCTAGGATAAGTCGTTTATAACTGCAAATAGATTGTGCATGTCAACTCTTCAGGCTTGTTTTGTCTCTGTATCGTCCATCGTGTAATAACCAAAGTTAGTTCGTGAATTCAGAATAATATTGCTTATTAAAACATATACAGTTTTGTTCTATGGCAAATTTATAAACAAATAAATACTGTTTTAAAACAACCAGGTATACTGTGGATGATGAGTATTTTGTTTAATCTAAGGTGACCCAGTGACTTGTCTTTGATATCAATCAATGTTGTTTCGGTTACGACATTAAACGGAACTTTATAAACAAATAATGTAACACCGATTCCTGGAATTTAAGGGTTTCGTCATTAAATCTCACAAGGTTTTTGTGTCTTTTTTTGGTGGAAATTTGTAGCCTACTGCAAGATTCACTCGCCCTGTACATAGTAAAAAGTAACACCGTTTCATGTGATCGCAGCGGTGTCATCAGTTTCCAATCATCCCATACACTCCACCCCAAAACACAGACACAAACCCGCTAAGGATGTCGCAACACCTGTCGCCTGCTAAACAGCCTGAAGATGATTGACATTTCTGTCAATAAACCTGTTCCGAATGACCGCAAAGGATTATGGGATAGGATTGCGGCGTATGAAGCTAAATCTTGCGTGACGCTCATGCATAAAACATGATGTATACCCCGTGGTGCTGGTACTGTACGCGCGCACGTAGCTGATAAGTAGGTTCAGCATTATTCGTGAACCCATTGAGATTTTTTTTTATTCTTCCGAACTCTGATCGCCAGTATAATAAGCCTTTTTGAGGTATGGCGGATACTATACCTGTCGCTAGAGGGCGCCCTGTCATTTGGGTAAACGCATCTAAAAATAGCAGACGGTTACCGTAGCGTGTACGTTGTTGTATTAAAATGCTTATCAAAACTTCATATGTTTGACTGTTTAAAGATAACCTGACGACCAATATTGTACGTGGTTTTGGAAATAGGATAATTGTCTATTGTATAAGAACAACTTTTAGTCTGTTTGTGGCAGATTTTGATCGTTTTCGTTATTGTTTTGCCTAGCATACGTGAAAAACGTCGTATACTTCAAAAATTGCTGATTCGTTCACGCACGTTTCTAAAGTCCGATAGGGTAAGAATTGATAATTTAACCATTAATATTTTGGAAAGAATTTACGAGTCGGACGTCACATAAACCCTCCTGCACTAAACGTATAAGACATCTCGGAAGATTTCTTAGTTTTTCCTCGTAAAATCTTCACTTTTCCCCCCTCCAAAATTTGTTCTTTTCATTTGCACTTTAGAAAATGTATGGAATTAGAAAAAGTATGGAATTCTTTCCAAGGTCTAAAACAATATGGTCAAGTTATCAATTCTTTCCCGTGGTTTCTGGAAGTTCACATGTAAAGTTCTTTGACAGTTTTGACATCTGTATTTTCAGATTTGCCAATGAATAAACTCAGTGTCGCGCGGCTTCTAGTTATCTTGTTTCACTTGGCCTTTTTATTTACACTCATTTGTCAATGGCCAAAACATAATTTCATGTACTAGCTGTATTTTTTAGTGTTTCACAACTTGCATAGTCAAGCTTTATGAATAATTAGGAATGAACACGATGGGGAATAGGAAATTTTCTTCATTATGAGCAGAATGTTCAATGACCAGTTCTCTTATCAGAGTTTTGACTGTACCATAACATGGAAGCTTAAGATGGAGTGATTTTTAGAGCACCTATACATGCATAGTTAATGGTACTATCGATTGGTAAATTCTTTAAAACGGTGATTAATTGAGAGCCTGTGTCGAGAAAACTACATACAAATAGTCTAACACTGATTATAAGAGCACTGTTAATTCAAAGTAATGCTTATAACAAGGACAAATTTGGGTCCCAACTCTTTCTTCTTCTTTTTCAAGATTGGTATTACAAGATTTAACTATTATAACAAGTTAATTTGGAAAAAGCTGCAATTTCTTCCAGGAATGATGATAAGGCACATTGTTGGTTTTCAGCCAGTCGTGCAGTCATGCAGGATCTACTGCTTGTAAACTCAAACTGTCATTTGTATTATTCATCTGGACTATAATTAAAAGAGCCAAAAGACACAAATTAAAACATAACACACTGATTGGTCTTTTGGTAAACAGTCATAGCGTAACTTAGCTAGTTAAAATAGGCCCTACTAAGCTAAGGCTTTAGGCAAAAACATAGCACGTTATATAGTAGACCAAGGCTTGCAGAAATTATTAAGTTTCACTAGGCCTAGCCCAACTTTGCTCGGTTTCCTTTGCATGTGTCCATCATTTTGATATATGACCGTGCGCGCGTTGGGTAAGCCACGGGCTAGGCGCATCCTATGCCTTAATGCTGGGTTAAATCAGCCAGATTAACACATATCATGTGCCGTAGATAAATGAGTATCTTTAACCCGTCCATTACCGTAATTAAGCACTAAAATGTCATTTAAAAAAGGCGGCTTTAGCCGTCAGTAAAAATGTAAACGCACACCCACCCGCACAAACGTACGTACAAGCGTCGGCCATTTTGCTTTATTTTACCCAAATCAAAGGGCGCCCTCTATAAGGCAGCCATACTTAAAAAAGGCTTATTTGCATTGTGCTGCGCACATTTTCAGTTAATAGGCCTACAGGGGATATTCTGTCGTTTCGTAAAACGATATAAATTGTACATTATGTACATAGGCCTAATCCTCATATGTCGAGACTGCATAGTCAAAAGAACAAAACACTTTTCGATGTGACAGGTGCTCCCCAAAATAAGACAGCATAGAGAGCAATTGCATTGGCTGGATCATGGACAGAGAAATGTATAGATTCTGTCAATCGCCAAATACAATTTTTATTTTGATAATCTTGAACATTTCTATTAAAGGCACAGGCTCGTCAGCAATGCGCGCGCGCCAAATTAGTGCTACGAAATACGCAGCTCCATAAATGCATATAGCAAAGGCGTGGAGCTGCGTATTTCGTGCATGTGCCTTTAATAGACAAGTAACAATACTTTTCCGTATATGACGCGATAACCATTTTTGTTTTTTAGAAAAACAATTTTTTTTAACGATGGAATTAGTGAAACGTAGTCCAACATTTGACGACTGCACTCTAGTCTACGATAACCAAGTTATTATTAAATTAAGATACAAAGTCAACAAACTATCATATTTGATACCGTTGCGCATTGTTTGTACTGCTTCAAAACCCACAGCAAGTGACCTATAGACCGCGTGAGGACGAGACGGAATATTAGTAAAATGATAATGGAATGCGCAGTGCGCAGTTTGTCCTGGCCAAGTCCGCACCCACTATGGATACCTAACAAATTACTCCCACCGCATGCACCTTTTAGACAACTTATTCCAACCCGCAACACGTCATTTTAACACACATGAAAAATGGTATGTACTTGGTTCACGTTCGTTAATTAATGACCCTACACGTCTTGCTTTGTGCGTTTTGTAGCATAATGAGGATGCATGGTGCGTTCATCTTGTAATTATTCTTGAGTACAATAGAAGCAACCCACTCAGCTGACCCATGCAGCTAAAGTCAGCAGGTTGTTGACACGCCGCAGACAACGTTCAACACAATCTTGCTGTAATTCGAAAAAATCGTCCAAGCATTGGAATAGCAAAAGAACAAGGGATTTTATTTTTTTAACTTTGGCAGGCTGATCATCTATCGGAAGAACAGATAGCTGGTGAGTTAAAATTTGAATTTCTTTCGGATACGTGTATTAAGTCTGATTATCTTGTTAGGTTTTACATGTATGGCTTTTACCCTTTTCAGAAAAATGTCTACAAAATGATGTATATTTTGCGCTGAAAACATTGTTCACATATAGGCCTAGTTATGTACATTCATATTTAGTAGTTTGCTTTCTCATTTTTGCAAGTTCTAGGCTACATTAAAGGGCCTGTGACATGCTAAACAACTTTGTGCCTAAGCTTTGCTTCATAATGACGGATTACTTGTTCAGCAAGACATACTATTGTTCGTTTGGATGTAAAATCAATAAAAGGTGGCCTTTTTCAACTTTGAAGATTTCACTGCAATAAATCACAGACAGAGGGCGCTGTTTTGAGTGCATCACATAAGGAAGAATGAAGGGAAAATTTAAGAAAAAACATAAGACTTCAAGTTGGACTTGTGGCAAATTGCTGCAGTTTCTACCCCCAGTTTTGTCATGGCTTACAGCAGGCAACATGTAAAACAAAATCAAACAGCCATGGATTACAAAAGTTTCAGGAAAATTGAGAAAAAGTGGAATCTTTTGTGCACAGTTGAATGTGATTTTCCTGTGTTTGCCTCTTGTGACATAGTGACCTTGGTCATGAATATGCATATTCGCATTAGCATAAAAACTAAAAACCTTTGTTTTAACCCCAAAGCAAGCTCCAAATAGGATTTTTATGACTTTAATTGAGTAGAGTGGTTTTAAAGCATAGATTTCATTGATAACAATCCTAAATAAGGGCCCTTTAAGTTCGACGACTTTAAAGGAAATACAGTCATGTACACTCCATCGATTAATTAATTAATTGTTCGTGTAAACATGTCCGTAATTAGTGTTAATAACGTGAAAGCCTCGGTTTGCCGTATTTTGAAATTGTTGTATCTGTTGGCAGAATTCAAGGAGGCGTTTTCGCTGTTTGACAAAGATGGAGACGGCACCATTACAACCAAGGAGCTGGGAACAGTCATGAGGTCACTAGGTCAGAATCCCACCGAGGCTGAACTACAGGACATGATCAATGAAGTAGACGCTGATGGTATACATTCTTTCAGATAATGCCATTTTTAAATAGTTGCTAAAAAGTATATAGGGCCTACTACAGCGGAAAATTTGCTAAGAAGTAAGAATCACTGAAATTTTCATCAAGAAATAATTTTATTAAAATTACTTAAGCATCTTTAAGGCAAATCTGTTTATTGGTCCATAATTTAGAAAACGGATTACCAAAATTAACATCTTATTTTAGGGGGGAAAAATTCAAAATTATAGGTAAATTTCGCATATCTTGAGTAGTGTTTTCTACATATCGTAAATTAATGGTTCCCCCTGAAAAAAAACCTGAACGCTTCCCCGGTATTAATTTTAGCAGAATGTTTCATTGTTGAAACCTAGGCAACGGAACGATCGACTTTCCCGAGTTCCTGACGATGATGGCGCGAAAAATGAAAGATACAGATTCAGAAGAAGAAATCAGAGAAGCGTTCAAAGTCTTCGATAAAGACGGAAATGGATACATCAGGTATATACTTAACATGATCTTTTTTGTATTGCTTTTTCTTCGTTTCAGTTGGTTTGGAACTTATTTTTAGTTGCCAAATTAGCGAAGCAAATCATTATGAGAGATGTCTGCAGCTTGCCTTCAAGTTGCCTGCTGTGACTATATATTTAGTCCGCGGAGTGGTTGTCGTCGGTTATTTGATTGCACATTGCACATCTTTTCCTTCGTCTCAATCGGTTTGGAACTTATTTGCCAAATTGCAAAGCAAATTTCATTATGAGATATTTGATTAGCATCTTGCCAATTGCAAGATGGTCCGGAGTCAGTTTATTTATTGTCTTTTTCTAAAAGTGCTGCTGAGTTGCGTCACGTGATGACGAATCTTGGTGAGAAGTTGACGGATGAGGAGGTTGATGAGATGATCCGAGAAGCAGACATCGACGGAGACGGACAGGTCAACTATGAAGGTATACGAACGTAGACTTTAGAAATGTAAATAAAGACGTAAACTGCCATTAGACGTATGGGTTACGTTGACCATGCATTACATGGACGGAGATGGACAGGTCAAATGAAGGTAGGCCTATATGTAGGCTAGAGCGTGGTTGTTCAGTTAAGATTGTATAAAATACACCTATAAAGCCCTTTTCACACGAGGCCAAACAACTCGCAAGGCTTGAGATTTACGGGCATTCTGGAGTCACTGACGACCTGCCAACTAGGGCCAATTTCATGTTTATAACAGAAAAACATGTTTTGTTTATAAAAATGGATTAAAGGCACAGGCTCGTCAGCAATGCTCCTATAATCTGGAAAAACCTAGTAATTAAGTCACATTTTGGTAAAAATTGAGTTAGACCCATATTTGAACTTAATTACTAGGTTTTCAACTTCAGTTAAAAATTGTAAACTCAATTTTGACCAATATTTGACTTACTAGGTTTTTCCAGATTACAGGAGAATGCGCGCGCGCCAAATTCGTGCCACGAAATACGCAGCTACATGCCTTTGATATACAGGGTGTCCCTGCTCGCCGTTTCCCTTCAAAAAGTACCATTCTCAGGAATTATCAAAAGTATCATTGAAACATGCAGCAATTGTCTTTTTACCTCACCTCAGTCAAACAATAATTGCGCAGCCATCCGGAACTGTACCAACATGAAATTGGCATGAAAATGGTTGTGATATTTGGTTTCCCCACAATCAAGATTTTCCTAACTGTTCCTTTTTTTTCTGGAACACCCTGTAGAGCTGCGTATTTCGTGGCACGAATTTGGCGCGCGCGCACTGCTGATTGAGTATGTCAATTTGTGTTCTTATAGCAAGATTTTGACTGCTAACCCATTTTTATAAACAAAAACAATTTTGGATTACGTCCTAAGCAAATTTTTCTGCTAAACAGCTTCATTAAATTGGCCCCTGCAGTCGATTTCACGAAACATTGCGCAGCTTGCGCAACTATTTTTGGAAGAATTTTGCTTAACTTACGCAATAAAATGTTGCGCAAGTGGGCTTACGCAACTGCGTAAGTTTCGTGAAATCGGCTGCTGGTCATCTATTGATCACGTTCACATGACGTCACTTCCTACAAATTGCCACGTGCTTCATGATTTTGAGCGTATTTTTTTGTGACGCGCATCGGCAGCCATGACGGGCAGAAGTCTGCCCGGTCACGTGGTTATTTTTATTTTATTTTTTTAGTAAGTGCACATATTTTGCATTGACATTTGTAACCGGTCCGTGCGTGTCGAACATATCCAATTATGTAAATAAAGTACATTGGCTAAAGCAAAGGGCTTCGCCAAGTTTTTAAATATATAACGCACAATGCGCAACGTCACGCACAAAGACGACCAATCACAGATCAAGATGAAGCGCCTTTACCTGTCCCTATATTCTCCTATGTGGAATATGTGGACGGGAACCAGTCTAAAACGTCCCCGTGCCTTTACAGTTCCCCCACAATTCACTGCGCGCGGTACATGGCGCAGTGCATGATGGGCTACAAATATAGTACGCTTTGCCTTGGCGTTCAAGTTTCTCGTGTAGAATCGAATGAGAATTGGCAGGTGAGGGGAGCTATCGGCCGCTTCAAACTCGTAAAACGTGACGAATTTGTGTTTTTGACACAAATGTTCGCTGCCATATAGAGCTCGGATACAGATTCTGTTTTGGGATTATATCGGCGCCTATATAGTGGTAGAATAATTGACTAAATTGAGATGACTGTCAAAAACCCGTTGTCACGGTAATCCGTAAATCCGAGCGAGTGCGTGTCGCGAGTGACGTGGATACCAGGCCCGACGGCACTCGCGACAGTACATGCATATTTAAACACAGTTTGTGACACAGTCTCAAAATGTCTGTGGCCAAAATACCAAGAGATGCTCGAACATCAAGTCTCACATGTGTAGCATGGTTTCTGAGCTGATGGCGATCGTTCGTATATCTCTTGATTAGTGCGTTTTGTATGAACATTTTGCCCTATCTTACATTCTTTCATTTCATGTGGAATTAGTGTGGATTTTCATCAAGGCCCACGTAGGTAGGTATACGCTCTTTTTCATTTCACATAATACTCTTTTCGTTTCAGAGTTTGTAAATATGATGCAGAACACGGGTCAACCATAGTTTGCGTTGGATCGTCGTCTTCTCCAACTGCCTACGAACATATTCGATATTATTACTCAGTGCATACTCAAAACTCCCCGGAACATGATTTATTTCTTCCTTGTTGATTTTTACGTTGGGAAACCATGAGCACCCGTTTCCCCTCTGACATTATAGACCCTTTTCAAGGGCGGCCATGATAGGGGCAGTCACATTGTCACCGTGCGTCATGCATGATATGAGTATAGCACTTTGTGGATCTGTTGTCACATCATTTAAATGTGAAAACCTGCCCTCTGTCATGACCGCCATATACAATAGACTGAATGGCATCTGCCGAACCAGTCGTGCATGAGATATATCGAAAACAATTGTTGTATCTCCATTAGGCCTATATCCCTTCTTGGTAATTGAGTCTAGTCAGAGACTCGGTGTATACACCAATCCGAGCTGCAAAGTCATGGTCCATGTACGTACGCCATAGCTGGGGGCCATCCAGTGCCATGAACTGTGGGTTTTGTGTTGATGATATGCTGTTACATTTATGTTGTCACTTCGAACAATTTTGCGCGTTTATTTGCTTGCGAAGCCTGTGTACGCGTACGCGTTGTGCGCTGTTCGATTTAACAACAAGACAAAGCGCCCAGTCCATGGCAGTGGATGGCCCCCAGCTATGGCGGACTTGCAGGGAAGGAGTCCTTAGCAACGATATGATAGACCGAGTGACTTCCACTATACCGCCGATATACCTCAACACACTCTTCCCTTTTGTTAACGCACGACTCCCCCTAAAAACTGAAAGGAAACTCCTTGGATGTTTAAAAAAACACAATGGGGGATCAATGGAATAAGTATAAGTATTTAAAGAACGCTGAATGCCGCAATAGGGCGACATTTCGGCAAGACTCTCACCGGAGACCACCGAAATTTCGGCAAGAGTCACTCAAAATGACACCTTATTTTTTTACCCGAAGCTTCCAAAAATGGTCGCAGACCAAAGAGAAACAGCTCCAGTCCCAATAAAAATGGTTCTCGACCTAAAAAAAATGGTTTTTGACCTAAACAAATTAATTTTAAACTCAAAAATATTAGGGCGACACCAAAATGTCGCCCTATTGAGCACGTCGCCCTAATATACCTTTTTTACACACGATTTGTCGCCCTAACCTACAATTCATAGTTTTTTTATGATTGTTTAATGCCACCACGCAATTATTGGCGCATCTTTTATAGTGTTTGAAGCTGAAGTATTATCCAAGATGTTCTTGAGGCTGATGAGAAATAATGAGGTTGTGTTAAAGGCAGTATACATCATTGGTAATCTCGAAAATCAGAAATGTTCACAGACTTACGCCAAACTTACACAATATAAACATGATGACCGTAGAAAACATCCCCTGAAATGGTTTTGTCTGAAGTGCTATAGTCTTTGAGAAATGAGTAAAACAATTAGTTTTCGTCTCATGAGACGAAAATTCAATTCGCTCCAAAACCACTTCGTGCACAGGCCGTGCTTCAGGGCGAAATGGTTTTCGGGCGAAATGACTGCAAACCCTATTTTGACTGTTTTCTCAAAAGTTAGACGAAGTATATACGGAGCTGGTTTTTGCTCAGGTTGGTTTTAATCGTGCATATCTTCAATCACACAGGGGGATAAAACTATTTGCAACAGTTTACCAATCATGTAGCCTATATACTATCTTTAAACATTATTTTTATCCTTAACGTGTCTTCTTTTTTTAAAATTGCGTTGCCCTAAAAGGCGCTATGACGACGTACGTTAATTTCAAGATTAATTTGAAAGTGATTGGGCAGTTTTATAAAATATTTTTTAATATTACGTAAAAACATCAGGATAGCAGGAAAATATAAGCATCATATTATATCGATGTAAGATTATCAGTTTACAATAAACAGTAAAAAACACTATAACACCACCTATATTATTAAGAGCCACGAGAGGTTTTAGAATAGAGCCTTTGCACGGCGGCCATGACAGAGGGCAATCACATTGTCACCGTGCGTCATGCACGAGTATAGGCACTTTGTGGATCTATTGTCACATCGTTTAAATATGAAAACCTGCCCCTTGTCATGGCCGCCGGTGCAAAAGCTCTATTGAACTGTATCCTGCAGGCCTGTCCGATGTTTATTGGAGTTGTATATACGTACCCAAAATGCCCCCAAAATAACTGATTTGTGATCTAGAGCCGAATCCATGGCCACATGACAGAATGTGATTGTCGACCATCTCCACCTTATGAATTACTTCGTATTTCAACAATAATTTGGGGGAATTTGATGTAAAGCACTCACGTACGTACAACATTTAAAATGATATATACTTCTCCAACCAATGTTCTCATTTGAACCGATTACATTTTCTTCATATAGGCCTATATATGTTGCGAATACGATTTTTAAAAGTACGAAAGAGACTGCTTTGAAAGGTCCACATTTTAATATTTTCTAGGCTATAAAGCACCCACTAATATAGACATGGCCGACATTATGCCGTCGCACCAGATACAGCCTTGGAAAAAATTATTGGACCACCTACGTCTTGAATTATTCATAAAAATCACTCTTCGGCGGCAACCGGACTTGTTTTTATGATGTTTGGTCTTAGCATGGAGGTAGGTTTGGTCTTAGACAATAGTCATTAGCCCAGGAGGCTTATATTGCATCAATGTAGGGCAGGGGGCAGCATAAGAAACAAATCTTGATATCAGGTATATAGGGGCGACGGGTTGTTTCATTTAAGACTTATTTCAAGTCTGACAATGCATATCACCAATATTATGTAATATAAACTTCTCATAAATTTGTGAAGTATGCGCGATCTCAGACTTGAATAAGTCTTAAATGTACAATCAAGAATGTTTTATTACGCTGCCCTCTGTGTAGTGCCTACTTATTTTTTTTTTGTCAGGTTGATAGGTGGTCTAATAATTATTTTCAAGGCTGTAATTCTTTAACAACAAACATTTCATAACGCAGACACCACTTCCGAATAGCCATAACGCCTTTTACTGTCAAATACGAAATACCATTTATACCAAAATACCACTAATATACGCCAATGCAATAATAACAAAACCGCTCTAATAATGTAACGGAAATGCACCATGGAGGAAGGTTCTCCGAGCTCCATGTGCATACAACAAACGCATTCAGAGGCCCGTGTTGAATGTAAATCATTATTGCGCAAAAAGTTTGCGAAATCTTCCTATAGTAAATTCTTTGATTTTATTTAGGGATTAAAAGTGGGTTTGATTGGTCTTAAACATACGTTTAATACCGGATAGGGGCCTGGACGCTGATAATGGCCCAAGCCGAAGGCGCGAGCCATTATCAGCGTCCAGGCCCCTATCCGGTTTTAAACGGATTGTTTAAGACCGGCCAAACCAACTTTTAATCCCATTCATAAAAACCTTTGTGTGTAAATCGGTAAAACTCACCGAAATTAGCTTGTCTTTGCAATGATTTTGTTCGCTTCATCTTGTTGTTTGTACGTTCAAACTGTTACTAGTGTTAGACGTGCGTCGAATTGTTTGTTCGATCACGCGCGTTACGCGTATGATGCAGATGTGTTGTGTACGCGCACGCATACGAGATGTTACGGGTTACATGCACAGTGCACATTTTGCTGTCGGAAGCGTGCAGTTTCTGCGTGCAGTTTCTGCGTACGTGTGCGAGTTCCATTGCATACGCTTACTATTGATTGCTTTCGATGACGTAGAACATCCGGGAATGTGTGGTGGGCAACAGTACACGCGCGCGCCAATAGACGCACATGAACACGCGGAAAAATACTCGCCAGCGTATTTTCATTCGAAGATGACGCACGCCCGCGTTGTGATACGTTCAAATTATTGAGCATGCACTCGGCTTGTAAAAACGAAAGTGCTTTTAGTTGATCGCGATTTTTAGCCTGAAGAAATGCGTTTTTATCTTTATCGATACGACAGCCATGGCACAACTACATAAAGCAAGGTTAAGCAACAAAGGTAAGTGCAACCAATGCGCTTTTCTTGCCGGTTATTACTCGAGCCACGTGGGTCATGCCCACCAAAATGGTGGATGGAAGGGGTGACGTCACTGGAAAGCAATCAATAGGCGCAGGCAGAAACGCGAGCCAGCTAGTTTTAAACACTGGTTATTATCATTCGTTTAAAACCGGCCACGTGATGTGTTCTCAGCCAATGAGGATGCGTAAACTGTCTAAGGTTTGGTGAATTGAGTTTATAGGAAATGGCATAATAAGCCAGTTCGGAGTCTCGACTGCGCATGCGTCTCCCGACTTTGATTTGAGATAAACAAAGGCGCATCTAGACCGGCAGCCCAGAGGGTTTTGATTAAACGAACGAGGTACCAACAACCGAGGGCAGAAACATTTAGGAAGTTACTTAGTATTTGCAGATCTGGGCGTCTGCCGGTGTCTCTCTGCTGCGTTTGACCCCTGGGGACCCCCAAAGGGGGCCAAAAATTGCGCTGGATCAAACATTCGAGGTACCACATGAAACTAAGTTTAGATGAAAGAGCACATCACACAGAGTACGGAATGGCCCTTGCCAGACGAATTTTCTGCTGCAAAAGTCCCGCCAGACGCCCGCCAAAATCTCATTCCATATAATAAATGCAAGATACAACGGCCGTCGACAAACGAGTCCATTTGTTTTGAACGGGTAGCTTTGACATACGGCTGTTCTGTGTTCTGGGAGCGCTGTAAACAGAGATACGTGTGCGTCTATTGCGGCGCGGGCTAACGAGGCGCGTCCCGAATCGAAATAATGTATACACATATCTTTGCACGTCAAAATTGGTGTGGGACGCCTGACATTTGACGCGTAATGTATGCGCCAGTGTTGAGCTTTTTGGTGACCAGGAGCCAATTTCATGGCGCTGTTTAGCACCAAATATTGTATTTGCTTTATTTTGCTAAAATGTCCCGCCAGCCAAAATCGTATGTGATTTTTGTTTTTACTATTTTGCTAATGTTTCTAAAAACCCAATTTGCCATATAGGCTAATAATTGGCTGGTAACTCATTTTACAAAAGTAAATAAATTCTGTGCTTGGCACATTAATGTGTAGATCTGTGATTTTCAATGACTCATTTCCCTCCATAGGCCTATGGCTTTATTTTTCAAAGAGACGCGCTTTAGGCTCAGTGTGAATCCACCCAATATAAATCCCGCCGATTTACGATTTACCTTTGTGATTTACCGGCCAAAAACCGGATTATTACCAAACCATCGGATGATACAAAAAAATATAACAAACATTTTTGATTTGTCCCGGTTCATGTACGGTCAGACCAGCCCAAACCTTTCCGGTCATGTGGGCCGATAGGCCGATAAATCGCCGAAAAAAGTGTGCGCCGGGCTTTAAAAGCGGGTAAATTTGACGCGCATCACATGCACACTGCACCTCGACAAAATGCTACACGCAGAGAATTTGTAAGAGCCGACTCACTGCAAATCCCAGAATAACATGTACAGGACATTCTTGTGCGTCGCTTCACTCCAAATTCCTGACCGTATTTTCTTCACTGGCAGCGCGCGTCAAATTTGCATGCAGAACGCGTAAATAAAGTTCAGTGTGCATGAAAAAAAAAGTTTAGTGTGCATATCCAATTCATCTACATGTACATGACTTTTGTAATTAATTCCATGCCGCACTCCAAATTCCTTATCCCGCATTTTCGTCAAGCAACGCGCGACAAATTTGCATACAGAACACGCAAAAATAATCAGTGTGCATAATCAGTGTGCATAATTTTATAGGCATGTTCCCTTCCGGGGCATGTTCAGACGGCCAATTATCATCAATAATGAGGGTGGATATTCACACACAGCCTTTTTGTGTGTAAATTCGACGCGCGTCGCTTTCACAGAAAGCGGTTTGGAGGGAATTTGGAGTGAAAGGATGCTCTGATAACCACATAAACAACTTGATTTTGTGTATAACAATATTATGTTAAATTGTTTTCGCGGGAAAAGGATCAGTGTTAAAAAATCCGCGCTCATCATCGATGAAACGTTTGTTGTGTTTGCTTATTTGGATAGGCCCTATAGCAGTGGTCAGTTTCGCCGATGCAACTTTTGACGGTGGAAAATGATACAGTTTAGTCACTTTAATTTACACTTAATCATTACACGTAGCCTACATTGAGTATTTATAGGTAGGTACTAACGTACATACATTGTAACCCATGGTGACCAATCAAGAATATCTTGCGCTGTACATAATCCCACCCTGTTCTTGCCTCTCCTCTTCTTCAGTGAATTCGCAAACAAATAGACAAAAGTTGAATTAAGAAAGTTCTTATTTTGGTATGGATACTGTGTCAAAGGTTTTTTTTTTGCCAACCCAGTACCCGAGAACTCCACTCAACATAGTCAATCACAGCGCTCCCAGATTTACGCCGGATAAAACACAGAACAGCCGTATGTCAAAGCTACCCGTTCAAAACAAATGGACTCGTTTGTCGACGGCCGTTGTATCTTGCATTTATATATGGAATGAGATTTTGGCGGGCGTCTGGCAGGACTTTTGCAGCAGAAAATTCGTCTGGCAAGGGCCATTCCGTACTCTGTGTGAGGTGCTCTTTCATCTAAACTTAGTTTCATGTGGTACCTCGAATGTTTGAGCCAGCGCAATTTTTTGCCCCCTTTGGGGGTCCCCAGGGGTCAAACGCAGCAGAGAGACACCGGCAGACGCCCAGATCTGCAAATACTAGGTCACTTCCTAAATGTTTCTGCCCTTGGTTGTTGGTACCTCGTTCGTTTAATCAAAACCCTCTGGGCTGCCGGTCTAATCCTATCCGTATGCATTGTGTTTATCTCAAATGACCTTTGACACAATCCCATAGACGTGCATTGCGCGCCCGAGATTCCGAACTGGCTTAGGTTCCCATGTACTTGTTTAATATCTGTAACGGATGAAGTTAAAATGTGATTATTACCAGCAAACCTGCGTAGTCGTCCACATGACAAACTGTCATACAGTGTAAATAGCGACTGCAGCAACATCTAATCGCCACTGACGTGGATGTACTAATTCATGAATTTCACAAATTCTGCAACAAAAAGAAGGAAAACGTAAAATGGCAACTCTGGACGTGTATGCATGAGAAATTGATTACTGAGGCCCTTTGCATGAGCGGCCATGACGGCGAAAGTCACATTGCCACCGTGCGCCATGCACGAAGAGGCTTATATGATATATGAAAACTTGTCCCCTGTCATGGCAACCGGTGCAAAGAGCCTGTAGTGACAGAACAGTTCAATTACCGTTGTAGTTGATTCTTCCGTCGCCATCTGTGTCCGCGTCAGCAATCATCTTAGAAAGTTCAGCATCTGACAGCTTCACACCAAGATCAGTCATCACCTGACGCAACTCACCCGCGCTGATACAAAAAGGGGAAATAAAAGGCTGCAATAAGAGAACACGCTGTAAGAACTTTCCGCTTGGGTGGGATTCGAACCCACGAGGTCATCATAACAGATGATAAACGATAACATCTAAAATGCTAAGGGTAGACCTGTTCAGGGTTTTTCGCACACAGTGGAATTAGCATATATACTCATGTATATTCTGGTACAGCGGACCTTTGACATTGTATAGTTTGGTTCCCGAGTAGATGGCATTTGCAATAAGCGATAGGATTAGGAACCGGTCCATAGTATGTCAAAGGTCCGCTGTACCAAAAATAACTGAGTAGACCTATGCAAATTCCATTGTGTGCGAAAAACCCCGAATAGGTCTATTAACCAGCGTACTCGAATAAAATACGCTTTCGGAAACGGAAAGAATTCCTCTCGTTTCGATCACGTGACAGTGCTATGGCGGAGATAAATATATCTCAAATAATACGAGTCTGTTGGTCTAGGAACTAGACTAGTCCTTGTGGTGAAGATATCTAGCACGATACTATACAGACCGTATAGAATAGCCGCCATTTCGTGGGGCACATTTTGTTACTTAAACCGTTCAACAATGGAAGCACAATATATCCAACTAAGCATATCCTCAAGGAACAAAGAAACTGCCCAACGAAATGGCGGCTATTCGATACGATCATACCTCAACACACTATCCCTTTTGTAAACTCACCACCCCCACCCCCTAAAAACTGAAAGGAATTCCTTTAAAATTCCTTGGATGTTTCAGACACAATTAATGTATGAACAATGGCAGGGGGGGTACCCTGCCATGCACATATTGTGCACCAAACAGCTTCACCGCCATTTGGTGCGCGATATGTGGCAGAGGGTAACTCCCCACCCCTTCTATTGTTCCTCCATTAATTGTGCCTTATATATCCAATGAATTTCAAAGTTTTTAAGGGGTTGGTGCGTTAACAAAAGGGAATAATGTGTTAAGATATAGAGGCAGTGGGGATGGGGATACGTACTTCATTTCACATGCATACTTAGTATCCACTTGACCAAACCAAATGTTTGTTGCTATGATCGATCGAGGTGCACGCGGCAGGGTACAGAATCAATACCGTGTTCACCATAGAACAGAATGACATAAAGCAACCAGACTTGGTTGCTAGGCAACGCCGTACATCACTTTGTGGACTTTCTAAACTATACACCTCCATCATGAAAGGGAATGCCGAAGGGAATACGTCACCCCTTCGTTCGTTGCCGAGGCAATGGCTCTCACTGAACCCGCGTACGAGTGAGTCAAGCACCAGACTATCTGGCAATCGGGCCGTTTCCTGCAGTTGGTGCAAGCTGGCACATATAGTAACCAGCGCGAACGTATGTGCGGTACCTGGAATACCTCGCACATTACTCTATGCATTTTTAAGTTGGACCATCCGAAATTACGTGTTGGAATGAACATGTATATAGGCCCTATGAACATGTACTCATCGTGAATTTCCGTCAAAATAGCGTAATAGAACGTGTTTTTAAAACTTAAAATCGATGTCAACTTTGAAAGCTGGAACGTTTACAAACTGCAATGATGCATTCAAGAAAGTGGAGAAACGATTTTGGGTTATGTGACTGTTTGAAGTTGCCGATCAACATGTTCAATCAACATGGTCCAGCTTAAAAATACATAGAGTAATGTGCGAGGTATTCTAGGTACCGCACAGTTACCATGTACCAGCGTGCTTGACTTTAATACTCGTACGCGAGCGCCATATAGCGCGAAGGCGGGACTCTAGCATTTATGCAAATATAGGCGTGACTCTAGGCTTTATGCAAATCTAGCACGCAACTGGGGGCGCACACCAGCATTATGTAAATATTACACACAAAAGGGTAATTGCGCATAATACACAACAACCATCTCCGCTTTAATAGACAGCCGAAACGTGACGTGTGCCATGGTAATTGGCTCTAAACATCATGGCCGTCGGGAAAATGTACCGTAAGCACGCAGGGACACGGTTCAGTGATTTTTAGTGTAAAGCCATTGCCTATATATAGGCATGGAGGTAGGAAAAGACTACCTCCATAATATAGGCAACTAACAAAAGATGACGTATTCACTTCGGCAGTCTATTCATGGAGGTACCTCATTATCTATTCATGTAAATACATTTCCCTGAGCCCTTTGACCAAAAACCTTAAAACGAGTTATCGGTAGCGTAGTGTTTTCGAAATTCTTTTGACCGAAAATAAAAGCAAATACATAAAGGTGCGTCGGCCTTCGCCAGCGCCAGCGTCGGCCCTCGCCAGCGCCAGCGTCGGCCAGCGCCAGCGTCGGCCCTCGCCAGCGCCAGCGTCGGCCAGCGCCAGCGTCGGCCCTCGTCGGCCTTGTACCAGCACAAAAAAATAAGCCCGTCCCAGAACATGACGAAATTATACACGCGTGTTTGCTTGACAAAGTTTAATTGTGAAGTGCCTCGCCGTTCCACTTCGACAGTATCAAAAGCTGAGGGAAACGCTCCCTTCCCAAACTAAATACTTTTGCCTTTTGCACAGTGTATCTGTATCTGTAGGCTACTGCACAATCGCCTATATGGTGAGGCTATCACGTGCAGGTGACGCTGCCATCGAATAAATGGTCACAAAAAAGTAGGACACGAAATTTTCCCAAAATTTCCAACATTTTTCGACCTTGTTTGTGCGTGTTTTCTACTAACTGATCAATAGGCATATATGATGCATGACTTTATGTTATCGCTCATCGGATATGCCTAAATCATTTACTGTACAGAAAGCAAGAAACAAAAACAAATGCCAAACAAATTTGGAAATTGGGAAAATATCCTTTGTTATTTTTGTAGAGCATAAGGCGCACAGTATCTAACATGATTGTCATTCAAAGGCGCGTAGCCATTATTATCACTGCCCTTATGGAAATACCAGAATAATCTCGCTTCAACTAACTGCATGTAGGCTATATGTGGCTGCCTGATGGTTAATTGCGCACAACCCTATGTTTTTGCATGCTCAGGTCGGTTTTAATCATGCATAATCTTCAATCACACAGGGAGATCAAACTATTTGTAACAGTTTACCAATCATGTATACTATCTTTAAGAATTTTCCAAGGATTGAAATTGTTTTTCACTCCTAAATTCACTTCCCTTTAAAATATGAACACGTTTTGGTGGTTATTAAGTGGTCATATAAGGAGAACTCTTCATGGTGGAGTTTTAATCCTCTGAGTTACCTGACGAATCCATTCCCATCCTTATCGAACACCTTAAACGCTTTTCGCATCTCATCCTCAGTAGACTTGGCCCCAGCCTTCTTCTTCATCATCGTCACAAACTCACGGAATTCGATCGTTCCGTTTTCTTAAATCAAAAGAAATAATTATTGTGATATTTTCTACATTCTATAGAAACATTCACCCAGCTCTGTCTAAAAACCTATTTACTAGAGATATTATAGACCGTATCCTGTGGCGGATCCGGGGGGGGGGAGGAGTGTGGCGTGGGGGAAGCACGCCCCCCCACCCCCCTTTCAAAAAAAACCCAAACAAAACCACATTCCACTGTTTTTTTTTGCACACTTTTCCTGCTTAAAGAATCCATCTATAGAAGCCGTTAGGGCTTCGCGCTAGGCGCTCGATATTTCATTGTCATCAGCATTTCATAATTCGAAAATCAGAAATGTTCACAGATTTACGCCTAACTTACACAATATAAACATGATGACCGTAGAAAACTTCCCCTGAAATGATTTTGTCTAAAGTGCTATAGTCTTTGAGAAATGAGCAAAAGAAATAGTTTTGGTCTCATGAGACGAAAATTCGTTTTTTTTTAACATTTCGTTCAATGCTGCCCTCACACGACCGATTGTCAGGATGTAACTTAGACTGGTTCCTGCTCCACATATTCCACATACAACGAAAATTCAGTCTAGTCAAAAGATTTTTGGTCCGGGTACCAGACTAGATGTAACTTTGCAAATGCCCTTCTCCAAATTTAAACTTGGGCTAAGGCTCCGGCTTTATGTGGCCGTACACCTTTTCGCAAATACTTCTGCAACAGTATCCTCGGGTTACCATATTTCGCGCACATAAGCCTTGTCACTGTTTTGATCACAATCAAGCAACCAAAAAGAACCTTTTGGCTCCTTTGTCAGATTCCTTATGTCCAACCCTACCTGGGAGTAAAATTTCAAGAAAGAGCAACGTCGCCGTACGACGCCAGCTTTGTTTTTGCAAACACATGCAAAAGTAGACTTGCCAAAGTTACGTGACGTTAATTCGCTCCCTAGTCACATGTCACACTACGGTGTCTCCGTTGTGCCCAGTATCTGAAAATTATGCTGCTAGAAGAAGTGCTTTCTAATAACTATGATCCAGTACATTACTTAAGGACATAATTGAAAGATTATTGGAATTTTGGAGATGATTAAGTCATATAAACTGCATGCTTTTTCTGGGACATCTATTACCAAAACCAGCAGTGAAGTTGACTAATGGACTATATTGCCGTTGATTTCATTTTAATGTGAAGCCTTCGTTTTTTTGGTTTTTTTTATCATGTTTTATTATTTTTATTCTCTCGGTCTGTCTCCCTTGTGGAATGAGAAAAAAACACGAAATTGTAAATTATAAGTAAATTATTATGATTGACTCAAATTTCTTAAGCAGTATAATTTCGAATTGAAAAGCTATAAGACACATGTCTTTCCTTAAGCCCCGTACCTTTCAAAGCGCCCTCTTTTGGAAAGTAAAACCTAATCAATATTGTTTTTTAGTGCCTGGAGACTGAGCAGACAATCGGTGGTAAAAGTTTTCGTGAATTTTAAAGATTTCTCAGAACCATTTTGATTGTAGTATTTTGTACCTAGTCTATAAGGTAGAAATTTGTACCCTGAATTAACAGTTATTAAATTACTTACTGAGAAACCCTTAATTTTTCTCATTTGAATGCAAATTGAAAGATGATGTGACAAATAACTTTCAAGAAAAATTTGACGTCGGTGCGTGATTTTGTTGAGAAGATACGCCGAGGAAAGCAGCAGCGCGCGAAATTACGTGTGCGCGAATTTAGGTGCTTGCAGGATACTGCAATGATAGGCGGGAAGGATAGTTATTCAACAACCTAGTTCGCCCAATGTCACTCTGTCTTTTGTCCAAGTTCACTCAAGCAGTATTTGTGAAAAAGTTACAGTTGATGCCCGAGCCTCAACCTCAGTCTTAGTCGAGATTTGGAAAAAGACAATTTTTTATTCGCGAATGGGGGGCCGTGTTGCTGAACAAATCGGAGCGAGCGGAGAAATGGAAAAGGAGCGGCGAAAATCAGGAAGATCGAAGGCAAAGCAAACAGACAGCGCAAAAAAACGCTCAAAGTCTGCCTCAAACCGCCTCTGTCGAGAAAACAAGCGGCTTTTGACGGACAACATAGCACTCCCAGTTTCCATGCTGCATCGCCAGATCGCTGGAGGCAGGAAGATAAGCTCTCGATCCACATCGAGCTCTGCGAATCTACATGCATGACATGCACATGCATGACATGTCAGATGTAGGCCTAGCCAGAATGCTTCTGGATATGCATGATAAGTAAGTAAAGTACATGTATGATGTAGCCTAGGCTATTAGTATTTTATAATTTGGAAGGAAATCCGTTAACTGGTCTCCACTAAACAATCGGTTCTTTCAAAACCAGGGCTGCCCAGTGCCCCAAAACCACTCGGTTCTCAAAAACAATGACCCAGATTTCTGTAAATGCCCGGCAACATTTTTCTTGAAAAAGAGTTGTTAAAAACGGCAGTTTGTGAAAGTCGGACCCTCCGGATCTTTGTTAAAAATTGATACATGTATTTAACGAGCAGAAAGTACCTAGTTTGACTTCTAAATACGCTTACATACCTTTTAACACCATGTATTGCACAAATTTGTAATCAAAAAGAAATTGGTTTTTTTTTCACGCCGGATCTTTAAAAATAAGGCCTGTACATGGTGGTAAAAGGTATGAAAGCGTATTAAGAAGTCAAACTAGGCACTTTCTGTTCATTAAATAGCCATTTTTGAAAAAGATCCGGAAGATCTGGAAGGATCCGGAGTGTCCGTTTTTCACCCACACCCGTTAATAAAAACTGTTTACACATCTTGCTACAGTACAAACATGTTTGGGGCCACGATAAGGATTTCGATATTTGCACAACGGAGATTAGCTACATCATTATTGTACATGTGCTTGCCGGTCCGGCGTACGGGTTGGTCGGCGTACGGGTTGGTCGACGCACGAGTTGGCCCACGTACGAGTTGGTTGCGTACGAGTTGACCTGTATCCCTCAGAAATCAGAATAACATAAAATATTAGGCTAGAATTGCCACCTGGACAACTCAGTCTGTCATTTTGAGACACATGATTCAGGCACATACATGTAGGCTGTTTAGGAAAAGCGAAATTAAAAGGTAAATTATATGTTTGCTAATGCAGACCAAGGGCACTATGATATCATTGTGATCCATGGAAATACTGTAGTTTCCTACAAGGCAATCTAAACATGATGGTAGTAAAGTTCCCCTGAAATGGTTTTGTCTAAAGTGCTTTTGTTTTGAGGAATTAGTAACACAATTTGCCTTACACGAGCAGACATTTGCCCCAAAACCCCTTCGCTCTGGACCACTTCGCTCCAAAAGCCACCACCAAAACACAACGTGCACAGGCCTTGGTTCAGGAAAGAGTAGTTGTGGTCAAATGACCGTAACGTTTTTTTGTGTTAAGTTGAATGTTAATTAATCTTTTAGAAAACCACCTTCAGTTACTAATTTCCCACAAGATTTTTGACTGAAATAATAAAACCATGTGTAATTTTTCTTGCTAACTCATGAACAAACATTGGGGTCACTACAGTTGATGTACAGTATCTTTAGTGGGATTAAAAGACTGGGGAAAAAAGCAATTGTGCGACAATCTCCAAGTGTGATTGATGATGTGCATGCTTTACGGTACATGTAAACCAACATTTGTGCAAGCATTTCTTCCTCCATGGTGCAAGTCAGCTCAGCATGGGCATTCCAAGAAAGGAAAAAAAAAAGTGTTTATGGTTCAAGAATTTTGTACCGTACATGTAGCCACCATCCTATTTAGGCTAGTTGCATATGCTGGACTGCACAGAATAGCAGTCAAAACAACAAGGTACTGCATTGGGGGCTGGGGGTGGGGGGGGGGGGGGGGGGGGGGTGGTGGGGTAGGGCTACTGTTATTCAAATGTGGGCACCCTTGTAAGGAAAATTAGTAACTTTCATTTTGTGTACATGTATATATTAAGATATTTTTATGTACGAGTTTGTAATTTTTACAGAATCAGCATCGACTACAAACAGGATGAAGAATTTCTTTACTTTGACCCTACCAATTCGGACGAAGGACAACTGGATGAGTCATGGTATCCCGTAGTTTCCTACAAGAGCAAGTAGGTTGAAAATGCAACTTATTCCGATGTAAAGAGAATGTTAATAATTTACATGCTGACTTGTGCTACATGTACAATCCAATTGAAAGATGCACACCAATATATGATGTTATTACATCATATATTGGCTGAAATATTTGTGCATTTTTGCAACATATACATGTATTACAAAATTAATATGTTGGTATGTAATATTATTATTATTATTATTATTATTATTTCTTTCTGGTATTCATACCAAGGATTCCTCAATAGTGCTCATTGCACTGTCACTCGCAAGCGTGAGGAAACCCATGAAGAATTCTAATTAGAATTAGAAATGGCCAGAGACACCGGGGATTATCCCCCTTGCTCTTTACGAAAGAATGCTCTGGGATCTTTAGAGTGCGTTTCCATTCAACCTAACACACTGGACCAACGGCTTTACATCCCTTCCGAAGGATGGAGCAAGTGTGGTTAACTGCCTTGCTCAAGGGCACAGGTACCATAGCCGTAGGAGGTTCGAACCTGCAACCCCACGTTTTCACCTATGATTGCGAGTCAATGACCTAAACCGCTCGGCCACGGTACCCCACATGGGTCATATGGGTCATTCTGTAAATTTGGGGTCCAACGTGCGACTTTTTATGTCTCCGTTACACCTGACATACTGCTATTTGCCATACAAGTATCATTAAAATGCCTTCAAAACATGTTTTTATGAATAATACTTTAAGTAATTACTCTTTGAAATAGAGAGCATTTAAAGAATATGTCCTGAATTTACGAACTACAACATTTTACAAGATGTCAGATGTAATGTGGACCGAAAAATTGGATCCCAAATTTATAGAATGACCCATATGTTAATAGAATATAATTTTTAGGTGACGATGGAGGTTTGAATGATGTTTAGGATGCTGTAGATGGTGTATGGTCCGCAACATAAAAATATGTTCTCTTTATCAGAAAAAAAACTGATGGCCTGGAGTTTATCGCAGGGGATGAGGAGATTCATGGGAGAGTGCAAGAAGACTTCAAGGAAGCAGAAGAAGAGGACGTGCCAACCTTCACACGGAGCGGGCTTCATAAAGTTGCACCTTCAGTCAAGGAAGCTGAATCTACACAGCTTTACATCATAACTGAGACAAGGCTGAGAGATTTGACACTGGAGGCAAGGTCCCACTGTCAATCTTGCCAACAGCCAAATGACATCAACATAGCCAAGTCAGGAACGTCTGCACACATAACATGGGTTGGTAATTGCTCCATTTCACTTGTTTTGTACTTTGTATTAAAACGGTTTCTGCTTTTATTACATATGGCTGATACTCAGTGGGTCTTTCACACTGTCAATTCGGGTCCATTTACGAAAAAGCAATATTTTGTATATTCTCAAGAAAATAGCAATTCAACTTTTTCTCTGCAAATGGTGTTTAAATAAATGGCTTCCTAAAGAGACTTTAACCTCGGGTATTTGTTTTCAAATCAGATCTGATGTGTGTGTGCAGTAAATGAACACACCAATGTCGACCGATCTGTCACTAAAATGCCCTCTCGGACAGAAATGCTTGGTGGTGCTCTTATTGTTAAACGCCTGAATTGTGTATTTTTAGTGTACATTTCTGTTAGTTAAAAAGCTCATCAAATGACCCAAAGTTTTACATGATTGAACATAACACGTGTGTGATAAAAGCCAATCTGTTCATAAGTCATTTCAATGCCTTATCATTTTCTGTGGCTGCGCCTTGTCTTTAGAACAAATAGCCATGACACATCACCCTCGATACCTAATTTTAAACATGCACTTAAAAACTTATCTGAATGTCAACTGCTATGCATCAGTACCTTGATCACTTTCTAGTGGATATCATTGCATCAGGATGCTTTCTGCAAATTGCTTTAATCAAAGCATTTTCTTTTTCAGAAATGTTCCGAGGGACACACATCTTTTTGCTGCCAAGAGACCATTCAAAGAAGTCATGTAGCAGATCTAAAGCTGGGAGCAGCACTAGTGCTGTCTGGCAACAATTACAGGAACGTGGCCCTCATGTTTACGTTCATTAACTTGAACATGTTCCATCCAAACACTTTCCACAGCTACCAATTGAAATTTGTCTTTCCCGCGATTGATGACATGGCATCCGGCGTCTTTCAGCAATCAAGGGACAAATGCCTTGGCGAGAAAGTTGTGGTTCTTGGTAAGTTATGTTGTAAGTGGCATATTAACTATTCATAATCAATGCATTCAATGTACACTAAAACTATAGTGGCTACCCAAGGGACGAACAAAATCTGGCCAGAATAAACAGGTGGTCCTACACAGAGGTTAAGAAGGCACATGCATGGAGAAACAATAATTGTATAACATACAGCTATGCTGTAGAAGTAATACATTATGAAGTTGATATCTTTCAAGTTTTTATCAACTTTTTAGGCTTCTCATAAAATTTCCCTTTTTTTAAAACAAAATTTTATGCAAGTTGCCCATTACAAGGCCCGATGGCCACTCGAGGTAAGGGCTACCGAAGACAATTACGGAGAAACCAGCTCTTCACACCGAAACAAGATCAGAATTACGAGTCTCTTTACCATACAAGTGGGGCTGGGAGGGGTAACTAGTCCGAAGCGAGACAACCAAGTTGCCTCTGCCCCTATTATGAGCAAGCATGGTAAAGTGCCTTGCTCAAGGGCTCAAGTGCCACAACCTGTCACAGCCAGGATTCGAACCCATATTCTAGTAGTGGCACATGAGGCAACTTACTGTATGTGGCCAGATTATCCAGGTTCAACTGCTATAGAATTGTATACAAAGAGAATCTATTGCCCTGGCCCATTGACCATGTTAGAGAGGGCCCTAATATCAAGGTTCCACCTTCAGATGTTTGTGTACACTTTGGAAAGGTGGCCTGGCCTATAATAACAGGTTTCACTCTTGCCAATTATTTACATTATTGATTGTTGTCTTTTTTTATCCACATCTGTGCAGGTGATGGGCGAAATGATAGCCTAGGGCATTCTGCTCAGTACTTGACATATACATCCATGGACAATGCCACAAAGGAGATACTTCACATGGAGTTCATAGACAAGAGAGAGACTAAGGCCCGCTTCAAACGTTGCGCTTATGCCGTGTCGAATCAAATTCAACTTGATTTTTTAAAATTCGACACGGCACAAGCACGACGTTTGAAATCATTTGGCTCGGCAAAATGAGTTCGACACGGCAGAAGATTTTAGCTTGACAGGGTCTGCCGTGCTAACTCTATTTACTGCGGCACAAGCACGGCTTTGCTTCAAACGTCGTGCTTCTGCCGTGTCAAATTTAATTCCAGTTCGAAGTTGGTCCGCGATTTTGTTCCTAACTAGGAATGCGCATGCTCGCAGCGCGTAATGTTAGTAAAGAAATATGGAAAACGCACGTGCACAACGTCCATGACGTGCACAATACTCATCCACCATGTTGGATGTATTTAAGCTCGACTTTGAGTTTGCAATTAAGTTCGACGTTTGAAGCCACTGCCGTGCCAACGTCGTGCCATTTTTGTCAAGCTTTCATCAACAGGTGCAAGCAATAAGTTGCCGAAAGAAATGTCTGTTACAAAAGAATTATTTTGCCGCCCTATCTACGTTTTTCAAAGCTGAAGTGACTGAAAGAAAAAAAAAGGAAAATTTTACTGCAAACGGCATTTCCAATTTTCCTCTAATTATTGTGTCCCGTCACCTGATTGCGTTGTTTGTAATTTGTTCACATTAGGCTTAGGCCTACTTGGAATATGTTTTCTTGCGTATTTAAACATTTATGCAATCGATTTGTCAACCATATCATCTGCAAGTAGAGAATATGACAATTTCTTTAGAAAAATATAGGAATTTCTGTGGTCTGTATCTCCTTTTGTCAGCGGTGTACAGAGTGTTTTGTACTGTAGGCCTACTACCCACGTACTAGCCTCCTACATACAGTACATGTACTGTATATTATGTGCAACTAAAAAATGGAAAAATTGGGTGGTTGTATCACAATTTTGCGTGTTTATTAAAGAAATGAGCGCATGTGTAAATGAGCAAATTGATGTGAAATTCTCATTATCTATGTTTCAGGAAGTTGTTTTAGATGAAAAATGTGATACAACCACCTTATTTTTTTCCGAGTCGCACACGTTTCCCGTACGCATCATATTAGAGACTATATTGGGGACCATTAGAAATAGTACAAGTACGGTATGCGGTTCGTCGAAAAATCGGGTGGTTGTATCACAATTTTGCGTGTTTATTTAAGAAATGAGCGAATGTGTACATGTACAGAGGCCTATTGATGTGAATTTCTCAGATTAATAACCACGCAATATTTCAGGACAATAACTAACGGCCCGGTTTTTGACTTTTCTCAAAAGTTAGACGAAGTAAAGAGCTGATTTTTTACTCAGATTGTTTTTCAATCACACAGGGAGGTTACACTATTTGACCAATCATGTATACTGCCTTTATTTGAAATAAACACAATTTAAGAAAAATAAAGAATGTCTTTGTCTCTTTTTGTCAGCGGTGCAGAAGTACATGTAAGTGTTTTGTGAAATTAATTTACCACTTTTGTGAAAATGTCACAAAAAATGCCAATATTCTACAAAACCGGCCGAGAGTTTGAAATTTACAAAAACATGCGTTTTTCAACAAACTCGTCACCTTGTTTTCACAAAAGTTGTAAAAAATTCACAAAACTTTTCAGTTGATCAGCTGATTTCCTCTTGTTTCCTCATATCCCATTGAAAATTGACTTCATGCACTAAATCTATGGAACATATGGCATAAAAATTCAAAGAAAAACATTACATTTTCACCCCTAAATTCATGTTTCCTCGCCATATTTACACTTTCTCAGTGGGGTGTTATGTCATATTATGAAGGATTAGTGGCGCGGGTGTATGGTATTTATACGGAAAATAAAAAAAAATCCTGCATTTTCCTCTTTTTTTGTAATGACACACACACATTTACTAAAAAACACGTACCGTGTACAACGAATACGGTTTACTATATACTGTGCATAGCGCATGCCATATACACTGTACAATTGACCTCGGCTGCCAACCGGCCGGCCAGCTATCGCGCGCGCGTACAGACGGTGTCGGATTACTTGATTTGCGCACATATCAAACGGCTGTTGTATTAGAAGAAACTACGTAAACATGAAACAGTGCCTGCTTATTCCTGCAGTAATGTATTTTATCGCAAGAGGGCGCTAGTACAAAAACTCGCCTCGACATTTTGTTTCACACAATTTCGGAAGAAAAACGACACGGTTTTTCACTGTTTTCTCAAAAGTTTGACGAGGTATGGAGCTAGATTTTACTGAGGTTGGTTTTAATAATGCATATCTTTATTCATACAGGAAGATGACACTATATGACACTGTTTGTAAGGGTTTACCAATGATGTATACTGCCTTTAAACATTTCACGCACCCCCCCCCCCCCCCCACCCCCCCCCCCCCCCCCCCCCCCCCCCCCCCTTCAAAATCCTGGATCCGGCCCTGGTATCGAATAGCTTCCATCTTGAAGGGAAGTTTCTTCGTTCCGTGAGGACATGCATGCTGGTGTGCTTACATTAAATTGTTGGCAGACAAATTTAAACAACAACAAAGGTTGCCCTACAAGATGGCAGCATTTGATTTGGTCTATATTTAATGATATGAATCAGATGAAGCCTGGAGATGTATACGTCCATAAAGTACGTATACGCACGATTGAATGCTTACTTTTTGGACGACCCCCTCGTCCCCACCCCCACCCCCTTGGCAAAATGTGCGACGTCATCCATTGACTTTACCATTAGCGTACGCATTGGCTCTGACCTCCCCAACCCCCAGCCCACCCCTCCCCCTCCGCCGTGTGCGTACTTTATGGATGGCCCCTATGATTTTATCCTATAGATCACTCTCAAATGACGTCACTTCCTACGACGATGGCGTCTGTAAGAGTGGTCAATTCTCTAATTGTGATTCTGATAGGTTGCTAAAAAGAGCCAGCTAGGCTGTCTGTAATTATATTAATAATTACCATCAGCATCCACGTCTTTGATCATGGCTTTAATTTCCGCATCGGTGGGCTTCTCGCCTAGTCTCCTCAAGACTTCTCCCAACTCTTTGGCTGAGATTTTACCATTGTTATCTTTGTCGAAGAGCGAAAACGCTTCCTTCATATCTGAAATTATTAATACTTTACTGTTTATCCATTATATACAAGCATTATAGTGGCCACTATAAACAGGTGGCCAGTTATATAAGGTATTATATACAACCAACAAGCATATAGTGGCCACTATAAACAGGTGG
The DNA here is from genome assembly GCA_037783545.1 of Henricia sp. BOLD:AAB3569. Taxonomy (NCBI): domain Eukaryota; kingdom Metazoa; phylum Echinodermata; class Asteroidea; order Spinulosida; family Echinasteridae; genus Henricia; species Henricia sp. BOLD:AAB3569. The sequence continues at coordinate 533,784 of JBBELK010000244.1, forward strand.
CCAGTTATAGTGGCCACTATAAACAGGTGGCCAGTTATATAAGGTATTATATACAACCAACAAGCATTATAGTGGCCACTATAAACAGGTGGCCAGTTATATAAGGTATTATATACAACCAACAAGCATTATAGTGGCCACTATAAACAGGTGGCCAGTTATATAAGGTATTATATACAACCAACAAGCATTATAGTGGCCACTATAAACAGGTGGCCAGTTATATAAGGTATTATATACAACCAACAAGCATATAGTGGCCACTATAAACAGGTGGCCAGTTATATAAGGTATTATATACAACCAACAAGCATTATAGTGGCCACTATAAACAGGTGGCCAGTTATATAAGGTATTATATACAACCAACAAGCATTATAGTGGCCACTATAAACAGGTGGCCAGTTATATAAGGTATTATATACAACCAACAAGCATTATAGTGGCCACTATAAACAGGTGGCCAGTTATATAAGGTATTATATACAACCAACAAGCATTATAGTGGCCACTATAAACAGGTGGCCAGTTATATAAGGTATTATATACAACCAACAAGCATTATAGTGGCCACTATAAACAGGTGGCCAGTTATATAGGTATTATATACAACCAACAAGCATTATAGTGGCCACTATAAACAGGTGGCCAGTTATATAAGGTATTATATACAACCAACAAGCATATAGTGGCCACTATAAACAGGTGGCCAGTTATATAAGGTATTATATACAACCAACAAGCATATAGTGGCCACTATAAACAGGTGGCCAGTTATATAAGGTATTATATACAACCAACAAGCATTATAGTGGCCACTATAAACAGGTGGCCAGTTATATAACATTACTGTAAAAAACATTTAAAAAAAAAAAAAAAAACAAATTTGACTAGAAAACAGTCAAAAGATTGCACCCAGTGGACCCTGAAGGCCCAGTTACTGATAAATGACTAGAAATATCAATGAGTGATCTGAGTCCGCCTGGTAGTTGTTTTAACTAGATATCTATTTGACATTACGAGGATTCTAGTCATACTGACTGATTTTCAGTTGCACCCAGCTGACCCTTTTTTCTAGTTATAATTTTTGAAAAAAGGGTGTTTTTAGAGTGTATAGCATTATACACACACATGTATTATTTGGGACCAAAGACGGATGGCCATACTATAAGCAAGTAGCATCTTTTAACTGTATGTGTATACCATAATTTGCCTCATTGTGCCATAGTAGGCCTATCTTGCCAAAATATGTAGGTCTAAATCAGAGAGATTTCTTACTCACCTTTATGTTGTTTTGGGGTCAGTTGGTCAGCCTGTTCGGTAAAACAAAAACAAATGACTGCCGGTGGATATCGTCAGTACCAGATTAACTGAATAATTTGGGATTTGAGAAGGCTGCAAATTCAACCAGTCAAGCAAAAACCTCCAAAAATCAAACGCGAGTAACTTTAAAGAAAAATTGACATGACAATGTTTTAATGGAACTTGTTTTTGTATGTCCGGTGAAGCAATAAAGATGCCCCGGCGTCGCCAATAACGTGCCTGGTAGGAAGAGGGCACATGTCCCTCGGGAAAACTGTCATACTCTTCCTTGTGCCAACCTCCCCAAATAATGATACTTGACGTTTGCACAACTGTATGTGCAAACTCCTTTGCGTGCCCTCCCTCCAACGTGTTGTGCTACCCCCGGCCCTGCAAACCCCCCCCCCCCCCCCCCCCTCCCCCCTCCCACCCCACTTCCCCAACCCCCACTTTGAAAAGTCTGATGTGACGCCGCTGGCTGTAAAGATGCTCAGCATGCCTGATTATAACTGATATGTAGAAATAACTTATCAGTTTCTGTATATAAACCTCGACTATTTTGTTTAGGTATCCTCATTGCATCTGATGAGGTAGTTGTTGCTACGAAAGCTCATGCACCATTTTTTTAAAGTTAGTTTACAAGTGCTGCTGTATCTTTTTGTGTTCTATACATGTAGATTGCATATTTGCAACCTAAAAGAGAGAATATGCATCCGTTTGGAGACAAGCTGTCATCACGATCACAGCAAAGACAACGAAAATTGAAGGTATATTGTTCCCCAAGTAAAATATAAAAACCATTTATGCACGACATGGCAAAACAGTATTACGAAAGCTGGTGGAATTAAAAGATAAACTAATTGAGAATTTAGACAAAATGTTGTCAGAATTATTCGCAATATGGTCATTTTGGGATATTATCACAAATACACTTCACTTCGCCAAATCTACAATACAATACTTACCATTGGGAGTTTTTGGACAGATCTTTCTGGAAGTTAAAACAGCAGAACTCAATATTGTCTACGACGAGCGCACAGGTTCTGCAGGGTGTGGCGCGGCGACAGGCTGTCTGGTATACGCATTTATGCGGTCATAAAATAGAATTTCGACCTTGTAACTCAGGTGATCATCGATCGTCATAGAATAGAATAGAATAGCTGAACAATATGCACCACTGCCGTATTGAGGGAAAAAGTTGTACATGAACTTGCCATGAATATCTGGTTCACAGTAAAAAGGTGCGTTATCATCACTCGTGGTTGGAAGCCCATTGATAAAACTGCCCTGTAGACATTTCAGCCACATATATAGGTGCAGTAATACTTCAGAAAACCTGAAAAATCCACGCGTGATTTTTGTGTTGAGTTGAATGGTAAACTTAAAGTCTTTTGCAAAAGCCTTTTTAAGAAAACCACCTTCATTTGGACTGAACTTAAAATAATGTGGTGTTTGGTACCATTGTTATTAACACTTTTAGTTAGGTTTTTGGTCAGGTTTTTCACTGCACATCATGATAATGTAGTTACCTTTAAGCGCCCCCTCAGGGCAGCCTTGTATGTAAATGCCTCGTACACAAAACAAACTCAGTTGACTTCCCTGGGATTTCTAGGTTATGCTCACTAGACAATAGGGCCGGGCGCGTGAGCGTTGTGATGGACTGTTATTAACAAAAAAATGGGCACTGAAGTCACAAACGGCGAAAAGAATAATTATATGATTTAATTTTCGTAAGAAATCACCTGTTGAGATGGAACATTATAAAACTGGGCACGCGACGTCATTTAGTCATTACCACGAATTTGATGGAAGATTTAAGATTAATCCAAAATGTGATATTAATGATAGCTATATATCAACGACTCTTTACAATGAATGTACTTTTTAAAAAAAATGGATTCATAATTGCTCCATGAGATCCATTGAAAAATATTTATTACCAAGACATAAAATCTGAACAACGTAACTGGAAAACTGCAACATTTAAATAAAATAAAAACGTTCTTCTCATTGATGGAAGATTTTTCTCAAATGTTCAACCACTGTTGTCATGTCACAGATTAGGTTGCAACACATTGGTTTGCACCATTATGGGTCTGGTAATTGTTAACTCGACCTTTAGGCTAAGTTGGGACAGTGCGCTCTGTTCATCTTCAATTGAACATTGTGACTTTTCCACCAATTTCCTACTGGAATAGGATTTTCTTTCGACCCTTCCCCTTTCTACCGACGCGTCGTGACCTGCATTATGACAGACACGCCATGCAATCAATATGTCTGCCATTGAATGGCGATGAATCGCCACAATCTGTTCATGTGTAGCCTACTCATCCGATATAAAGCCTCAACTCACGCAGTCGGAATTTTGCACAATAACAATAGATAACCAATATTTAATGCACAATATGGTTCCTCATTCTAATCCGAATATATGAATATGCATAAGCAGACTGGTGACGTATGACACGACTGATATGTGCCGTGCGTGTAATGAGGGCTAGGAAACGGGTACAAGACCGCTGCAGAAAATGCGCATTGCGTCTTTTTATTTGCTGGTTTCGTAACAGGTTCAATCGAAGGTGTGTCACACAGGGCGTTTCAGTCAGTTTGGCGCGCAGACATACATCAACGTATAACGAATACAACCACCTGTTGCACCTACTCTCCGCTGCTCACCGTTAAAAATGGTAAGGGAAATATTGCTCTGGAGTTTTTCGATGATATGAATATTACCGAATTCAGTGTCGTTCATGTCGACTCGAATGTACTTCGTTTCATTTCCTTCCTCTATGCTCATATGCAGGCGTTTGGCTTTCGTTTTTACTGTGTTTTAACTTGGAGTATATATCCTTTATTTTCATGGTATTAATTTGTTAGAAATAATTCACATCCAGCCACTGCCTGGAACCATGTTTCTTCCTTCATGCTGGAACCACGTGCACAAATACCGAGTAAAATCGCGGCATTTACGGGACATTTACCCACCCTTTAAATTTGTTTTATAGCACAGTTGCGTTTGTACATGATTTCAACATTTATAACCGACACTACGGTACCAAATCCTCCAGTTTAATTGTACACGATTTTCCATAGGACTAAGGGTTTAGACCTAATTCCCTATTTTAACCTTTTTCAGGCTGCCGAGCAACTGACAGAAGAACAGATTGCTGGTAAGAATGGAATAATTTTGCTTTATCATGCAAAATCTGCCTGAAACTAAATGTTTACAAACACCACTCAAATTTTCAAACACAAATGGCTTGTTTAGGCTATAAAGAAGAGTAAGACTTGTATTAAGAAAAAAAGTGGTGACAAGGAATTTCTAGGTAACAATAGACCTTATGCATGGCGGCCATGACAGAGGGCAGGTTTTCATATTCAAACGATGTGACAATAGACCCACAAAGTGCCTATATACTCGTGCATGACGCACTGTGACAATGTGACTGCCCTCTATCATGGCCGCCGTGCATAAGGTGTATAGACCTTATCGCATATACCGCTTGGGTGAGTTTTCACAAAAGCAGCAATGTATTGTGGGAAGGTTTTCGGGGCAGACTTTGCCCCGTTTTCCTTCCAGTAATACAGTTGTGCTTTTGTGCAAACTCGCCCAAGCGGTATTAGCGATAAGGTCTAGTATTGGGAAGTTGATCCTAACAGTAACAATACCAAATCCTCCAATTTGTACGTGATTTTCCATAGGACCAAGGGGTTAGGGTTAATTAATACTTTTTGAATGACTTATCAAATAAGTATAATAAATGAATTTAGGAATGGGAAAAATTAAAGGTTTTCTTGGAAAACCCCAGCATTTGGTTAAGGTCTGAAATTATGGCCATCAATTCAATTCTTTCCCAACCAGTTTGTAAACAATTTACTAATGTTTTTTATTCTTTTCTGCAGAATTCAAGGAGGCGTTTTCGCTGTTCGACAAAGATGGAGATGGCACCATTACAACCAAGGAGCTGGGAACAGTCATGAGGTCACTAGGTCAGAATCCCACCGAGGCTGAACTGCAGGACATGATCAATGAAGTAGATGCTGATGGTATGAAAGAATAGACACCCCCCCCCCCCACCACCCCCTTTTGCACACATTGGGTATGAATTCCATTCACTGTTACTAGTGTTAGCCACTGAGACGCCATGTGTTAAGTCTAGGGAACAGGGCAGAACAAGTTCAAGCATTTTCAAGGAAAATGGTCAATGTTTTTCACTCCTAAAATCACTTCCCATTAAAATAATAAATAAGGATTAAAATGATAACTAAGGATAATTAATAAGTGTAAACCAGTAAACAAAATTTGGAAAGATTACCATGCACAGACGCCCTCTGTGACCACATATACTAAACCCATAGGACAACTCTAAAAAAAAAAAAAAGGTTTTCCTCAGTAAATTTATGACACTTTCCATCCTAATTTTGCATTATCATCATCAAACTAACATTTTTACATGGTTTATAGGTCATAAGGAAAATCCTGGGTGTCCGTGCTTGGTGATTAACCCCCTAACTTCCCCGAACCTCAAGAACCCTTTCCATATTTAGTCATCCTCTTAAATGCTACATCTAGAGCATATCTTGAGGTGAAAGTTTGAGTATTATATTCAACTCCAAACACTTTTCTCTTACAAGGCAACGGCACCATCGACTTTCCCGAGTTTCTGACGATGATGGCTCGAAAGATGAAAGAAACGGACAGTGAAGAAGAAATCAGGGAAGCCTTCAGAGTCTTTGACAAAGATGGAAATGGATTTATCAGGTAAGAATTGAATGTCAAAAATGAATGTTTTCGCATCGTAGGGCTTGAAAACCTATACTAACGTTATGTTTTGGCAACATAGGGCTTGAATGGCTAAGCTGGTACACATAGGGCTTGAATGGCTAAGCTGGTACCTGCCACGGCATAATGAGGAATGTCCCCCAAATTTGACTTTTTGAGATTTATACACGAGAAGACCAGTTCTTCAGCTTTCCAATGACACAATGTATTTCTGTAACTTACTACATTTTGGAAATATGACAACAAAGATGACTCAGCGCGCTGCCTTTACCAGAAAGACTTTTCGAGAAAAACAGCTTTAAAAAAAACTTGTTACACAGCTGATGCAGACGAAAATCAGAAAATCTCATTTTTAACCGGTTTATTGAACATTTTGACAAAACCAACTACTCTAGGATGAATCTATAATACTTATGCAATGCAAATATGCAAACAAAACCAGAATCGATTATCTACAAATTTGTCGCATATATTTCACTTTAGGCGCTGATTATGTGGTTTTGATATTTGGGGGACATTCCTCATTTTGCAGTGGCAGGAGTGCCTAATTTCCATTGTTAGTTGCTCATAGTGACTGTATATTCAGCCAACAACGTACTATATTTTTATGTATTCTTAGTGCTGCTGAGTTGCGTCACGTGATGACGAATCTTGGTGAGAAGTTGACGGATGAGGAGGTCGATGAGATGATCCGAGAAGCAGACATCGACGGAGACGGACAGGTCAACTATGATGGTAAGAATTGATTCATTTGTTTTATTGTTTTGGCAGTCGTGTTTAAATTTACGGAAATAATTTATTGATAAATGCAGTGTACATTAATTCATTTATATTATTTTTCCTTCCGTTTAAATTCTATAAAAGTGTCATTGCAAGTTATTTCATGCTAGATGACTTTCGCTAACTGCCGATTTACAACTTTTTATTCTTTGCAGAGTTTGTGAAGATGATGACGTCCAAGTAAAACCCTTCATTCCGCGTAACCATCATCCCCACCATCTTGGCTTCTTACTGTCGTAGATAATTCTTTTCACTGATTTCTACCTGATTTCAAACGGAAAAGTGTTGCGTTACGCCCGGTTCGTACTACACGCGAATGCGAATTTGACGTCAGGGCGACGTTCTCGTGCTGCAAATTCGCAAAAAAAGTTGAACTTGTTTTAACTTGCGCAAATGTTTGACGTCAGATTTACGTCAGTTTCGTCGCGTTCGCATGAAGTAGAACCTTCTTTTACGCAAATTCGTAGAGAAAAATCTTTGAATCAAGGCTGTACATACGACTATTAGCTATTGTTCTTTCTTTTGTAATAAAACCTGCTGTCATTACCATAGTTACCCGATGTATATAAAGTATCTTTTGATATAAATTTGTTTTCAAAGGCTCTTAAGAAATCGTTGTCTCATGAACGAATGGTGTACATTTTCCGTAATTTTGAATTGTGGTCACTCAGTCTAAAGTGGGGGTTAATTTGTCAATTTTAGGTAACTGATGCGTATACCGGTACGTGCCTAATGTTGGTCTCATCTATTTTTCCGTCGTAGTTTGCAATTCAAAAGGAGGCTTTCAGTTTTTATTTTCTAGATACATGTAGTTTTTTAAGTATCTATGCACAACGCTTGTGTTTCTTATATTGGATATAATTAAATAAAATGAGGCAATGTTGATTTTTCTGCATAACAAGCATTCATTAAAACAACCTGGTAGGGTATTCTAAACCTCGACTTGTTTATTGTTTCATTTCGGATTCGGTTTTCCATTTTGTACAAGTTGCATTGATACACTGTTCATTATAGGGGCGGCCATATTTTCACTGTTATGCATGAGTAGGTGCTTTGTTTAATCTGTTGTCACAATTTAAACAAATGCGTGTGTACACACACATATACATGTATATATAAACATCTATCTTAACTTGTCGTTTTCTCATCGGGCGGAATCGCCTGTTTTCCATAAGTAGGCCTAAGGGATTTTTCCCGGTGAAATGATTAAAATTTGGGGACATTGCAAATCCCAATATAGACCATGCATGACAGGTGGCATCATTATTTAAATGTGACAATTGTGCCTACTCGTGCATGACACACGGTTACTATGTTAATGTCCCTGTCATGGCGGATCGTGCAAAGGGTCTATACATATTCAAGGAGAGCGATTTGAAATCGAGTATCGTTGAGGGCGCTCGCCACCATGTTACGGTGTGACTGCCGCGGACGTTACTTTGTGACATGTTCAACACGTTGCGGATGGGTTATAAACATTTTAAAATGTTTATCGTCAGTACTCCTAAATCCACGCGGTCCTATTTCTACGCACTCGCATTATGTTTGCCGGCCAATGCGCGCGCGTACATCAGCGTTAGGTGCGCAGATTATGGAGGATCGAGGATATATGTACTCCGTTACAGTTCCAAAGGCACAGGCTCGTCGGCAATGCGCGCGCGCCAAATTCGTGCCACGCAGCTTGAATTTGGCGCGCGCGCATTGGTGACGAGTCTGTGCCTTTTAACCTCCCTATGTGTCGATGCACCGTCAGCATTTTACACCCCAATGTTAAACTGCCCATTTCCCTGGTCAATTACTGCGAGTGTAGACGAGGCTAGTGGTACTGTACACGTGACGTTAAAATCTGTAACAAGTGAATTTAAATGTGTTAACAGAGTCCGCTCATAGTACCGATGCGGAAATCGGCCTGTTTCAAATACCAGCGTCAAGCAGTTAATAAATGAATTAAAACTGGCGACTGAGAAGTCCAAGATGTGATGCAAATTTCGTTATTTTTTTTTCCCTGACCAGACAAATTTATTTGTGTATTCAAGATCTAACAGAAGAATCTGATGGAAGGAGTTTTTTCATCACTCCTACAAACCAGTGCCCCGCCCACTTAAAATGCCATCTCCGCAAAAATCGCAGAGCGCCCTCTGTTGCCTACGCGTTCAGGCGTTGCAAAAACCACGTGATTGTGTGGTGTACAGCAGTCATGTGACATGCATTTTCTGGTGCACGGTGATCGGTGAAAAAAGAACCAAAAAAACCAGGGTAAGTTTCCTAACCTAAATACTGTATTCTATAGTTGTACCCATTTCTTTGTCATTGTCAGACCATTACACATTACATTAGGCATGTTTTTTAGTTTAGCTTAGACTTTAAGTGGACGTCGCCTTCATCATGTTTAATCATTGCATTACGAGTGACGTCCAGATTACTAGTATGCACCTAGCTAGCCCAGGTTGGACTCCGTACCGCATACTGCATGTGGATACAGAGTCCAGGGTATGAAGTTCCAAAAACAGGGGGGAAATTTTTGTAACAAAAAAATTTGATATTTCTACCTTGTGCTGGAAGCCGGTAATGAGCTAACAAAGTTCCATGTGTCCTGATCTTTCATCCTGAGATCTCGGGGAATTTCCACTCTGCAAAGCGACGTGACAATACGGTAAATACCCTGAGGAAATACACGCAAATTTGTGGAGTTAGCCGGCTGTTGCCAACTCACGCCCGAGTCATTTTGATGTAATTTAATCAATTCGGTCTTGTTATGCCGAAAAGAAACAATTTCTATACTTTCCAGAAATTGTATTGGGTTCCGTTCCCTATGACTGTCCCATTCCTACCAAACTTTCAAACGACGAACCTTATTTACTCCGCAGTTTTTCAAATTAAAAAACAGGGATGCATGCTGACGAATGTAATGGAACGGATTCCCCATTGTGCTTTAAATAGCAGCCAATCGCCGACGCGGACAACGGCCAGCATTACCGAGTACATGTATCACATGCATGCACGGTGTTTACAATCAGCTGTTATTTATTTCTTTGAACTTTAACGTTAGGTTGTGCCTTAGATTTCACTATTTCTTTCATCAAATTTGGTATTAAACCTCCCGTTCCTGTAAATGAAGACGTCAAGGATTTATGGACATAAATTCGACGTCCAATAAAAGGTAATATAGCTCAAAAGATTATGTGGAAGTTTCAGTCCCCCTGTTTAGAGACATCGTAACCTGGACGTCACTCGTAATGCAATGAAGGCGACGTCCAGCCTGGGCTAGCACCTAGCCTATCTAGAGACTAGACGAGGTTACCTCGGCTCAAATTTTTTCATGTGGTAATCTTTTAGAGCCGAGGTTACGTATGAACATGAACACGCTATCTGACACATGTCTGAAAAAACTTCAAATCAAAATGTGTAATTTTTCTCCCCGTGACACACTAATTCTCCCCGGGACTCACCCCAACCAACCTTGTCAGGCATAACCACTACGCAGGTCCTTGAGGGAAATAACCAGCCACGGCGAATATTTAGCCAACAATTCCAGCGAAACAAACCGGTATGCTCACAGCCTAGCCGTTGTCTGGTTGTTGTCTTGTGTTCAAAAATATACTATGTGTCTAGTCTGTGTACAAAGGAATACCAATGCGCATTGGTTACCAGACGTGATCTAAAAATAAGTTATTCAAACTCCCGAAATGGAGAAATTCTCCCCTTCTGGCAATTTCTCCTATCGGGAGACAATTGTATCAGAACATAATTATGGCCTTACAATTTTTTACTGTACTCAATCATTTACTGCACTCAATTATAATCCCATCTTGTTTCAGGATAACAGAATATGCTTTGCAGCGAGCTTTGAGTACCTTTAGCAGTTAATAAACGACACGAAGCAACAATGATAAGGGTCGCCTTGGGAGTGTGGTGTGCTGCTGTTGCCTTGGTTCAACTTGTCAACGCTCATGGTGAGTTTCAGTAGTGGACGCCTGCCAGCTTTTGTATGTAGACTGTCATGTTTAATTTATGTTTAAATTATGTTGACTTTCCCAGCTAGGACAGTCCCTACTTATTGTTAGGAAAGCCTTGATAATAAATTGGGATAGTTGGCGTAGTTGGGGCGTAAAATTTTTAGTATAATTTTCATTCAGTTCAACCGAGTATGAAACCAACACCATTATTTGTTGTTTTTATTTCAGAGATCTGCTACCTTGCCTCATATTACAGCGATCACATGGTCCTGCAGCAGCAACCTCATAAATCCATTATCTGGGGCTTTGGTGATTTTAGAGCTATCGTTGAAGTCAAGCTGGCTGGCAAGACCTATAAGACACCGGTAGTCACTGGTAAGGCCAATCAAATTAGATTACTAGTTTCACGTCAGCGCCCGCATGTGATTTTAACCCCGCACCAAAAAATGTCATTATTCAAAAATTTCATTATTTTGCAAAAAAAACGGGGAAATCCGACTTAAACTACTCCCAAGCGAAGTTTCTGTTTCGGTTTTGCGCGGTCAGTGTTGTGCAGCTAGCTTCACAAAATGTATCACAGAATGCAGTATACCAACCGTACACATCATATGTGGGGCAGTATGGTGTAGGGCCAGGGTGTAGCGTGTTATATCCAAGATTGTAGTAAATCTACTGATCGTGGGTTCGAATCCCACCCCGGCTCGTCCATGGTGCGTGTGTTCTTGGGCAAGGCACTTTGCAACGAATTGCCTCTCTCCAGTCAGGAGGAAATGGGTACCTGTGAGGGTAGTGAAAGCTTATGTGTTTGATTAGTCCCTGTGCGCATAAGCTGCACGGGAATGTATACTCCCCAGGGAGCTGAGAAGGATTAAGGAATGATATTACTGAGCCCAATGACCAGGGGTAATAATGCAGAAAGCGCATTGAGAGATCCAGCGGATCTAAAATGCGCTATAAGAACTGCTTATTATTATTATAAGATTTTGACTGAAAACCCATTTTTATAAAGCAAACAAATTTGGGATTAAGCAATTTGTTTCTGCTGAGCAGCTTCATGAAATTGGGCCCTGTTCATTTGGCATAGTTGGGCATCCAAGCACTACACCAAAAAAGAACATTGGTCCCTTGGAAAACCCAAAGGGTACTAATCAATTCCACTAAATTTCATATATCAATCGGCTGCCTAATCTTGGTAAAACATCGGAAAGATTGGTATTGTAGTTTTCATCATTTGCAGAAGACATTTTTAACAAAGTTCTGCAGAAACTAGCCTGCAGATATTTCATCTACATGCTTCAAAGTCCACACATTGTTTTTGTGTAAAGTGAATGCTAAAAAATAAACGTGCACACTGATTTTTTTAAAGCCATTTTCAGTTGTTAATTGTCTGCAGAAAAGAATTATTCCAAACCGTGTGGTGTTTGTCATAGTTGCTCTCTACACTTTGAGTAGAAAGTTGTTTTCTTGTCAACTCATGAAGTAAAATGTTGGGTCATTGCAACATCAAATGATAAAATGGACTCTTAATACTAAAAGTGGTCATCATTCACCACCAAAAGTAGTCTAAGACACTGTTTTCACTAGAGAAATCGCTATATTCGACGAAGATTAGTTAATCATCGTTAGTTATAACCGTGCATTCACATATCACCTAACAAAGATCGAACAAAGATCGAATCAAGATCGAATGAAGAGCACATTGTAAGCGACCGCTAACGAAGATCAAATTAAGCTGTGGGAGGTCGTACATGCGTGTCGTGCGTCTAGATGCGCTGTGTGGTTTTCCAGTGGCACGTCATAAACAACGCTTGCTAGGGGCTCGACACACAACGCGCTTGTGCAACAAGGCCTGCCAAATTGCTTCCTCGAACGAAGGGAGCGTTCTCAGTACAAATTTGATTCATCGAATGAATCTATTTGCTTCATCGTCGAATGAAGAGGCGTGCGTTCACATCAGGAAAATTCTGTCGAATCATCATTGAATCATCGTCGAATGAAGCGATTTCTCTTGTTAGAGCAGGGTCTTAGAATACTGAGATGCTACTTATTACGGATAAACTCACAAACATTAATATAACATATTTTGATATTTGCTTTCCCCCCCCCCCACCCAGCACCACTTGCACGAACCGGAGTCTGGAAAGTGGAGTTTGACCCCATGCCACCCGGAGGTCCATATGAAATTGACATTTTCTGTGAAGCGGACACAGTGGTCAACTCAGCACGTTTGGTTGATGTTATGTTTGGGGATGTGTGGGTCTGTAGTGGTCAAAGCAACATGGCGTTCGCTGTTGGGCAGGTCAGATTTGGTTCTTATTTTGTTTGGCTTTATAGGGCGGTTTCACACTGTCACGGGTCACTAAACCCTCCCGTGTTCGTCCTCCAGATCGGGGAGAGAACAATAGAGCCACGTGGGGAAACACACGTGTCTGCTAGCAGAAAAGCACGTGGCTCTATTGTCCTCTTCCCGATCTGGAGGACAAACACAGATGTTTAGTGACCCGTGACAGTGTGAAACCGCTTTACATACTCAACAACAAAAATGAAACACAAACTTTCTGTCATGTGGGGTTGATTACCAAGCATGAACACCCAGGATGTTCCTTGTTATGACATATAAACCATGTCAAAATGTTAGTTTGTTAGTTTGACAAAAATTGGGAGGGAAAAGTGTCATGAATTTTAAGGAAACATTTTTGAGAGTTGTTTCATGGGTTTAGTGTATGGCGTCCCAGTGGGTGTCCGTGGATGGTGAGTTGTCTCATGGGTTTAGTGTATGGCGTCCCAGTGGGTGTCCGTGGATGGTGAGTTGTCTCATGGGTTTAGTGTATGGCATCCCAGTGGGTGTCCGTGGATGGTGAGTTGTCTCATGGGTTTAGTGTATGGCGTCCCAGTGGGTGTCCGTGGATGGTGAGTTGTCTCATGGGTTTAGTGTATGGCGTCCCAGTGGGTGTCCGTGGATGGTGAGTTGTCTCATGGGTTTAGTGTATGGCGTCCCAGTGGGTGTCTGTGGATGGTGAGTTGTCTCATGGGTTTAGTGTATGGCGTCCCAGTGGGTGTCCGTGGATGGTGAGTTGTCTCATGGGTTTAGTGTATGGCGTCCCAGTGGGTGTCTGTGGATGGTGAGTTGTCTCATGGGTTTAGTGTATGGCATCCCAGTGGGTGTCCGTGGATGGTGAGTTGTTTCATGGGTTTAGTGTATGGCGTCCCAGTGGGTGTCCGTGGATGGTGAGTTGTCTCATGGGTTTAGTGTATGGCGTCCCAGTGGGTGTCCGTGGATGGTGAGTTGTCTCATGGGTTTAGTGTATGGCGTCCCAGTGGGTGTCCGTGGATGGTGAGTTGTCTCATGGGTTTAGTGTATGGCGTCTCAGTGGGTGTCCGTGGATGGTGAGTTGTCTCATGGGTTTAGTGTATGGCGTCCCAGTGGGTGTCCGTGGATGGTGAGTTGTCTCATGGGTTTAGTGTATGGCGTCCCAGTGGGTGTCCGTGGATGGTGAGTTGTCTCATGGGTTTAGTGTATGGCGTCCCAGTGGGTGTCCGTGGATGGGGAGTTGTCTCATGGGTTTAGTGTATGGCGTCCCAGTGGGTGTCCGTGGATGGTGAGTTGTCTCATGGGTTTAGTGTATGGCGTCCCAGTGGGTGTCCGTGGATGGTGAGTTGTCTCATGGGTTTAGTGTATGGCGTCCCAGTGGGTGTCCGTGGATGGTGAGTTGTCTCATGGGTTTAGTGTATGGCGTCCCAGTGGGTGTCCGTGGATGGTGAGTTGTCTCATGGGTTTAGTGTATGGCGTCCCAGTGGGTGTCCGTGGATGGTGAGTTGTCTCATGGGTTTAGTGTATGGCGTCCCAGTGGGTGTCCGTGGATGGTGAGTTGTCTCATGGGTTTAGTGTATGGCATCCCAGTGGGTGTCCGTGGATGGTGAGTTGTCTCATGGGTTTAGTGTATGGCGTCCCAGTGGGTGTCCGTGGATGGTGAGTTGTCTCATGGGTTTAGTGTATGGCGTCCCAGTGGGTGTCCGTGGATGGTGAGTTGTCTCATGGGTTTAGTGTATGGCGTCCCAGTGGGTGTCCGTGGATGGTGAGTTGTCTCATGGGTTTAGTGTATAGCGTCCCAGTGGGTGTCCGTGGATGGTGAGTTGTCTCATGGGTTTAGTGTATGGCGTCCCAGTGGGTGTCCGTGGATGGTGAGTTGTCTCATGGGTTTAGTGTATAGCGTCCCAGTGGGTGTCCGTGGATGGTGAGTTGTCTCATGGGTTTAGTGTATGGCGTCCCAGTGGGTGTCCGTGGATGGTGAGTTGTCTCATGGGTTTAGTGTATGGCGTCCCAGTGGGTGTCCGTGGATGGTGAGTTGTCTCATGGGTTTAGTGTATGGCATCCCAGTGGGTGTCCGTGGATGGTGAGTTGTCTCATGGGTTTAGTGTATGGCGTCCCAGTGGGTGTCCGTGGATGGTGAGTTGTCTCATGGGTTTAGTGTATGGCGTCCCAGTGGGTGTCCGTGGATGGTGAGTTGTCTCATGGGTTTAGTGTATGGCATCCCAGTGGGTGTCCGTGGATGGTGAGTTGTCTCATGGGTTTAGTGTATGGCGTCCCAGTGGGTGTCCGTGGATGGTGAGTTGTCTCATGGGTTTAGTGTATGGCGTCCCAGTGGGTGTCCGTGGATGGTGAGTTGTCTCATGGGTTTAGTGTATGGCGTCCCAGTGGGTGTCCGTGGATGGTGAGTTGTCTCATGGGTTTAGTGTATGGCGTCCCAGTGGGTGTCCGTGGATGGTGAGTTGTCTCATGGGTTTAGTGTATGGCGTCCCAGTGGGTGTCCGTGGATGGTGAGTTGTCTCATGGGTTTAGTGTATGGCGTCCCAGTGGGTGTCCATGGATGGTGAGTTGTCTCATGGGTTTAGTGTATGGCGTCCCAGTGGGTGTCCGTGGATGGTGAGTTGTCTCATGGGTTTAGTGTATGGCATCCCAGTGGGTGTCCGTGGATGGTAATCTTTCTGTGAAATATCCATAAAAGTTTAAGGTAACACATGTCTGGCAGACCCAACAAAGTCACAACCCTGGACAATTACTGCAGATGAAATTTACAATGCTTCACATGAATGGCTGCTCCGAGGTGGCTAATTTGCAAAACATTGGCAGTTACAAAAATATCAATTTGTTTATAAATTTGTGATAAACTGAGTAAAGTACTATGGTTAAGTGGTGGTGTATCTGTTCTTGACTGACAGAGTTTCAACGGTACTAAAGAGCTGAATGATTCAGTGAATTATCCTGACATCCGATTGCTGGCAGTCAAACAAGTGCAGTCGGAACAACTCCTAGATGATTTCCAAGGACTTTATGAACCTTGGTCAAAGCCAAGTCCAGGTAAATATGAGAAAATTAATTGAATATTAATTTCAATTCCTGCAAGAACTCCTTAACTTTCATTCTTAACATGGAGGAAGGAAGGAAGGAATTCCCTCTTCTAAGATTTTGTTGAATGTATGCAGAGGCATTTTAGTGCAAACGCTGCTTCCAGTTTAGCATGAATTGAGCACTCTCACAGACGCCATCTTCGTAGGAAAAATGCTACTGCGTATTAAACGCCATTAAGTCCGCGCACGCACACCCTGAAAAATTTCCAAACACGCGCGCACGTGTTGCTTGAAATTTTATCGAAATACGGCGCAATCGATGCGCGTCACCAAAAATTTCGCTCAAAATCCTGATGCACGTGACAATTTGTAGGAAGTGACGTCATTTGAACGTGATCAATAGCGGCCGGTGTATTGACATACTTCTTTTCACAAGCACGCTTAGTATTCACTTGACCAGACTAAATTTATGTTGCTATGTGGTACACACTGAATGTGTGAAGTACAGAATCAATACCCTGTTCACCGTAGGAAAGAATGGCATAAAGCAACCAGACTGTTGGTTGCTAGGCAATGGCATGCACCACATAGCAGCGTAGTACTGTGTGACTTTGTAAACTGCACCTAAACTGCACTTTCTAAACTGCAACTGTTGGTTGCTAAAGGCAATGCCGTGCATCATGTAACATAAGAGCAGAATAGTATAATGTACTGTATGTGACTTTGTAAACCACACCTCCATTTGAAAGTGGAGAATTCAGGGCACCAGCCATTATGCAATGTTAGACGCAAACGTCTTATAGACTGCCGAAGTGAATACGTCATCTTTTGTTGGTTGCCCAGGCAATGGCTTGACACTAAAAATCACTGAACCGTGTCCCTGTGCTTTTGCAATAGACTGTCGAAGTGAATACGTCATCTTTTGTTGGTTGCCTAGGCAATGGCTTGACACTAAAAATCACTGAACCGTGTCCCTGTGCTTTTGCAGTGGTACTTTTCCCAACGGCCATGATGTTTAGAGTCCATTACCATGGCAACCCACGTCACACTTTGGCTGTCTATTAATTTTCATGACAAATTGTCTCTGATGACATTTGCTACATTTTACGCTCTTCAAATCCTTGTTACAGAGTCTTCATTTCTTAAATGTAAGGAACATTACAAGAGCAAAACGGTGGTTAAACGTTTGTCCAATTCATTATCCCTGTTAAATTTGTGTGTAGTAAATGTTTTAAATCTTTCTCTTTTTTTCACTTTTTTAATCGTTTTACGTCAGGTAGGGCAAAACAAAACCCTAATAAAATTTAATTCTGTTTTGTTCTAGTGTGTCCAGATTGTGTACTGCTCATTGCTTTCATATTTTCTTTTCTAGTCACCCTCGGAGCTAAAGCAAAAATATTCACATATTTCTCTGCCCTGTGTTGGTTCTTTGGCCGTGATCTTTATGACAGCCTGCAATATCCTATTGGTCTGATCTCAACCAACTGGGGAGGCACAGCTATTCAAGTGTGGTCATCGCCAGACGTCATGAAAGTATGCAAAAGTGATCGGTACGTTGACAGCTTTCAGTTCATAGTCCAACCTTGTTAAAGGTGCTTGTTCAGATTTTTCCAGAAAATGGATTTCGTTCTAACCATTATTTAAAATGCAGTAGCTATAGTTACGGTAACCGTAACGTGTTAATTTTTAACTTTTATTGTGTACTGTATTTGCTGGGACCCCTTTGGAAATAAGTGTTTATATACCAAATGGGCGACCAGGGTAAATAAGATAATAATAATAAATAATAATAATATAGTTACGGGATTGCAAAAGCACAAGCGCGATGACACGTTGATTGATATATCGTCATGCAGTGATTTACGTAGGGCATGTACTATTTGGGCGGTACTATTTGGGCGCGCTGCATGCAGTGCAAAAGAGATGGTGAACTTTATCGCTGTTGGTGTTAAATTTTGTAGTTTTGAGGCTTTGTGAAATGAACAATTGGCCAGCAACGTTGTGGCCGATATGTCACGCTGCTTCGATGAACTGACACGTCACCGCGCTTGCCCAGTTGCAATTCCGTAACTATAGTCATTCATTAACACGTTACGGTTACCATAACTATAGCCACTGCGTATTTAAAATACCTCCCCAAAATACCTTCCCAAAATACTATCTGGAAATCTTCAATTTGGATGTGGAAGCAAAAGAGTTTGTTTTAATCACTGCACTGCTTTATGGAACTGATAATTAGTTTACAAAACATTGGTGTTTTGTTTACTATATCCTTGAAAATATACGGATTAAGTTGCCTTGGTAGCCAGGTTAGTCAGGTTAGCCAGGTTAGCCAGGTTAGCCAGGTTAGTCAGGTTAGCCCGGTTAGCCCTTTGATGCACAACTTGTTTTGGATTGTTTTGTTTTTGCAACAGGACAAGACTTTGTCAAACATTTTACTCACTCCTACTCACCGTATTTCTATTTGATTGATTCTAGGTTGTCCGAGCCTGAAGACATGATTTACCCAGGGTTACAGGAAGTCCCGATGAAACCCAGCGTTCTGTGGAATGCAATGATCCACCCTCTCTTAAACTTGACCATCAAGGGTGCCATTTGGTACCAAGGTAATAAAGAGGTCGTTCAGACGAGGGGCTATTGCTAGCTAGCTCCACCCCAAACTCCCGTCATTAGAACGCAATTAGCTTCACCTCTGGGGTTAGCTCTCCCCAAATTTAGCCCCAACAATTTGTGGGGCTAGCCCCACTTTCAGCACAGCGGGGTTTCTTTTATGACTTATAATTAGCTCCACCGTTATTTACTGACTGAACGCCAATGTTTATATGCTATCAAATTCGACCACATTTTAGCTCCTCTGTAACTGTAGCTCCGGAGTTATCATCACTGTTTGAACGGGAGGGCATTTTGAACTAACTCACTTTAGCCCCAGTGAACCCCCACTGAGTCTGTTAATTGGATTGGGCTACAAAAAGTAGCCCTCTGTCTGAACATACCCTAAAGAATACAATTGGTGTGCAATCATGACTGTCAAGTATGACATTCCTGGCACTGCAATCTGGTACAGCAGACAAGAGACACGGGAAAAACTTCTTTGAAAGTTTTAAAACTTGGATAATTATTGTTTGTTTTGTTTGAAATCACCAAGATGGTGACGCCATTTATTTACATGCTTCAATAAATACGTAACTAAGGCCTGCATCAAACGTCGCTTTTGCCATGTTGAATAAAATTAAATTTAGAGCAACGGTAGCACGGCGCAAGCACGGCAGTGGTTTCAAAAGTCGAACTTATTTGCAAACTCCCAGTCGAACTTAAATACATGGCGGGTGAGTTGTGTGCACGTCACCATTTTATTATTTTGATGCACTTGTTTGTTGGTTATTTCTTTACTCACATACGCGCTGCGAGCATGGGCATTCCTATAGTTGTGAACAGAATTGCGGACCAACTTCGAACTGGAATTAAATTCGACATGGCAGAAGCACGACGTTTGAAGCCGAGCCGTGCTTGTGCCGCACTAAATTGAGTTAGCACGGCAGACCATGTCGAGCTATATTTTTCTGCGGTGCTGAATTCATTTTGCCGCGCCCATTGGCTTCAAACGTCGTGCTTATGCCGTGTCGAATTTAAAAAAATAATTCCCTCATTTCAATGCATAGTTCCGAGATTGCCCAGTTAACCCCGCCCCTTAGATATTGTTGCTATGTGCTCACAAGCCATTGCAAAAAAATGGCGACACAACGTAAAAAGCAACGGGACTCGGCATGGAAAGCACAGATTCATTGGAGAAAACTCAGTTATTAATTTTTTGGGGTCGACAGGTACCGTAGCACACACTGAGCAAAGGGCTAGTAATGCAGGGATGACATATATTCATAAAATTGCGCTTTCCTACCTTTGAACAGCTAATCGCCCGACATTGAAACCAAAATTCACCCTGTCACTGGCGCATACAACATACAAACTGTATGGGCAGAAAATCGCGTGATTGTGTAATGATTGCATCACTTTAACCTATGTGGGCGCTGTCTGCTAGCTCTGTTGTGATTGGTCGGCGAGTTCAGCTTGATTGACAGGTCGGAACTATGCATTACTGTTGTCTGTTGTAGGACCTTTGAACTCGCCATTCGCCATCGGCATGCTCGGTGGTCGTGTGGTTAAGATGCCTTCCTCCAGGAGGTTGTGGGTTCGAGTCCTACCCAAGCACGCTTTTTGCATGTTCTCAGGAAACAAATTTAGTAATTAGTAAATATACCTCGTGACGTCGTCGTGTATGGGCAAATTAAACACATAAAAGTTTGTGTTTAATTTGTTTAGTTTACTTTAGACTTGTTTTATGTCCATTTAAAGAAAATCGCAGTTTGCATTGCCCCTTGCATTGTCTCATTTTATAATAAGTCTTCCTTAACAGGTGCACAACGGGTGCGCAAGTCACTAATTATTCTTTCCATTGTATTCCCTAGGTGAAGCCAACACACCAGACCCAGAAAGTTACAAATGCTTGTTCAATGCTATGATCACTGACTGGCGTGTCAAGTGGCATGAAGGGACGAGGGGAAGCACCGATATCGAGTTTCCTTTTGGCTTCATGCAGGTTGGTCTCTCCGGTGTACATACACTACTCGCAGCCTTGCGGTGGCTTTTACCGTGCTGCATGTGTGTGCTTGCTGCCTCAATGGGCTGCGCGGACCAGGTGCCCTGTGAATGGAAAAGTAGGCCAGGCGCGTGTGGAGAGGCAGAAAAAATGCGCGTGCGTGTGGGGCTTATATCGGTGGGGCTTATATCGGTTGGATTGTAATACGATTACGGGGTCACATTAATTGTTTGACAATTTTTTGTAATCCGATTACATTCAGATTAAAATCGAACAATGAGAATTCTCTTTCCTTGTATTTCTGGCTACAGCTTTGTACCAGTGACGAACCATCGTCAGCGATTATCGGCCCTTGGACAGCCTTACGTTGGCATCAGACGTATGATTATGGCTATACACCTAACGCTGTTATGCATAATGTCTTCATGGCTGTTGGAGTTGACTTACCCGATCTCACCTCGCCATATGGACCGTAAGTTTGGTTACAACCTTTAAGGTCCAATGCATCATTTTCAATAACCCAAATTTTACTTCACGAGTTGACAAGAAAAAACTTAGTGTTGATAACGATAGTAAAACAAACCACATGAATTGATTTCTGTCCAAAATAGTATTTTGTGAGAAATTAACAACTGAAGGTGGTTTTTTAAAAGTGTCTGCACACACATTTTTCTACCATTTACTCAATACAAAAATCCTGCATGGAGTTTAAAGGTTTTCTGAAGCATTGCTGCATAGATGTAGCTAACATTTCTGCAGACTACTTTACCAACATTTTTCTTTATATATGTCATGCCTTTATTCCAGGAATGCGTAAATGTTTCATCTTTCAAATGATACATTGGGCCTTCAGCTAGGCATGCATGTAGGCTAGATGGGGCGGGAGATCCCGATACCTTCCCTGTCCCCGCCCCCCAATCCCTTTCCCCCAATGGTCAATTTCACACACTTGCGACGCTTTGTAAGTGCTTAAATCCATTCCAACTTGCCGAACCCTTCGTAAGTTTTTATTTATTTATTTATTTATACCATTTCTTTACCCAGGGTATGCCCAAACAGTTAAAAACTGGTTTCCATTGGGGCCCTGCATACATAAATTATTACATAAAAACAATTAAAATTACACTCAAAGGAACAAGTGACAAACAAAATACATCTTAACATAATATTACAGTTACAAATATGTACAAATAAAACATTCCAGAAATTAAACTAGTATCACAAAAATTAATTGGTAGTTATATTTAAATCACCCAGCCAGGTTTTTCGTAGTTCTTGTTTGAATGTACTTAATGAATCGATAGTCCTAAGTTGTTCAGGCAGGTTATTCTATATGTTTGCACGGGTCATAGCTAAACTTTTGGCATAAGATTCTTTTTTGACTAATTGAACCTTCAATACCTTATTAGTTGATTGTCGCGTTTCACGAATCGGTGTAAATTGGGTAAAAAGGTTGACATGTACAAGGGAGTCATGTTGTTTAGACATTTAAAAACAAGAATAGCCTTTTTATATTTAACTCTTTCAGAAAAGGGGATCCAGTTCCGTCTAGCAAACATATCTGCTGAAGGGGTAAGGAAGGTGCATTTTAAGATCATTCGTGCAGCTCTTTTTAGACATTTATTGAGAATGCTGTCATGAGATATGTATCTTCCTCCCCATACAGTGCAACAATATTCTAAAGAGGGCATAATTAAGCTTACAAAAAGTATGTGTAGGCTACTCTGTGTAACACAGTCACGTATTCTATACAACATGCCCAGTTTAGACGAAACTGTTTTTCTTACATATTCAACGTGAGGGCCCCAACTCAATGTCTCGTCAATAATAACTCCTAAGCATTTACAACACTTTGCTCTAATAATAAGATTATTGGCAATAAACAAATTTAGTTCTGTATTTGAGATTTTCTGCCTTGAACCAATAAGAATACATTTAGTTTTGTTGGCATTTACGGCAAGTTTATTTATTACGCACCAATTGTAAAATCTGTCAAGAGCTATATTCAAATTATTTTCTATGTCTTTAATACTGGAGGAGCTACATGTTAAGGTTGAGTCATCTGCATACATGAACAAACTGCAGTTATGGGGTATACAAGATGGCAAATCACTAGTATAAATGATGAATAAAAGTGGGCCCAAGATCGATCCCTGTGGAACACCAGTATTTAGTTTTATAGTTGCGTGCGACAGGTACACGTTGCAAGTTGTGGGCAGAACCCAACGTCGTCCCTAGGACAGGTAGTTGTAACTTTGTGACAGATTCATCAGTTGTTACGACGCGTTGCAAATATTTCTTTGTGAAATCGACCCTCGCTCATCCTTGTTTTTGGATGTACTCCATGTTGTCATTGCTTCTCTCCATGACATCCAGCTTCTTGTCATGACATCGTTGGTCCACAGTTGCAAAAAGGAAATTGGTCCACATTTTTTAACAAATGAAACGCCCTCTCCCCCATCTGAAATAGGCCACATTAGGGGCCCTCCAAAATTATCAACATGTTCATGGAACTACAAGCGTAGGAAGGGGAGAGGGGGGTCGAGGGCTGCGTAGGACTTTACATGTACTGTAAAATGTTGATAAGTAGTATGTCGAGGGCTGCACAGGACTCTACATGTACTGTAAAATGTTGATAAGTAGTATGTCGAGGGCTGCGTAGGACTTTACATGCACTGTAAAATGTTGATAAGTAGTATGTCGAGGGCTGCGTAGGACTTTACATGCACTGTAAAATGTTGATAAGTAGTATGTCGAGGGCTGCGTAGGACTTTACATGCACTGTAAAATGTTGATAAGTAGTATGTCGAGGGCTGCGTAGGACTCTACATGTACTGTAAAATGTTGATAAGTAGTATGTCGAGGGCTGCGTAGGACTTTACATGTACTGTAAAATGTTGATAAGTAGTATGTCGAGGGCTGCGTAGGACTTTACATGTACTGTAAAATGTTGATAAGTAGTATGTCGAGGGCTGCGTAGGACTTTACATGTACTGTAAAATGTTGATAAGTAGTATGTCGAGGGCTGCGTAGGACTTTACATGTACTGTAAAATGTTGATAAGTAGTATGTCGAGGGCTGCGTAGGACTTTACATGTACTGTAAAATGTTGATAAGTAGTATGTCGAGGGCTGCGTAGGACTTTACATGTACTGTAAAATGTTGATAAGTAGTATGTCGAGGGCTGCGTATGACTTTACATGCACTGTAAAATGTTGATAAGTAGTATGTCGAGGGCTGCGTAGGACTTTACATGTACTGTAAAATGTTGATAAGTAGTATGTCGAGGGCTGCGTAGGACTTTACATGTACTGTAAAATGTTGATAAGTAGTATGTCGAGGGCTGCGTAGGACTTTACATGTACTGTAAAATGTTGATAAGTAGTATGTCGAGGGCTGCGTAGGACTTTACATGCACTGTAAAATGTTGATAAGTAGTATGTCGAGGGCTGCGTAGGACTTTACATGCACTGTAAAATGTTGATAAGTAGTATTTCAGGGGAGGGAGGGGGGAGAGTCTTGAAAAATACTATGCTCTGTTGAACCGTGAAATTGTTGACCATTTTGGACGGCTCTAATTAAAGCTGCCTTCACTATTTCAGCATCATTGCTTTGTTAACCCAAGAATTCACCCTTGTGACAAGCAGGACATAGAAACTTGACTCGCTTTAGCCGGCCAAGCCATTGCCTATTGTCATAATGTCAAACCCCCACACCCCGTTTCCCCCTCCCCACACCACGGTCCCCCTCCCTCACATCCCCTATGTGCTGACATTGCCATTAATTTTTCCTTTACTTTGTTACCCCCGCAACATCTTTGCCCAGTTGCGCTACCATGCAACACCGAAAGAATAATTGGGTCCCTAGAAAAAAACCTTATAGCTGAGCTGGTAGAGCATCTGCCTGGTGAGTCAGAGGTCTCAGGTTTGAATCCTGATAAGGCCGTTACGATTTTTCTCTCATCCCAAGTTTGTTTATTTGTTACCCCCAGAATTCACCCTCGTGACAAGCACGACATGGGAACTCGACTCTCTTTAGCCGGCCGAGCTATTGCCTATGGTCATAATGTGACCTATGCTGGACCGTTCCCAACTTCAGTCACTGTATCTTCTCTGTATTCAACACTCGACATTCAATATGACAAAGGCAAAGCTCAAATCAAACTGGTCGGTAAAACGGGATTTGAGGTGAGTTCAACATATCAACAAAGACAACCATTCTGCAAAAATTAGTCGCTTCTCGCACAGACCGAGCCCATTTTTTGCGACTATAACTAGACATTAGCAGTAGATTCAGGCTCCTTTAAAGGCCCATTCATAAATACCTTGGACAGTTTACGCATCTCTATTGGCTGAGAGCATGTCACGTGGGCAGTCTTAAATTAGCGATAAAGAATAGTGATAATGCCCGGCTGGCTGTCCCGCGTTTGTGCCCTAGTCAGCGCGTATATGGAACACGCACATGCACAACGAAACTGCACTCGCCTGAAAGCAAATTGTGCACTTATATCACAGATAGATATCGACTTATATCCAGTCGTGTGCGTGCGTGAGCAACACGCCTGCGTTACGCGTAACGCGCGGGATCGAACAAAAACAACATCACGCACAGCTCGCAGTTGTACGAACGCCGTGTTGAGACTGTAGGCATAGGAAAGTGAATGCAAAAGATGGCAAAACGACGAGCTAATTTTAGTGAATTTTACCGATTTACACGAAAAGGTATTTATGAATGGGATTAAAAGTAGGTTTGGCCAATCTTAAACAACCCGTTTAAAACCAGCTAGAGGTCCTGGGCACTGATAATGCCCTCGCCTGGTGGCTCGGGCATTATCAGTGCCCAGGACCCCTAGCTGGCTTTAAACGTGTTTAAGATTGGCCAAACCTACTTTTAACCCCTAATTGTATCATTTGCAATGACCCAATTTTGTTTTTCATGAGTTGACAAGAAAAACCTTACTCAAAGTGTTGATAGCAATGGTAACAAACACCACATGAATTTATTTCCGTCCAAAATGGTATTTCATGTTGGGAATTGACAACTAAGGGTAAACAATTTTACCATTTACTTGTCAAGGTTTTCTGATGCATTTTTGCAGCTAAAATTTCTTCAGGCTAGTTTACCAACATTCTTCCTTAGATATTTTACTCTCTTATTCCACGAATCTGTAAAAAGTTTTATGTTGCAAATGGGCCTTTAAATATGAAAATACAATGGAAAATTCCACGTGGTATCCAGAAACTCCCGGTACCGCCAGGAATTTCTATTGTATATTCAAATTTTGATGAGCTTGGAACGGCCGCTAATTTCCAGTTATACATGTAGTTGCAAAACCTTGGCCCAGGCTGTGCGAGAAGCGACTCATATTTACAGAGTGCATCACATATATCAGCCTTACTATAGTCGAACCTCGATAATAGAAGCAATATATAATATTGGATGGCTTCGAGGGTGATATGAGAACATACCCAACGAAGGCCAGTTCGGTATTTTCATGAGGAGTGCATGGTTGCACATTTTATGCTTACATTCTTGACCAATTTAAATGTCAAACGTTGCCCTACAACATGACATATCATTCCTGCAGAATAGCTCATTACACACTATGTTGCCTTTCCAGGTGTGTTGTGGCAGTTCCAGCCCTTGCATGTATTATGATACATGGGTACCAGCTGCAATCGTTAATAAACCGAATCCATCGACCGTTAGACTGACTTATGATTGTTTCAAGAGACGTCCTGTCGGCATCAGGTATTTATGGAGGGACATGCCGTGTACCTTTAAGAATTGTCCAGTTTATAGCGTGACCAACACCTTGCCTGGGCCGCCATTCATTATCAATGTTTGATCATTTCATGGCGTAAAGGTCTAAGGCCAATTTTATGGCGCTGTTAAGCACAGAAATTTGCTTACCACAGGATTTATTTGCTTTAATTTGCAAAAATGGGTTGCCAGCCAAAATTGAATGTGATGTGTATTTACTGATATTCTGCCACTGTTTCTAAGAACACAATTTGACGTACAATTTTAGCTGGTAATTCATTTTACAAATCAAAGAAATTCTTTGTTAAGCAAACTTTTGTGCTTAACAGTGCCATAAAATGGGCACCTGCAGCCGATTTCACGAATCCTTACGCACTGCGTAAGTCCCCTTGCGCAACATTTTATTGCGTAGGCTGCGCAACATTCCTGTGAAAATTACACGCAAGCTATGGGGCTTGCGCCATTTTGCAAAAGTTGCGCAAGCTGCGCACTCTTTCGTGAAATCGGCTGCAGGTCACATATAAGTGTAAAATGAAATTTCTGGACGTGCCGAGTTAACATTTCATTTTGAAATAGAGATATATTTATTTCAAATAGAGATATACAGTTAACTCTCATTACAGTGTTCTTCAATGGACCAATTCAAATGAGCCTTATATCCAGAGAGCGGTATAACCATTGCATACACAATGGAAAGAGCTTTATATCAGGGGGCTTTATAACAAGAGTTTACTGTATCTCTATTACTAATGAAAATGTCTATTTTGGGATTAAATGTTAACTTGCCACTTCCAGAAATAGATGTCGTTAAATGAAAACTTTGCACGCCATTTTTAATGCACAACTATTGGCATTTGACGCATATGTGTGACCAGGGGCCGATTTCACGAAGCGCTATGATCCTTCGTAACACCAGTTGTGACGGGTAAACCACCGTAACATGCGTCTCGAGTTATGAAGGATCGTAGCGCTTCATGAAATCGGGCCAATTTCAAAAGGCTGTTTAGCAGAAAAATTTGCTTAATCTAAAATTCTTTCGCTTTATAAAAATGGGTTAGCAGTCAAAATCTTATGTGTATTACAATTGACAGGTGTTATGCTATTCTCGCTAAGAACACAAGTTGACATACAATTTTGACTATTAACCCATCTTTATAAAGCAAACAAATTTTAGATTAAGCAAATTGTTCTGCTAAACAGCTTGATGAAATTGGCCCTTGGTCTTAATATTATCTCATTAAGAATGCTAATCACGTATCTGTCAGCTCAATCAAATAACCTGTAATCTTTTTACGATTCATAGCAGTCAACAGGAATGCAACAAATTTAGTATTTTTACGCAAAATGCAGAAAAGACATTTATTTTCTGAAATATTTACACATGGATATCCAGCAGAAGACTTGAAAAGTCTTGAAATATTAAGATGTTTTGTATTGTAATATAAGCATAATTTTTTGCAATGTCAAGTACTAAATATGGATTTAAATCTTGGTACATTTTAATGACTAAAATCTGTACAAAGGGTAAACAATGTTTCTAATAACTGTGGCCATGTTTGTATATTTACATGTATTACAAGATTAATTTGATTTTTGTTTCTATTAACAACATCAGTCATAATAGTCAATTCTGTTTGTAAGTTACAAACTTATTGTATTTGGATTCAAAGCTAATTTGGCCAAGAATTAACTTCTGGTATAATCTTTATTGCAAGCTAGATTCTTCTCAATTTACATGAATTCATTAGAAATCAAACTCACAAGCACCAGTCCTTGTTTTAGTCAATCCGTGCATTAATATTAATTGTCAACCATAATGTAAAGTGTATTCCAAATGTGAAATGCGGCAGCGCTATATAAGAATTGGATATTAACCACCTGTAGGTAAATAAACGAAGAATTTGGTAGATGTTCTCTGCAGTTTTCCCTAATAGGAGGTACATATATTATACGATATTTATTATATAAAATTAAGCTATAAGCTATATAAAATAAGCTAGTTAAGCTATATAAAATTAAGCACAGAGCCCAGATTCGATGTGCGTGCACGTTGGGCGCACCACGAGCGTGCGTCATGGATCGCGTGCTTGTGCAACGCGTGCCAGAGTACAGTAACAAAAAATACTGTACAACAGTAACAAAAGCGCATGCATTTGTAAACTGACGTTTTCAACACCAAACAGACAAATCTCGCGGAAATCTTTCAAAACAAAGCTTCATTTTATATAACAATAATAATATTGGATGTCTTTTCGGGTGATATGAGAATATACGGCACTTGTCATGAAAATACTGAACTCGCCTTCGGCTCGTTCTGTATATTCATGACTCGTGCGGTATATTCTCATATCACCCTCAAAGCCATCCAATATTATATAATTAACTCGTTCTGTATATTCATGACTCGTGCGGTATATTCTCATATCACCCTCAAAGCCATCCAATATTATATAAATCTTAACAAGATTAATATTTCAATGCAGAAAATTTTTACACACTTTTGTTTAGACAATGTGCTAGGGCTATCAAAATAATGCATGCTAGCTTTTTTCTTGATAGCGTATACAGCTAGCACTTTTCTTTATAGCACTTTTATTGATATAGTGCTATTTTTTTTATTTGTTTATACAGCGCTAGCCCTTTTTTTTTTTATAGCGCTAGCTTTTTGTTATTGATATAGATTAATTTTCCTAAAGTTATAGTAAAAATATTTGTCAAAAATTGTTTATTAAAAGGAAAGATCGCAGAAATGATGTAACAATAGAACCGTGCACAAAGCACGTACTCATACATGACACACAGTGACAATGTGACTGCCCCCTGTCATGGCCGCCTTGCAAAGGCTCTACGCACAAGAACAGCTTGCTGGGAGTCCGCACACGATAGAACAGCCTGCTGTGTTGTCTTGACGTGTTTGTTCAATTAGTGTACTCTCATTGGCCCATTGTACTCAGTTCAATGTCACGGAGCGGTTCTTCTTTTTCTGTATCATATTCGCAAGTGACGCATTTCATCAAGCGCCCTCTATCGGCGGTGGGTGCCAGGAAGATGTCGTACATTCCTGCAGCCACTATTCCGCCGAGGATAGGTCCGATCCAGTACACCTGCCATTTTGGAAAATGAAAATGAGAGAAAAAAAACATATTTAGCATAAGATATCCTTTTGGTATTTTTTTCGTATGCATTGAATAAAGATTTGAATGAAATTACCTCCTGGAATCAACAGATCATCAAATACTAAAATATACTTCCCACTTGCACTTCTGTCGCAAATGTTGCATTTCTGAGATAAATAAATAATAAATTACTGCGTAAAGTAATGCACAAAATGACGCAGCGAGCGATCTGTGCGTAAGTGCGACAACAGAGGGCGCTGGGCGCGCGCGTGAATGGTTATCTTGTGCACTAACCGAAGGCAATTTTTGAAGGAGAAAATGTGATTTTTCTACTGAAAAGCAACATTTGCGACAAAAGTGCAAGTGGGAAGTATATCTTAAAATTACATTATCTGTTGATTCCAGGAGGTAATTTCCTTAAAATCTCTGTTCAATGTAAACGAAAAAAATACCATCCTTTTTTCTGGCAGGCATGCACTCGCAGTTTCGGAACAGATGGTTTCAGTACCAGAAATATGTATCTATGGCGCGCATAAGTGACATATATTTACATTAACAAGATCCGAGTGTTTAGGGATATCCCTGAATGCATTTCAAGACATCTTTAAAAGATTTAGAGATATCTGGAAATCGTTTTAGAGGCATCTTAAAATCTAGTTAGAGATACATGTATTCCTATTTCGCTTTAGAGATATCTTAAAAACGTTTTATAGATACTAATTGCATTTAGGCTATTGAAATCGTTTGAGATACCTCTAAATGCATTTCAAGATATCTGGAAATCCATTTCGAGATATCTTTAAATGGATTTAAAGATATCTTGAATTTGATTTCAAGATACATTGTTTCTCTAAGACAATTTCAGGATATCGAATTCAATATCTCAAGCATTTTGAGATATCTTGAAAACATTTAGAGATATCTCTAAATTCAGTTAAGGATATCTAGAAAATGACTTTAAAAACTCTTTCGAGCTTCAAGCTCCTTATATCTATCTACCGGAAAGCCTTGGGGGAAGGCCTTTCGGGAGCCTCTGATGGTTGTCTTCCACACCAGGGTTGTATAGTCGAGTCCATCGCAAGTCCAAAAGCCGATAAAATCACAACTCCCTTTCAAGTCCATTAACAAGAAGCAAAGGATGAACACGCACAAAGAATGCCTTTGTTGGAGTTCATTTGAATAGCTTGTGACTTTAATTAAGACTGATGGACTTGTGATAGACTCGACTTCAACCCTGTTCCACACATGCCGACGATCCCGCGTAAGCATCCTCAGCTGAGTGGTTTCTTCAAGTGTTGTGCCGCGTCCTCTTTCACCTGGTCGACAAATGTTAGCCGCTTCCTGCCCTTACTCCTGGCTCCATCAACGGGTTCCCACAGAACTAGTGAGCTTCCAGCTAGTTCTGGATGACGTAAAATATATCTTGTAAAAATATGAGATATCTTGAAATAATTTGAGACGTCTTGGAATAAATAAAAGCAACAACGTTTACTTGAATATAGATGCCACTTATGCGCGCCATCAGTAAATACTATTTTAGATCAAAATTGGAAATGAAAAAAAAGGAAGAGATAAATGTATTGCTTGGTATGCGATCTCGTCGTCGTCTTCTCTTCAAGCGAGTAGGCGTGCTTGGCACATTGGGGAATGTTCGGTTTCAGTATCAGATAACAAATTAGCAATAAAGACTATATTTTAGATCGCGATAAAAAGAAGAAAAACAGAGAGGGAAATGTGTTAATTTATGTTTTTTCATTTCTTCTCACAACCGAAACAATAATCTCCATTGCCGTCTCTAAGCACCAGGTTTTTTTCTCAGACTTCCTGCCGCATAATTAGGTTTCGTTTCAGTATCAGAATGAATAAACAAAATAAACGATTTTTTGGGATGTCCTAGTTGAAAAAGAGTGTCCAGAACACACTTTTAAGTCACCCTTTTTTTCTCTTGGATCAAATTTTTTTACATTACCATTTTGAAATTGAAGAGTTTATTTGCAAAAACAGATCAGCGACATGTAATATTTTTTTATGTACTTCACGTAATACTTTTTATCTAACTTGCACATTTATTTTCAAAAAATATCCAACAAAAAGTAAAATAAAAGTTTTAATTTGGTAAAATCAAGTCACTTCTACTAATTGAATGGTTCGCAGCTGCACATTTTGCTGGATATTTTCTGAAAGGCACAACAAAAAATCTTTTACATGAGATATCTCTTAATCCGTATATTTTCAAGGATATCGTCAACTTGAAAAAAAAAAACCACCGACGATTTGTAAACTATTATGTTTTCCGTTCCATAAGCAGTGCAGTGATTACAACAAACCTGGGGCCAATTTCATAAAGCTGTTAAGCATAAAATTGTATGTCAACTTATGTTTTTAGCAAGAATAGCGGAACACCAGTCAATTGTAATATACAAGATTTTGCTGAAAACCCATTTTTATAAAGCAAACAAATTTTGGATTAAGCAAATTTGTTTGCTAAACAGCTTTATGAAATTGGCCCCTGTTTGCTTCGACATTCAAATTGGAGATTGCAAATGTTCCGTTTTCTTCCCATGGATAGTATTTCTGGAAGGTATTTTATACGATTGTTAGGTTAAAATAAAATGCATTTTTCTGAACACGTTTCTTTATTGGCTTACCCAATGAGCCGTCCAATTCCCCGAGATGACAGCAGAAGCCATGGTTCTGGCGGGATTCATACTGGCGCCGGTAAGTTGGATCTATAGACACAAAACAACAAAATAGTTATCTGATCAAAACTCGTCAAAAATAGTTAACGATAGGCCGTTAATTTTGGGTGTGGCACCTCGAAAAAGAAAAAGTTTTTTTAAATTGATAATTTCCTAGAAACATAAAAGTTAATACAGGGAAGTTATTTGCCCTCACGACGCGGTATGCACTATACAAGTGCGTTTCCCCGAGGACACGCTAAAAACTCAGCGTGCTCGGCCGGGCGCGCAGGGCTCAATTTCATAGAGCTGCTTAAAGGCCCTGTAGATGATCTGTTTTTGAGCGATTCTGCGACTAAAACCATTATAAATCAAAAGAAAGACATCAACAAACTCATCCGAAGAAGTTTCAGCTTTGTCAAATGTACCACGTTTAAAAAAACCATGAAAATCCATATGCATTTTTCTGGTCTTGGCATGCACTCTGCGGCGCACATACTGCGTGTGCGCGCGATCCATAAAAATGCATCGCGTTGGAACATGTACACGGAGTACACAGCGCCCATGCATTTTGGACCGCGTAGATGCGAACCAAAAATAAGTAAATCGTTTGCAAACGATCTAAATAATTTCATCTTTACGGATTATTTTCTGGTAAAATTATATCATTTTGAGCGAAAACCTTTCAATGGATAGTTGCTATTAATTCAATCTTTACTTTCAGAACTTTTTCCCTGTAAACTCGTCGATTACTTTTTGGGGTCATTGCAAATGATCCACTGGGCCTTTAAGCATGAAAAATTGCTTTACCAGCAAAAATGTCATGAGATTGTAATGAAACAGTCCTCTAACACTGGCCATACACTACTTCTATCACATGAGGATTTCACTGGTAACGTTCCCTACTAAGCAAGAGTTTGTTGTGCTTAAGCAAATATTTGTCCTTAAACACCTCTATATGAAATTGGCCCCAGGTCTCGAACCCACGATTTTCTGCATATATAGGCAGACACGGTTGTGATATGTGATTTTGATTGTTAGGATGTATAATTTTTTTTAAATTTTTATAGTATTGTGTATGTTAGTATTTTGTAAATCAAGCATTGTTAGTCTTTGGACTTTTGTTTTGTTTTGTTGTATAAATAAACCATAAATGAAATAAAATGAAATTCATAAAATGCATACTCGTGCATGGTGCGAAATCTTTCTGCAATGAGTTCTCGATTTTAGGCAGTATTAGCCTACGTATATTATTAGTAGTTTAGACGGACCGCGCAGGGCATATTGAAGATGTCTTTCTGATAACATTTTTGTGCATGGGCACCTAATCATCACAAAATATCATTCACAGGTCCAAAATACCTTTTTATGTCTGTTTTAGGGCAGCGTTTCTTAACGAACCCAATCGTGGTATTTGTTATAGACGATTATAATATCGGCCAATTGTTGACAAGTTATTTGCAAACTTCAAATATTGCCGACTCAACACGATTCAAAGTACCCAGGGCAATGTGTTTCAAATGCAATATAATTGACCTTTAGTCTCAACAGTTTTAGTGCAGCACTATAATACATTTGTTTTACTTTCGTCACAATTTGACAAGAAACAAAGTGTTGGTAGCAATGGTAACAAACACCACGTTTTTTTCCGTGTAAAATGGTACCTTTGTGGGAGAAATTGTCAACTGAAGGTGGTTGTTTTAAAAGGTTGTCCGCAGACCTTTTTTTACCATTCATACACAAAAGCCATGCATGGATTGTTCAGATTGTCTGAAGTATTAGGACTACTGCATCAAATTAATGCAGCTGAAATTTCTACAAGGAATTTTTATATCAACATTCTTTAGTTTTTTTATTGTTAAGTTTTCTAATCTAATCATATATTCTGTCTTTAAAGCATTATCTCTTACGTAATTAATCCAAACTATGCTGGGCCACGGTTATACGAGTGTGCAGGCGCGGATCCAGGATCCGCCCCTGGTGAGCACATGTCATAACTCAGGCGAGAAATTTGTTCGTGTTTTGTTTTGGACCGTGCAGTGTTTGCTGTGCGCCTCCGGCCATGACCTCAATTAAAATTTGTCATCAGGAAATATTGAATCTACATTTCCTCCAGCATTTCCTAAGATATACACCCTAATTATATCTTTGTTTATATATAATAGTACCACGCGGTGGCAATCTAAATAATCACATCAGCCCCGTGACCGCGCGTATATAGGAGCCTATAAATAAACAGATCGAACGGCAACGTCAGTTGTTATGGCTCGGACTCGAGACTCGACTCGAGTACCGATTATTATAGACTCGACTTGAGACTCGAACCTCAAATGACTTGATTTGAGACTTTTTGTCTCGAGTCTGCCAAAAATAAAACAGATCTTTTATAGTGCATTTTGTTTGTCATTTTGGGGACCAAATTGTATTTCAGCACTAAACCTTGGCCAGAGCAACATGAATGTGAGTTTCAGTGTTTAGACTCATTTTGAAATTAGCTTGAACAGATTTACTGTCGTGACTACTTGACTTAACCCAACTTGACCAATAAGCTGGACTTGACTCGACTTGGGACTCGAAGGCAGTTTGATTTGACTTGACGTTGGACTTGAGCAGAGGGAGACTCGTTAAAATTATATTATTAGATTTCATCAACGAGGATCACAAACCCGAGAATCCGTCTTTGCTGCACCGGCAAAGTAAAATATATTATGTCAAGCTAGTGACGCTATAACATAGCACGTTATTCAGCAGTTATAAAATTATATGTTTTAAGGTAAGCCCACCTCTGCAGCAACTACTTATAAAGTAGCGGTGTTAAGTTTTAAGACGCAGCAGGCAATGAAAGAATTTGGACTGTTGTTGGAATACAATACAGTTTACAAACCGTTGTGGCAGAAATAAGCAATCATGTCAAAAAGCCAAAATATATAGCTAAGACATTATAAATTGGTTATAAACTTACCCCTGCAAGGTGTCCAAGAGCGACCGCAAGTCCGATGGCGAGTGGGCCGGACCCAGTGAAGCCTTTACGGTTGGGATCCACCGTAGAAAACACGGTCAACACCAACTGAAACGTCAGGAAGATTTCCAGGATGAAAGCTTGCCACGATTCCACGTTCTTACCCGGGACGGTGGCACCACCCTTCCAACTGGATGGAAGTAACCCACTGAGGAATCCAGCTCCGATTGTACCGCCGATCAGCTGGCATATAATGTACAGAATGGCTCTTATGGGTGTAATGGTGTGCGTAACCCAAAATCCGATGGTAACCGCTGGGTTGAGATGCCCGCCGCTAATATGCGCCGTGCAGTGGACCAGAGTTGCGATCGCAAGACCAAAAGCCAACGAAATATGCACGTTACTTGACTCCCCGTAAGTGGATCCAAGGCCAAGTAGAACGAAGAATAAGGTGCCGATAAACTCCGCCAAACATGCTCGCCAGAAGAGCAAGCTAAAAATCTCTTCTCTCATTTTGTCCACAACTTGTGCCATCTTCACGTCACGTCAGTGTGTATGTTATCCCGATAATATAAGACACGGCTGTTTTATTTGGAGTGAGTCTTTCTAATTCTGCGAGATGTTTTGCCGATTTTATACAATTCGAGCACGGAAGAAACTAGACCGACACGTCTTACGCCAAAGGCTGCTTTTACCCGTGTGATTATCGAATCAAAATAGCTCAAGCTTCAGTCAAGCTTCGCGTGCGCATCGAAGGGGGAGTGTTCCCCACAACGCGCTTGCGCTTGCGCTTTGACGTACGCGTAACGCGTGATCGAACAGCTACCATTGATCACGTTCAAATGACCTCACTTCCGTTGACTCGTACCTCCTTCGCAAACAACAATTTGAGATATGAGGGGCCCAAGTCTAGTTATGGAACTCATTTGGTGATTTATTGAAAAAATGTACAAACCTTGCAATTTTTAAGGGCACTTATAAATCCACTTGACTTTCTAATTATCATTAATTTATAATACATGTATTACTGGTAGGCCTACTTATCTCAAGATTCCCATGCTGTTTTGTTTGTCCTTGTATATTGTGTATTAAATTAAGGTATAGTTTGCAACTTACTTATTTGTATGGAGAGCCAAAGTGTAATGTCAATAGTGGTAACTGGCTCTTTATACCTTCAATAGTACATGTATTTGAAATGTAGGTGAATATTACTACAAGTTTGGTATGAAGCCACTGTGACCCACTGTCACAATAGTATGTATAGAGCGATGTATAGTTATGACGTATTAACTCTGGCTCCCTATTAGGGACCCATAATTAACAAGCGAGGCTTCTTTGGGTTCCTCTGCACTTTCACTTTTCTTTTATATAATGAGCGAATGTAATGTTTTGATTTGTTAATTATTTTGTGAAAAGTGTGGAAATAAAATGAATTAAATTGAAATTGAAATCGCCACGTGCATCAGAATTTTAAGCGTATTTTGTTTTGTGACAACGCGCATCGGCTGCGTCGTATTTTTAAGAGCAACACGCGCGCGTGTTTGGAACATGTTACAGCGTGTGCGTGCGCGTACTTGATAGCGTTTAATACGCGGTAGCATTTTTCCTCCGAAGATGGCGTCTGTGAACGTGATCAATATTGATCCCATTAATGGAAATCAATTATCAGCTATTGATAACTACTGATAGGCTACGTACAGTCGATGCGCCGACTACCGAACGTGGAGCGGAGGCGGTCGGGTTGGCGTAGTGGTTCTTTCCTCGCCTTTCACCTCTGGCGTCCCGGTTTCGAATCCGGGACGTGTATGTGGATTCGGTTTGCAGTCCCTATACTTGACCAAGTGGGTTTCCCCGGGGATTTCCCTGGGGGTTTCCCTCCCACTTCCAGAACTGCAACTCCTTCTTCGTCATCTCAAATTGATAATAAAGTACAGTTAAAGCTAAAACCGTATAGGCCCTACTAGTAGTTTATGACATAAAGGGCCTTATAGTTGCCGAAGATGCCATAAATTACAACAACTTTGGACGTGTGACCGCCCACGTTTAGGATTGGGTGGGGTTTTTGTCTGGTCAATACACCATCAGTTTTACATGTCGGTGTCTCTCACTATGAGCAAGAACATGTACATGTTCATTGTAACCCCATTGTTAGTAACAATGGTGTGTGCCCAATTTCCATTGTTAGATGTTCATAGTGTCTGGCCATTTCTAATTCTAATTAGAATTCTTCATGGGTTTCCTCACGCTTGCGAGTGACAGTGCAATGAGCACTATTGAGGAATCCTTGGTATGAATACCAGAAAGAAATAATAATAATAATAATAATAATAATGTCACAATTAAATAAAATGCCACAAGTTCTAGGCCCAGCAGCTCCGTCACACGGCCACTAGTTTCACAGAGTATTTTCTTTGTGACATTTTAATTTTAAAAAATTAACTTAAGCGTGTCCTTTTAGAATTTTGCACTTTTTCTGTTTATTCCCCGTAACTTTCCGATGCCAGAAATCAGTCACCAATTCCAACTTCCTTCCAACTTTCTTTAGTTTTACCCTGGGAAATATAATTAGCAACATGACCTTTCCATGCAGTAATTAAAGTCTGGCTGTTGAACATTGGTACAGAACAGAAGGTTACGCTGCAACATGTTTCCTGAGTAGGCCTACACTGACCCAACATCCGGAATCTACGGCAAGTGTCACCCCTCAACAACCATCGACCGATAAACTCTATCAGATCTCAGTAATCAGGAATTTATAATTGTCATCGAAAGCGAGATCTTAGTGCTTTCTTTCGTGGTAAAATTTGCAAATAAAAAGACGCGTGACGTAATACAATGGCTCAGCATCTGAAACGAGGCTGCCGGTGTTAATTTGAAATTAGTCAAGATTTTCAGAAGAAAAAAACTCTAAATCGCACAGTTTGGGCCGAGATTTCGCGGTGAATCCAGGCACATAAAATGCGAAAATATATTAATCGACATTCTGAGCATGCAGAATCCGAGTACCGCCTGGACTTTTGGGGTACCGCCCGGAATCCCGACCCGGAATTTCTTTTAAAATGCAAGCACGAAAGGACTTTACATAACATTGCGTCAATTTGGTTGCAGAGTGCTTTGTGAAAACTAAACAGCGTCATATAGTCTAAAAAAAGATGTCTTGTGCACGGTCGAAATCGAAGTTTCCTGGTCACCAGCAACTAAAACGGACATTGATGTAACTGATGATAGACGGGCGATGAGTAATTTCCTAGTCACGGCAGTTGAAGGTAACGGACGCGCAGCGCGTGGGACACGCCTATCCAAAATATCTCCACTCCTTCAGAAAAAAAAGTCTGCAAATTGCGATCAAGTGTGGAGAGATGCTACTTTCAAGGTTTCAGTAATTTTGGCGTTACTTGGCGCGCAAGTGGGCTAAATTGACACACCAAAGCACTGTCACCCAAATTTGAAATGAATCAAATTGATTCAAGTTACAATTTCACCATCAGTCATTACTTTATTGCAGATCAAGAAGTTCAAGATGATCATATCAAGAAGATCAGATCAAGAAGATCAAGATCAGAATACATAACCATATACCCGATAATTTTAAGCCTCTATATTAAAATTGGACTTCAGTGGCGTCGCCAAGTTCCCATAATAACTTGTATTGTATTTACAGTCTTCTCTGGTTACTCCTCATTTAACTCATTTTATTTACTTGTAAATGTGTTTTTCTTATTAATTAACGTACTTATTATCATGTAATTTATACTGGCTCTCATACCCCTCTGGGCTCGCAGAGATAAATAAACCATTCAACCATATGTAAGCTGCTTTGGGGGAATTAATGCCCCCTCCCCCCTTCCAAAGTGACATGTCACCCTTTGACCCCATTCTTCAAGTCTGACAACGCTGCTACAAAGGAAATAAGAAACACATTCATGACAGGATCCAAACTTGCTTGAAAAAGAACAGTACTGACGTTCATAGCGTGTTGATGTCATAGCGTGTTGATGTCATAGCATTTTGTATTATCAACTCAAAATATTAGTGTGGTGACTTCAGCCTTGGATGGAACTGTGGGCTAAATATTCATTGAGCTACACTTCTCACAATAAGTTATGGATATTGGTATGTTGTTGTTAATTTTGGATTTGTTTTTTTCAAATGACTGTTTTCACCTATTCCTGTGACAAGGTGTGTCTGTCATGCAGATACAATTGTCTAATCATATACAAAATCATTCAAGCAAAATGCATAACCTCAATATAATATCTGCGTACACCCCACAATATCCCTAACTTCTTGTGAGTAGTGTACCGGTATATTATAGAGTAAGGTTGTAAAATATGGCAACTTTTCCTGAAGACGAACAGAGCACACTGTTCACACTTAAAAAAGATTCACACGGTGCTACCGCAAACCCATACATAACTAGGTATGTGTAACTATTCACATCCATATAATTAAAGTATAAAAATAATGTTATATACAAATTCACCCTGGCATTTACATAAAATGTTAAAACCCAGGCAACTGATTACAGAAAAATGTTACACAAAATGTACATTTACATTTGATTGTGCAATTTAGTTGAATTGGAAAATCAAGGCAATAAATGATGTGCATAAATTAAAAATACAAGATGTAAGAGTGCAAACAGGTGAAAGGGTGAAATATTGACAGAAATAAAAATTTAAAAAAGAGATATATCTAAGCTTTTAAAGCGTTTGCAGTTTTAAGTTGTTCATTCTGCACTGATGTATTGATGTTAGGCCCAAAGAAAATCACCTTCCTTCATCAGTTGCAGTTCCCGCTGCTAAATGATTCAAACCGGCCATTCAACGCTCGGTGGTCGAGTAGTTAAGACATCCGCCTATTACAGAGGTCGTGGGTTCGAGTCCCACCCGAGCACGTTATGAAATTGTTCTTAATGTCTCAAGGAAACACCGAGTACACAGTGCTAATCAAGTTACATTGGGTAAGGGCAAAAATAATCCTAATTCATAGTTTATGCATTTCACATGGGCGGTCTTTATCCGATGATAAAGGTCCAGCTGGTTTAAACCATTTCTAGTCAGTCTGGCCTGCGGACGTGTCCTAGTCAGTTTCAGCACGTACGGAACACACACATGCCGATAATGAAATGTCATTGGATGCTGGATGCTGATAATGGCCCTCATCCTGTGGCTTAGGCCATTATCAGCCTTCAGGCCCCTAGCCATTATCAGCCTTCAGGCCCCTAGCCATTATCAGCCTTCAAGCCCCTAGGCCCCTAGCCTTTATCATTAGCCTTTATCAGCCTTCAAGCCCCTAGCCTTTATCATTAGCCTTTATCATTAGCTTTTATCAGCCTTCAGGCCCCTAGCCATTATCAGCCTTCAGGCCCCTAGCCATTATCAGCCTTCAGGCCCCTAGCCATTATCAGCCTTCAGGCCCCTAGCCATTATCAGCCTTCAGGTCCCTAGCCATTATCAGCCTTCAGGCCCCTAGGCCCCTAGCCATTATCAGCCTTCAGGCCCCTAGCCAGTTTTAACCGTATGTATAAATCCCACGTTTATTCCCTAATTAAAGAAGCGTGTTCAGATTTATCCAGAAAATGGATTTTGTTTCAACCAAAGAATAAAATACCTCCCAAAAATACTTTATATGGGAGACAACGGGAAATTTGCAATCTCCAATTTGTATGTGGAAGCAAAAAGGTTGGTGTGATCACTGCACTGCTTTATGTAACCAGACAAATTGGTTTACAAAACATTGGTGGTATTTTATGATATCCTTGGAAATAAACAGATTGAGAATGCAAAATTTCAGAAAAATATGACAAATGATTTGGTATTAAAATCTCGACACATGGGAAAAATGGGACACGCCTCTTTAAAAGGCCCGAACACATTATCAGCACCAGTCAACACAATATCAAACTGACACAATAAAAATATACAACCTGGAATTCACTGCAAAGTGTTTAAGGGTGAGGCATGATGCGACTTGAGAGACTGGGGGAGGGCGGTGGGCGGGGCTTAATGTTCTTCTTCTTCATGAATGATGTAATCTGATCAGGAATTTCAGCGAGGACTTCCTTGGCAAGACGGGCTTGGCTCATCACAGTGTTGCCACTCTTCTCAAAATCCCTAAAGGGAACAAACTACAAAAGAAGAAAAAAGATAAACAAACCTTTTGACCAAACATGATATGAAAGAAAAAAATCATATGGTTCTCATATCGGGATTCGAACCCTAGACCTCCGACACACTGGGCAGATCCTCTACCAGCTGAGCTATGAGGCACAGTGGTATACTCCACAGGTTTTTCCCAAGACCTCTGACACACCAGGCAGATGCACTACCAGCAGAGCTATGAGACACAGTGGTATACTCCCTCAGGTTTTCCCGAGACACACTGGGCATTTCAGATTACCAGCAAATGTTTAGAGCCATTTTCCCTGGTAAATGACATCACAGTAGTCTACACTGACCTGTACGATATCTCGCTCAGCAAAGCGCCCTTTGGAGGATACTCTCACTACATCTCCGTCCAACTCTTCCATTTCTGAAACGTAACAAATGTGGCAAGAAATCTTCATTAACTCCTACTATGGAATGTTTTCATGGTCTGTGACAGAATTATTTTACAAAGATTGTGTTTTTAAGCACTTATATCACGCAAATTCCCTAGAACGATACTTTAATTTCGTCGCCAAAGAGCAACGAGCTCACTTCTCAATTTGAATTTAGACATGAGACGGATTCCACGCAATCAGGACGAATTATAACGCATGTTAATTTAAATTATACTGCATAACAAATGAAATATACTTGTCTAAATTTAAATTGAGAAGTGAGCTCGTCGCTCTTTGGAGACGAAATTAAAGTATCGTTCCAGGTATTTGCTTGATATAATTGTTAAAATAACCGAGAAATTGTATAATTTGTATTTGGAAAAGATACTCCTATTTGCAGAATGGACGATTCATGCTGTTTTCATTCGCACCACGTCAGTATCCAAATTTAACATGTATCACATCACCCCTGCCCCCCACCCCCACCCCCTCCACCTAAAAGTTTTTTTTTAAAACAAAAACCCTGCAGGCATACAATATATTATTTTGCTGAGAATTTGGTTACAGGTAATTTTAACACAAATTTGTCCACTTACTAGAGAAGTCTTCCTTTCCAACCCCAACAATAATGATAGACATGGGAAGCTGAGCAGCCTGAAAGCAAACAAACAAATCAGTTTGTAAGTTTGGAGAAGTAGACTTTTAATCACATTTTATCACATTTTCTGTAACTTTTGTCTGAAAGAAGCAGCCGATTATAAAATGTGATTATTATCCAAATTTATAAAAGAAATAGCAGTTTGTGAGTTTGGATAATGTTAGTCTAAAGTTTGGGGTAGGATTTTATCGGTAACTATTTATTTGACGTAAATGTACACAAATCGTTTTTGAAAATATGGGATGGACTCATTAAAGACTGCTGACATTTCACAAAGCAACATAAAAAACTA
Source organism: Henricia sp. BOLD:AAB3569 (assembly GCA_037783545.1). Lineage (NCBI taxonomy): Eukaryota > Metazoa > Echinodermata > Asteroidea > Spinulosida > Echinasteridae > Henricia > Henricia sp. BOLD:AAB3569. The sequence goes on from JBBELK010000244.1 coordinate 576,558, forward strand.
CTATGATACAGCATTTCCAGTTTTATGAAATAATTTTCTTGAAATCAATTTGAGAACACTATAGTGTGGGAAAATGTAGCGCATATCTTAAAGTAACAATGAACAGAACTTTTCACAGAACTGTTTTTCAGAACTTTTATTTTTGCTATGTCATGATGTTCAGAATAGCTGAATCACCATATATCTTCTATAAAATCAAAATCGATTTGTACAAAAAAAGAGATTGAAAGAAATTTTGTGTACATTCCTTTTCAAAAAATGGCACAATATTACCAGAGTTGAAACTTTGCACAAGGTTGTGCCCTGCAAACACGCTATGGCAAATATTATTTTTGGGGTAAAACAACAACCTACTGTAAACAGAGTACAACTATCCAAAATGACTGGCAAGTTGAGGGTGGGGTATTGATTCAAGGGGAGGGGCAAACAAATTACAAAGAAAACGGGCCAAAATAGTACAAACGCCTATTGACCCCTTTTGAACACGTGCGAATATGCCATTTTGGGAGTCAAATAATGCCGAGTCATTGTGGAAGCAATGTGCGTGCGCGTTGTGTGTGTCTCTGGTGGGCGCAACGCGGTTTAGTTCACCAATGGGAGCCTCAGCATAGCGCGTTACGCACGCTATGGACACACACAACGTGCACGCACATTGCTTCCACAACGACGCGGCATTGTTTTACTCCCAAAATGACGTCATTGGCACGAGCTCAATAGTTGAATAGGGGCCAATTTCAAAAAGCTATTTAGCAGAAATATTTTACACATCACATACAATTCTGACTGCTGACCCATATTTTCAAAGTAAATAAATTTGAAATTATTAAGCAATTTCTTTTCTGCTAAACAGCTTTATGAAACTGGGCCCAGTTCATTCTAGACCATCATTTCCAGAACATACCTTTGTCTGGTCTCAAAATAAAAGAAATAAGTTTCAGTTGTTCTGAAGAGATAACTTAGAACCAAAACGGGTTACAAATAGTGTGACAACATGCCTTTCTAAAAACCCCGTATACAAATTTGTAAAATACGCTTGTAACCGGGACGGCCTAAAATTTAACACAAGTGTCCGTCCCAGGTTACGAGCGTATATTGGAAATTTGTACACAGGGTTTTTAGAAAGGCATGTTGTCACACTATTTGTAACCCTTTTTGGGACTAAGTTATCTCTTCAGAACAACTTAAACCAGATAAAAGCCATTCAAGTTACTTCAAGATTTTCTGTTTAACGTTTCAGAAAATACTTGACAACATGCAACAATGTCAGAAGGTGCCGTTAACATAAAACATGTCGGATGTTGAATAGTTTAAGATCTGTGTGACTTACATTAACTACAGCCTCCTTAGTTTGATCCATATCACCAATGCAGCCATCTGTGGTGATCAACAAGATGAAATACTCTGAGCCATCTTGCTTAGCTGCTGCAAACCTGTTAATTGATTGGCCATACATGTTAGATAGGCATTGACAGGTGCATTACAATTGTCAATACTGCACGTTTGATGACAGGTGGGTTACACTTGTCAATGCTGGCTACTGGGCTATTTTTCGAAGCAAGTTTTTATTGGTAAACACAAAATATGCAGCACAATATGTGGCAGAGGGTATCCCCTTACCATTGTTCCCCTATTGTGTCTCAAACTTCCAAGGAATTTTAAAGGAATTCCTTTCAGTTTTTAGTTTTTAGGGGGAGTTGGGTGCGTTAACAAAAGGGAAGAGTGTGTTGAGGTATAGGGGCGTTAGGGGGGGGGGGGGGAGTCCCTTTGCCACACATCATGCTGGGTATAAACACAAACATATAACCAAGGGTTGGGTAACAGAGTGAGGAGAACACAAATCAACCAATGGAAATAAAAGCAGGAAAACCAAGGCACATTACTGGCACATTACCAAGGGGTGGTGTGGGGTAGGAGCAGGATGGCTTAATAGTCCAAGGCTGGGGAATTAGTCCAGTCAATTTATGATTTGATCTACAACTAATTGCAATAGAAATCATTATAACATGAATCTAGGCCACAACATTCAATAAACAACATATGAAAAATCTAATTGTTTCTTTTGAGTGGAAAGGAGTTTTTGGTGCATCTACAAACACACACAAAAAGTGAACTGTAAAGGGCAACAAGAAACAGTCGTCAATGACCTAGCTGGACTGCTTCGTTCAGTTACATAGAATCGTTTCTGTACAGAAGGCTTTGTTAAAGAACAAAACCATGCACAAAACGAACACTTGGTCGTCTGTTGAAAAACAGAAGAATCGTCTGTAAGTTTACAATTCCAAATAACAGTAGAGTCTACTGTACACAAACAGAGAAAACAAAAAAGTAGAATGTATACTGTTCAAAAACAGTACGCTATGTAATGCCAATTGACATATGAATGTACTGTAAATGAACAGAGATTTTTTTAACAGTGTAGTTATGTCTGGTAACGTACTTCAACCTACATGTTTCACAATAGTAGGTGCATGGTAATCACGACCACTTGTGAGCAGACGGCAATGTCTAAATCGCTTCAGGAAAACTCTCTTAATTCTACGAGAATGGTCAAATTTTGTGATTTCTTTTTGTAATAAGCACATTAACAATACAAGAAGTGCATGTGTTTTAACCAAAAAAATTAAAGTGAAAAATCTAAGATATATTTTCCTTTGTTGTTTTTGGCATGGACCTTATTATCATCTCCATAGGCCTATTGTATCATTGTTCTATACTACAATGTGCTATTTTATCCACACAAGCAAAAAATTTACAATTATTACAAACCAATTTACAAGAAGGAATAACAGGTAGGGCAGTTGTTTGACCACTAACTATAAACAAAATCCCTGAAATGTGAAAAAAACATGTCCGTTTCGTTTATAATGCCTCATCTTTAGCAGACGACGGGAAATATTTCGTCTGCTACGAGTAGTCGTGTTTCCCGAAAATTGTTACACAATGTGCACGGATTCCTGATAGGTAACAGACGAAATAGCACCCTCAATGTAATGATTCAAAAACTTACAAAATTTACCGTGAATTGGCGTGAAAAAAAAAAATCACATTTCCACTCATTAGAAAATATTAGATTTTCAGTATGTTAATGAGTGATTTTTTTATACACCAGCCAGTGTTGGAATGCATTCTATTGCAATTAGTTCTAGGTCAGGCACAATTTTCCCGTAAATTGACCGGACTAAATGGTGGGGTGGGGGTATAGGGGGCTGGGGTAGTAGGAGTAGGGCATGCAGGCCCCTCTTGGCAAATACTTCCCCTCCCCAATCAGTAAATACCAGATGGGGCTAGTTGTATTTACTAAATCATTGTACTAACTACCACTAATTGTCTGTTAATGGACTGACAATCCACTTTCAAATTGTAGCTTTAAGAATACACTCTGTCAAAGTGTCCAAAATGTACGTCTGATACCGTGGAACTGCCCCTTACTGGTCATGAACTGCCCCTTACTGGTCATGAACTGCCCCTTACTGGTCATGAACTGCCCCTTACTGGTCATGAACTAGTGAAGGCGCTGCTCCATTAGTACATTTAGTTACCATTAGGAACCTTTCCAAATGCTCAAAAGTTCAGCGTGTTCAGAAAATGGATTTCATTTTAACCCAACAATCATAAAATACTATCCATGGGAAGAAAACAGGAATTTGAAATTTGGATGTGGAAGCAAAAAGGTTGGTGTAATTACTGTACTGCTCTACACCCTGTTTACACTTGATCCCGCGAGCTCGGGGTCGAACACCGAGCTCAGGATCAGCCCCAGATCACAAACCGAGTGTAAACGCTCTCGGGACCAAATTGGGGGGAAGCCCGCGAAATTCAAGTGGCCTTGTACACTAGACATGCACAACCCATGCATACATTGATCAGTACATGCACACACAGAGCATGACCTTTGACTGCAACTTCTGCAACTTCTTATCAGGGGACCAATCTTGATCTCGGCGAACTCTGTACTCTGTATCACGGAGATGTAAATTACAAACGAAAGGAAATCGAAGCACAAATAGGAAAGTATCACGGAGATGAAAATTACAAACGAAGGAAATTGAAGCACAAATAGGAAAGTATCAGCACGGAGATGAAAATTACAAACGAAAGGAAATTGAAGCACAAATAGGAAAGTATCACGGAGATGAAAATTACAAACGAAAGGAAATTGAAGCACAAATAGGAAAGTATCACGGAGATGAAAATTACAAACGAAAGGAAATTGAAGCACAAATAGGAAAGTATCACGGAGATGTAAATTACAAACGAAAGGAAATTGAAGCACAAATAGGAAAGTATCACGGAGATGAAAATTACAAACGAAAGGAAATTGAAGCACAAATAGGAAAGTATCACGGAGATGAAAATTACAAACGAAAGGAAATTGAAGCACAAATAGGAAAGTATCACGGAGATGAAAATTACAAACGAAAGGAAATTGAAGCACAAATAGGAAAGTATCACGGAGATGAAAATTACAAACGAAAGGAAATTAAAGCAAAATAGAAAAGTATCACGGAGATGAAAATTACAAACGAAAGGAAATTGAAGCACAAATAGGAAAGTATCACGGAGATGAAAATTACAAACGAAAGGAAATTGAAGCACAAATAGGAAAGTATCACGGAGATGAAAATTACAAACGAAAGGAAATTAAAGCAAAATAGAAAAGTATCACGGAGATGAAAATTACAAACGAAAGGAAATTGAAGCACAAATAGGAAAGTATCACGGAGATGAAAATTACAAACGAAAGGAAATTAAAGCACAAATAGGAAAGTATCACGGAGATGAAAATTACAAACGAAAGGAAATTGAAGCACAAATAGGAAAGTATCACGGAGATGAAAATTACAAACGAAAGGAAATTAAAGCACAAATAGGAAAGTATCACGGAGATTTAAATTACAAAAGAAAGGTAATTGAAACACAAAAAGGAAAGTATCATGGAGATTTAAATTACAAAAGAAAGGTAATTCAAGCACAGAAAGGAAAGTATCATGGGAATAAAAATTACAGACAAAAACAACAACAAGCAAGAGATACAAAATATCATCAGAATGTATATTACAGAAAGAAGTTAATCCAGGCAATAACATTGATAAATAAAAATAAATACAATACAGATGACAACTACAGAAAGGATAAAGTTCTTTTGTAATTTTCATCTCTATGATACTTTCCTTTTTGTGCTTCAATTTCCTTTCTTCTGTAATTTACATCTCCATGATACAGAGTACAGAGTCGCCGATTTTAAAGATCCTGGTGTTGATACCATGGTTTTCCATTATGCTGAATCCAATTCCAAGGTTTTTATAACGATGAAGGGTCACGTGATTAGGCTGGGGATCGGGGTCATTTCCAAGAACTTGCTTTTTCACCCAGCGTGCACCACGGCCATCACAAAGCAAAACGGTGTATCTTCCATTGTTCTCTATTCAAGATGCACCTTTTTGCCTTATTAGGGCCGTCACCTGAAAACAGCCTGATTTGCCAGGTATATAGAATGGTGCTTGACTCACTCGTACGCGAGCGCCATATATCACGAAGGTGGGACTCTAGTAGCATGTATACAAATATAAGGCGCGACTCTAGAATTTAGTGCAAATCTATCACGCAACTGGTCTTTTATTGGCACTGAGTGGCACTAAACGTCCCTGCCCCGAAATCATGCCGGCCTGTATGTACCACACACACTTTCTTAACAATGTGGACATGAACAGAGGCTAAATATTCCTACAAAAGTTGGAGTTTTGCCTTCCGAATTGCTAGATAATTTCTGGAATCGGCAAGCTATCGCTCAGAATCGAATCTGAAAGGAAATCGATTCCTCAAATCTGGAATCGCGATTCCGATTCCCAATGTGGGATAGATTCTACCCGATTCCGGCGTGGAATCGCCCATGCAAGACCAGCATAGAGCCTTTCAACCGACAGCCATGCATGTGAGGGACCGGAGCTGCGTTCCACATCAGCAGCGTAGCTACAAGGGGAAGGGGGGAGGGGTGCACATGCTCCCCTGCAAATTTTCGGTGCTACCCCCACGGAAGAATTCCGATGCATGTTTTTTGTATTACCCTGATAAAGGCAAGGAAAAGAGGAAAATAAAGGCTTTTTGAAAATGATATTATATGCAACTGACTGGATGTCTTCTAATAGTGCTGTATGCCCTGATTATACATGCCCCCGCCTCCGTCCCCCGTCCCCCTCGCTAAAAAGCAATTTCCCCAGTTCCCTAGATTTGCCAGATGTCAGATAATTTTCCCTGACTAATGGGAAAAATAGGTGGGTCAAAAATGTGATCTAGACACGTTCCTTTGACATTCCAGTACCGAGTAGCATGCATACTCTTTACACTGTTTGGAAACATTGTGTGTCCCATATGTGTCTGTTTTCAATACTGGAGAGACATTTTCCTCCAGGATTACATCTCTGTACAACGTCATTCATCTTGTGTCAAAACAAAAGAAATATCTTAAGACAGATCCAAGTAGAAAACTTCAGCTAAAGAACTGCAACAAATAGTGCCACAACCTACTTTTCAGAAAACCCTGTGTGCAAATTTCCAATACACCGTATGTAACAAGGACACAAAAGTATGTGTCCTACATGTATGTTACATACGTTATATGGGAAATTTGTACACAGTTTTTTAGAAAGGTATGTTGTTGCACTATTTGTTGCTTAAGTTATCTTCTTAGATCTTTTGTTTTGAGAGAAGATAACTGGCATTGCACAGAGTTGTGATCCTGGTGAAAAAGTCTCTCCAGTATTGAAAACAGACTTATATAAGAACTGAGATGTACTTTACTAGTAGCCTATGTATTATTACCAGGTTCTTCAGGGTACATCCACATGAATGGACACTTGCTAGGGGCAGGGTTGGTAATGACTCAGTGCTACTGGGATTATCTCATTAGCAATTCATTGACCTACATTATCTGTAGTTGCTTATAAGAACGATGTGTGCTTATGTGCATTAAACTGAGCCCTATAATGATTTCAGGGGTGGGTCCAGAGGGGTTTTGAGAGTTATACTCCTTCAGTGCATGCCCATGGTTATTAACATTTAACCATAAAGTGCCCAACATTTTGCATTTGTTTGTATTTTTTAAAATTGAAGTTGTATGTGCGACGGTTGGTGTGTTGGAAGAAAAATATTATACCATTGAGATCGTGTATGTATGATGGCACTTTCAGAGTACATACGTACATGTACGACCTTGGCACTGAAAGGGTTAAAGTCGACACCTTGCTCTAACATTAACAATAAAACAAAATGGAATGCATAATCTATGTGTCTGCCTGTCTGACATTTAAAGAATCTGAACCCCTCCCCGGAAAATTTGCGGATCCACTACTAGATTTATTACGTGCATCATGTGTGGTAACATGCATTAGGCATGGCCTATCAACTGGGATTAATATGATTTATCATGTGCATCATGTGTGCTAATGTGCATTAAAGGCAGTATACATCATTGGTAATCTCGAAAATCAAAAATGTTCACAGATTTACGCCTAACTAACACAATATAAACATGATGACCGTAGAAAACTTCCCCTGAAATGGTTTTGTCTAAAGTGCTATAGTCTTTGAGAAATGTGAGTAAAACAATTAGTTTTCGTCTCATGAGACCTAAAACTATTTCGCCCAAGTGCCATTTCGCCCCAAACCACTTCGCCCGAGTGCCATTTCGCCCCAAATTACTTCGTCCAAACACTACATCGCCCAAGTGCCACTTCGCCCCAAAACCACTACGTGAACAGCCTTGGTTCAGGGCGAAATAGTTCAGGGCGAAGTGGTTTTGGAGCGAAATGACTGCAAACACTTTTTTGACCGTACGGAGCTGGTTTTTGCTCAGGTTGGTTTTAATCATTCATATCTTCAATCACACAGGGGGATAAAACTATTTGGTGGACAGACAAAAATGTCACACTTTTGTCTGTCCACCGTTACATACGTATATGGAAAATTTGTACACAAGCTTTTCAGAAATGTATGTTGTGGCAGCATTTTCTTACATTTTTGGGCAAAAGTTATCTCCTGAGAACAGTACAAGGGAATTTCTTTAAGTTGGAGATAAACTGAAGACATCTGAAAGCAATTATTGACTTATTTTTCAAATAGGCCCATTAGTGTGGAAAGACCCATTTGGATTTTCTGAAGGTTTTCTGAAGTATTACTACATCTAAGTGGCTGAAATGTTTACAAGGTAGTTTTCTTGACCTATGCTTTCAATTACCAATGAAAATCATGCCGTTTATAACAGTTTACCAGACAACTTGAAACAAGTGTAATACCTTATAGGTGTTACAATTTCCAACAGTAGTACATTAAAAACTATGATACAAATAATGTGATAAAAACTCATAATCAATGAATCTAATTTGCCTTATTGTATCAATTACCGCAGAAAACATTTAAAAAATTGACATTTTGGGAAAATTTCTTTTGAGTTTTATTTTGTGTCATTACACTAGTCACAATAAGTTGGGGATATTGTGGGGTGTACGCAGATATTTTATGGAGAGTATGCATTTCCACTGGGCGACTAGTGGATTTTGCTACTCGCGAGTAGTCTCAGCAGTTAGTCGCAAGTAATCGATTAATCGCGAGTAGTTGGCAAATTATCAAAAGGGATGGAAAAACAAAATGCACGTTTGTGCGTATAATCCTAAGTAACAAACTGTACAGTGGAAATTTACCTAATCTGTGCTGCCCCGATTCTGTTTCAAACAATGCATAGATGGTGAACTTTCGTATTTCTCTCCTAAAAAAACTACCTCGATTACCTTTAAATAATGAAAATCAAACGGTCTTGCTCCGCGATTAGACAGCATATTTAAAGTTTGCCATAATGCACAGTTCCGATTTTGCCCAGTTAACCCCGCCTCCTTGGATATTGTTGCTATGCCTCACACGCTATCGTCAAAATGTCCACACACACCGCACAAACCAATGGGAGAAAACTCCAAGGTATTCATGTTTCAGGGTCGACAGTTATCTTAGAACACACTAAGTTAAGGGCAAGTAATACAGGGATGTCATATCATGAAATACATGCTTTCTTACATTTGAACAGCGAATCGCCCGGCCTTAAAACCAAAAATTCACCCGGATCACCGCATACAACACTGTACAAACTGTATGTGCAGAAAATCGCGTGATGTCGTTGTGACGCAATGCACTTTGACCTATGTAGGCGCTGTCTGCTAGCTCCGTTGTGATTGGTCGGCGGGTTCGGCTTGATTGACAGGTTCGAACTATGTATTCTTCTTCGACCCGTGCGTTTAGCTATGTCACATATGTATGTATTAATGGCGAGTAATCGAGTAGCACAATGAAACAGTATACATTGAACCATATGGCGTACGCGACAGATGACACTCGGAGATCTGCAGCCGTTACTCGATCGTTGCGGGTTCGGCTTGATTGACAGGTTCGAACTATGTATTCTCCTTCGACCCGTGCATGTAGCTATGTCATATGTAACAAAGCATGTATTAATCGCAAGTGATCGATTAGCACAATGAAACAGTATACATTGAAACAGTATACATTGAACCATATGGCGTACGCGACAGATGACACGCGGAGATCTGCAGTCGTTACTCGTTCGTTGTGGTTAAAACCATGTCAAAACACATATATAGACACAATGAATTGAAATAGTCGGCAGGCTAAGTTGCTTGCACACAGGCCTGCTCCAGTGTAACAATTATTGCATATAATCGCGATTAATCGCGAGTATCTAACGGAACTCGCGGCGCCGCGATTAATCAAGTAGTTTTAAAATGATAGTCACGAGTACGAGTACCGTTTACTACCCACGATTAATTGATTAATCGAGCTACTCGCACAGCGGTAGTATGCATTCCGCTTGAATGATTTTGTATATGATTAGACAATTGTATCTGCATGACAGAGACGCACCTTGTCACAGAAATAGGTGAAAACAGTCATTTGAAGAAAAAAAATTAAAAATACCAATATCCCTAACTTATTGTGAGTAGTGTAAGAGCAAAAAACAGCCAATTTCCAGCCAACATAATCAGGATAAATGTACCACTGCTCATATCAAATTGACCAACCAATAGCTGTAATTAGACTAACATCTGTATCAGGCCGCCACCAGCGTTTACCTGCTCAGATTGCGATAACGTTCGTCATGATATTACAACTTATAAACACCCAATTTAGCCTCATATACCAATACCCTGAATAAATCATGCACGTCATTCTAAGTGCCTAGATGAGCAATTATCCTCAAGATTTATTTTTAACGTTCTCCTGCCAAGACATATTGATGAACAATATTGCTTTCCAGGACGGACTTCGGTACATCAATAAAACAGCCTCCCTGCTCATAAACCAGTGAAATGAAGCATCTGTCAGGGTAACACATTATGCACACTGCATGGGTTTATATCGCATGATTGCACACATTTCATTATAACAGTTATCCAGGCAGAACAGTGTGCACAAATATATTTTAAAATGTGAAAATTTTCACAAATATTTTGACCTGCTTAGCGTAATCACTTGACAAATGAGTCTATCCTCAGAAAAGTGGTCTCAGTTCACTTAAAATACCTTTTTAATTTTAAAATTATCAGTAAAATTATCAGTTCACTTAAAATACCTTTTTAATTTTAAAATTATCAAATTATACCGAAGAGATAACATTTGCCCCAAAGTGTAAACAAAAATGAAAAGCCCCACAACATACATTTCTGAAAAACCGGTGTGCAAATTTTCCATCATACAAAAAAATGACAGAAAACATTTCGCACATTGGTCTATCCATGTTACAAACATAATGGAAAATTTGTGTTCAAAGAAATTTCCTTAAAATAAACTAAAGACATCTGAAGGAAATTATTGACTTATTTTTTAAATTACCCCTAACTGTGGAGAGACCCAAATTTGAAACATAAAATGATGGCAAACCATAAAAAGCCTGGGAGACAGCATGCAGTGCCAGACAGGAATCAGTGAAGGTTGTATGTTTATAAACGTCAAACATCCAATTAATTAGACACAATTGCCAGTGTACCACACTGTTTTACAATTCAAGGGATAAATCTCCATCACAATTATTAGATTACTGAACATTGTTTGAACAATATTTTACTGTTCTGAGGCCATTAAAGGATCCAGCAAATAACATTTTAGTATTATGTCTCCCCCACCTCCCCCTCCCCCCAAAAAAACCTACTGCTACTACGCCTCCAACTCTAGAGGGCGCTGTTATATATTACAGTCTGAACAAAACAGAAACTGGACAGTTTGTACTCACCTTGCAACGTGGTTTATGATTGGTGCAAAGAGTGTGGGTCCGTACAACTGGACGGACGATAACGCTTTCTGGTACGCTGCTACTACACCCTCTACTCCCACACAAAATGGGTCGGTTTGACTACCGTTCTAGATTAGTCAGAACAAAATACAAAGTGCAGTTAGATCACGGTCAGGGAAAGAAACTGCTGAGATTTAAACACAGGAAAATGTTTTCCTTGAAACCCTTTCCAACACCCAATGTAAAAAAGGGTTGATTTTCCAAATAGTTTCTGATTTCTCTCATCTCAAGTTTGCTGGTTTCAGAGGGACGACATATCGAATGTTATTATATGAAATGAAGCTTCTGAGAATACCGTTCGTTTCTTATACCGTGCAGCACAGAGCCCCAATCTGATGTGCGTGCACACGCTGGGCGCACCAAAGCAGATGCACACGCTTCATGCATCAAGTGAATAGATTGCGCGTGTATGAAACGTGCGCGTGTATGCAAGGCGCACGAGTACAGTAACAAAAAATACTGCATGCAGTTGTAAACGTTGAAAAAGAACTGAAGTTTTCAACACCAAATGGACAATAAAGAAGGTATAAGCTTCATTTTATATAACAATAATAATATTGGATGTCTTTTCTGGTGATATGAGAATATACCGGACGAGTCATGAAAATACATGTACCGCTCGCCTTCGGCTCATTCAGTATTTTCATGACTCGTGCGGTATATTCTCATATCACCCTCAAAGCCATCCAATATTATATAATTGCTTAAAAGAATACTATCCACGGGAAGAAAACATGAAATTTACAATCTCCAATTTGGATGTGGAAGCAAAAAGGTTAGTGTAATCACTGCACTGTTACATGTACATGTATGCAACCCGATAAATTAGTTTACTTAACATCGGTGGTTTTTTGACGACATCCTTAAAATTATATGGATTGAAATCACAAAATTCCATAACGGTGATGAGAAAAATATGGCAAATTACATCGTATCAAAATCTCAACACCCATGGGAAAAATAGGAGCTCAAAAATGTAATCTAAATGTCACTGTTGGACAATTTATTGGACAGACAATTCTTGCGTCATGTGCGTGTAAGGGGACATCCATAAAGTACGTAGGCATGGAGGGGGGGGTTGTTGACATTGCGTACACCATGCGTACAGGGGGGGAGGGGGGGTCCAAGCCAATGCGTATGTACCCAAACCCAAAATTTCTTTTCAGTAAATCGGGAAAGGATGGACAAGTTGATCATGGCTTCAGACCTTATGTACAAAACATATTAGACATGCCACACATTTTTCTCACACATCTCACATTTTTCTCACTCCTCAAATTAGGTTTTCCCATTAAAACTCCAGTTTAATGATACTTGATGTGTCATTTTAAGTAAACAAAAAAAATGCAAAAGAAATCTATACATTGTCATTTATTTCAGACTTAGGTGGCGACATGCGAATCGTACTACACGTAGTAGTATATATAGCACTATACATGTAGTACTGAACCATTTTACCAATGCTTACCAATGCTGAAGTATATATGGAATGCGTATGCGTACAGGGGTGGAGGGGGTATTGGAGCCACTGCGTACGCCATGCATACAGGGGGGGGGAAGGAGGGGTCTAAAAAGTCTGCATTTCATGCGTACGTACTTTATGGACAACCCCTAAGTAGGTACCAGTATGCAGATCTACTGATCCTGTCTACACTAATAAAATGACAAGAGCAAAACAAAGGTCTTTAGCATTGAATTGTTAATCCAGATTAAACACATAATAATAAGTCCAATTTATATGTCGCACGTATTCATGTATCCATGCTCAAGGCGCGCTCATGAGCTAATTAAACACTTTCTTCACTGCTATCACAGGTACCCATTTGCTCCTGGGTGGAGAGAGGCAACGCATGGCAAAGTGCCTTGCCCAAGGGCACGTGCACCATAGATGTGAGCAGACCTGGTTTTGAACCCAAGACCTGAAGATTTAACCAAAGTCTTTGGTACGACTTACTAGTCTGTTTGGGGCAATTTCATAGAGCTGCTTAACAGCCTATTTTCTCTTAACCGAGCATCAGGCTATTTCATAGACATCGTTAACGGTAAGCAACTGAAAACGTGCCTTAATCGCAAGGCCCAACTTTGCTTAAGACAGTAACGCAACAATAGCCGTTTCCAAGCACGTGCATGCTTAACCACGCCATGACCATGAAATAGTGCTTGATTTGTTTGCTACAGTAAGCATGCCATTACTGCTTACGCTTAAGCGGCTCTATGAAATTGGGCCCTTGGGCCAATTTCACAAAGAAATAACAATTGATGAACCTGTTACAAGATGGCAGCTATTCGATACGGTCTATAAAACTTGTGATACTTACGAAGGGTTCGACCAGTTGCAATGGATTTGAATACTTACAAATCGACCCCTGACTATATTTTGGTAGTGAAAACTAATGGCCACAAATCTTACCAGGAAAAACTCATGACTGGTTTGCATTGTGGGAGGAATTCTTGCACCGAAGCCAAGAGCTGGGAACAGTTTATCATGATCATAGTCTTGGATGATTTCACCGACGGCCCAAAGCGCCCTCACGTAGGCGTTGGGTTGGTATGGGTTCATGTAGTGTAATGATGTCGACTGACGTGGGTCACCTGGGATTAAGAATGGGAAGTTTTAAACAAATCAGGAATTATTATTAACACCTTTCTACAGTAACTTTTAAAAAATAATTTTGGAGAAATAGAAATAAGGACTATTAAACCCTTCGTGAAAATGTGTGAGGGAGGCAGGCACTAATAGACCGATCCAGTAAGCTCCGCCCATTTTGGAATTGACCAATCACAGCCTCAGGTTGCCAAAAAGTAGATCGCCATTTTGGCTACCCGAGTCCTCATAATTTTGTGCACAGAGCTACGGCGAAATGCAGCACGAGTGACGCAAAAACACCATAAACATAAATTGTTATCAGCGCAGAGGACCCTAGCCGGTTTAAAACGGATTGTATAAGACTAATCCAAACCTACTTTTAATCCCTTCATAAATGTGTTTTTGTGTAAACGGGAAAAACTCACCAAAATTAGCTTGTCGTTTTGCTATGTTGTGCATTCACTGCGTTCTAGATGTGTGTTGAGATGTTTTTGTTTGATCGTGCACGTTACGCGTAATGCAGGCGTGTTGTACGTGCATGCCGAGTGTGCAGTTTTTCAATACACGCTGACCAGGGGGCTGATGCACGGCACGGCCACGCGACTCTACTGCACACGTGCCTCACATGTGTGGCATGTTGCTAGGCAATTTCTAAATGGGCGGAGCTTACTGGATCGGTCTATTGACCACTCTCACTAGACGTCATCTTCGTAGGAAAAATGCTACTGCGTATTAAACGCCATCAAGTACGCGCACGCACACCCTGGAAAATGTTCCAAACACATGCGTGTGTTGCTCGAAAATTGTTCGAAATACGGCACAGCCGATGCGCGTCACAAAAATTGACGCTCAAGATCCTGATGCACGTGGCAATCTATAGGAAGTGACTGTCAAGTTGTAGGTCTTTAATGATTTAATGGAATCAGACTTGGTGAAAACTTGAGGTTAAGGTTATGATATCTGGTGCATTTTTTCTGAGACATTTTCCCAATGAGGAGATTGTAAAGATAGTTAACCCTTCAGAGACCATGCAGTTGAGAAGGTACATGTAGTCAAGATAATGCCGAGAAGCTAAAACTTAAGGCATAACATTGGGAATCACAGTTTAATTTCAATATTTTTGATGGATCTAATAAAAAGTACAAAATTGTTGCAGAAAGATACCACAATTATCCTGGTTATATTTCTTGTTTCAGGGACTAGCCTAAAGCCAAACCTACCATTTGAGGCCGTGAAGTCGATGGCTACAGTAAAGTTAAGTTGACAACCTCCCCTGATGTAGTCAAGGAACGTGTACTGAGGCTCAATCTTACAGCTCATCAGCGTGATCTGACCCGAGTTACGATACGACTTCTTCTTTTCCTTGATTCAGGGACTAGCCTAAAGCCAAACCTACCATTTGAGGCAGTGAAGTCGATGGCTACAGTAAAGTTAAGTTGACAACCTCCCCTGATGTAGTCTAGGAACGTGTACTGAGGCTCAATCTTACAGCTCATCATCGTGATCAGACCTGAGTTAAGATACGACTTCTTCTGTTCCTTGATTCAGGGACTAGCCTAAAGCCAAACCTACCATTTGAGGCCGTGAAGTCGATGGCTACAGTAAAGTTAAGTTGACAACCTCCCCTGATGTAGTCTAGGAACGTGTACTGAGGCTCAATCTTACAGCTCATCATCGTGATCAGACCTGAGTTAAGATACGACTTCTTCTGTTCCTTGATTCAGGGACTAGCCTAAAGCCAAACCTACCATTTGAGGCAGTGAAGTCGATGGCTACAGTAAAGTTAAGTTGACAACCTCCCCTGATGTAGTCTAGGAACGTGTACTGAGGCTCAATCTTACAGCTCATCAGCGTGATCAAACCTGAGTTACGATACGACTTCTTCTTTTCCTTGATTCAGGGACTAGCCTAAAGCCAAACCTACCATTTGAGGCAGTGAAGTCGATGGCCACAGTAAAGTTAAGTTGACAACCTCCCCTGATGTAGTCTAGGAACGTGTACTGAGGCTCAATCTTACAGCTCATCATCGTGATCAGACCCGAGTTACGATATGACTTCTTCTGTTCCTTGATTCAGGGACTAGCCTAAAGCCAAACCTACCATTTGAGGCAGTGAAGTCGATGGCCACAGTAAAGTTAAGTTGACAACCTCCCCTGATGTAGTCTAGGAACGTGTACTGAGGCTCAATCTTACAGCTCATCATCGTGATCGAACCCGAGTTACGATACGACTTCTTCTTTTCCTTGATTCAGGGACTAGCCTAAAGCCAAACCTACCATTTGAGGCCGTGAAGTCGATGGCTACAGTAAAGTTAAGTTGACAACCTCCCCTGATGTAGTCAAGGAACGTGTACTGAGGCTCAATCTTACAGCTCATCAGCGTGATTTGACCCGAGTTACGATATGACTTCTTCTTTTCCTTCTTCTTGGGATGAATCAACTAGGTAGCACAGTGGAAAAAAAGAAAGAAACGGACATTATTAACTACTTGAAAGACTCCATTTTTCAAATGTTAAGCTTACAGTGCAATTTTGATGTAAAAGCTCATGTAGAGAAATAAACCGGTTCATACTTCACACGAAAGCGAACGCGAGCATAAATGTGATGTAAATATGACATAATTTTGACGTCAAACAATTTTATTTGAAATTACGGGGTGAAATACCTGCCATAATTCAGGTACTTTTGGGGCCACATTTTCACGGTTCTACAAAGAGTAGAGGGGGAGGGGGGGGGGGTGGTTGGAAGCCGCATAGGACTTTACATGCGCTGTCAAACGTTGACACTACCAGGTACATTAACTGAACTCACTTGATAGACATTGGTCAGGCATGGTCTACGTGATAAATCTCTCATGTTGGTTTCATGGCTGGTCACATGACTGGTCACATGACTGGTCACATGGCTACCAACCCATAAATGTATTGATCACTCTCAAATTGCCATGTGCATCAGGATCTTGAGCGTAGTTTTTTTGTGAAGTGCATCAGCTGCGCCGTATTTCAAACAAAATTTGAGCAACACGCATGCATGTTTTAAACATTTTTTGGGTGTGCGTACGCGTGATTGATGGCGTTTAGGACGCAGTTGTATTTTTCGTACAAAGATGGCGTCTATGAGAGTGGTCAAGGCGGGATGACATCAGCCGCATATAAAACCCATTGTTCTTCACTGTGCGTACATAGCAATCGATGACTTTTCATCGGCGCACTGAGACTGTGCGCTGGACTTGTGACCTATTCAGTTTTAAGTGAATGAAGTTGGGAACAAGATAAGAGTTCCCGGATGTCCGCGCCGGCCTATAAATGAAACTTTAACTGAACTCACTTGATAGACATTTGTCAGACATGGTCCACGTGATATTTCCCTCATGTTGGTTTCAAATATGCCAATTAAGTCATGGCTGTAAAGACAACAATAAATAAAATGCAGTTATTGTTTTGGTGGATTCTGGAAACTTAACAACAAACCAAGCCACGGGAGTCTGGCTACTAAATGCGACATCAGTTTCCAAAGTAACTGGGTCTAAACATTCACTGGTAATCTGAAACTTTCTTTGCTAAAGTGCGAGGAAACAGCCGTAGGGGACCAACATTAGATTGAGAGACGTCGCTCGATCGAGACACATTCGCTCCCTACCTTGCTTGTTAGAAAACATTTGATTGCCTGAATACTAGTCTGTTGTCAAGCCCACAGCCAATAGATGTCCATGTTATATCCTAACCCTGTGGATTGTGCTTTGGGAATTAGAGAGTGCCGATTGAATCCAGTGATCACCGATGTGTTGCGCTAATTAGCGGCGGATAATTGGACTTGCGATGAAAATAAAGAATGTGCTAAAGTAGGGGACTATGAAATCTATTCTTTGGAACATTATTCAACGATCTTCTGCAGCATTTTACATTCTATCGTGTAGATTATTCACACTTCTGCCTTGAAGTTGGAAGTTACAATTTCAGCCAAATTTGAGGTTAAAAGCGTCGCTGGATTGAGTGGCGTCGCTCAGTTCAGCGACGCATTAACATATTTATGAGGACACGCGACACATATCGGCAGCCGGATGCAGCAATTGCGTCGCTCAATTGAGGGTTGGTCCCCTACCGAACAGTTCAATGGTTTTAGTGTGGATCCAGTAACCTTGGGGTGGCATTTTTACTTTAGTACTCTATAGATGTTGGGCCTCTCAGTCTGCATTATACTCATTGGTTTGTTTATTTAATTGGTTTGTTGTTTAACTGACCTGCCACTTTTGTTCCAGTCGTAACACTCCACCTTGATGGTTCGGTCGTAGTCTGCATTACACAGCGCCCTCAACATGACACTAAATGGTTTCCAGTTTGGGTTGAGTGTGTTCTTGATAACCTCCGTTTTATGTGAGATGGTAAAGCTGTGTATGAGAGAAACATTTTATAATATTAATGATGAAATCTCTTGACCCAGGGTGACCCAGGGTGACCCAGGGTGACCCAGGGTGACCATTTGCGGCTTGGTTTTAAGTGCATACAATGCTGGATTCACACTGAGCCTTTTGCGTATTAACCCGGGTAAATCTGATGCACGTTCCTTTGAGAAAAAGCAGCGTAGAGGAAATTTGTTGTGAAACAACGCAGTAAAAATCAGAGAATCACAAAAACACTTTCTACCCAAGTTGATTTTGTGGTTTTAAGCGCATCGTTTCGCACCAAATTCCTTTTCACGCCGCTTTTTCTCTAAGCGGCACGAGTCAAATTTACGCACTTAATGCATGAAAATGTTGAGTGTGAAATACATTTGTGCTCCAGCATTTTTTGTGCTGTTCTTAATGTAAAAATTTGCTCAATAAGTTAAAGATATTGTGGGGCGTACAAATATTTTATTGAGGGTATGTATCCCACTTGAATGGTTTTGTATATGACTAGACATTAGTGTATCTGCATGACAAACACACCTTGTCACAGGATTAGGTGAAAACAGTCATTTGAAAAAAGAAATCCAAAATTGACAACATATCAATATCCTAACTTATTGTGAGTAATTAGGGCTATGATGTTAACATGAGTAAAGTCTAACAGCTGGAATAAAACAAGAAACCAACCTGCTGTCCTCATTGCATCTATGGAAGACGAGGAATGGATCCGATTTGCCAAGGAAATCTTTCTTGTCAAGATTCTCTCCTTTGAATTGCATCGTAATCAGATCCTATGAAAAGTAGACAAAAAGGCAAGAGTTCAAAGTTCAAATCAAATCACATTCTTCCCTTCACTTTAGTAGTGTGCAAAAAAACTATGGATGCTAGGATAGGGCGACAATTTGTGTGTAAAAAAGCTATATACCATTTTTTTTTAAATCGAGAACCATTTTTATTAGGTCTAGAACCGTCTCTCTTAGGTCTGTAACTATTTTTGGAAGCTTTGGGTAGAGAAATTTAGTGTCATTTTGAGTGATTCTTCCCGAAATTTCGGAGGTCCCCGGGGAAAGGCTTCCCGAATTGTCGCCCTATTGCTGCATCCAGAGTTCTTGTAAGAACTCTGGAGGCCGCAATAGGGCGACATTTCGGGAAGCCTCTCCCCGGGGACCACCAAAATTTCGGCAAGAACCACTCAACATTTTTTTTTTTACCCAAAGCTTCTAAAAATGGTTCCAGACATAAGAGAAATGGTTCTAGACCTAATAAAAATGGTTCTCGATTTAAAAAAAATGGTTTTTGACCTAAAAAAATGATTTAAAAAAATGTCGCCCTATTGAGCGTGTCGACCTAATATAGCTTTTTTACACACAAATTGTCGCCCTATCCTAGCATCCAGAGTTCTTATAATTATTATTAGTATTATTATTAGTATTATTATTTCTTTCTGGTATTCATACCAAGGATTCCTCAATAGTGCTCATTGCACTGTCACTCGCAAGCGTGAGGAAACCCATGAAGAATTAGAATTAGAAATGACCAGAGACACCGGGGAATCACCTTGCTCTTCACGAAAGAATGCTCTGGGATCTTTAGAGTGCGTTACCATTACCTAACACACTGGACCAACGGCTTTACATCCCTTCCGAAGGATGGAGCAAGTGTGGTTGAGTGCCTTGCCCAAGGGTACAGGTACCGCAGCCGGATTCGAACCCGGAACCCCAAGTTTTGACCTATGAAATACCGGCCACGGTATTGAAATACTTATTATATTTTCAGATATTTTTGAGGCCATCCAAAATTGTCAACATTTCCACAGTTGTACTACGTGTCAAACAAACCCTGTCCTACTTTTAATCTTGAATAACCTTGTCATTTTCCAACGGATTTAATCCCAAATTTCACATCATGTAAACAAAACCCGACAAATTTAACTGGGTGAGTTTTATAAGTTTTGTCCGAGAGGGTGAGATTTAATGGCCATACAAAAGAAAACCCTAAATTTCAGAATTTGCCACTTTCGACTTGGCATCCGCCATTTTCAAGTAAACTCTCTATGTCCAAGGTCCCTTTGCACCTCCTGATGAAATGCTCGAAGCGATCGAGATGGTTTGCAATAAAATTTGGAGTGATCCTGCCTTTCTTCATTAGCTTTCGGCTGCAGCACACATTCCACCACCGTCTCCAGCGAAGGAGGCAAAGTTGAAAGTGGCGAATTCTCTTTCGTATGTCCATTAAATCTCACCCTCTTAGACAAAACTGATAAAACTCACTCAGTTTACATGATGTGAAATTTTGGTTTAAATCCGTTGGAAAATGACAAGGTTATTCAAGATTAAAAATAGGACAGGTTATTTGTTTGACACATAGTACAAAGAGTACATGTAGGAAAGGAAGGGGGGTTAAAGGCTACATAGGATTTTACATGCACTGCAAAGTATTGACATTTCATGGTACCGACAGAAAAATGTTGCACTGTAAATGTTGCCTCACGTTCCGAGTCTAGCAGAGTCTTCTTCTAAGGCAAAATAATTAGGACATGGAGAAAACAGGACAGATGCTAGGGCAAACACAAAGAAAGGCACAAAAAAAGCTGCATAAGCACTATTTTGGGGGGTATACTCTGTAGAACTGTGAAAATGTTGACAACTTTACAAGTCCCCATTAGTTGTTTGATGGAACTGACTATTATGATTATTAATGATGATTTCTCACCCTACAATCGCTCATCTCTTCTCCCTTGACAATGATGGAGCCGCAGTTCTTACTTGGTCCACTGTGAATCGAACCAAATAAACCTGATTAAATATCTACATATATATTTATGTTTTATTGTTTTGTCATCCAATCAGTTTGGAGAGCCCCCTGACAGAAACGGGAGTTAATTGGATGTTGTTTTTTTTAATGTTAATTTTAAACCTTTCATGGCCAATACAGGGGTCAAATTTTATGGTATCCCCACTGGACGAGTCACATCAACATTTCACTAGTCCGCCATCATTTATTAGTAGTCTTGCAGAAACGTACACAAATGATTTCTACATTTTGGACATTCGTTAATTGTGTAGTATTGATGAAATACAAAAAGTAAAATTTAAAAAAAGAAAATCTTGCAGCCGATTTCATGTACGCACTGCTTAAGCCCACTTGCCCACCTTTTTATTGCGCAAGTTGCACTGCAATAATTACACGCAAGCTATGGTTCTTATGAAGTTTTTTTTAAGTTTTGCAAGTTCCCCATTTTTTTGTGAAATCGGCTGCAGATTCAGAACCTGACCTTTTTAGCGCCACATCGTTTTGACTGCTTATTGTTTTCCCCAACGTTGAAATGTTAACAGGAAACATTTTTCTTTATATTGCATAAAAACATGTATAGTGTAGTGCATAGCCCCACTAGCCAGTCGAACTACCAACATATGGCAACTACTAGTCCTCTGGCTAAAACCACTCACAAAAAGAAGAACAAAATTATGCCAAGATTTCCAGATCATTTCCAGCCTTGAAATTTTGATTCTTATTGTGACAGCAATTATTGATTTATAAACTTACCTCAGAGGCTTCTTGACTTTACATCCTGAAGATCCCATGATCTCACCCAGGGTCAAAATGGTACTGCCAAGAAAGTCCTGATTTAAAAGATAAAATCACAGTTTGATTTATTAGCACAGAACTATCCAGTTAGTTGTATGGCACCATTTGATAGACCATTTACACCGGCGGCCATGACAGGGGGCAGGTTTTCATATGTAAATGATGTGACAATAGATCATCAAATGCCTACTTGTGCACTGTGACAATGTTGCATTTAACAGTATCACTTTAAAGAAGATAGTACATCGATAGTACATCGATAGTACATCGATAGTACATCGATAGTACATCGATAGTACATCGATAGTACATCGATAGTACATCGATAGTACATCGATAGTACATCGATAGTACATCGATGATTAATCATTTAACATTTCACTTGAATCCATGAAATTATATGAGACATGCAACTATTATAAGTGAATACAATATAAGTAATTATTATATAAAATGAAGCTTTTGCGGATACCATGCGTTTCTGATACTGTGCAGCACTAGAGCCCCAATCTTATGCGCGTGCATGCTGGACGCACCCAAGCAAACGCGTACGCACGTGTCGTGCATGGAGTTAATGGAGTGAATGGATTGCGCGCGTTTATGCGCGCAAAAGTACAGTAACAAAAAATACTGTACAGCAGTAACACAAGCACATGAAGTCTTCAACACCAAACAGACTTCAAAACAAAGCTTCATTTTATATAACAATAATAATATTGGATGTCTTTTCGGGTGATATGAAATAATACCGCACTCGTTATGAAAATACTGAACTCGCCTTCATGACTCGTGCGGTATATTATCATATCAATATTATATAAATACTTACATGCTTCTTTAGGTCCTGGCTGTTTGAATCTATGTCATACCTGATGTTCAAAAGAAAAAGGGAAACAAAAGTGAAACAAAATCACTTTATAATTATATTGAAAATGAAAAGACAAGACTATTTTGATACAAAAATAGTACAAAATGTGGAAAAGAATGGTGAAACAAACAGTCTAAGTTCAAAACTCTTGCAGCAATTTGTTCCTACAGTTAGTCTAGGCTTGTGCATTTTCGAATAGTTTACTATTTGAAAAATCGGTTTCATTTTCGATCGAGTATTCGATACGTGCATTTTCCCCCTAATATTTTGACAAAAAGTTTGTCGTGAAATCAATTAATTTTGGCACATCCGAACTCACAGCTCACAGGAATACAGCAGCCTTTTTATTGCCAAATTTCTTGCCTCAAAAAATAATCCGTGCTCAAATTATAGACTTCATGTTGTAACTTGCATAGCAGTCTCTCGCCCGAAGAGGTTTTTTGCACAAATTATCGCCGGCCCTTGTACACTGGACTTTTAGTTGGACGTCAATATGACATAAAAGCAGCCGTTTCGGCAAAGGAAAAAGGTTTTTTTTACCTTTTTCCAAGCTGAAAGACATGTTTGGTTTGGAGGATATCGAATATTCGATTTGGTAAAATGCTATTCGAATATACAATGGACGACCGAATATTTGAATATTCGATTCGTTAGGCACAGCCTT